>CM076736.1:15044097-15698139 GCA_038501795.1 Pseudopleuronectes americanus | reverse complement strand
GGGTGGGGGGGGTGGGGGGGGGGTGGGGGGGGGGTGGGTGTGGGGGGGGTGGTGGGGGGGTGGTGTGGTGGGGGGGGGGTGGGGGGGGTGGGGGGGTGTGGGGGTGGTGGGGGGGGGGTGGGGTGGGGGGGGTGGGGGGGTGGGGGGGGTGGTGGGGGTGTGGGGGGGGGGTGGTGGGGGGGGGGTGGGGGGGGTGTGTGTGTGTGTGGGGGGTGGTGGGTGTGGGGGGGGGGTGGGGGGGTGGGGTGGGGTGGTGGGGGGGGGTGGGGGGGGTGGGGGGGGGGTGGGGGGGGGGTGGGGGTGTGGGGTGGGGGGGGGGTGGGGGGGGGGTGTGTGTGTGGGGGGGTGGGTGGGGGGGGTGGGGGGGGTGGGGGGGGGGTGGGGGTGTGTGGGGGGTGGGGGTGGGGGGGGTGTGGGGGGGGGGTGGGGGGTGTGGGTGTGGGGGGGGGTGGGGGGGGTGGGGGGTGTGGGTGGGGTGGGGGGGTGTGGGGGGGGGTGGGGGGGGTGGGGTGGGGGGTGGTGTGTGGGGGGGGGGTGTGGGTGTGGGGTGGGGGGTGTGTGTGTGGGGGGGGTGTGTGGTGGGGGGGTGTGTGTGGGGTGGGGTGGGGGGGGTGGGGTGGGGGGGGTGGGGGGGGGGGTGGGGGGGTGGGGGGGGGTGGGGGGGGGGTGGTGTGGGTGGGGTGGGGGGGGGGTGGTGGGGTGGGGGGGGTGTGGGGGGGGTGGGGTGGGGGGGGGGTGGGGGGGGGGTGGGGGGGGGGTGTGTGTGTGGGGGGGTGTGTGGGGGGGGTGGGGTGTGTGGGGTGTGGGTGTGGGGGGGGGTGTGGGGGGGGGGTGGGGGGGGGGTGGGTGTGGGGTGTGGGGGGGGGTGGGGTGGGGGGGGGGTGGGGTGGGGTGTGGGGTGGGGGGGGGGTGGTGGGGGGGGGTGTGGTGGGGGTGGGGGGGGTGGGGGGGGTGGGGTGGGGTGGGGTGGGGGGTGGGGGGTGTGGGGGTGGGGTGTGGGGTGGGGTGGGGGGGGTGGGTGTGTGTGTGGGGTGGTGGGGGGGGTGGGGTGGGGTGTGGGGTGGTGGGGTGGGGTGGGGTGGGGTGGGGGGGGGGTGTGGGGGGGGGGGGGGGGGTGTGGGGTGGGGTGGGGGGGTGGGGTGTGTGTGGTGTGGGTGGGGGGTGGGGTGTGGGGGGGGGGTGGTGTGGGGTGGGGGGGGGGTGGGGTGGGTGGGGGGGGTGGGGGGGGGGTGGGGGGGGTGGGGTGTGTGGGGGGTGGGGGGGGTGTGGGGTGGGGGGGGGGTGGGGTGGGGTGTGGGGTGGGTGGGGGGGTGGTGTGGGGTGGTGTGGGGTGGTGGGGTGTGTGTGTGTGGGGGGGGGTGGGGGGTGGGGTGTGGTGGGGGGGGGGTGGGGTGTGGGGGGGGGTGGGGTGGGGGGGGTGGGTGGGGTGGGGTGGGGTGGGGTGGGGGGGGGGTGGGGTGGGGTGGGGGGGGGGTGTGGGGTGGGGGGGGGGTGTGTGTGGGGTGGGGGGTGGGGGGGGTGTGGGGTGGGGTGGGGTGGGGTGGGGTGGGGTGGGGTGGGGTGGGGTGGGGGTGGGGTGTGGGGTGGGGTGGGGGGGGGGGGTGGGGTGGGGTGGGGTGGGGTGGGGTGGGGGGGGTGGGGTGTGGGGTGGGGTGTGGGGTGGGGGTGGGGTGTGGGGTGTGGGGTGGGGTGGGGGGGGTGTGGGGTGGGGTGGGGTGTGGGGTGGGGGGGGTGTGTGTGGGGTGTGGGGGGGGTGTGGGGTGGGGTGTGGGGTGTGTGTGGGGTGTGGGGTGGGGTGGGGTGGGGGGGTGTGTGTGGGGTGTGGTGTGTGTGTGTGGGGGGGGGGGGGGTGGGGTGGGGTGGGGTGTGGGGGGGGGGTGGGGTGGGGTGTGGGGGTGGGGTGGGGTGGGGTGTGGGGTGGGGTGGTGGGGTGGGGTGGGGTGTGGGGTGGGGTGGGGTGGGGGGGGTGGGGTGGGGTGTGTGTGGGGTGGGGTGTGGGGGGGGTGTGGGGTGTGGGGTGGGGTGGGGTGGGGTGGGGTGGGGTGGGGGTGTGTGTGGGGTGGGGTGGGGGTGTGTGTGGGGTGGTGTGTGTGTGGGGGTGTGGGGTGTGGTGTGTGTGTGGGGTGTGGGGTGTGTGGTGGGGTGTGTGGTGTGGGGTGGGGTGTGTGTGTGTGGGGGGGGTGTGTGTGGGGTGTGGTGTGGGGTGGGGTGTGGTGGTGTGGGGTGGGGTGTGGGGGCGGGCGTGCGCGGCGCGGCGGAGCACGGCCGGGCAGCGGGAGCGGAAGTCGTCGCGAGTGCGGGGGCGGGCGGGATAGTAGGGGTAGGAAGTGGGGTGCGGGATGCGAGGGGGGAGGGAATCCTAGCCGACTGCAAGGCGTGACACGAGGGGGATATGGGCAAGTCGGCAAGGGTGGGGTTTGTGTGACGGGTGGGGAGAAGTGGGCTAGTGGCGGTTTGGGAAGCGGGTGCAGACGCGCCGCGTAAGCGGGTCCTGGCGGGGCGAGTGGGAGAGGAGAGGTGGGTGCGGGGGGGGGTGGCGGGGGGCGAGAACGCACAGGGGCGGTGCGCTGACGAGGAGAGGGCGGAGAGGGGGGGAGGGCAGGAGGGCGGATGAAAGGGAGGGGCGGCTGGGGGTGAGGGAGGCACGTAAGGGGGGCGGGTGGGGGGGGCCCGCGCGGGGCGCAGCAGTCTGGGGCGTGGTGGGGTGGAGGCTCGGCGGGTGGCGTGGGAGTGGGGCGGGGGGGGGAGGCGGCCCGGATGGGAGGAAGAGGGGGCAGGGTAGTAGCTGGCGGGTGGAGTGCGTGCGGGGTGTGTGCGGGGGGTAGAAGGAGGCAGTGCGGGGGAGGGTGGCGTAGTGGCGGGTCTGGTGGTGTAGGCGGCTCTGTCAGCGAGGACAAGCCCTGGTCATGGCGTGGCGGGAGGGGAGAGGAGAGGGGGGGGCCTGGGGGGGGGGTGAGAGGAGAGTGTGTGGTGGGTCGGAAAAGGGCGAGATGGGGAGAAGTGACGTGAGACGTCAGAGGGGAAGCGGGAGTCATGGCAGGCTGGGGTGGGTGGCAGATGTCTCGGGTTGTGGGCGTAGGGGGGGTGGTGAGGGGTCGGGACGTGGGGGATGGGGGGTGTAGGAGGGTGGGTTGAGGGTAAGAGCGTTCGTGGGCGCGTAGGGAGTGGGGAGGGAGAGTCGGTGTGTAGGTGTCGGGGGGGGGAGGTGGAGGGTGATGCATTGGGGGTGCGGGCGGAGGAGTGGGGGAGAGGTTGGCTATCAGTTGGGGGAGTGGAGGCGTTAGCGGTGGTGAATCAGGAGGGGTGGGTGGGGTATGGTGGGGGTGGTTGGTGGTGTGGGTGAGTGTGGGGGGGACGTGAGGGGGCGGAGGTGGAGTGCGTGCCGTGAGGGGGGGGCGGGTTGGGGGGGGCGGGGGGTGTGGTGGGTGCGGCGTATGTCTGGGCGTGACGAGTAGGTGGAGGCCAGGCGAAGCAACGTGGGATGGTTGAGGGGGTAGGGGGGTGGCGGGTTTTAACATGATGGGGGGGTGGGGAGGGTGGTAGGGCGTGGGGGGAGGGCGAGGGATGGGGGCGTGTGGAATGGGGCAAGGGTCGTAGCGCGTGGCCGAGAGGGTGAGGGATGGTGGCGGGGTCAAGGGGAATGAGGGGCGGGGTGTAAGGGCCGCCGCTGTGAGGGCGGAGATCGTCGAGGTGGGGGGTAGGAAGGGGTTGGGGGGAGAGTCGGGAAATTAACCCCCCACGATACATAGATGTATATAATACACACACACTAAACCACACTTCATGACGAAGGTGTGGAGCATAGGGTACAGGGGGTAGGCGCTGTGGGGGTCGGGGCACTGGATGGCGAGGTAGGGGGGAGAGACGGGTGTGGGTACGCGGGAGGACGCGGAGGAGGGAGTGCGGGTGGAGCTGACGGAGCGGGGGGGGGGGGTGGGACGCCGAGGCGTTGGAGGGAGGCGGACCGGGGGGATGGAGTTGAGGCGAGGTAGGGCGTCGGTGTTGGCGCGGGTGAAAGGAGTATCAGTGAGCCATCGGTGACGTTAGATGGGACGGGTGGGGGAGGGCGGCGGCGGGGAGGGAGGGCCAAGGGGGTGGGTGTCGTCGGGGATAGGTGTGGAGCCGCTTGGGTAGAGGGGAAGGTGTGGGGGTGTAAGGGGTAGGTGGGTGGGGGGTGGGGTGAGAGGGTGGGAACGTGTCGGAGGGTTGTGTGGAGGTGAAGAAGGAAGGGAGGGAGTAGGTCGAGGGGTGGGGCTGTTGGGTGGGGGGGGTTCTGTTGGTCGGGGGGGGTAGCGGGGAGCAGTGATAGTAGGAGGTTGGGCCGGAAGGTTTGTGGCGTGGGGGGCGGGGGTGGGCGGAAGATGAGAAGCCGAGAGTGTGAAGTGGGGGGTGATGCGCTGGGAGGTGACAGCGCAGTGGTGGTAGGAGTGGTGAAGGGGGGCGTGGGGGGTCCGTACGAGGGGGGGCGAGGTGGGTAGTGGTAGTGGGGTAGTGGAGGGTAGGATGGGTGGGGAGGGGTTGGGAAGGAGGGGGTGGGGATGGGGGGTGGGGGAGAGGGGTGTGTGGGGTGGTGGGGGGTGGGGGGGGTGGGGGGGGGGGAGTGGGTGTTGTTGTGTTTTTTGTTTTTTTTTTTATTTTTTTTTTATTCTTTTAATTTATTATTTTTTATTATTTTTGTATTATTATTTATTTTTAAATTGTTATGAAACTCTTTTATTTAATTTAAATTATTATTTAGAAAATTTATATTTTTTTTTTTATTTATTATATTTTGTTACCATCTCTTATTAAACTTTATTATTTAATTTTATATTTTGCACTCCTCCTGTGTCTCACATTGTATCTCTCAGAATCATACATTCTTCTAATTTATGACACGCAAATTGTTTTTTCTCTTTTTTTTTTCTTGGGTATCTGTTTATTATATACGAGTATTGATGGTAGCTTGTGTTTTTATGTATTGTTTTTTATTGATAATACTTATTATAATTGTGTGTTTATTCTCTCTTAGGAATATCATCTCATCATGGTGATTATTTGTATTAATCCAAACTTTGTTTTCTCCTAATTCATATTAACACTTGCCCCTCCCCCTCAATATATCGCAGTTGTTTTAGTAGGGGGGGGGTGTGGATATATATTTTCCGCGCAGCTTCTGTCGAGGTTGGGGGTGAGATTACGCTATGTACACATCGCTACATCTGGAGTCAGATATATATCGCTAGTATGAAGTGTGTGTGTGGGTGTGAGTGGGTGTATGGGGTGTATGGAGTGGTGGAGTTTGGGGGGGTGTGTGTTGTAGGTCGGGTGGGTGGGAGCTCTGGGGTGCTGTTCCCCAAGTGTACGGGATGTCGTCGGGGTGTGGATGGGTGGGGGGGGGGTGTGGTGTTGGGGCGCGACAACAGAGGGGTGTAGATAGATGGGGGGGTGACGACTAGATTTAGATATACCCCCCTCCCGCCCCCCCCCCCTACCCCCCCCACCCCCCCGCGATGGTGAAGTAGGGTGGGCTGCCCCCCCCTGCCCCATTTTTGGGCCCTCTCCCGCCCCCCCCACCTCGCCGCCCCCAATTCCGCTCCCCCCCCCCGCCCGCCCTGTCCCACAGTGTTTTGTTCTGTTGGGGGGAGGGGAGGGAGAGGTTATAGGGGGGGGGGTGATGGGGGGGGTGGGGGGTGTGTGGGTGTGGGGTGTGGCCGACGCCCGATGTGTTGATGCTGGTGGGGTGATGGGGGGGGGTAGGGTAGACGTGGGAGTGTGGGGGTCGGAGAGCGGCCGGGGGGTGGCGTGGCCAGGTTGGTCCGGTGTGGGTCGACGTGGTGCGCAGACCGGGGAGGCGGTGGCGATGGGTGGGGGCTGGATGATAGTGGGAGGGTGGTTGGAGGTGGGGTGTGAGGTCGGGGGGGGGAGGGGGGGGTGGGGGGTTGGGGGTGGGGAGGGGTGGGTGGAGGTGTGGGGGGGTGGGGGGGGGGGGGCGGTGGGAGGGGGGTGGGGGGTGGTGGGGTGGAGGGGGGGTGGGGGGGGGGGGGGGGGAGGGGGGGGGGGGGAGAGCGGGGGTGGGGTGGGGGGTGGGGGGGGGTGGGGGGGGGGGGGGGGGGGTGGGGGGGGGGGGAGGGTGGGTGGGGGGGGGAGGGGGGGGGGGGGGGGGGGTGGGGTGGGGTGGGGATGGGGGTGCGGGGGGGACGGGGTGGGGAGGGGTGGGGGGGTGGGGGGGTGGGCGGGGGTGCGGGGGGTGGGGGGGGGGGGGGGGGGTGGGTGGGGTGGGGGGGGGGGGGCGGGGGTGGGGGTGGGGGGGGTGGGGGGGAGGTGGGGGGGGGTGGGGGGGGAGGGGGTGTGTGGTGTGGGGGTGTGTGTGTGGGGGGGGGGGTGGTGTGTGGGTGGGGTGTGTGGGGGTGTGGTGTGGGGTGGGGGTGTGTGGTGGGGTGTGTGGTGGGGTGGTGGGGTGGGGGTGGGGTGTGGTGGGGTGTGGTGTGGGGTGTGGGGTGTGTGTGTGGGGTGTGAGAGGGTTGGGGGGGTGGGGTGGGTGGTGGGGTGGGAGGGGGGGGGGGGGGGGGGGGGGGGGGGTGGGGGGAGGGGCGAGGGGGGTGGGGGGGGAGGGTGGTGGGGGGGGTGGGGGTGTGGGGTGTGGGGGGGGTGGGTGAGGGGGTGGGGGGGGAGGGGTGGGAGGGGGGGGGGGGGGCGGTGGGGGGGGGGGGGGGGCGGAGCGGGTGTGGGAGGGGTGGGGGGGGGGGGGTAGGGGGGGGGTTGGGGGGTGTGGGGGGTGCGTGGGGGGAGTGTGGGGGGGTGGGGTGGGGTGGGGGGCGGGGGGAGGGGGTGGGGGAGGGGGTGGGGGGGTGGGGTTGGGGGGGGTGGGGTGGGGGGGTGGTGGGGGGTGGTGGGGTGTGGGGGGGGGGGGTGGGTGGGCGGGGGGGATGTGGGGGGGGGTGGGGTTTTTTTTTTTGTTTTTTTTTTTTGTTTTTATTTTTATGTTTTTTTTATTTTTTTTATTATTTTTTTTTTTTTTTTTTTTTTTTTTTTTATTTTTTTTTTTTTTTTTTTTATTTTTTATTGTGTTTCACATGTGTTTTTGTTCTGTCCTACCCTCCTCCCTCCCTTTATTTTCTCCATCTTCTATTATTAAATTATATTCATGCCCCCTCCCCCTCAGCGTGCCAGTCTATCACAGCAAATGGCTGTTTTTATTTCAATTTCACAAAATTGGATTTTAATGAATTCCACAATGAATAACCAAGCAAGAAATTATTTTCCAATATCCTCCCATGATATTCTGCCATCCCTCTGTATTAGCGGAATTAATACTTGGAGCGTGCTGGAGATGCTGCATCAGGTGATGCAGGATTTGATTAGGTGTTTAAAGTTTTCAGCAAATCAGGTGTGGGGGCACAATCCCGGTTTCTTTTTATTTTTTTATCTCGGAAAAAATCCCTCAAGCAGCAGCGGGGAATACTAAATCGTTAGAATTTGATTAGCATACTAGGCAAGAACCTTTAGTGTGCTGAAGCACTCTGAAGGACACATGCCATCTTTATTGGTGGAACATGGAACGTTTGCAGTGTGTAAAGTTGAACTGAATTGGAAGCTGCTAGTGTTCTGTGTCCTTTGAAGAACCCTTTCTAAAGATATTGCCCCCTGATTGTGCAGTGGTCTGGTGTTACAAGATAAAAGGGAGGTGGTCTGAATGAAAATGTGTGAACGATGTGTTATGTTACCCTGTGTCGGGTTAGGTGTTTGCATAAGAGAATGCAATCTGCTTGTTTGCATGCATGCAAGGGTGTACTGTGCATTTGTACATATACATATTTTATGCGGCTGGCAAACCTAAAAAGTATGTCAAATACATTTCGAAGGAAGAGCAATCGCTGCCTGGCTCATGAAGCAGTTTCCAGTCAATACGGATTACATTTTCCAAAGAAACTGAACTCACAGGGAGGTTGTCAGGGTGGATGGTTTCTCTATGAAGTGGACTGGTAAGATTTAAGTTAAAACATGGAAAGATGGTAATTTTGGTTAAGCAATGAAAAGGGCCTTGTATCCCGTGTCTGTGTTAATCTTTTCAGTATATAATCCACAATCTTGTCCTGACCTTAAAAATAGCAACTTCTGTTTGTGGGACTGTGAAAAGGTGTTTTCTACCCTTTTCCACTAGCTATATTAAACAAAATTATCATTTGATTATTATTTGACTTTTGATGATAAATTAGAATCTGTAGAATCACTGTTTTCTAGTTTTGTGCTCTTTTTTCTTTCTCTAGTATGATATTTATTTTTTTGCATTTTCCAGGGATATTTTTGTCTTTCTGTTGTGGAACCTTTTTGAGAATAAAATGCAATTTTACTTCATCTACTCCTGCTTCTTCAGTATTGCTTTTTTTCACGTTTTCAGTGCCAGATAGTATCCTCCATCCCAATCCTCGGGTGACGGCGCTACAGGGACACTGACTTGCAATAAAAAGAATGCTGTCACTTCCATTCTCACACTGAAAACCTATACATGTACTATGCAACTTTGGTGAGATTTCCTGTGTAGGCAAAGACTGATAGTCACTTCTCAATTGTCTCCAATTATCTACAATATTCTGCCAGGAACTAGTGGAGGATCACGGATAAAACCCTCCCTCCATTTATGTCTCAGCTCATTGATTTGGATGACGGGTTCAAGGCATTGATGGAGTTTTTTTTCCTCCATGAATACCACTCAATTGCTTCAGTTGGAGCCCAACAGAAGTAATCACCAGATATGACTGAAGAGTGCTCTGTTGCTCAGCAGGAGTTAAAAAAAAAGTAAATTCCGAAGAGTTGGCTACGGCGTTTACTCAGAGTTCACCTTTCACACATGCGCAATGCAATGGGAGGTTTTCTGCACGGACAGGTTCACAACAGCAACAAAGGTGAGAAGTGGAGCAGCTGGGTGCAGTGGACAAAGACAGGAAGTGACGTTTTAACTCCGCTGCGTAGATCACGTGATTTCGTTTGCAGCACCCAATCACAGTCGTCAGCGCTTATCACCAAAAACTCTATCTACTACATATGTCAGTGTATTCTATGTGTCTGTCACCACCTTTTTTTTTAATATATTTTTTTATTTGACTTCATAAATAAAATGCAGCAATAAAAAAGCAATAAAAGCTATAATTATGTTACAGTTGCTATAGTTTGAGTTTATTATAGTAAGCTAAGAATCTAGGCATGTCTTTCCAATTATGGTACTTGCTGCAAATTGGCAGTAAACTATATAAAACTATATAAATTTAGAGTTGGATTAGCACAAACAGTGGAAGCAAAGGAAATATTGAGACTGACTCTGTCCAAAGTTAAAAAATACAACCACCAAGGTCTCCCACACATGTGTATAAATATAACAGATGTTGTATGTTAGTTACCGACAAAACAGTACGAATGCAGCTCGTTCGTTGGTGCACCATATTGTTATGATTCTTCTGTTGCTCATTGTAAGCTCAAGACCAAAACATGTACAAGCTATTGTCATGATTAGTTTCCTAAGTTATTATCAAATTGTTTATTATCCTAGAGATTTCCAAATTAAAAGTTGTTCAAACTAAACCCCTCAGTGTATCACTGATCTCCTGATTCCACATTCTGTAGGTCACTTGCATCATCTTAACATCAAGCTCTTCAGTCGTCTCCCGTCCCACATGAGATCATTTCCAATTTAAAGGCCTGCCCGTTTTTTATCTAGCTTTTAATTAAGCCAGAGTTTGTCCCGAATCTGTTAATGACATCATTATTTCATTTCATTCATTTTAATTTCATCTTTTGCTGCATTTAATCTGTTCATTTTCTTTTAACCCTTTGATTTATCTTCTATTGATCATTGCACTACGATGTTTTTAATCAGTTGTTCTATTGCTTTTTTTCAGTTCAGGGGGCAGACACCCTCTCTGCATTTAAGAGTCCTCTTTGGTAAAGCTTGTAGTTGGAGCTGGTTCAGGCTTGTCTTGGACCTGCTCTTAGTTATAGGTCTAGATAGTCCTTGTGCTTTATCGTTTCAGATCCAGAGTCACGGCCACATCATGGATCGTGAGGGCAGCTGATTGTGGACTATGTTTACAACTACACTGCTTATACTGTATATAGAATATGCCTACTCACATATTCTGTTATTTCTGACAATACCTCTGTCATTGCTGCTCCCTTCATCTCTGTCAGACTTTTTCTTTTTGTATAAATACTTTGATTGATTGATTTGTTGATTGAACTTCCACTCATGCCCCTTGGAGTCCATTACCTGAAAAGAGTATCATCATTACACCACATGACTGCTATCCTCACTGACTCATGTGAGAAGGCGATCATTGCTACAAAAACATTTGTCAGATGATGACCTTACAGTAAAATATATATCATATTTAATTTAGTTGGCATATTTATATAGCCTATTTTCATTACACCGCAATGTCAGGACGATGTTTATTGTTACCTCTTCCGTCTCCCACTGCGCACTCTATTTCTTTCATTGCTTCTCCTCCTAATCAAGGATGTAATTAGTGTTTTCCAGACAAGTGGTTTCTTGTTGAGCAGAAACAATGGCTAGCAGTGATTTGAATGGACACAGAGTGAATGGCTCGCTCATCATGCATGCATAGGTGGAGAATAGGGGTCAGAGTGACAACAAATTGGAATATGAAGAAAAATAAAGTACGTTCATGAATAGGCATGTGCGTGTTTGTGTGTGGAGAGGGGGAGGGGTATACAGTGTGCTTCATTGCTGGCATTGTTCACAGGAACATAGCGTTCTAATTGCTATGTTTACGACTAGCACATGAAGTGAACTGTCTCTGTATTGAATGCTGCTTCGAACATGTTTATAGTAGCTTTCAATGTTTTCTGGCAGTGTATGTTAAACCCATTCTTAAAGAGTAAAATTCACCTTCTGAGTTTTGCATCAAAATAGTCCCTTAAATTTGAGATAATGCAGGTTAAATGATCTGCTCCTTGATGATTATCTTTATAAACCCTTATTACATCAATCAATCAATCAATCAAATTTTATTTGTATAGCATATTCACAAATTACATTCATCTCATAGGGCTTTAACAGGGTGTGGCATCCTCTGTCCTTAACCCTCAGCAAGAGTGAGGAAAAACTACTAAAAACCATTTTAACAGGGTAAAAATAAGTAGAAACCTCAGAGAGAGCCACATGTGAGGGATCCCTCTCCCAGGACGGACAGAAGTGCAATAGATGCCACGTGTAAAAACATTCATCATTAAAGTCTTTAGCGGCATTGATGCAGTCCCGCTGCAATCACAGTCCATGGTCAGCAACCAGCAGGACCACGATCCAGCATCCAGACCAGAGGCCACTCCAGTCCTCAGTCACCGTCCACCGCCGCCCACCAGGACCCACCACGAGCCATCGCCGCGGCCCTGGTCCACCTCCTTTACCCAGTGCCAACGCGACACAGGGTCCGCCACCAGCACCACGATCAGCCCACATGACACAGAATCCGCCACACTGGGTCCACCACTGCGACCCCCGATGCGCGATCCACAAACAGCAATCCATGGTGCGGCCACAGAGGCCCTGGATCTGCGGGTGTTAAAGCAAAGGGACCCCGGGGAAGGGGTTAGGGATGGAGAAGAGGAAGGAGAAGCTAGAAGAGGAAGGAGAAGCTACATCACAGTTAAAGCTGCTCCTGGCGCTATGAGAACAGACCTCACAATAATGATTGTGTAATATAAACATCTCTAACATTTTTTAACCAAGTTAAATTATCCAAATGACAAATGAAATGAAAACCTTTTTTGGTCCAGGAACCATTTTGGACATTATTTGACCTGTGGAAATTAATAGAAATGTATTAGTTGGCAATAACATTTTTCCTCTACATGAATAACCTAAAATTAAAAATAGGAGGTAAGTGAAAAAAGTCTTGCATGACGTCATACTGTATGATGGGTGCACAGTCCAGATGAATATAATGTCATAATGTGCTTCTCATTGGCTCTATTTTCACTGCACAAGTAACTTGTAGCAAACCGGGGACCTCTATATGTGTACAGCCCTTTCCTTAGCCCACCCCCCCTCTTTCAGGAATTCCCCTGTGTATTCAGGCCCCCCCTCCCCTCCTCCCTCAGTGAATCCAGTATCAAGTGAGATTAAGTGACTTTGGAAGTCATCAGGGCCATGTCTTGTACTATTGATTTGGTATACAGGGTGAAATAGGGCGATCATTGGAGAAGTAATTATAAAGGGTCTCCGCTCCGATCCTCTTCCTCGCTGTTTATCGGTGCGCTCATTAAAAGACATTGGCAGGCAGACGGGACCTATCTCTCCATTTGCCAGTCAACCACGCCGTAAAAGGCGGCGGGTCATGGCTCCCGGTAGTGCGATAAGCGCTGAGCGCCAAATTGGAGAAGGACTGATTACATCCCTGAGGAGACGTGTGATGAAGCTCTCGGCTCCGTCCGACCTGTCTACTTCTATTTCATCCAGCGCTCCATCTCTGTTAGCCCTCTTCTATCACTGCTGCGTTAACTCTGTTCGCCGCTGTGTTTGGACGTCAGCCTTCACCTCATGTTACCTTGACTCCTTCTATAATTCATGTCCGGGCTTTCAAGCACGAGGGTGAATGCTACATTTTGATTGGTTTGACTGTATTCGACCGACTCTTTCAACCAACTCTGTGATGAAGAATCAAACAGTTAAAGCCTCTGTGTTATCAAAGTGAGATAGATGGAGACTTTGGCAGCATCCGAGCTGACAGAGCCGTCCTCCCAGCAGCCCTGCTGTCAAACCCAGCTGCTCCTTAATAATGTACCTGCTCTCCCCACCTTCAGCATTCACAGTGATGTGTTGGGTCCCACTCCATAGCTGCAAGAAGAAAAACCAAACAGGACGCCTCGGGGCACTTCAGGAGGAAGCATCAATTAAACAAAATCAGATTCTTGTGGCTTTTGTTTCAGAGCTTTAATACAGAAGAGTTTACTTTCATGGAAAAATATGGCCACAGGGCATGAAACTTCATGAGGCTAAGGAGGTGGCAAGGTGGTGGAGGAGGTCTGTGCAGAAGGAAATCATGCTGGGGCTTTACAGAAGTACACCAGTTAACTGAAAGTACAACAGTATGTTCATGAAATGTTCAGATTTCATCTTTGTTTGTTGAAAAGAACTTGTCACAACTTAACTTTCCTCCCCTAATTAAAAATAAAAAACCTGACAACCTCTTTCCTCTGTGGAAACCAATTAGCCCACCAAATTCATCCTGTGGGTTCACTGTACAGTATTCTTGGGAGAATTGGTTCCCCCTGAGCCTCATGCCACTGTTTTTTCTTGCCCTAAATGCATTTAATGAGCAAAGGACCAGACAATAATGAGCTTCACCCGCCTCTCTGATCATATTGTGCAAGGAATGTTCACCCGTGAGCTTGTGAGCTGAATCTAAGTCCAGCACAAGGACAGAAGCAATAGTATATATCTGACTGTATGATTTACTTTTTCCTCAAAAGCAAGGCCGTCTTGGTTCTGGGCCCCTTGGCCATAAGGTAGATGGCGAGGTGTCGGAGTGCAGCTCAAGCAAGAAACACCTCAACAGTGGAGCAGGTGGAGGATGTTGTCCAGCAAACAGGCGGACTGCCACAGTGGCTGTGAAGGTGGAGGAAGGCTGCAGCAGTGGGGGACCTCCAGAAGCCAGGTCACAGGCCTGCCTCTGCCAAGGATCATTTGGTGGCTGTCCATGAGCCAGTCTCCCCATAAAAGGGGTCACGCACAGTCACCCATTTGCATAGGAAAATCCACACTGCTCACACCCTAACCCCCTAACCCTTTGGGGAGGTTTCTTGATGTCAGATGGTAATGATGATGATGATGATGTTTTGAGCAGGTGGTCGCAGTGGAACCTAATGGCACATACAAAAGTGGAAAGTGCGGCTGTATCTGTTATGTATTTTGTTTCATTGCAGACAAGACAGAAAAAAATGGAAATTTCTGTTAGTGTTTTTTCAACATCTTGTAAAAGTCCAGTTATTTTGGGACAATACAACCACATAACAAAATTGTTTTGCCCAAATTTTGCCCACATCCGCCCCACACACTGTGTTGTGCTTGGGCACAAATAAGCCATAGCAATATCGCCAGTCAACTAAAGGTGGCCTGAATTAGTTTTGCGCTTTTTCGGCCAGATTCAACATTTATCACATGGGACACCTTGGTTTACATCCAGATTACTACTTGCCTAGAGCACTCCGTGTCTGCCAAAATAGGCAGACAATTGCATTGGGATATTCGGGCCAAATTTGCTATTTTTCAAATGGGTAACTTTAGGCTTAAATCCATTGTGTTCGGGCCACAAGTGCAGCATCGTTGCCTAAAGTAGCCCACATCCCGATACTGTCTGGGAAACAAAGCCTTCACAAATCATCCTCATGAATCAGGTGTGAGCCTCCTTTCAATCATCTCACGGTGTATATACTGTATAATACAGACTATAATATTCCCATTGTTACGGCAGTAAAATATCTCCTGTTAGCAGCAGGTTCCCTGGCCTCTCAAACATAAATCCTCATGGGCTCTTCTTTTTTTTGCTACCGCTGGTATTTTTGGTGGATATGTTAAACCACTACTGATCCTTCTCATCTTGTTTCAGCCATCAGAGGGTGGACTCTTTAGCTGTCAAGGAGTACATTTAATCATACCATAAAGTGGACAGGGTCAATGTATGAGCAGAAGTCTCTCTATTTTTAGTCATATTAAATATGTTATCTTTTGTCTGTGGGCACTTACGTCCGTTGAAAATAGCCTAGATGATGATTATCATCTTGTCTATTTACATGTAATGATGAGACGTCCACTGACACTTCATCAAGATTAGTATCATGTGAATACAACATATTAGACCTGGATGCTTGTTACTAGCCTGTTCCTTATTTAAATAAAGGGGAGTCAATCAGTGTGTCATGCAGCTGTTTTGGTGCATCATATTCTATCTACTGGTAATACAAATTTTTACAGATTCCATAATTTTTTCAGTAAACTTTGCACCATGTTGTACATTTGTCTTGATGGACAATTCACTTGTTCCGTAGCTTTATTTAAACAATATTATAATACCTAGGGTTAGAGTGAAAGCCAGCCTGGTTCAAACTGATACAGAGCTGAAATAATAGCTTAAGAAGAAACATTTGAGAATTGACGTCGGGTCCCAACTCCCACACACAAAGACATTTGAATGATGCATCATTATCTGACAAAGTAGCAAACCATCATCTCCATGTAAAATGGCAGAGAGAGCAGCCTCCCTCTCTAACCAGACGACTCCCGGGACTGATGGTGAGCGGACATGTGGTCCAAGCTGGGTAACGGGTGGGTAGGGGGTGGCTGGTGGCAGACAGGGTGCGAGAGAGGCTCCTCTTTGGTATGGAAATGGAGACTGCGGAGAGCAGATATGATAAAATATCCGACTTTCACAAAGAATGCCAGGGGCGGTTTGGACATCTGCTGTATGCTGTGCAGCTATCTGGCCTCTCTGAGGCACTTGGGAAATCAACATGCACACATTATTTCAGGCAACATAGACCGGATCAGTGCTCGACCCACACAGTCATGTATTTAAAGGAGAATTCCTTGCAATAGAGCAACTGCACTCGTGTGAGCCAGATCCGTTCTGCTCTTATTTCCAAGTTTGACTGACCAATTATGGCTGATGAGACGTCACGTTGAGACAGCATGTTGTCTTCAACATGGACCGTAAGTGTCAGTAGCCGGCTCCCCTTTCATTTAAAGAGAGATGTTTTCCTCCTGTGCTGTCATTCAACAATCAAACAGGCAGGACTCCATCACTCAAGAGGCAGAGAGATCTGCTTCACTGAAAAGAAAAAAAAACATGAATAGACCAGAATGCAACAAGACATGTTGTAATTCACCACCCTCACTGTGCTCCAAGCTCTTGCTCTATCCACCTACATGAATAACCCACAGCTGATCAGAAATTCAATGTAGCATTTGTGCACTTTGGGCTTAGATCACTGAGCTGCTGCTTTTTTTATATATATATATATTTTCTGATGTTGTCTAAAGACTTCTGTGGACAGAAGTAAAATAATAACTTGAAGTTGAAATAAAGGAGATGGGTTGAGGCAAAGTAAAGAGCCAAGAGTTAATTTAAAGAGGAAAGCATTTTCCAATCATCCATGGTGGAAAAAATCAATTCCAGGCACTTAAGTGGATGGTTAAGAAGAAAAAGCCTTTTAATAAATACGGGCTAATGCATTATAACAAGAGGATGTGTCTGCAGCCGCAGTAGCAACATAAAAATAAATGCTAATACCAGCATCAGCAAATATGTGGTGTTGACGTGCTTCACTTTGGATTTCTCCATCAGAAAATAAGATGGTTTTAATGATTTTCTCTTATTCATTTTTGTGAACTATTATATACGCTGCAAGCAGAAGGAGATCCCCCACCCATGTTGTGATTAATTTGAAGGGGGTGGAGATGGTGAATAGCTATTAGTCTCTGGGGGGGGGCGTCTGAATGATAAACTGCTGGTCAGACAACACTGATGTCCTCGTCAAGGAGAGACAGAGCAGGATGTTCTTCCTGAGGAGGCCCAGGTCTTTTAACATGCGCACTGGACTACTACATATGTTCTACCAGTCTGTAGTGGCCAGTGTCATGGTATTGGCTGTGATGTGCTAGGAACTGAACAAGCCGGTGAGGAAGGCCAGCTCTGTGGTGGGGATGGATCTGGATTGGTGTAAGCAGTGGGTGTAAAGAGAATGAGAGGTAAAACCAAACGCCATCATGGAGCACCCCTCTCATCCCCTCTATGCTGAACGGAGGCAGCTCAGGAGAACGTCCAGGCACAGACTCATCCAGCCATTAGACTGCAAAACGGCCAAAGCACCTACAGTCAGATTATAAAAAACATATCTCAGGAAATAACTGCTGCACATTTTCCATACAATATATCACAAAGAATGGGCAAATTCAGATGAACACAACTCTGATCCCCATCTCTGTAATGCACCTTTTCCTTTTTAACCGCCTTTTACTATATATGTATATAGTATTACCTCTATCTCTATATTTCCATTTTGGTATATTTCTAGTCTTAGTATAGTTTCCCCTTGCGCTGCAACATTATTTGGCTGCTGTGGCATTTGTGAATTTCCTCTATGGAGGATAAATACAGGTACATCTTATCTTACCTTAAGCACTGCAACATGCTGACTGAAGGGGAAGAGGAAATTATTTTTTGGGGGGGGACCAATAGAAAGTATGTTGCAGAAATAAAGCCAGGGTGAGCAGTGTGTCATTCGGTTAGGACATCCTCAGAAGACAGAAACAACGTTCACTTGCATGCTTCTCCGCATCAGGCCCAGTTATGACCCATGTGAGGCTGGTGGAAATATGTTTTCATTTCATTAACCAAAACCTTTGACAAATTTCAATTTTATTTGACCTTTATTTAACCAGGAAAGTCCCATTGAGATTAAAAACCTCTTTTCCGAGGGAGTCCTGGCCAAGAGGCAGCAACAAATAACATATATACACTCACAATATTACACTCACAACATATAAACAGAAATTAAAATGATAAAAAAAACACAATTACAATTACAATTACAAATAGATTAAATTCATAAAAAACATCTGCAAGTAAAAGAAGTGGTCTGAAATGCTCTCATCGTAGATTTGAAAGCGTTCAAAGAAATCATTTCGGTTAATTTAAAATCTTTTTGCAGCCAGTTCCATGTGGTGGGAGCAGAGTGGACGAATGCCCTTTTTCCTGATTCAGTGCGGGCCAATGGAACTAACAAAAGCATCTGATTGTTTGAGCGCAGACTGTAAGAAGCAACACTTTTCTGTGTGATTAAATTACAAATATATGATGGCAGTAGCCCAAGCATGGCCTTATAAATAAAAGTGCACCAATGTCCCAGCCTCCTGGTGGACAAAGAGGGCCAACCCACTCGAGAATACAATTCACAGTGATGGGTCAGGGCTCTACAGTTAGTGATAAACCTCAGAGAAGCATGGTAAACAGCATCAATCTTATATAGACATTTAGCTGAGGCATTCATATAAATCAAATCTCCATAATCTAAACTGGATAAAAACGTTGCAGTGACAAGCCGCTTTTTCACCTCAAAAGAGAAACAAAATTTGTGCCTAAAGAAGAAGCCCAATTTAAGTTTCAATTTCTTCACAAGATTGTCAATGTGGGGTTTGAATGAAAGGGAATCATCAATCAAGACACCAAGATATTTATAGATATGAACCACCTCTATGACATTTCCCTCAAGAGTGGACACTGTGGGGACAGTTTGAGGAATCAATGTTGATGTCGTTACAATCTGGGGACAATGCCTATAATTTGGTGGCTATCCATTTGACACATGTTCATATAGGATGCATCTCAATTCAGGGGCTGCATCCTTTCCTCGGCCTGTAGACCCGACGGTCTCATTCCGGTTCAGCCTTCGCAGTCTATGCAGCACACGAAAGTGGCCGCCAGAGAATGTCCTGCGTCTCTGGGTTTCAGTGCATGGCAGCAACAGAAAGTAGATCATCACTCTGAATAATGATCTGCTGTTGTCTCATGGTTTTGTTAAGTCTTCTATTTACTAGGGCTTTGTCAAAATAAAATGATGACACCTTATAAGAGATGATATATCTGGTTGTCAAAAGTTAACATTCAAAAAGTGTTCAAAGATCTGTCAGAAAGTGACAGGGAGAAGAGTCAGGTATGTGGAATGATTTGTCACACAGGAGTGAATATGCAAACTGCTGTCAGTGGTTGAGATATATAAGTAAAAATAACACTAACAAGGTTTTCTGGGACTATTTTTAATTGTTCAGTTCCTCAAAAAACATTAGAAAATGTAAATTATAGTGAAACACCTCCCTCTTGTGTTCACATTTGAAACTGCACTACAAAAGAAATGACCCTTCAGCCCTATAGATTTGGAAAAAGGTCATCAATGGATATCATCACGACTCTTTTGCTCCAAGTGGTCCAGACTTTAATTAAAAACTATAAGTAAACCTGACAGTACAGCACTGTTAGTTTAGTCTCCATTGGCTTCCAGTAATTTGTAGGATTGACTTTTAAAATTGTAATTGACCTCTAAATCAAACTGTCTGACCCCTGAGAGACGCCTCACATCATCCCAGCAGGCACTTACAGGACAGGCTGAAAACTAACAGGTCTGGGATCTGACAACTCAGTTGTAATGTGTAAGATTGCATTTAGTCCAGCAGATGGTGCTAAAATACATTATATAGACTAGGTTCCTAAGATCTAATAAAAATAAATCTTATGCTATTTAATGTTAGACAACAGCCTGTTTCTTCATGAAGATACACGCAACATTAAAAAAAAGGATTTCCTTGTTTGGTGTAGAAGTTGACAGACTAGAGTCCTGAACTCCACCCTGAAGCCTAATGATATCAGCCTCTTGGAATTCATTTAAGGATTCAAACAAGAACTCCACGACAGAACAATGTCATTTAGGGGGGAAACCAGCTTTATTTATAGTTGACCACCAGAACAATAACATTTTCTGGGAACAGAAACTTCAAGATTCTGCACACAAATCTATACGTATTTACCATACAATAAATAAAAATATGAATATTAGCACAACAAAATGAGACTGGGTATGCTATTTGAGGATCAGAGCCACAAGAAACATTCTTCAGAAAGAAAATAATTACTTATGAATTCTCTGATTCTTTTCTTTTTCCAAAGAAAGTTTTCAAGTGGCCCTAATCCTTTTCTGTAGATTTCGGGCAGCACTGTAGAAATTGCAGATAATGTTGCACTAAAATTCTGCTAAAAATTCCAGACGACCTCAATAACTGTTCATACGATCAACATCACACTTGGCAGGTGTGTTGCTGTAGACTCCAGGAGGTGCACTGTCAAAACCTAACCCCCCCATAGATGTCACTAAGTGACTCTGCTAATTTGGTGACATCACAGAAGGTTGTGTTTTTGAATATTTTGTAAATAGTTGTAACAATGCCTCACACCATGTTTTGAATGGGCAGAAACATGTCTGAAGCAATAACAGCAGACAGAGCCATTCAAATTTGATACATCTGAGAAGAGTATCCTGTTGAGCTATTTTGAGCTTTAATACCTTTTTGGGAAACAGGAAAGTAATATTTGATTTGAACTCTACAAGAACATAATAATACAGTATATGAACTGGTCAGCTGACTGCTAAGTTAACCCCTAAACAAGCTACTGTCATCTATGAGGTGCATTTGAGGACCTTTTCTGCAAGAAAAAAAATATAAGCATATGGGATCTGTATGTACATTCTGTTAACGTACATTTCTACAACATTTCTATCAACAGGATAATCTGGTCAACAATGTCGTGAAAAGTGATTCTCTCCATCTTCCCCAATAGAGGAATTTTTTTGCAAAGATGACAATTTGCCTGCCTACTGTTAGGAATTAATTTTAAATGAACAATATAAACTTTTAAATCAAATTCCTATGCTGTGAATTTGAAAACGCAGAGGGATTGAAATTTCTGGTTTCTTTGTTTGGGATAAATCTTATTTTCTCAGACTTGATAGAGCTCCTCCAGAGTCACAGAGGATATTAAACTGTTTCTACAGACTAAGCAGATCTCCTATGATTTAGTAAAAATCTAAGTAAGCTCTTTCTGTGGTGACATTTGAATTGAGGGCAAACAGAATCCTTCCATCGATGCTGTTTTAAACAAGTGTGAAATGCAGCACAAGGGTGTTGTTGTATTCTCCACAAAAATCAATATGATTAACAGGCAAAGCTTCATGTATGTTGGACAAACTGAGTGAGCTCCTGCAAAAACTATCAGGTCTTCTTTGTTTCTTTTCACAGCACCACACATGTTGGACAGAGCTTAAATGAGGAAAGCCATATTCACAGTCTTTGTGTGTGTGTGTGTGTGGTTCTTTAGGAGGTCCAGCGCCACCAGGCCACCTTCATGCGGTCCCAGACGGCACCTAAAGAGTCATAGGCGGGGCGAACATCCAGGATTGAGAACTGGTAGTTTTCTTTGTTGATTTCTCCATCATAGTAGTCGATGACATAGCGCACCTCCTTCCCACAGCGGTCAACAATCCAGTCATGGCGGTCAAAAGGCAGCTCGTAGCTGAGGGTGAGGATAGAGGTAACAGAATTTGATTAATTGATTGAAATAAGATTTATTAGATCAACACAACGAAGAGTATCCATCCATCACTTATCCTTTGAGGGTTGCAGGGCTGTGTGGGCTGAGTCGGTGGAAGGAAATTCCTAAGAATATTACATCAAACTCAGTTAACACTAACTGCAAACCTATTTCTCTTCTTTCCTGTAGCCACTCTTAATATTTTAAATCAATGTTTAGTGAAGGGTGTTTTCTTTCACTTTCCCAATACAGTTTTTAATGTTAAATGACATTGCCTTGTAAACTGTACGCTTATTTTATTTTATTGATACAAAATAAAATAAAAGTATCAAAAACCAATTAATTACAGTCGGCCTGTAACAAAGACATGTCATCAAACCAGCTTTAATCTACTCTGGAATTGTGGCCACTTGAAGCAGCTACATATGTGAAATGCTTCCAACAATGACGCAGATGTGACGGAGCGATGACGCAGCTGCAGTCGCTGGACATGAGACTGAGGTGGAGTTAACATCTTTGTTTCATTACGATTCTTCAGCTTAGTAGGTTTGATGTGAGGCATCAGCTGCTTCTAATATTTCTCTAACATCACACAGCTGCACGACTCAGGGTCTCCTCACTGAGGGAAGCGGTGGTCTGAAGTTTTTCTCTCTCATACAGTCCATGCCACCAAATACAGCAACTTCAATGTATTCTTGTGATGACAAAATCAAAGCATATAGAGAAAACCATGTGCTGCAAATTTGGGGCCAAGATCTAAGTTGTAAACTAAAATGAAAGCAGATAACACTCACCCCATCCAGTGGCGGATGCGAGCTCTGGGAGAGTACTCTTTGGCTTTTCCACCAAACCTCTTCAAGGTCGGCCCACATGGACATTCACTGGGAGAAAAGTCGAGACCAAACACTCATCAGATAAATACTATTTACTCCAATACTTTGATGAAGAGGCAGATCAAATCAAGAACAGGCTGTTTACTTCTGATTTGTATGATATTGTTTCATGACTCACCTTGCATGCATGGCCTCCCATCTCAGGATCTCTTCCCAGGCCTGCTCATTGTTTCGGTTGTGGATTTTAATGATGTTGTTCATGTCAACAGGAGCGAGGTCGTCCTCTCGCCAACGCCAACTGCAGCACAGAAACAGATGTAAAACCAAGTTAAGAACCCTTTAATCCTTCAACACTAACTGCTCCATCTACATCAGCATTACATTGTAATCATTACAGCAAAAAGGTTTTTGAAAGTACAGCAATTTCATTCTTGAAAACCCTAAGCTGTTTACAGCAGATTTGTCTCCTGGATTCAGACGGACGTGTCTGCTACATTCATCTTTCGTGTGTGCACCTGTCAGTTTATTGTGCAATGACTAAATAGCTGCTTTCAGACTGGATGATCTCCTGATATTATCTGGAGGGGCTTTATGTGAGAATGGACATGTCTGACGTTCTCCTGCCAGCCTCCTGGTAAAATGTGAGCGCAGGAGATTCTTCGGAAGATTCACTGCAAGTGAGCAGGCGGGCGCGTTGATGACATTACTATTACGCAATGTACGCAAAAACTGACAACAAAATTAAAAAGAATATAGACATCTCAGGATAAAAAATAAGGAGCCAAACAAGAAGAAGACATTAATCAAGATGTCTGCTTGGAAAGAGTTTTTTGTGACATGGGCTGACTCTCCTCAGCAGAATATATTGGTTATGTTCTCACTCCTGCATGCTGCGCCAACCGACTTATCATCAATACGTCTGCTTAGAGAATCGCTTGCTTCATTCCTCATATGTGAAAGACAACCTCCGGAGAAAGTCTGAACCCAATTGTGGAGAGATTCTCCAGAGCTTGTGTCTGAAAACAGCTGATCATTCACTCTATATTTGTGACCATGCACGTTGGAGACTACCTTAATGAAAACAACCCGATACTATTTTGTCTTTGTAACCATGTTTGTCTTTCAAGGTAAGATATGTGGCCGATGAGACACAATTAAATGATCACATTGTTCAGACTATATCACGAAAAAATTGTGTGCATTTATCTCTTTTCCCTTCTGTCTGAGAAACAGCAGATGCTTAAAATTAAAAACCTATTCAGTAAGAACTGACCCCTTTCGCAGCATAGCATTCCAGAACATCTGTGCAGATGGGTAAACCCAGTTCTTCTCTGCACCGTGACGGGGAATGTTGGACTCCTGTCTCGCGATTGAAAGGTCGAAGGGCTGGTCCGGAGCTGGGGTTTGGTTCGGAGGAGGCATCTGTAGACAAACAGGAAAGGAAAACAAATCAGAGACACACAAATGACAGTGATTATAGCTTGATTGACAGATTGGACTTTCCAGGGGCTCTCTCAGTAGTCACACGGGTCATAGTGACAACTGGGACTAAAGCCAAACTTATTCACAGCATAAAGACTCTTCTGATCTTTATCTTTTACAGAGTAGTTTCCACAGTTGCTATTTTTTTTCTCTGTCTGCCATCTCCCCAACCAATATAATCGATAGTTTCAGGAAAAAAACGATTTTGCATGCGCTGGCAGGTAGAAGTGCATAGCGGAAACAAAGTGTTGCTATTCTGTAACCATTACCTTGCACCAGTCTACCTTTACTTCATTATTAGTTTGCTTCATGTTTTGTTAAAGGTTCAGTTTGTAGAATTTAGTGACATCTAGTGGTGAAGTTGCATGTTGCAGCTGATTACCCCTCATCCTCCCCTTCCAAACATGAAAAAGAACCTGTTGTAGCCTTCAGTTGTCATAAACATTTAAAAAGGTGTTTTGTTTGTCCAGTCTGAGCTACTGTAAAAAAAACATTGCAGCCTCCATAAAGAGGACGTGCTCCCGATGTAAGTATAAAGTATTTAAATTAGGGCTGTGAAATGATTAAAATTTTTAATCAAATTAATTACAGGTTTCTATGGATTAATCAGGATTAATCACATTACCAATTTTCTCGGTATATTTTGTGAGAACAAAAAGATTTATGACAACAGACAGATATATACATTTAACATGTTTTCTTTTTTTATTCATAAATAAACAAAACAATGGTGCTGCAACTCGGCAGTTCTCTTGCAGTTCTCTTTGCTATTCCATATGGAACATTCATCCTAAACAGAATTTGGGCTTCTTAGCCATTGTATGGGTTAATACAACTTTTTTCTTTTCTTTTTAAATCAAACAGAAACTATCAGGCCTCTTAGCCATTGTTTTTATGGTATGGTTGAATATTTTTCAATTTTTTGTCAAACAACCATTCACCACACCATGGCATAATGTAATGCCTCTAAAGGCCCTCTTAGCTAGTCTTTCCTTCAGCCACTTTGATGAGGCAAACTAACTTCTTCACATTATCTGACAGTAAAGCTGACCGCTTCTTTTACACAATGTGTCCTGTGAGTGAAGCTGGTTTGGCGCATTCCCCTTGAACGCCCCTTGCCGAAAAACTCATGCTCCGCATTGAAGTGGGACTTTAAGCGGCTTTGCTCCAGTGAAACAATCACTTCTTCCCGCAGAGTGTGCGTATCACCTTGGTTTTATTGAATGTTCCATCTTTGTTTTTTTGGAGCACTGATCTTCCCATCCAGAAGGTGATGTTTGTTTGTTTGAGTAGCAGCTGCCGTCTGACTGCATTAGAGCGGAGACTAGTGCAGAGTGGGTGGAAATGTGGGTAAATTGGAAGGTCCTTCTGCGCATGCGTTAAATACGTTAAAAAAATTAACGAATTAATCCTGTAATTTAATCATAACGCGTTAACGCGTTATTTTTCACAGCTCTAATTTAAATATAAAAGGGTCCATTCTAGAGTTAGGAAAACAAACATTTCACCTAAATCTAACACACTGAAACATTAAATGCAATCCCGTCCAAATTGAAATTCAGTCAAAATCGACCTTCAACTCCACTTACAGTGCCATGCATAAGTATTCACCCCCCTTAGACTGTTGCCCATTTTGTACTGTTACAAACTGTAATTCAAATAGACTTAAACATTCCCACATTTGATCAACACAATAAACATAGTACTTTGAAGGTGCAAAATACTTTTAATTATGATACAAACAATATTGAGAACAAAAAAGTTGACATCTGTTGGATGCATAAGTATTCACCCCCCCTGAGTCAATACTTGGTAGAACCCCCTTTCGCTGCAATTACAGGGAAAGGGGGTATGTCTCTACCAGCTTTGCACATCTAGAGATGGAAACGTTTGTCCATTCTTCTTGTCAAAAGAGACCGTCTGTGAACAGCAATTTTCAAATCTTGCCATAGATTCTCAATTGGATGTAGGTCTTGGCTTTGACTTGGCCATTTTAAGACATTAACATGCTTTGATCTAAACCATTCCATTGTAGCTCTGACTGTATGTTTAGGGTCATTGTCCTGCTGGAAGATGAACCTCCGCCCCAGTCTCAAGTCTTTTGCAGACTGCATCAGATTCTCTTCAAGGTTTAGCACAATCCTTCTTTTCCTCAATTCTGACCAGTTTCCCTGTACCTGCTGAAGAGAAGCATCCCACAACATGACGCCTCCACCACCATGTTTCACTGTTGGGGGGGAGGGGGGGGTGTGCTCAGGGTGATGGGCAGTGTTGGGTTTCCGCCACACATAGCGTTTT
Organism: Pseudopleuronectes americanus; assembly: GCA_038501795.1. Taxonomy (NCBI): domain Eukaryota; kingdom Metazoa; phylum Chordata; class Actinopteri; order Pleuronectiformes; family Pleuronectidae; genus Pseudopleuronectes; species Pseudopleuronectes americanus. The sequence continues at coordinate 15,672,395 of CM076736.1, read as the reverse complement.
GCATTGAGGCTAAAAAGTTAAATTTCAGTCTTGTCTGACCAGAGCACCTTCTTCCACATGTTTGCTGTGTCTTCCACATGGCTTGCGGCAAACTCCAAATCGGATTTATTATTGGTCCCTTTCACAGCATCTTTCTTCTTGCCACTCTTCCATAAAGGCCAGATTTGTGGAGTTCACGGCTAATAGTTGTCCTGTGGACAGATTCTCCCACCTAAGCTGAGGATCTCTGCAGCTAATCAAGAGTCACCATGGGCCTCTTGGTTGCTCCTCTGATTCACTTTCTCCTTGTACGGCTTGTCTGTTTTGTTGGACGACCTTGTCTTGGTAGGTTTGCCGTTGAGCCATATTCTTTCCATTTTCTGATGATGGATGTTATAGTGATCTGTGAGATGTTCAAAGCTTGTGATATTTTTAAAACCTAACCCTGCTTCATACTTCTCCACAACTTTATCCCTGACCTGTTTGGTGAGCTCCTTGGTCTTCATGATGCTGTTTGTTCAGTAATGATCTCTAACAAACTCTGAGTCCTTCACAGAACAGGTGTATTTATACTGAGATTACATTGCAGACATGTGGACCCTATTTACTAATTTTGTGATTTGCAAATGTGACTTGTGAAGGCAATTGGTCACACCAGATCCTTGTAGGGGTTTCACAGTAAAGGGGGTGAATACATATGCACTTTTCAGATTTTTTTTGTAAATAATTTTGAAATCCATGAAATATTCCCTCCATATGATGGACCATCACATAAAACCACAATATTTAAATTATAATCTGTGGTTATGCGATGACAATTTATAAAAAGTCCAAGGGGGGTGAATACTTATGCAAGGCACTGTATATACAGCACAGCCATTTTCTCTGGCAGATGTTCACAGAATTGGGCCCAGACTTTCTTTGGAGTTTGTCTTTGTCACAGGATTTCAGTGTGTCTGAGAGCAGCATTGAGGCTAAAAAGTATCTAAGTAAGTATTTCTGACTGACTTTCAACTTTTTGTGCCTTTTCCCCCTATATTCCTACACTTAATTGATGCAAGTACCATATTTGCTGGGTCGATGTCACTGTTCATGGCTGCTGCAGCTTTCATGGGACACTCCACAAACTCATAGGCGCGCTCCTGGTGGGCGGGACCTGCTTCTGCTTTGTGCATCGGACACTCAGGCGGAGGAGACGCTACAGAAGATACAAGAACATGATTGAGGCATAATGTGAACAGTACTAACCTAAAGCTTTTTTAATAATTTCTACAGTACAGCGATTCAGAAAAATGCAAAAACAATGCAGTTGAAATGGGAATATCTCATTAACTTGTGAAATCATACTAAAGACAGTGAGTTACTGTAGCATCTAGTCTGCTCTGACGCGGTATCGCTGCTCAGAGGGTGAACCACAAACTATAACACCGTTCAACACCACTCAATCACAGGAACAGACTGTGGTCAGTGGCGGAGAAATGCTACATGTAGTAGCGTTAGTATCTATGGGATTGTGCCATGACCCTGATGGTTATAAACCTACCTGCGACAGGTTGAGCTTGATGCATGGGGCAACCCGGAGGTGGAGACACTACAAAAGGAAGACAGAGAGAAAAATTAAAGTATGTTAACACAATGTAATCATTCTTAAAATTGTTTTATACCAGTGAAGTCAGTACCCATTCTAAATATGTTTGTTTTGGCCTGTGGTAAAAATCTGGAACTATTTCAGAATGATTACTGGTGATTAGTGGGTCTTTCTAAAACAGTTCCACAATAGACTGTCTCTTTCTAATTCTTTGAATGCCGGCCCTTGTGTGCAGGGCTTTTTATAAACAGTCTATAGGGTAAAGTGAGGTCTAGTCATATACATCTTTTTATATTTTGATTGACTACTTTATATTTATTGCATGTTGACTATTTCCGAGATCTGTTAAGCAGGCCTAACAATCTTAAGACCTAAGTTCTTCAACTTTTCAAAATAAAAGCACTGATTAGCACAATATAAAGCATTGCTGCAACAGAACAATGTTGTGCCTTTAATTTGAAGACAACTTGCTAAAGAAGTAGTGATTTTATGAATGTTGTTGCAATGACAGAACTGGTTGCTGACAAGACAAGTTAAACTCCGCCCACAGACCTTCTGTTGACCTCTACTGTACGCTAACGGGCACCGGTCAACTATTTACGCAACTTTTTATAATATTGACTTATCACGTGTCCATATTTCATCAAACTCACTTACTTGGGCAATTTACAATAGACATGCAAAGAGTGAGGATGATAAGGTAACACAATATATACGTTCCACAGACAGGCAGAAAGACATTAGTAAAATTAGTTATGTTCTACCTAGGGCAGGCTGAGCTTCTTTGTGCATGGGGCAGCCTTGCGGGGGTTCAGCCATCATAGCTTCTGCACTCACTGTAGGAGCAGCATGTATAGACATGGAGGCTCCCATCCTGCACTGCCTGATGTGGAAACAACACAAAAGATATCAGTCACAACAGTAAACAGGTATTTTGAAGTCAGATGCACTGGTGTGGGGAACTAGTTTGAAGACGGGAGCTACAGACGACACTGAAGCTCTAAAAAATGTTGTTGAACGGTATAAACTGATCATTCCTCTTCAGTCCTATACCCCAGGTGTTTAGTCAGACACAGATCAGGGAAATGAAATGGAGGGACAGGAAACACCGAAGACCATGTACAAGAACACTGTGTCATAAATAAACCGCAGCAATGTTTAAAGCTACGTGAAGGTTCAGTCTGTAGGATTTAGTACTGAATTTGCATGTTGCAAGAAGCTGAGTATCCCTCACTTCACAATCCTCTTCCAAGAATTAGAGAAACCGTGGTACTCTTCAGTTGTCATAAAAACTGAAAAGGTGTTAAGTTTTTCCAGTTTTTACTACTGTAAAAAAAATGGTGGCCCTAGTTTTTAAATATGAATAGTCTATTCTAGGTTAAAGAAGACAGACATTCAAACAACTTAGATAATCGCACATAACTGAAAACATCCCTATGATTAGTTTATTTTCAATATCTGCCAATAGATCCCTTTCACCTCAACCTTAAACAATTAACCTTTTTAAATGACCACTCAGTTGTTAGCATGTACTTTTATTTGGAAGCGACGAACCTGTCACAAATGACTATGGACTCAGTCTAGATCAGCAGAATGAATAATCTAGCAGGAGGGCAGCTAGCAGCGTTTGATCGAAGGTGTGATGAGAAAGTGGATGTGTCCAGTGAGCTACTGTGATCAACACGAACACACTCAGGTGGAGCTGCAGACAGGGAGAGGCTGACATTGTACATCCTGTCTGAAGTTATCCTTGAATAACCTCACGGCTAACGTTAGCATCACAGCTTCAGAGCTACTGCAGCTACACGACTTATACAACCTGTGTCTAGACCTTTAGAGCACAACACACTTAACCGAAAGAGTGTGAGTGGGTGTGTGGTCAAACAGACTGTATTTTAAATAAACGGTGCTGACCTGGCTTAGCACCAATAGTCCCAGTAAACGTTAGCCAAGCTAGCTAGCGGCTATGCTAACGTTAGCTAATATGATGACTGCCTTCTTTGCTCTTTATTCTAAAGCTGTTTTTAAACAGAGCACACTAATGGCACGCGCAGGGAGCCATGTGTGTCACATTCAATAAGCCACAGAGATAAATACCAGACGGGAGAGAAGCAGCTGACCTGTTTGCGAAGTGAGCCCAGAAGGTTCCTCTCTCACGATATTGGACCAATGTCAACGTGCAGGACAACTAACGTAACCCAGAAGGAGTTGCACAGCTGTGCGCCTACACGTGCCCAACGTACAGTAGTACGTCATCACGTAGACACGAGAGAAACGTTCACATTTTGTAACGTACATTCGTTTTTAATGATGTAACACCAGTGAACGAGTTTAAGTGGTAATGTCTGTTCTGGTTTGTGTAGAAACACAATATACGCGACACATTTCTTCAAGATTTCATTTCATCTAACAAATAAATCCAAATAGATTGAACCCAATGCTTTGATTGAAACACAATAATTAGTTATCATGATCAAGTCATAATCAGACCTCAATTATCTTCACCAATCAACTTGTGTTGAATTGAAAACATTAATATATATATATATATATACAACTAAGTACATCCTGTAGTATAAGTGTATGGCCACTGGATGGTGCTAATATCCAGCCCTAGATTTTGTTATTGGTGATGGTACGTTTGAGAAACTTGGTCTTAATTGTAAATGCAGATTTGAATTAGATTATTCTTTCTAATATTTCTCATTGTCTGCCTCCAATTTATTTCACTTGCTTTCTCAAATAACAATTTCTGAACTAGAGAAATATGGGAAAGAGAGTAGAGCATCTCAGAAATTCATCCACAAATGAATTTCTGTCTGTCTGTATTTAAATGTTCTCGACAAATGCTTATCTGACCGACTTCAAACGTTTAGGTGCATCAAGAATGTAAAGAAGTCCAGTGTTGACAGCGGCATTTTTTTGGGATGAGCAGTTTTCAGTTGGTTGTATAATACTGCTATGTTGTGTTTATGGGTTTATGAGTGTTGACAAACAATCTCATATTGCGACATTTCTTAGATGTGTAAGGGAAATGTAACATTTTGATCATGCACAATGTAATCATGTTAATTTCCCCTTTGATCGATCATGATTGAATCTTATACAATGTAACGTTGATCATGCTGTGTGTCAGGGCTGGCAGAATGGCAGGCGAGGACCCAAAAGCAAACGACAAAGAGGCAAAGCGGGAATCAGCAAAGTTCGAGGTTTATTGGAACGAAGCAAGGGTCAGATACCAGGTAGTCAGTCCGAAGCAAGCAAATCCAGTAAGGAGCAGGCCAGAGATAATCCAGGGTCAACAGAGCAGGAGTCAGATACCAGGTAGTCAGTCCGAAGCAAACAAATCCAGTAAGGGGCAGGCAGAAGAGTAGTCCAGGAAAAAACAGGCAGGTCGCAGAGGAATCAGGCAGCAGAGGAATCAGGAAAGTAACGCTGGAAGGATTAGGCAGGAACACACTAAACGATCTGGCAGAGAACAAGGGGAACAGGCATGCAGATATAGAGGGGGGGACTAATGAGGGAAGTGAAGACAGGTGCGTCTGTGGGTGGAGCCGGTGAAGGGATCAGAGGAATGAGGAAGGTGCAGAGCAGGAGGGGAGTGGCAGAGTTCTGAAAAGAGAAGAGAATTAGTAAACCAAAACTTAACAGACAGAAAATATTAATACGAAGGTGAATGTGTGACACTGTATCCTGTTCAACTGAATGAATCTTGGCCTGATGTCATCAGAAGATCCTGACCCTTGGCTTAGAAACCCTTAGCCTCAACCAGAGGGTTAGGGTTGGGGGAAGGAGCCAAATGTATAAAGAGAAAGAACAGCTTCCCATCGGTGTTCATATTATAAACCAACTTTTGTGTTGTGCACCAAGCTCTGAGCATTGACGTGTGCTAATACTGTAAGAGATTTGTGTCTCTTTCCCACGTGTAAGAGTTGGATTGCAGAATTGCAACAACGGATGCCTAGTGATATTAATTTGGGTTTGGCTCCATTAGTTGTTTGTATGTGTAATTAACGTGAGACCATGCAGTGCCCAGAATGAGAAATGAGAACACACAAACTCTAATCCTGCAAGTCTCCAAGTATAAGGGTAAAAAGGGATCATGTCAGTGTAAACAATGAACTGATTGCATTCAGTTGAAGGGTTTTATTTTTCATGATGAATGGATCTCAGCTACAGTTTTGGGAAATGTGAACGCTGCTTCCTTCTAGCAGGCAACAGTTGAGGATGTGATAGGACCTTATACTTTTAGCTGAGCGTCATGGTCACAGGCCATCCGGATTGCATACATGAAACGCATGTGAAACCTGACACCGGTCTCACTGATTAAAAACTGGCTGGTCACACAGGTTCATTCATGTTAAACATATTGAGGCAGAAGAGTTTGCTAATTCATTCCAGATCTCCAGCACATATGCATCCCAGTAATGAGATTTGTATCTAATGGTGCCACTTTGCCAACATTAGATACAAGTCACGTGTGTGCATGTGTTCTGGGTTTATAAAGGTTGGGCTATCGCTCATTATATGTATTTGTGAATGTGTATTCGCATGGTTCCTTACATGACTGCGATTTCCCCACAGCTGATACATATTACTGCGATACTATCATGGTTAAAGTTTTATAATTACTCTCAACCGCTCCCCACACACAGTGTTCACTCAGACATACAACCACCATCTGCTTATGTGTTGCTACATTTGCTTTCATTCTGAATATTTTGAGCCATGCTCGAAGGCATATAAACACATTTTATACACATGGAAACCAAATGGACCAATATGCACATGTAAAAGAAGTACAATTTAAGGCCATATTTAGTAACAACTATATCTTTGAAAATAATATGGTTTCAAAGAGCAGAGGTGTGAACTCAAATAACACGACTTGGACTTATGTCATAAACTAGTTACTTAAGATTCAAATAGGACTTGATTCATTGATCTTGACTTGGGCCTTGTCTCACTCGTTGGTCTTAACTCTGGACTTGTCTAACTTGTTGGTCTTGACTTGGGCCTTGTCTAACATGTTGGTCTTAACTTGCAACATGACCAGGGACTAAACTCACTTATTGGTCTTCACTAGTCACCTGACTTGTTGGTCTTGATGTTTAGACTCAGGATATGATTCTGGGCATCATAACAACGACCTGAAACTTACAGTACATATTTACTGGAAAATAACTACTTAGTCCCACAATGTTGGAGACAGTGTTTGGGGTTCAGAATGTTCTCTAATAGTGTGTTGTCCTCACTCACATGTTTTCTGCAACCAAGTTGACTGATGTCAGTCAGTGAAAGAAAATACGTTTGGACCCATTTGGATTCAAACTACTATAGGTTGCGTGATGCTCAGGTGTATTTGGGAGATGTAACAGTGTGTGACTGCAGCATGTAAACACAGTGGGATTTAGTTGACGGTTAACAGGCCTCCTTTGGTCTGCATCACAGACTTTGTTTCTTCATGGCTTTGTACTCCTGATTAATTCCAGTGCGTTCACAGATGGGACCGAAATTTATGATGAATGTGTTTTTTTCAGCTCGCTGTTTTTGAGATGTTTCCTTCACTCAGTTTGTCTTTGTGTCTGTTTGTGTTTCCCCTCTCTCTGGCTTTGATCAGACACATGAGAGCACAGGCACGTCTGCTTTGCCTGGAGAAACTCAACTGGAGGATGTTGTTCCTCTGACAGGCCTTTCAGAGCCCTTCAGTGCAAGAGACACATTGGCTCTGTTCATTTTTACAGCATATGAATTTCAGCGATCCCAAGACTGGACACTGTAATGGAAACTTTTGTATCTCAAGCTAAATTAAGGGCATTTATCTTTTGAACTTTTAATTAAACTACATCTGCCCTAAATGCGATACTCTTTACATTCAGAATTTGTGCCTAAAGACAATTGGGCCATTAGTGTTACTTTTCTGATTACTAGCTACAATCCAAACTAAATGGTATTCATATTACCATGTCAAATCCTTCTAATTCCCAAATCTTGTGTTCACCTGTGGGCTATAACTGTTTAGTTTTAATCCAACCCCTCTCTGTGGGGTTTCAATAGACTGCGGCAATGCAGATAAAATAAAATGCAATGCCTGCAGTGGTTATAGAGAGCTTGGTTGTGGTTATGAGAGTCAATTAGAGAAACACTGATGAGTTGTTACACAGTATGTAAGCTATGCATTTTGCAGTTCCTTTTTCCAAGCTTCCTTGGGTGAAACAATCAAAGGCTTATTTTATAGATTTTTTCTCTCCTACATTATTTCAAATGTACTCATTAAACTATAACCAGAATAATTCAAGTCTTCACAAAATAGTCACTCACAGTCATAAACCTATACAATAAGTGTTTTATAGGATGTTTTGGCAAATTGGTTTTACCTTTAACTTCACGTAAGTTAACCTATATCCGTATAAAAACATTTTGTTTTACTTTTTAAAAACGGTTATGTCCACATAACAACTCATTGGAGTTGCTAATGACATTTTCTAAATGAATGTTCTTATTATCTAAGAACTAATTATGTTATGTAACTGTTTTGCATGTCATGTACATGCAATTTGTCTCATATGCTTTTGCAGTGTCACATCAAGCTTGATTAGTAAAGTCAAAGAGGAGCTTTTCTTTGAGATATATTCCAAACAAAGGAAAACGTTTACGCCATCTGTTGAATGTCCACATGTCCACTGGAACCATTATATATTCTTGCTAAACATTAAACCTATTTCTTTCGGCTGTCACATATGTTTTATTCTTTTTTGCATTTTCCAGTGAGAATGTGTGGAATGTGTCCCCGTTTACGTATCCCTGAGTTTATAAAGATACCACGTGTGCATCTGCTGTCCACATGTAAGCCGGCTGCTGTCGATATCTGCATCCATCCTGGAGTCACAGCACAGGCACAGCTTTACACCTGCCACTTACTTTAGCCTCAGAGGAGGTGCTGTTTCACAGTGGACAGCTTGTCAGGATGAGTGACAGATAATGAGAGGGGAGGAGGACGAGGAGAACAACTTCCACCGCCCGGGAAAAGATGCAGATTGTGACTGTGGGGGTGAAGAGGGCGACAGACTGTCACTATGAAATAATCTGGACTCACAGGTGTAAGAGACACTCACAGGAGGGTTTTTTTTCACATAATGAAACAAACTTAGTCCAGGTTGAATAACATAAACATGCTGCAGGCTACTTCCTCTGTATCATGATACTGGAACTGTATCACATTAGAGTAAGAGCACCAGTGTGCATTATGCAAAGTTGTCTACTAAATAGTTTTTTGGTTTTCCTGTAATTGTTCTTTGTACACTGAATTTAACACCTATTGATGTTATGAGTGGCCTTGTGCGCCGCTCTGTTTGATGTTTTTCCAGATTTGTGCAGATCAGCAGGTTTTCTAGTTATGTGCTCTTTTTTTTTGTAGTATGCGTTAAGGACGAATTATAGTTTTGCGACTGCAACCGCGGAAGGCCACGCAGCTGCATCGACGGACTCGTTTCGGTTTATGCTTTTCTAACGTGTTACGCGTGTTGCAACGCATTTCACCTCCAGAACACTAGGTGGAGTAAGGTGTTTTGTCGAATGTTTATTTACATTGCCAAATCCGCCAGTCAGTGACGGGTTATACAAGTACTTTCGGATCTCTTCTTCTAAGTGCTCTTCAATTTGGTCCATATTCGTTCTTCTAAATCTGCCGTGATTTCTGCCGGTATTATTGGGCATGGAACCGGAAACTAGACTCCGGACTGAATGTAGTAAGCCGACCAATCACAAGCCTTGCAGGCTGCGAGAGGCTCGCGCTTCTTTGTCGTATAGTTAGACAAATTTGCGGACGCACGCAAGCCGCAACTTGGCACGCGAGAGGCGTGTTGCGTGTCTTGCGTGCATGCGTGCGTGCGTAAAAGTCGACTATAAATCGGCCATTAGCTTCTTCTGTTGTAGAACCTTTCTGTTAATTAAATAAAAAAAAATTCATCTACTCCTGCTCCTTCAGAATTGCATTTTTTGTCAGTGCCAGATAGCGCCCTCCACCTCTATCTCAGGGTGACAGTGCTACACTATTGTTTTATTTTATATGTATTGCAGGGGAAATTTGCAGATTTGGTAAATGTGTGGTCCTCTGATATGACTGAGTAACATTCGCCTGGGAGTCAGCACTTCTTTTTAATGAATAAATAAACAATGTATTTCAGTAGAAAATGATACTGATACTGCATCTCCCCAGCCAGACTCTGCATACCTCCCTCTGATCTCCGTGCATTGCTTACAAACAACAGAAGAATGCAAAGTGACAAATGCAATTTGTCTAATTCAAGTCTTTGAGTTCTTTCTGGGTTAAAGCGCTCTGGAAACAGTTCCATACCGCACACTGAATACTGCTTCTAAATGGGATTTTTTTGTGCGGTTAAATCATCCCCATTTTAGCTAGAAATTGCTGTTTATTGCCAACGTTGGAGTGCTGCTCTGAGGACCTGGGTTTTGCTGAGAAAGAATCAGAGCAACTGTCGTGTTTGGTTACGTGTGTAGTATGACAATATGGGCACAGCAGTCCACCATAATTATTGTTGATTCTAGGGAACACAAAAGTGGAGCGAAGACGCCCACAAACCACCAGTAGAAGAGGGTCAATGTTAGGATGTCAAACTTAGAGCTTCATTATTTTTTGTGGAAAACAAGGGGTTACTGTCTGTAATGTACAAAGTGTCATCTGCGTAACACATAAGTACCTCATTCTTATAGTTCATAGTTTTGATTTTACATCATCGCAACTCTTCTGTTTATTTAGCCTCACCATTCCCAGCCGCCTGGCTACCAGCAGCAGTTATATTTAATTAAAAAAGCTCCAGCTATATTTTTGCGACACCAAAACAAAGGATGGTGAATATTGGACACGACTCCAAACCCTAACCCTTATTTCTCTGTAACCGTTTTCAGACGTGACCCACGGAGAATTTTGTCCGGTCACTGTCTCTGGAGTTTGCATTTCAGGCATGCACATGCACAGCAGGAGATTCTCCATTCAGACACGTTCAAGACAACACTGAAATCCATGGTGTGTTCCGGTGAGGGTTGGTTCAGCAGGCAGAAGTAGGATGTAACATATACATTCCACTGCAGAGTTGACAGCACATCAACACCGGCATCAGCCTTTGTGTAACAAAAAGTCTCCTCATCAGTGTCTTCCAGGGCTCAACTTTTTAATCTGGAGATATTTGTATTCTTTTGTTTAAATTTTTTTTTGGGATCCCAGACTCCCATTCTCCTTGGACAAGATATTGAATGGCCTCTGAGAGCTGTGCCAACAGTGTATGCGTGAAATGTGTTCAAGAAAGTGCTGCACATAGATGCTCTAAATGAACGTGTGTGAATGGGTGAATGGCCAAACTGGACTAGAAAAAGCACTGTATAAGTACAGACCATTTACACTTATGCTTTAAGTTAGAATGTTTTCCACCAGCTGTTTATACAGTAAGGGGTTAAGTATAGCCCCACAGACACGGAACAGAACTGGTAATTGTGGCCTTCAAAGTGTCTTTTTATAGATGTTTTTCAAACAGGGCAAAGAGTCTGTGGCACGATGTATTATTTGCTACAGTGGATAGATACAGCAGACAGGCTGCTGACATCATTTGTTATGATGATGCTGCAACAGTTTCAGCAGCCTTGTGTCATAATGAATAAAATGGATAAAACCAATCTACATTTTTAGCTGACATCATGTATAATATTATTTATCAGTATGTATATATATGTCGGTGTCATCAGTGGTAAATAAAATTAACAATTTCCAATCGCCATGCAAAACCAAAATAGATTAGATAAAAAATGAATAAATATGCCTTAATGGCCTCCCAACCACAGATCATAGACACGGTCACTCCACAATACAATACCACAAATGAAATGCATATACTATTTTGACATATTTTTAGATTTGTTCTGTTTTCTGTCTCAGTGGTCAGTGGTGCACAGAGCCTGGTTTCTGGCTTTTGGCAGATTCAGCAGCAATATATGATGGCAGATTTTGAAACGGGATGATATTAAGCCCAGAGGGAAGAGTGAACCTGGCACTCTGGCTTCCTCTACGAGCAAAGTGCTTCAGTGCAGCAGGAACAGACTCTTTAGTGTTGAATACCCAGTAAATGAAATTGTAATTCCTTCAGAGGAAAATATACCTCATAGTTTGTTTCATTACATTAGTTGGCATGAGAAAAACAAGGAGCTAAACAGAAAGTGGTGGTTCAAAACAAACATCATTTAGACTGAGCAGCTAACTCTACACTCCCCAGTCTGTATACTGCAGCTGTCCAGTACATTCACACCACCTGCACAGATTTATTTTTGAAGCCTGATGGATTTACAGCGAATGTCAAATGTAAAAATATTATTAATTATATTTAGATATACTTAAACATGCAAAGGCAATAAAAAAGGAGTGATGTACATAATTAGAAAACGGATTTGTAGGGCAGAGGCAACACATGTGAGACTGTAGCTGTGGCTCAGGATTTAAAGGCGGGCTGTCCACTAGTCAGAAGGTCTTTCCATTCCCCAGCTCCTCCAGTCTACATTTCGAAGTGTTCTCGGTAAAAATATTGAACCCCATTGATGTTTGATTGAGAAAGTGCTGCAAATAGATGTACTGTATGAAAGTGTGCGTGACTGGGACAGTAAAGAGTTTTGAGTGGTCATCAAGCCTATCAGTGCTATATTAAATACAGACTATTTATCTCATTTACCTGGGTGTGAAATTATTTCAAAAGGAAAACTTAAACCCATTGTTACATTTCAGGCATTAGATTTTCTCTAAGGTACACCGTGAAGGGCCAAGATGCTCTGTGAATAATTTTTGTCAAAAAAAAAGTAAGTCTTAGAATTTTGTAACATTAGCTACTTTTTGTAGAAGCACAAATATAGCACTTGAAGAGCCAGTTACATGTGGGCCCTTTGCTCTGTGTGCTCCTCTAGTTAATTTTGTATTGATGTGCCTGCTCGTTTTGGCAATCTTCCTCTTACACCTGACAGCTCCACCAGCTTTGCTATGAGCCTCAGGAAAGAACTCGTCCAGTGCAGCAGAAACCTGACTTGGTCCAGGCACAGCATCGTTGGGAGGGCTGAACCCAGGGTTTGGTCGCACTGTAACGGAAGATTGGGCAGAAACCTGTTCAGAAAACACATCCTTGTTATGGGGGAGCATTCCAGCCACTCTGAGTCCTGCTTGAAAGTTCTTTTAGGCTGCAAAAAATGTCCCCTGGAGGAAACATGTGCTTACCCGTGACGATTTCTATGTATTTGAAGAAAGTTGCAAAATGTTCTTTATTGAAGTTTGTTGAATGAGAATAAGGCTTGTGGCCTCTGGCTTCCTGATGGAAAGGGAAGGGTGCCTCTTCAAAAACACTGTAAACCAGTTACAGCTGTCCTACTGATGCTCTGCTGGACTCATGCATCATGATGTGCGCTGCCACAGCAGGCTGAAAGGCTAGCTGTCTAACGTCCCGGGGTGTTTCCAAAATAAATGTTGACTGACTCTGACAGATACTCAACAAGCTCCCCTTGCAAATCTGGGGAAATATTTTTCTGTACCGCTACACATAGCTGCGTCTTGCCTTCAGTCTCATCCTGGCTGATCTAATGGCAGATTCTGGTATATTGAGGTTCTTTGCGCAAAAACAAAGTAACAAGTTATTTGTCGTTGTAGAGCAGGGCCAACTTTTTGGACAGTGGTGTTTTAGTTGAAGAACTAACAGCCTCTGTACAGGTCAAGTACACTAAAGCCGACGTCGATGTGTGGCTTCACCTTTTCATGCAAAGGTATTTGTTTTCTGTTTGTTCGATGTGTCACCTACTCACTGTGGATCAGGCACGTGCACAGATAGACCCCTAGTGGTGCTCAAGCACTGGCCCTTTTGCCCTGGATGAGAAAAGTGCCCTTCTGCTGGAGCCCAATTTTTTCTTCATACATCAATATTTAAGAATAGAAATGACTCTCTCTGTCATCCAATTCTCCCCAAATGTGTCTGATATCTGAAGAGCATTTATTTGAGTTCTTTTGAGAATTTCGCCAGGGCGCCGCGGACCCCTGGTTGAAAAACCCTGATTTAAACCACAATTCAGATGTTTCCTGTTGCTGCAGCTCCTCAACACCGGAGAAATAAATCTCTGGATTTCTGGACAATTGGATATTTCAAGAGCTTTCCATTGGAGCAATTCCACCTGACATCCATCCCTTTATCCACCGGTTTCACCATCCATCCATCCCACCATCCATCCAAATCAGAAGGAAAAACAATAACCAAAGGAAACATTATTACACAATGGCAGCTGGGATGTAGCAATGTACATTACGGACAGTATGTTGCAATACTTTATCCCTTTAACCTTTAAACTTCATAGGGTTGGGTGAGTTTCCTCTCCCTATGATCCCACCTTTAGATCAGAGGCTAGAGAACATAGATGTTAGGCATGATCCTGATTATAGCTGAACGAAATTGAAGAGGCTGAAGAAAACAGATCTATTCACAAGTTGAGACGGTGGTACACAACGAGCTACTACAACTCAACAGTCACCATGGACTCACACAAATATGTTCTTGAACTATCCACCAAGCAAATCAAGAAAAAGATCAAGGCGATCCTTTCAGATGGGACAGAGAAATCCCCACCTGTACGACAGGATCAGAGCTCCTTCACTTTAGATGAGGAATTCATCAAGAAGAAAATGAAGGACAACTGTCCACAGTTCTTCTCTCACGTTACATCTGATGAATACACAAGCTACTTCGAGACCTTGTGTGAATTTAGTCAGTTGATTGCTCGAGAGACTGCGAGCAAGATAAACAACAGCATAGGCCTGATGCTTAGAGCCACTTGTGAGGGAAGCGGTGATGGACCAGAAGCTGTCAAAGAAGTGATCGCTGTTATTGGAAATATCACAGATTGCTTGCTCTCTTCATCCACCAACAAAAGACAAGAAGAGGTCCAGGACCTTCATGAGGAAGACAAGCATATCTCACATCTTAAAAAGTCAGAGGAGACAGTGAAATCAGATCACGGCAATTCTGAAGAGGAATGTTCAGAAAATCAGAATTCTGGAGCTGAATCTTCAGATGAAGACAGTGATGAAAAGCAATGTGATGAAGGAGACCAGGACCCTCAAGAGCAAATGGAGAAAGAATTCAGGGTCCTTTCACATGATTTTTCAGAGGAGAGTTTAAATATTGATGATGAGGATTCTGCTGATGAGTCTTCAGATGATGAAGATTCTGCTGATGAATCTTCAGAATCTTCAGATAATGAAGATTCTGCTGATGATTGTGGAAAATGTGACACTAAGGAGGAAACTTCTTTACAGCCAAGGCAGGCTCCTCAAGTCCGGCCTCCTTCTGAGCCAAGAAGGTTGCCAGAGCCTGAAGTCCGGCCTCCTTCTGAGCCAAGAAGGTTGCCAGAGCCTGAAGTCCGGCCTCCTTCTGAGCCAAGAAAGTTGCCAGAGCCGAACTCAGCTCACAGAAAGATCTCCTCTGTTGTTAGAGGACTGGTGATGTACACCATCAAGAAGTCCAAGGCACCACCGAGTATGATAGATGGGCGTAACCTCATCAACAATCTTACAGTGAAGGCCAAGCAGAAGATCAAGCCTAATAAAAAGATGGAAACCACGTTGGAAAATGTGGAGGAGATCCACAAGGCGGTTTTCAAAGGACTGCTGAAAAAGGTTGGAACTGCGAGGGAGATCCTTCAAATCATGGAGACGCAGTGTTGTGACAGCGTCTTCATTGATGAACTGAGGATTCAATTGATGTCACCTCCAGTTAAAAAGAAAGAACCTTTCCGCAGGTTCTTCTCCTCAATGGGGAAGCTCTTGAAGAGGCCGTTTAGGACCTGATCTACTCAGGTGCAGATGTGCAAACATGGTGGAGGTGTTGTGCCCTGGAATGGGGAGTTGTTAATAAAACGACTTGGACACTGTGTTTCTTCTGATCTTGCATTTTCTTTCCATTCACTTATCCTATACAGTTAAATAGACAGGTAACAATATATGGAAATGGCCTATTAATCCTTGAACATTAACTTCAATTATTGGCAATAAACAAAAATATCTTAATCCTATTGTTTACACCCATAAACATAGTGAACATTAACCACACACGTACACATAAGCAACATCTTACTCTCTTTTTGTGTGTTGCTAAGCTAACCGTGGTCACAATGCACACAACATGTGTTGCACTCATGCTACCCTCGTGCTGCTCCATGCCTGCCACTGGAAGAGCGGAGTTTAGCCAGCTGCACAAACATCACACAATCACCAATTCACCTATCAAAATAATTATAATATTGTGACAAAACAACTCAGTAACATGCTCACAGAGCATAAACATTCATTTCTGACCTGGAAAGGGAAGATGTTAATAAATCGACTCGGACACAGTGTTTCTTCTGCGTACTAGAGAAGTACAAGTACCTGAAAGTACAAGTACCTCAAAGTAAAAATTGGCTGCAAATGCACTGACGCTGTAAGTCGAGAGATTTTTAGACTTTATTGTTTAAAACTGGGTTCAATGCAAATGGAATATCTCAGCTTCAAAAGCAGTTTGAGTTTTGGATGTCCTCTGATGATCCTCTTTACTATGCTGAATCTATGCTGCTTCACGCCCTCCTCAACATGCTCTTCTGTTATTGTTTCATCGAGAGACACATATTGGCCACAGTTCCATGTTGTATGTTTATCATAATTCCGTGTGGTGTCAGAATCACTAACTTACTGCCTCTCTGTGAACATTTTACTCCAAGCCGTCGCTCTGACCTCGACCCTTCAACCCAAACAGCTCAGCGGCTGGTTACAGCTGCTTTATTCTACATTTATCACCACGATGCACTTAAGTTAAGAGGAGTGAAAATCCATTTTCACTCCTACGTGTGCCTACGTGTGTGTGTGTGCGTGCATGTGGATAGAAGGAAGTTTTAACATTTGGTCTGTGTAAAAAACAACAAAAACGGTTGAAAACAAAATTAAAATGCAGTTTGTAGTTGTACTGCATCTCAGAACCATATGTACATCAATATATACTGTTCATGACTTAAATGTACAGACAAAATATTATTACAAAGTATTTGTCTTTTTCTTTATTAATATTTTCATTATTAATTCTGCCATTTTGGGCCTTCTTTTTGGGAAAATAAAAATTCCCATCATACAAACTACATCTCCAAGACCTCCTGAGAGTTTATCTACCCCGACAGTCTGGTGAGGAATATTGTGGTATATTATTAATGTAATGCTGCTTATGCTTCAACTCTGTCAGATGGCCTTGTTTTCTCTGTTATTCATTTATTTTTTCAATTAGATCGTTTGAGTTAGTTTGTTAACATAAACAAATATATATTTATTATTATTGTTTTTAATTTCATAAATAATTTTGGCGATGGGTGCCCATTTTTTTTGGTTTGAGCACCTGCCCCCCAAAATGTCTGTGCACGTGCCTGCTGTGGATCCTGCGTTGGATTCACACATGAGTTCCTCTGGAGTTTCTGAGGAGTTTATCCTAGGGGGGGAGAAATCAGGCCGGAGGCTCTCACTCAGACCTTTGTGTTCACACATACATGTATACCTCCTCAAGAGAAACTCCGGTGAATCACCAATCTCTCCGGTTTAAATACCAGACTTCAGCTTCACCCCTCCGCCAGATCGTTAGCCTCTGCAACATAAATCACCTCAGCTGCCCTGACTTCTCCTTTGCTTCCTTATCTTTTATTTGGACTTGTCTGTACTCTCTAGATTTTGGACATTGAATAAACTGCTGCTTCCTTGTGGAATCCTCCCTCTGAGACCCTACTCCTACCTGCCTTAACGTCCAGCCCAGCTCCCCTCTTTTATTAAATTCTTATTCAAAATAAATAACCTTTTCAACCACTACTTTGTCTCTGGGTCCACATTTGGGTTCAGTTAAATTTGTGCCTCTACGATGCCTTATTTGAGAATTGTGTTACAGTTGAGAATTATGCAGTTTCCTTGTAGCCTCTGATCCCAGCAGCTGTCTCAGTATAAATGAAGGCGTATATATGTGTACATATGTGCTGCCCACATTGCTGTTCTGGAAGGTTGCGTGGATGTTTAAAAGGCATTTATTAAACACGCATACCACGCAAACACATTAACAGATGTGAGCCTCAGAACATTCAATCCTTCTACACGATGTTCAGCATGTGAGGAGCGTATTGAGCGCTATTAACCAAGACTCAATGGAGATTACTGCACGCTGTGTTAAACGTAGGCATACCACATTCAAAGAGCACTAATACTGGTAGAGCTATATGTGTATAAGATATCGAATATTAATTCCTTAGATGCATGATGGGATGGTTTCTAAGCTATAAATTTTTATGATATGAAAGATATGGAATTGGAGGTGGGATTGTGAGTAGTGGTGTGTGTTTAGAATTGGGAATTAGGATATGATGGGGGTTATATTGGGTAATATGTTAATAAAGAGAATATGGTATAAATATTTGAATAGTAGGAAAGAAAGGTTTGTTTATTTATTGGTTTATTTTGTGTTTGGGTATTTTTGACTAAATATTTGTAGAATAATAATAATTAAAATGGGGGTTTGGGAGGTGTTTGGGGGGGGGGGGGATATGGGGGGATGGTTTTGGGAGGAAGTTTAGGGTATAGGGGTTAATTGGGGGGTTAGGGGGGGGGAGGATGTTTGGGAACTGGTATTTGGGGGGGTTGATATATGATTTTTATTGGGTGGGGAAAATGTAATTAGGAATTGGTGGGGAATTGAGTGATGTGAGAGTGTAATGGGATGGGTAATGGGGGGGTGATAGGGTTGATGTGATAGAATTAGGTGGGGGTTAAGTAGAATTTGGTTATTATTGTGATGTAAGTGTTTGTATTGGGGGGAAATATATTGGGGAGGGGGTGTGTTTAGGGATAAAGGTTGGTTAGGGATGGGTGGTGGTTGGGTGTTGTGTTGGGAGGGGTAGGTGGGTGTTGTGGTTTTGGTATTTGGGAGGGGGGGTTGGGAGAGGGGTAGTAGTGTGAG
Source organism: Pseudopleuronectes americanus (assembly GCA_038501795.1). Lineage (NCBI taxonomy): Eukaryota > Metazoa > Chordata > Actinopteri > Pleuronectiformes > Pleuronectidae > Pseudopleuronectes > Pseudopleuronectes americanus. Next base: position 15,653,786 of record CM076736.1, on the reverse strand, counting down.
ATTATGTTATTGATAGGTTTGTTGGGGGGGTAGGGGTGTGGAGGGAGATGGGGTGTGGGGGGGAATTTTCTACATGACTTTTATGAGCTTGTGGTGTTTAAGCTCAGGCTGGTTATAATGGTTTGGACACTGGTATTTGTCTATTTTTATTCCGAATATATTCAGATAAAGTTGTGAGCTCACCTCCATTGATGTCACAGCAGGTGTTAAGGTGATGGAAAACACCTGCTGTGACATCATTGCTTAGCATGTGGCCACATGCTGGGTTTCCGTCCTGTAGCCAGCAGCTCAGCAGCAGAGTTTAACCCTTTGTGATTTAGTTAAACTCCTGATCGGGACCTGAGGGACTTAATATATAAAAGATAAAAGACTACCTGTAGTGTGTTAGATACCTTTACTGGCATGAGCTGCAAATTGTTTGTGGTCAACATTTTCCTTTGCATAATACCACTGTACATTTAGATGCTTTCCAGATTCACGAGATGCTAACTCAAAGAAAACTCCCATTGTGCTAAATTCCTGTGTAGGAAAGGGAAGAAAAAATCCCACACAGCTTATCGTGCATCCCAAGGTTCTGTTATAATACCAGATAGCAATAAATACCTTGGACAAACTGCAGGAATAGAGATCAGCTGTAATACGGGTTTGATTATTCTTAAGGGTTGATAAAAGCTTTTCTGGGTTTATGTGGTCTGTTAACAGATTGAGACAGTGGATTATTGATAATATTTAGCTCTTTTTTGTGTTTCTTAGCCAGGGTCAACGCTGTTAAGATGAGAGGGGATGTTTGGAGATGCTGTGGGTTTTTAAGGGAGGAGAGATCATCTAAAAGAGAGATATAAGTGGAGAGGGGGATGCCGAGGTGTGTAAAACCAGAAGACATGGGAGTGGTTGCCTTCCGCAGCAGAGCAATGTGTGCAGGTGTTGCTGTCCAGTTGAGGTTTTGAGTTGTGTGACGTTTTGAATATTGTAAGTCATGGATATCAGTTTTCCTTTTTATGGTTTCTTTCACGTTTATGTACTGGTGGTGACAGTAGGCTATTTCCTCTGTTTTTTCTTTGAAGATGGTTTGGTTATAACAGAGCTGTCACTGCTGGGGTGTTGGGAATAGATTCCACTACATCGTCCCCCGATTATTTAACTGCATTAATTCATTTTGAAATGGCAACAGCAATAAGGAAAATGAATAAAACTATGTCATACGAATGTGTTTAAGTTTAAACAACAATCTGACAAGATTAAAGTGTTCTGTCCATACACATCTGAAAAAGCAAATCACATGACCATTCACCTACTGGGCATGTTTGTGCTAGTACAAACAGGAAGAAGATTGTCTAATGTTGGTTGCTTGGATGCAGAAAACATGATGACATGAGAAACAGTTGGGGAACAGTAAGAGGAAGGATGTACTTTCTTGGACAAGCGCTGAGGTGGAACTGTTACTGCATTCACTGCTAGAAAAGTTGTTGTAACTGATAAGAACCAACCAGTTTTTGCCTGTTAAGACTAAAATGCAACACCAAAGTTTTCAATCTAAAACGAAGAAAGCAGCATTTTCCAGGTCCTCCGTTTTAGAGTCTTAAAAATTCCAGAGTAGTGTGGATACCAGGCCTAGACGTAGCAGAAGTGAGATTGGCCAAAACTAAGCTGGCCAATCCAATGATCAAACCTAATCTACCAGTCATGTGCCATTTGACTGACCAATTGTTTATCTTGAACACTCAGTCAGTCAGCGACAGTTGCATTTATAGGGTCGGCCCCACCACTGGTCGCGGTTCAGCCAGTAAACAGGCCCTGATTCATACCAAGACCGAGAGGAAGTCGGAGCATATGTGAGCAGACCTCAACTCAATCTGGTATCACATTAAATGAGACTCAATCACAGAGTTCTGGCTCATTTATTGGCATCCTGTGACCACAAAGTACAGAGGCCATGTTACAGCCCTGTAGGCAGGTTTTACCTATGTTTGTGTGTGCATGACTTTTTCACTTTGTGGTGTTCTTGAGCACATTTGGCACACATATGGCCTCCAGGTGCACTTCACCCAGATCCCCCCTCAAACACATGCTTACTGTAGCCACACACTCATTTCCCTGAGATTACTATAAAGAGCTTGATGTAAAAATAAATTCCCTTTAGCTTTGTTCTTGCTAACGACTGATTTATAAGATTTATTTATTGACCAAATGATTATGTGGGAGAGTCACATTATGGGACTTTCATTTGCCCCAGCTCCTGCAAACAAGCTGTGGCGAAGAGTTGCCAACTTAGAAGCTGGTCTGTAGCCGAGGAAAAATACTTACAATGGGATTGAACTGGATTTTCATTTGTTTTGTTGTTGTGGAGTGCATTTGCCCCTGAGGTGCCCATCAGTAATTTTCCATTGTTACTATTTGTGAAAAAGCTATTTCATGGTGAATGTGTTGGACCGACTGCTACAAAGTATATATTATTTGTAAAAGCGAAGAAGCAACTAACTATATAGGCTGAAAATTCAAGATAGAGATTTACCTGTCTAAGAATGTTGTTATTTGGATAAGATTAAGCTTTTCAATTGGAATGTTTGATTATTTTTGTTCATATAGACTAGCAATACTATCTAGCAATACTTTAATGAACATCTAGATCTACTTACCAAGCACATAAGTCACATGACTGACTCACACCTCACTGACTCACCCCTCACTGACTGCAGGAGGTTGACCATGTCGAGTCAGGAACCGAGATTTAAACCTCTAGTTGATAAATATCAGCCATAGCTATGACCTGAGTAAATACAGCCACAGTATAGTGTTACTGTCAAAGATACTGTCAAATATTGTTGAGTACAGTTATGAGAGTGAGTGCAGAAGTAAGCTGTCAACAATAATTGTAAACGGTAAATGAGATACTAGATAACCCACGGTTTTTACTCTACCCTATTCATATTATGTAGGTCTACAAGTGTTTAAAATTCCACACACTGTTCCAGTCCCTTTCAAAAGAAAGTTTGAACTTCTGCTGGTATAGAGCCATATCAGGGGCGTGCATGAATGAAAACTATAGACTAAAGTAACATTTTTATGAAAATCTGTTGATGCTATTGTGCTGAATTTGATATAACTAACGTTCCACTTTGACACTGCTTTATTAGTTGCTTCCTCTGTCATTGTTAATAATTATTTTTGACAAAATGTGGTAAGTGGGGGTTTGAAAATGTTTGGCTTTCCAAGGGTGTAATGCTATAAAAGGTTTACAGCAGATAACTGAGCCTTGAAGTGATAGGGATACAGACTAAAAACATGGGGTAAATGTCACCGTTTTGAGTTGAATTTATTCGAAGAAACTTTTTATGTTTGAAGAATCGGTCTCCCAGTTACTTCAGATGAATTGATTTTGGATGCTTCAAACAACTGAGTTTGATACACTAGGAAATAATTGAATATATATGAAAGAAATGGCCTTTTCCGTCTCTCCTATCTATCTGTTTTCCATCTTGTCTTTTCAATCAGTTCCTCACTTAAACATGGCTTATATGTCATCATACTTCAGAATTCAATTTTGTGGTTAATTTAGCCACCTACAAAACGTTAATGTGATCATATATTTATAATATTATTGTGTCACTTTAATAGTGTCGCAGAGGTGATGATTCCCTGTTGGTCTGTTTGTGAGCCCCTCACTTAAAGTTACATCATTAATTGTTGATATAAAACTATTAAATGAACAACTTCAATTTTCAGTAAATTAATGTTTTAATTTACATCCAACTCCATGGAATCAAGGATTTCCTCAGGTATAACTAAGAGCACACGTGGTGTTCTCAGCCGTCAGTCCGGACTCGAGTGGGCCACAGGTGGCTCATGTTATTTTCCTTCATTACCTGCTGTGGCAGGGTGAGTCATGACCTTCCATGTCAAGCCCAGCGCCTGGAAACCAAGCAAACAGCCCTATATAAAGGTGGACTTACTGAGGAACAACAGCAAAGCATATGTTCCTGTTCTCCATCCATCATGGCTGACACCAAAACACTGACATGGCCTCCTCCTTTCTCTATTCCTCCCTTTTCATGCACACACATGCTTTAGTGCAATGCACCTTAAAAGGTGTGAGTGTTTGTGTGTGTGTGTGTGTGTGTATGTGTGTGTGTGTGGGTGTGTGTGTGTGGGCCACTTCAGCCATGAGCTTGTATGAACATATAGCGTATATGAGCAGTGAACTTGCCGATGTCGTTTGCTTTGGGAAATGTGGAGTTTCCATTCCATTCTCTCTTTGTGTTCATACTTATATCTTGACCATTTTGAGCATAGACCTTACAATGTGAGGACCTTTGGGCCACTCCTCACTTTTTGAGAGGACTGTTTGAGGGTTAAAAATTGGTTGCTAAGACCTGGATTAGGTTGAGGTGAGAGCGCAGTGCTCAGAATGAGTGCTACGAGGGACATGGGCACGCAGTACTTTTATATGTTTAGGAGCTGATGTGCAGACAAGAAAGTTCCGGAAGGACACTTGTGTTTTTTATATTGTCCTTTGCAGGTAGGTTTTCCTTTGTACAATGTTCTAGTTTTCGATGTTTCTGAGTAGTTACCCTACTCCATGCACTTTGATTATTCTGCTCAGTAGGTGTCACTGTTCATTCTTTTGTACATGTTTATTTCATTGATATTTGAAACATATTTTTATAAATAAATATATAATGTTTTCTTTTACTATGAACTAAGTATAGATTATAATGTCTTATTAATGTATTTGTATGTGTTGTAATACACAGAATGCTATCCACATTGCTGATGGAGCTGATGTGCAGACAAGAAAGTAGGGGAAGGACACAATTAAATGCTGGAAAACGATTTGTGAGTCATCTTCTTCAATGCCCTTATGCAAGCACCCGTACACTTACATTGTTAAAATCAAATATATGCCTTGTGAATGCACTATATCTCCGGAACATCATGAGGGATTTCTTTCATATTTGGCCCAAACATTAACTTGAACTTTGATTTCCTTTCGGTAGAAACTGTCCCCTGGCCTCTAAGATGATTATTGGTCCTTTCATTACATATGGTACAATTCACTTGAAGTCCCTGATTAACTGATTTTGGTGGTCAAAGGTCAAGGTCACGCTGATTTTATATGAATCTAGAAAAAAAAGTATGTTGTTGCAGTATGCAGTTATCTGTATTAAAAGTTTCATATCAAGACAGACACATACATTATAATATACATCGTAAATACTACATGGTCGCCCAAGGACTGGGACCACTGGGAACCTGGACTTTCTCACCCAGACCAACTAATACCTATAACATGACCCTGATGTTCAATGGTTTCTTATCATGAATCTTGGCTTCAAGTCGGAAGAAGCACAACATTTCTAACAATGAAATCATGGTATCTGTGAGTGAGGTGGAGGTGAAGAAAGACAAAGCAGCCGGCTCAATAATAAAAGAAACTGCACCGTTTTGATGCTGCAGGTAATGCAGTGAGTATGACAATGTAATAATTAAAAAATCTAATCCTAACCTGCAGGCATTATTAAACTCAGATTGGGTGGGACAAGACAATGAATCACTCATCAAACTGTCATCAACATCACTTTGGTGCCCTGGAGCAAATCCCTGAAAAGTATTGTGGCGCTTGTCAATGTGTGTTTGTGTGTGTGTGTGTGTGTGTGTGTGTGTGTGTGTGTGTGTGTGTGTTTGTTGTCCAGGTATTTCTCATGCTGTGGGGACCTAAATTTGTTTACAAAGTCACAAGGGGTCTTTTGTATTGTTATGGAGACAAAAAGCAACCCTCCCGCCCCCAGTTATATTGTAAGATGAGGCATGTTGTGCTAAGGGTTAGGTAAGTAATATATTAATTACATGAAGTTTATTTATGGAGGGTGGGTTGAAAGCAAACCCAGGGTAGGTGAGTTAGGTTTGACTGACAGGAGCAAGTAAGGCACCAGGGAAGGGACTGAAACATTTGACAACTTTACAATAAAACAGGAAACAGTCAATGATGATAGGATGCAGTTGGATCTTTCTTCCTCGTTCTAACCTTTTCCTTCATGTGACTGATTTCACTCACACTCTTCCTTGCAGCAGAGTGTCAGCGGGACTTGTCAACCATGAACATCGCAGACAGGGATTGTGTAACTATGAATGGAATTTATTGTTATTATATCAGTGAGCTGTGTGTGTGAGTGTGCTACAGAACATACTGCTGTTCCCCCATTAGTACCATTACTAATCATCTGTTTCATCTTATTCTCAACTTCTCAACAATGTGGCTAAATAAAAAAAAAGAGAAAGTCAGAAGAAAGTCCAGAGTCTTATCACTCGGACATTTGCGTTCTCACATAAGGAGAATGTCCTTTGGAGAATGTCCGGAGGTTCTCCAGAGCTCATTGCATGTCTGACAGCTGCTGAATCTAAAGAGTGAGTCACCCTGGAGGGCAGCAGAGGATGTGTACCGGCATGCGTTCACATGAGTAGTTACTGGTGAGTAGTTATTAGTTAGCAGTATGGTTAGCACCAGAGGGGGAGAGGGTTGGAGAAGTGATCAGAGACCAGTCGTGCTGTTCTACACAGTTTTCCCATCTAAAGGCTTAAAACATACAAAATTATTGATGCACATTCATTTTCTCAATAATTCATAGCTTAATAATTAACCCAAATCACATCCTTTGGAATCAAAGTAATTGCGTGAATTTTAACTAATTATAAATGAGTTGATGGTCAATGTTTGAATGAGCATGTTGAGTCAAAAACTAGATTAACATTGTCCTTGTAATACATGATGTGCTTATTTTCAAACAGCGACTGGGCCCTGCCTACATAACAGGCCCACATTGGCTTTATACTGAACATGGGTTTAATTCAGACAGAAGGACACCCACACACATGCACGCACACACTGTAACTCTAAAGCTGTGTAATAACTGAAATTAAACATCTGGTTAGTGCAGACGGTGGCAGACCTAATGGAAAACAACAACACTGAATTCATCATGGTGTATTACTACATCTGCCATGACAATGGAGCTTTATGCTGAAGCTGGGAGCCTGTTGGCCAGTCAGTGACGGATGGAGCTTCTGGCCTCAGGCTTTGTACTGTCGGTCTGACAGAAAACAAGAGACTCTCTCTTCCACGTACTCTTCCTTTTCCTCCAGACTCCTGTTCAGTCAGCTGCTGCTGTGGGCAGATGTACGCTTGTTATTATTATTACCGCTTCTGGTGGTTTTCAAATTGGTGAGAAAAACTAAATAGTGAAAGATAAATTCTGTGCCTCACTTTAATACAATGCTGTAAACAAAATACTAGACGCTACTGCAAGGGAACTGATTTGAAACGTCCCCAGTTCTGATTAAGTGGTGATACCGAATCCAAAATGATGTATTCTAATTTTATTTTAAAGCATGAAATAAGGAATGTGTATGTGACGTGCATTCTTGCATTGCAAACCTTATCGACCACACACAAACATTGACAACTGACAGCAGGAAGCCATGAAGCTACATGACTGATGTTCATGTATGCATGTAACTATCATGTGATGATGTCACTCAAGCCTTTTTCAGACATGACCTGCGGATAACATTGGGAGGATTGGCTAGTTTACCCTTATCACCACAAACTCTCCTGACCTGACATATTCAGCTGTGTTTTCTAAGTGTGTGTTACGATTTTTTAACTGGGAGACATTCCGTTTTTTTTATTTTTGGTCTGTCACAAGGCCACAACTCCAGCACCCATTCATAGATAAATACCACTTACACTGAAGAACCAAAATAATAACAATTATAAAGAATAGATTACTATTACAGTGTGTCAGGGGATGATTTCCCTTTGCTCTTCTCTTCTCTGGATCTGCATAGAGCGACATGGATCACCAATACCACATCTCTCCATCAAGTTTTGTGAAACACAGACATGCACTGCACTTCAGACATTCTCCGTTGGGGGCTGTATGTGAGAACGCAAATACCAGAATGAGAGCCTCCGGACATTCTCTGGAGTTTTTTCTGGCCAGCCCTCTGGTAAAAAGTCCTCGGAACTCCCTGAATGTCCCAACGTGAGAACACAGCAGGAGATCCACCGCTGGGTTCACCGCAAGCGAGAGGGCATGTTGGGGATATTTTGTACAGGCGACAAAATGAAATAAACAAAGAACAGAAATATGTTGGAATGTAAAAGCAGACCCATACATGTAAAATACACCATCTGAACACTTCAAGAGAGATTTTGGTGATAAAGGCCAATGCCGGTGTCAATGTGTTGAAAACAAAAACATGTGATCAGCAGAATGAATGCATTATGTCCTGCCCCTGCATGCGGGTGGTGAAAAACAACCATGAGCTATTTTCAGACATGTCCTGCAGAGAATCTCCAGATGGGTCCGGACTTTCTCTACAGTTACCACCAGCCCCACTCAGTCAGGGTGAGCATTCCCTCACAAAAAGTAAGTGCAAAAATTGTTCACTTATCTTAGATCTCTAACTTGGTGTTTTGCTCTGTTGCTGCATTATATAATTTTGCTTTGTAACATAATAGATAAAGTCCATAAAGTTTGTCCACTCAAACCTCATAGTTTCAGCTGCAGTTGTGTGCGTACCTGCAAGTGGCATGCAATGCATCTCGTTCTCTCTCTCACGCAAGAACTTCTCTTTTACTCTTTAGTCTGTGAACCCATCATTCATATGACGAGTTATCAGAGAGACTTACAATGAGAAAAAAGTTGTATTATCAAGAGAATAAAGTAGTAAATTTACATTTACATTTTTGGCTGCATGGGGAATATCAGAAGATCAGCCTGTAGATTGTGTTCAAATAAGTAATATGGGGCATCTTGTTGAGTTATATTTTTAGTAAGTGGGGGCAGCTTTCGCTCACTCTTTCCCATCTGTCCTTGGGCAAGATACTGAACCCCAAATTACTCCTACTCATGTAAATGCTGCACAGAGATGCACTGTATGAATGTATGTGAATGGGTGAATGGCAATCAAACTACAACGTGAAGCGCTTTATAAATATCGATCAATCAATCAAATTTGATTTGTATAGCCCATATTCACAATCACAATTTATCTCATAGGGCTTTAACTTGGTGAGACATCCTCCGTCCTTAACGCTCAACAAGAGTAAGGAAAAACTACTAAAAACCCTTTTAACAGGGTAAAAATACGTAGAAACCTCAGACAGAGCCACATGTGAGGGATCCCTCTCCCAGGACGGACAGACGTGCAATAGATGTCAAGTGTAGGAAAACATCATCAAGATAAAGGTTTTAGCAGCATTGATGAGGGTTTAAACATTTTGAAGGATAACTTCAATACTATATGTCAAACAGTCCTTCTGCAACCATAGTCTATGGTCAGCAGCCAGCAAGATCATGACCCATCATCAAGATCGGATCCACTATAGTCCACTGTCATTGTCCATTTCCGCCAGTTAGGATCCATCATCATCTTCCACCTCGGTCGTTGTCCACCACCATTATCTCACTCCAACGCGACAAAGGATCTGTCATTCCCACTACGATCAGCCGGCACGACATAGAATCCACTTATATACAGACCCTTTACCATTTAAAGGTCTGACAAATACCAACATACTTGATTCTTTGGCACATCAGTATCACATTATCATAAGTGTCAGGGAAAGAAGCACATGGATGAGATTGTCTCTTTTATGGAGGAGTAAGTGTTTGGCATTGTTCGACTGTATATTGTTGGTCGGGATTTCATCGTTTCACAACGAGAATGGTTCAAGATTTTGGAACCACAGCTTGCAGAACTCCAGCGACCATGGGTTCTCCTAACTACTTATTTCCTTTACATATTTGTTTTCTTTTTCCTCGTTAAATTGCGACTTTTTTATTGTAATATTTGGACTTTCTCGAAATGTGAACATTGTACTCATAGAATTTTCCAATCCTGTTAAAATCATGGATACTGGATTTTGTCTGGATTATTTGGATCTGTAGCAAAGTTTTACTACGTCCTTCCAGACATGCTTTGTGGTGATCGGTACAGCAGAGTAATCTTGCTAACTAAGAATAATAATGAATTATATGCATTTAAAAACTATTAACTTCCTTATGGAAGCTTCTTGTAAACAAGCAAAAGTCTGTCTCGATCAGTTGTGAGTAGTCCTGAGGTCTAACAAACAGGTTGATGAAGCTGATTACAATTTTGATTAAATATAAGATTACAAATACAGCTATTTCAAATACATTATTATTAATTAACATGACCATTATATGCAAGGAGGTAATGATACATTGTAGTGCACAGCGAGCATGTCATGTTTTTAAGTCAATGGACTGTCTATCCCAGACGACCTCAGTACATCAGTATGAATGCACGATTCATTCTCCTCCTCTCTGCTGCCAGTTGGCCCTCTCTCTGGGGCCCCTCACTATTCATGCCAATCGACAGTATGATGTAGCCACATGGGGCCAAAGTGCTGACTCCAGCCCCTGACATCCTCCCTCACTCTCAACCTTTGACCCATTACAAAAGAGGGTGTCTCCCAGAACAGAGATTTCCTGCTGTTTGACAGCTGTATGGCACAAAAAGCCGCCTGGCCCTGTTGACACGGGCATTAAGAGGCACAATGAGGAGACAGACTGGGAGGCCACCCCCCTGGAAAAGCACACTTCCTGCCACTTGATGGATGTATAGAAAAATTGCTATCACTCTTACCTGAATGGTCTTCTTATCATGCTGAAACTTTCAGCTTTGACTATTCTAGTACAGTTAGAGTTAGACAGATGGAAGGCTCCTAAGGATCTGTGTCATCTCTCCTTTCCATATTGTAATTGTTTTTCATATGAAATCATAGTTACAATTTTGGACTGCTCTTCTTGATTGGGCTTAGGAGCTACTTGGAAATACAGGAATTGTTCCTTGTGATTAGTGAGTCTCCTTAAACGAGTTCTGCAAACACGCATGTTATTTTTTGTTTGTTATTGGTATGCTGGGTCATTTTGTGAAGAGCTTTTATAAACTGTCTATGTTGCAAAACGTATAGAAGTTATACGGTCAACTTTGTGGCTCTTCCATCCTGGTTCAACTTACAACTAAGATTTTCATTGTTTTTTTATATTATAATTTTAATCACAAAAGATTCTACTTATTCCACAAACAACTGCCGGTTTGTTAGGCATTTCTTGTAAAATGTTTAATTTATTGGCTTCTCACATTGGCATGACTATTGTACATGAGAGTGCAGTGCCGATTTTGGCGCAGCACAATAAGGCTGTCTGACTATAAGGCTATATATATTTTTATTGTACACACTGTTCATATATGCTGTATAAACCAGTATTGTATCTGGGCAATGCTGAATACAGATTACTACCAGTAATACATATTTTCACAGAGCCTTTTTTACATTTAACAGTAAGTAAACACAGGTGCCTTTGCTGTATATGGGAATACACTGTAATGGTTTTTTCTACAGCCATTAAATTGCTGTAATATACCTGGAATGATAAAATGATGACAAATTAGCAACATCTGGCTGCCAGAAGTTTATGTGGCCAATTCACAGTAACACTCTTGTCATACAAATTTAATCTGTTGATTAGGGGTTCATAAATGTGTTTTGTAAATGATAACTTTAGGTTTTGGTTATCTGCAACTTTAGCATTTCGTTCGCAAATTGTATCCTAAGGTTCACTTTAGAATCCATACATGTTTGATACTTATAGTCACCCAAACCATCTATCGTTATTCACTCAGAAACCATTATACATGCACATACCTTGCATTGCAAGTGCATTATAACATAAAACATTAGAGATCTAATTTGAAAATGTTTATTATGTTATACTGTTTGTTTATATTTGTTTAGATGGGGCATGTTTGTGGTCTAGGGTGTCAGAGACATACAGTAGATATGCAGGGAAGGTTGATATAGTAACACACTATCTATACAGTCACCATTGACTGGGACGACTTGATGGGTTCCGAGCTGAACAGTGTTCACATAATGTTTCATGGTTGCAGTATTGACAGTATCTCTTTGTGTGGTAATTGTCCATTAGCTTCTGCAGCTAAACGCACAGCAGAATAATAACTCCACTGATGAACAAGAGCAACATGACCAAAGAGCAATCATTAACATATTTAATGCATGGTAGTGTTTACTCTTCGGACAACAGTGTCACGACATGCAGGCTATGTAAGTCAGAAATCTTAAAATTTCCTATAGATGTTCTTCTAATCTAGTGCATACTGGGAAACATTCTACAGTGACTGTGAATGAATGAATGGTTAAATCTAGGGTATGAAGTCCTGTACAAGTTAGCAAGAGCAAGCTCCACTTTGGAGAAGTTCAGTTAGGGTTAGGGTTACATCCGATCCGTCCCACCCCCTAAAATCAGACCCCTTGTCAAAGCTAGGCCCCAAAATTAATGAAAGCACGCAGCCTGAAAACTGATAGAAGCCGACATTTGACTAATGTCTCGGCTCCAGTGAAATATGTCTCTCAGGCTGAAGATTTGGGCCATGTGCAGTGAGAGCACGGGCAGGTTAGGTTAGGTTACTGACAGACAGGTACACCGGCAAATCAAATTGATTGGTTGTGTTTATTACAGTCCTGAGCGGCACACAGACACTGGCTTCTTGCAAGGTAATGCAATATGCATTGTGAGGTAAACCTGAAGTATTGCATGTTAATGCAAAACTTATTGTGAGGGAATGCTCACCGCGACTGAGTGGGGCTGGTGGTAACTGTGGAGAAGGTCCGGACCCATCAAGGTTGTTTTTCACAACCCGCATGCAGGGGCAGTATATAATGCATTCATTCTGCTGATCACATGTTTTTGTTTCCAGCATATTGACACCAGCATCGGCCTCAATCACCAAAATCTCTCTTGAAGTGTTTGGTTAGTGTATTTTACATATGGCTTCGCTTTTACATTCCGACATATTTGTGCTCTTTGTTTATTTAATTTTGTCGCCTGTTCAAAATATCATCAACATGTCCACTCGCTTGCAGAGACCCCGCGGTGGATCTCCTGCTGTGTTCTCACGTTTGGACATTCAGGAAGTCTGTGGACTTTTTACCAGAGGACTGGCCAAAAAAACCTCCTCAGAAAGTCCGGACGCTCTCACTCTTGAATTTGCAGCCCCCTCCGGAGAATGTCTGTAGCTCAGTGGATGTCTGAAAGTAACTTATGTTTCAGATGAAATGAGTTGTGATCATTGTTAATATGAAATACAGTTTACAGGAAACTGTCCTATATTAAAAGCATCCAACCGCATTTTTTATGTTTTTGGTCTACTCATATATTCATCGCTTAATCATATTTGTGAATATAATCATTAAAATGTACAAGAGCTGTGAGTTTATACATTGTGATGGGGGTCAACCTCCAGCATTACTTTATATTGCATGAGCTGACTGTTGATCTGCAGGGAAATATTGTGCATTGAATTTAATAGAGTTTGGTGTTGCTTTTGTCCCATTTAACCGGGCCAGTTCTACATTCTGCGCATGTGCAGTGAGGTTCCCCCGCACTCCAAACCTCCACACCTCCAAACCAGAGAGAGAGAGAGAGAGAGAGAGAGAGAGAGAGGGAGGTAGAGAGAGAGGTACCAGGATACATGGAGCATGTCACAGCGCTGGGGTTCTCTATGTCTTCTTCTAGTCCACGATGCACTTTAGGATTTCAATAAGATGCGTGTGTGTTTCCAGATAGTAACTTTCCTCTGCGCCTTCAACTTCCAGCCGCTCAGAGCTCAGGGTGAGTGTATGAATTCATCTTCCTCTCTCACACACACACACAGCTGTAAGTCATATGTCCACGGAGCTGGCTGTGTCTTCTTAACTGAGAAAACAAGGATAACGATAATAAGACAGTGTATTCGCATGGAGGCAGCTGGAGGTAAGTTCGTCGTTGCAGGACGAACTTGTTGATCCGGTGACAGCTCGCATCCTGCTGGGCCGATGGACTTCACTCTGATGGGTCGGGAATGCCGCGCCAAACTCCCTTAACAAATCCTAACAATGTGACGCTCATTTGCTTATTGCTTAACCCGGACAACTCGAAGACATTTTATTAAGAAGTCCTCTGAATCACAGAAGTCTTCTGGTAAATTCGGGAACATATGGGACCCCCCAGTCTGCGCTGTTTTCAATAAAACCTGCCCGGCATAACTTGTTCCCGGCGCTAGCTGCCGCCCACCGCGGAGTGTGTAGGTGCGACACGGCTGTGAGAATAACGGGAAAACCGCTGTAAAAGTTTGACCTTGGTGTATTAACTTCTTATCGTTGACACTCACACAGCGGCTTCCAGTCATGACGTGCTGCTGGGTAACTTCCATGAAAAGCAAAGTGGCGACATTGAGGAGTTAATCCGTTGTCGGAATGAACGTTAGCATGACGCTCAGTATTATGAGGGTTAGCATCCCGGTCATCTCTCGGATGAACCCTTTAAGTTTTAAGGACAAAGCGACAACTGTGGCGTAGTTAACACAAACGTCCCACTTCGCCGCATGTTTCTGCTGCTTGACTGTGATAGTTTGGAAACTACCTTTTGGTTTCTCCCCTGTCCAAACAAAAATGTGAGGAATAACCGGGAATAGGAAGGAAAGGCTTCCCCCTCTTCTCCGGATCTGAGGAGAGTAATATGGACCGTTATGTGCAATTTAGCTCTTTTAGTCCTCCTCGCTGACAGTAAATGCTCACCGCTTTTATTTTTTTTTATTTTTTTTGCCATTCTTCCATACTGCGTACACCCAAAACCCTTATAAATCATAGTCACCACTATAAATGTTTGAAAGTGTTATTCCCTCATCTTTCTATTTCCAAGTTACAGCTTTACAGCCGGTGTACTGGCAACTCTGACATGCAGTTTGTTTTTAATTGAACCCAGGTATAAATATGTGGATCGCGTGTAAGCCATGCCTGCAGTTTATGATGAAGTCATTTTTGATTAGCCTTGTCTGCTCAGAAAGAAAAGGAACCCGAGTAATGAAGCTGCCTGCTGCTTTGAACAGAGTCTGGGGGCCAAAAGAAAGCACAGCATGGAGGCAAAAAGTGTGGGACTGATGAGCGTATTAGCTTTTCAGGGTGCTAATGAATGCAGAGGGACTTGTGAGGGCAGTTAGACAAACACAGAGGTGTGTGTTGGTGCTGTCGAGCAGCTGTCCTTGAATTTGCTTTCACTTGTTAATTGGCTGAGTCAACATGGAGCTGCCACTTTGTACTATGTTGCTACATTTCTGAACCATTTGGCACGGCGGCGCCTCGGCCAACCTTCTGCTGCTATCGCAATTCCTTTGGCCAGCTTGTATCGTAGCTTCCCCCAGTGACTGTTTTATCTGAGGGGGCTCCATGGGCAGGGTTATAAATTGGTCTAACGTGCTTGTGGGTAGGTCTTTGATGTTGAGTCCACATGGGTGCAGGATGTGGATTTTCTCTGGCTAAATATCACTTTGAGCAGTTTTTTTCCTGGCACATCTGCCTGGAACATGAAAGAAACATAGGTCTTAGATCTTCATTTGGGGAGCACATTGTCTCCCGAAGTCTTGTGTCTCGGACAACCCTAAAAAGGGTTATCAGTGTGATAAACAGCACCATGTGGTAAAGTGATCAGCCGGCTTTGCCCCTAAGAAGATATGTTTTCTTCTACTTTCTCCCTGAACTAGATCTGTGTAGAAATTCCTTACATTTTTGTCCTCTATCGAGTTTTGCGAAACTTCTCGCCTTCATTTCTTTCATGTTGCGCTTTGGTTCTGGAGCTAGCCGTGAGAGAATGCATCTGGAACCAATTTGAGTGCTCAAAGCAGAAGGGGAAGGGAAGGGAAGGGGAAGGAGGGAAGTGAACGGCAGCCCTTTTCTTTCCATGTCCACTGTGAGCAGGCATGGGCTGGAGTCCCACAAACGTAATTATAGTTCAGTGAACACAAGATTAAAGTGAAGCACAGAGTTGAATTTCTTGGCCAATCCCTTGGTATGGTGATTTTGAATTGACCATGGATGATAATGTTTTTCCAACCAGTTACCCATTGCTAGTGTTTTCTCAAGGCTAAATATAAAGAAAGAGAAATACATCGATGGAATTATAACAGGAATCCCCCCTTTGGTTGTAATTTTCCTATATCAGGTCGTTCTAAAAATTCGAACTAAGATTATGATTATATAGCTTATTTTAAACATGTTAAGCAGTAATTAACTTTCTATTCTGAAAAGGAGCCTTACATTGTTTCAAAACAATTTCTCTTTGACTAAAACCACTGCCTTGGCTGTGTTCCCTGCAGACTCTGAGTTCAAACACTCTGTTATCAAAGGCAGCATCAACAGTCTTGTCATAGTTGAGGTTCACTTGATAGTAAACAGGAAGGCCCTTAAAGTGCATGTTGTGCTGTAGATGCTTTGTATAGGCTACGTCATATCCATGTGGGGTTATCATTAAGCACCAGCTGCTACAGTTAATAGTGATACTTTACAATGTACTGCATGAACCTGCAGTTAGTCTCTCGACTCTCGTGACAACACAGATTTGATAAAAGCCAGGTTAGCTGGTGTTTAGTCATGTTGGTGGTTGGACGTGTCAAATTTTTCCACACAGCACTCCGGTTAGTGACCACACTAACTGTGCCAAAGCTCCTGTGTAATGAAAGTGAATTTAGCAAAGAATGCATCCCAGAAGAAATGCACATAACTAAAATGAAATGGATTTTCCTAAATAAAATGAGATATTGAAAACCGCCACATTATTGAGCTTCTAACAAATACAAAACACATTGCTGTATGTAATCCATTACGTTTAGGCTAGCCTGTCTAACTTCAGGTTACGGTGGCTCGCCCAGGGAGGGCATATGAACCAGTGGTCGTCAAAGTGACAATTGTAGCCAGTCACTTTTGAACTTGATCGATATGACGAACCACCACTGCCTGCACATTCCTTTGCATAACGCTCAGCCAGAGATGGAACCATTGATGAGGTCACCACTAACTTGGATGATAGAAAATAAGCTGGGTTGAAGCCATCAACAGAGTCTCGCGCTTCATAATGACTGAACGCTGTTGTATAGTTCATTTTAACTTTGTTCCCTGAAAACCTGAGTCCATGAAGGTGAGACTAGCCTCATTCATTATTTTGTCATACAAAAACATACAGCAAGCTAAACCAGCAGCTAGCAATATTACAATTACTAGCTGACCAAGCTATCTAATTACGAGCCAAATATACGTATAATCCCACTTTTCATTATTATATTTGGATTACATTGTTACAATACTAAGTATGCTACTAATGTTATGTCTTAAATGTTAGCTGCAGAGGCCATGTTTCTATTACAGCTATGACAATCAAGCTAGAGCTAGCATGGGACTCCACTTCTTCAACCCCTTCCTCCCCATCCGCTCATTTTGTGCACGTTCTCAGCATATATATATATATATATATATATATATATATATATATTATACACTAAAATATCCCACACGAGACAGAACAAAATGTTAAAAATTCAAGGGGTGAATAGTCTCTGATTTGTTGACATTGTAACTTCATTGTATTAAAAATAAATAAAGAGCTATTGCAGAATAATTAAATTAACAACTAATTTCCTTATAGCCATGCATACAGTACATACCTCATATGCTGTATTTATCACAGGATGTTTTTTCTATTATTAAAAACTCTTGACATAAAACATTTTCCCATACGCTGTTCTAGTTTGAATTTAATGAAGCTGTAATTGTTTACAATAAGACTTGAAAAACAAACTTTCCATAAAATTTTATTGGACTACAGCTGGATTTTAGTGGGCTTTATTGAACTGTGACTGAGAGAAGGCAAATCCAGACAGACCAACAGGGAATGTAGTCTGTCCGACGGTGTTTGGTTTGAGACATGGAAATCAAAGATAGCAAGAAATCAAAAAAGATGCACTTTCATTGTATCTAAAACAAAAGTCTGGGAGACATCTGTGTTCTTTTTAAAATAAAATATGAAGTCGTAACAGTTTGGAGCAGGTGTTGTAAGTCCTGGTTATTGTGTTGTGTATGTGATCTGTGGTCAGAGAGGAAATCTCTGTATTAGAACCAGATCGCAGCGAATGGCTACAATCAGTCTGATAAACTGGCAAAGTGACACATTAGTGTGAGGCTGTTGCACACGTTGTTCCAGCAGAACAAACAGGACTTCCTAAAGTACTGCTGAGTGTCTGTCCCATACTGTTCTACTTAGTGCAGCATACTGGAGTGGATGCCTCATTGTTCATGTCACTTTGGCCCCTCTCTTCCTCTTTCATTACTTTACTCCAACCTCGTACCATACAACCTCTCTGTGTTGCAGCCTTTTAAACCTTTGTTTATCCTGTTACAGTCTGTGCTCTTTTACACTGATGCCCTGCTTCACATTAATGCTGTTAACATCATTAAGCAGTTTGGAGTTCAGGTTCTTGATTGGGTGAGGGGAGTGAGGCATGGGCGAAAGGACAGTTAAGATGCATTTTCTACGAAGGAACTTTCCCAAGGAACTAATTTAAGTAATTAATTTATACATTTCCACAATAATCAAAATATTCCATTTACCCTGCAAACTTTTGAGTTTAGGGAAAATAGTTTAATTCAAAAAATAAGCATGCCAAAGACATAATTATTAAATAAGCAAAACTATTTGCCACATCCAAATGTAAACTAGATTTTGAATTAGGTTTTCTAATTTCTGTTTTTTCTTCAGCTCTCTGAAGTTCATTTTTCGAAGCTGACCTTCATAAAGCAGACAATGAGAATGAATCTGTATTAATAGCCTGGAGAATCATTCTCATTTCGAGGGATTTCCAGGCCAATGAAGGGTGTGCCAATTCTTTCATGTCTGAGGTGCAATTTGTAGTTCGGCTAACTTGTATGGATAAAACCTGTTTATAGAACTCTTGCCAAAAGGCTGCAGCTGAAAATTAGCTGGGTGGTAAACAGTGACACATTTACAGGAATGTTGATGAATGTGTGCTGCTTTGTGGGTATAGAACAGAAACAGAAAATTCTGATTCTGAAACACCAGGCGAATTATGAAATGAAGGTATAACTATGCTCTGCAACGAATCTGTGATACTAAATCTCCAGACTCCCAAACAACAGCCTCTGTACAGCTGCAAGTCTTTCTTAAAATATATCTGATTATTAACTGAGTTATTATCTTCATTTGATCTGACTTGGCTAAAAGTTCTTTAATGGATGTGCTTTTGCTGGCTCCAGTCTCCGTCCATCTGTCTGCCTGTCTTTATTGACAACATCTGATCTTATACTTGGGTGAGGTACTGAGGAACCAGGGTTTGAATGATTGTTTCTTGAAAATGATTCAAACACAGCAGCATCTAGGTTATTTACACCAGAAAATGAAAATGTTTTCATGTATAATTCAAATATGCATTTTTATCAGCCCTCATTTGTAATGAAATGTGTGAACTAGACTATAGTTGTATCCAGTAGGTGAGTGTAGCACAAACAGTAAAACGGGTTATCTATTTCACTTCTCTCTGCCTCCTTCCTTTCCCATCTCTTTCTCTCTTCTATGACCCTTTACCTCACCCTGTATGGCCACATGTATCCCATTAAGTAATTTTACATCACACACACGCAATACCGTACATCAGGTCTACGTCCTCCTTTGATTCTGCTAATTGAATAAGAAATTAGGGAGGCAGGACATGCTCGACTGTGTGTGTGTGCGTGTGTGTGTGTGTATGCTCTTTCTCTGATGGAAAGCAGGTGTATTCTGTAGGATTTAGTGGCTGATATGTGTGATTACACACCTGGATATCATGTGGCTGGACTCTTCAACCCGTCACACACACACCACACACACACACACACACACACACACACACACACACACACACACCACACACACACACACACACACACTCACACTCATTAATATATGGTCGAACATTTAAAAGGACCCCCCTTAGTAAGTGCTGAGCAGTATCCAGTTAACTGTTATAAATCTCCTGCTTATTATGAATTTTCATATACCCCCATATAGCAACAGCTGTAACATTTTATTTAGCAGAAAATGATATAATACAGTTTGTCACTTGGAGCGCTATGTTGATAATTTTGAGGGGAATGTGGTAACTTTATAGTATTTACCTACAACTTACTCTCTTGCAGGGTAAATCAGCATGACACGAGACATAAATATTTTGTTACACCAATAATTGTACTTAAATTAAATTACACCACAGACCTGCATGCTGGGTGTAGGTTGCCAAATAGCCTGGTATTAAAAACAGCTAGTGGAGGCTCTCGGGTCAACAAGATGCGTGTGAAAACATTACAGAATTCAGCCCAAATAGCCTGTTATTCTATCAACAAAAATGTTGATAACACAACTGATTGCAGTGAACAACACCAAACCTAAGTTGTCCATTTAAATAAAAGTCCTCTGTCTCACGTGTCAACGCAATCCTGCTGTGGACCACAAGCTGAGCTCAAAGCCGCACAAGCTGCTAATGAAGGCTGCATCCTGCTGCATAAACCAATAAACAATTAACATGTGTGGATATGGAATACTAATTGGTGATGAATTTGAATTTGGAAAAATGCTCACTGCAGACTGATAAACATTGAGCTGCAGCTTCTCCTTCTTTTCAGGGTGTTGTTGTCGGTGGTTAAAGTAATAACGGTACGTCATAGTAACTTGATGGCAGGCCTAAATTAAACTTGGCTGCCGTCAGTTGATGTTCTCTCTGCATGGCACTCTACTGTCACGACTTGTCAAAGATAGTTTGTGAAGGAAGAACCTCCGCTCGTTCAGACCACAGTAAAACCACAAATAAACTCAGTGCCAACAATCGTCTTCTTTCTAGATGATTCGTGTCACGATAGTGGCATCTCTGAGTTGAACTTTGATTCATAACATACAAATAATTTCAATTTACTGACTTTATGTATTTAAACCTTGACCTTCAGTACAAAGAGGAGGGGGGGAGATTAAGTCAGATAGGCAGGCAGGTAGTTTCTGTATCCCACTAAACCCCCATGAACAGAGATGCTTTTTGAACCAGCTTTCAGTGAAGGAAACTTCTTTGAAGCATAAAAACGTTTTTATTGTCTTGTATGTCACTAAATGTTAGTAGTGTACTGTGACACTAAATATTACCAAATGTTCACTGACTTAATTCTGATCTTGTAGGATAGGGATCACTGTCAAATCAGACGAAAGCAATGTAAAGCATCAATGTGAAAAGCCTCAGGAACCGCATTTGGATGATTATGGGCTACAAAATTATCAGTTTTTTTTTACCCTGGGTCTTCTTTTACTTTTTCACATGACCAATACAAATGCAAAGCAAACCCTACATTTTGAGTCTTCCCATTTGTTCTCCACCAAACATGCTTGGCAGAGACTTTAATACTCAGCTCTGTATAGCAAATCTCAATTAATCCATGCACAGGAAGTGACCTCTGACCTCCATCCATTAACCCAACCCCCCCAGAGAGTCTGCAGCAGCTCTGAGGAATGCAGGAAGGAGAGTGGTCGAATACGAGAGGCCTCCATGCTCCGACACACACTATCACACTGACATCTTACAATAATGTTCTCTTCCTTTCATCTGCATGACGGAGTGTAAATCATTACATTTAAACTGGCTCATTTACCATCACCTATGTTTGGCTTCTTCAGTCTCATTACTCTTTCATGTCAAACAAAATCTGTCATACGAAAAGCTTTTTATGTTTGTGAAATATTTCACATCACAAAATTGTCAAATTCTGCTGCATTTTGCCATTTAACTACTCATACAAATAAATGGGAATTATTTGATCCAGGACACAGCTCTGGGACATTGATTCGTAAGATTGTTGTGTCTTGTTTTGTTTGTCTGACGTTTAAAACAAAAATCTCATTCTGTTTATCACCCAAAAAATCAAGCTTATTTTTTGTTGTGCCCTGTTAGATGTAGCAACATCAGTCCTTTCTACTTGAGTTTAGTATCAAAGGACTGCTTATTTGAGTAGAAACGCTGTTGTCGGTCCACTTATTGAAAGTTTTGAGTCTCTGCAAGCTGTTGTGAGTCCTGTTTACCAATAGCTCCCATTGAAGAAAAGAAAACAATGACAGAACCACTTTTGACAGAATGAAACACTGCACCATGCTTTGGAAAATGGCCGGGAATGGTGTAATATATATATGCAGTTTGTAGTAAATGGGCAAAACTGCAGTGGTGCTTTCAGATGAGTGTCTGCTCAGATTTATAAGCTTTGCTGCAGTTAGTGGAGAATAAAACCAGATATTGAACCTGAATATTCAGAATTGTGAAAGGCTGGGTTATTCATAAATAAACTGTCAGTGTATGTCAGTGTGCTAGAGGATGATGAATTGACACATTTCATTGTGGTTAGGGTGTCCTGCCAAGCTGCTGAATGAGAAATATTTCTTCTTCTATTTATGTGGACCAATAGATATCCTGCTGTCTTCCTTAACATTGGACTGGCTGAAACAGAACAGAAAACTGTTTTCCCATTTAAAGGGTTGTATTTAGTGTTTCTGTTCCTGAAACCTGCATGCATCCTGAAACAGAGAGCTGAATCCCACTGCTATTTCTGTGCATAACACACAGGAAACTAGCTGGCAGGAAACCCAGAGTAATGTTACATTTACATAGAAGGGGGTGCACTGAAATTCCTCCTGTTATCGTCCCAGCAGCTGGCTCCCAGTCACAAGCGTGGCTGCTATTTCCAGATTGTTTCTCATAGCTGGAATAGTGCTTTTTTATCCTGGCCATTTGAAGTGGGGTGGCCGTCGGCTCTGATGCATGGCAATCCACCGCAGTGGAGGTAAAACAAAGCTAGAGAAATTAGCTTTCTATAATGGTCTGCATGCTGTGATAAGTTGGACTGGTCACAGTACAAACAGAATACCAAGCACTTTACAAGCAGAATTATAGTTATAATCTACTGTATAATCAATTCTTTGTTTCTTTTCCATTTTGCTCTTGTCTTAGTCTGTTTGTTCTGTCATGCTGTGCCCCCGTTATGGTTTGATTCCTGACCAGTTTGTTCTGGTTCAGACTGCACCCTACTTTTCTCTTGAGGTCGATCGTCTTTGACTGCCAGGCTTTTTTAGTTTTCTCCTCACCCTTGCTACCAGATGTTTGGGTTTGCAGTGACCATTTCTAGGAGGTGTGATTTTTTTGTCCTTTACTTAAATATATTCTCTTTTTTTTTGTTCACTAAGGTTCTGCAGGCCCCAAAAATCTCAAGATTTTCCTTAGGTTTATTTTTCTTAAATGGGTTTTCAGTGTCTACAGGGTAAATTTAGTTTTTGTTACACAATGACCTCACCTGCCAAGAAAAGTCAAGAGGGAGTGAAGTTAAAGAATTCTTTCTGTGGCCTCTTTGTGATTGTTTAGGTTGAATGTGTAAAGAGTGAAATACAATCTGTCGACATTACCTGGATTCTTATCGATTTAATCATGTTGCAGTTATGAAAGAAAACTGGTGCAGAGCCTGTTATACCTTTAGAAAGGGTTTCATTTAATTAGCCTGCGGTAATGCTGCAAAAGTGACCTGCAGTAATTTAGCCATGGAAAATAAAAACCATCTGTTGGACTCAATCCTTAGAACCCTGAAGCCACATCAGCTGCACAAAGAGCTGTTCACCTGTTTATTCAGAGCTCAGTGAAGATCAACTTAGTACATTGAACCCTGTCCTGGATAATTGGTTGCAGCGCTTGTCCTGAATGCGCTGTTGTCGTAGTCGGCAAATTCACTCACACTGAGGACTACAGTGCGCTGGTGACCTGTTAATTCAAAGTGAATTGATATTAAACAAGATGAGCACAGAGAACAGAAGGACACTGAATGGAGGTTCATTAGGCTGGGGAAATAGTTGGCAAGTAAAGAAGACAACTTTCTTGTCTATGCGGCAGCGAAGTTAACTTACTCTCTGATCGTTTCATTTGTCGATATGTTCATGTTGACTCTTTCAGACAGAGTTGCAACCATAAAAATCGATTTGATTGGCTGGGCTGTCTGTCTTGCTTCTTTCCAGATGTGGGCTTGGATGCAGTTTTGTTGTTTGTCAAATGAAAAAGAGGAGAAGAAGAGATTTAAATGTATTTATGGTGTTCAGATGTTTTATACTGAGGCCAATAGCCTCTACAAAAACGGTCTGAAAATACTGTGGAAGCACGATGTTTTGACACAAATACAGTGTTTTAATGATGTGTGGGTTTCTTTCCGGGTATTCTGGCTCCCTCCCACAGTTTAATGACATGCAGCTCAGGGATAGGTTAATTGGAGACTTTACATTGCATGAAGGTGTGAATGAGAGCATGGATGGTGGTTTGTCTCTGTAAGATGCTTTCAGACCTGCACTGAATTCCAGGCAATTTTTTTTGCCAGCCCCCTTGTAAAGACTCATGAGAATGTCCTAAACTGACAAAGGATGTCCACTTGGACAGAAAATGAAATTTGAGAGGTTTTGGTGATGCGGGCCGACATCTGTGTTTATGTGCTGTAAACAAAAACACACGATCACCGGAGCACTCCAGAGATTTTCCTGTTTAGTGAACGTGTCTGACAGGATATCTCCTACAGTGTTGTTCATATGTGAAAGACAAACTCCAGAGAACGTCCGGACTTCATTGTGTAGACATTTTCCGGAGTTCCTCTCTGAAGGGGGATAAGTCACCCTGTGACTGGCAACTTCAAGCATAGATAATGAATTGATGGAGACACAAAGAGAAATATTATCACTCATTAAATGTTGTGTCCAACTCAAACACCACTAACCCTTTCTAACACCTAGAATCAAGAATCATGTAAAACAGTGAAGAGAGAATCGTTGGATGCTCCACAAATGTACAGTCGACTGATCAAAACAAACCCCATACTGTGGTTCACCATATTGTGTACCTCCACTATGAGTCCATGTTAACCAGTGAGCCATACACTTTTCTCACACCGATGCACATCATATAGTTGTGAGATGTAAAATTGGAATATAGAGGTTGGACAAAACTTTTCCATTTCCAGTTTCTGGGATTTTTTGTTATTTTTCCACTCCAAAGGAACCACAGTTGTGTTTACCATCCCAGATCAGAGACGTCTCTCACGCCACACTGGAACGATGCTGCTGGGTTCAGTTTGACTGAAACACCAGCTGGCCTCTCTGACCACTCTACACCACATTTCAACCACATCACAACATTTCTCTCCGATGAGAATTTGGATTTGGAGTTCAACTGCAGTTTGATTTTTATTGCCAGTCAGAAGATGGCCTCTCTATTCCTGTTTTTTTCCTGGGTTTTCTATTTTTCGTCTCTTAGCTGTCATGTGTTTTTTTTATGTTTACATTGTTAAAATGTCCTCTCACTGATGTTGGTGTCTTTTGAAGGGGAAAACTCAGTTTGACAATCAGGGGCTGGAACAACAGTGCTAATGTGATATGCAGGAGGGACTTTGAGAACAGACAGAATAAGCAGCATATTAGCTCTCACACTGTGAGTGACAGCCTCTTTCTGTGTTGTTTCAACCCCCCCCCAAATAGCTTTGTTTTTTTTCCATCACCCAACACGTGAGTTCCAACGTTGGGCCACATGTTCCTCCTGCAGAGATCTCACACCTCATGTTGACATTCATTATCTCTGGCAGGTTTGTGTCTGTATTGTCAAAGGCAAGTAAAAAAACACTTTTTCAGCTGTCGACTTCCCTTTTAAAGTGATGTTTGTGCCTTCAGATATCATTCATTCAATCAGCGTTTTTTTAAGAAGCAGATGACTTTTGGGCTAATCTCGATTAACATCTATTTGCATATGAATGCTTATAAATTAATAAAAAGCTACATTTTCAGTCAATGTTTTCCAACTCTTGCTATCTATGTCGACTTTTTACATATGGGCAACCAAAGCCTGTTCAAATATGTTTTGTTAAAATATAAACAGATTCTGCATATTCCCAAGAAGAATCTATAGAGATTATTTAGACATTGCACCAGTGATGGATGCTGCCTGTGCCACATTTAATAATTTCATAATTATAATATAATTTGTCTGGGGCCTGGTATTGCCTCCTTTATTCAAAGCCACAGTTTCTACCAATGATCTGAAATAAACAGAATCGCATTTAAAGTATTTTTGTTTTTCATTTAAACTGATTTATTGTTGGTGCAGAGATAATCAAGCATCATGGATTTCCTCTGAAATGGTTTTATGGTTTTACATTCCTTCTCTCTCTCTCTCTCTCTCTCTCTCTCTCTCTCTCTCTCTCTCCTCTCTCTCTCTCTCTCTCTCTCTCTCTCTCTCTCTCTGTGCACAGTTGGTTGTTTTTATTTCATAATGAGACAACACACTCATCAAACACTCATAGCAAACACCCCAAAATTCATAAAAGAAAAAAGGGGGGAAGAAATTATGGATTCAATAAAACAGAAAAGTACCACAGAGACGAAAAGAGGAAAAAACAAAACAGTATCAATACACAAAACAGCACACAATGTGTTGTGCATAAAACTGACCAGAATAAAAGTAAAAATATTGTATAAATATGAATTATTATCCTTAATTAATTCTAGTTGAAAGGGTTGGCCTCAGGGGTGGATCCAGGGTCAGGAGCCAAGGGGCCCTGGCCCAAGACGTTTTAAGCTTTTTATGTGGTTGAATTAGGAACAGTTTTGAGAATATAGTCAATGAATTGTGGCTTTGCTCAAAGCTATAGAGCTAAGGAATAACTTAAATGTGCACAGATGTTGGACATGTAATTGACCCCTCTGTTTCTATGTGGCCCCTTTCTGGCCCCTGATTTAGAGAAAGGCCGACCATATGACTTTTACCCAAAAGCGCTATGTAACATTTTCATCTTAACAAAGATCTCATCTGAAAAGGGTGTTAGGTTTTCTATGGACCTGTGCTATCACTCAATCATAACACTACAACAGTCAGTTTGTGAGACTAAAGTTCAATCAGGAGAGACTTGATTTCCAACTTACAGATTTTATTTATTTATTTTACACGCACAGAAATGTGAATGTTTAAACAGTCTTTGGCATTTTAGACCCCTGTGAGATGTCATCAGGATATAAGGGGGTGTAGCAGAGCATCGAACAGGAATACCCCCCGGGGTCTAGACACTGGTGGTGGTTTATCAGTCTAATGTGTGTTTGGAAGGCACATCTTATGCTTGTAATCCTATTGAACGTGCTAGTGTGGCATCCTCTGCCCTCAACCCTCACAAGGGTAAGGAAAAACTACAAAACCTTGACAGGGAAAAAGTAGAAACCTCAGGAAGAGACGCATGCAAGGGATCCCTCTTCCAGGATGGGCAGAAGTGCAATGAATGCCACGAGTAATAGTCCATTGACGATAGTTTGAATGTTCTTTGTCCGTGATCAGCTGCCGCCATGATCGGGCGCTGCTGTGATCCTAGATCTGTTGATGTAATCCGGGAATCGTTGAGGTCGGGATCCGGATGAGGTGAATGTCCTTCGAGCCGGGAGGAGAATGGGGTGGAGGAGGGGTTTCTTTAGTCGCTGAATGATGACAGGCTGAGGAAGAGAAGAGAGGGACTTTTAAAGTTTGACAGCTGCTAAATGACTGGCTGACAGAGACCGCGCCCGACCTGATTGGATGTTAAGGTACGCCCCCAATCAGCTGATCTCTAGGCAGGTTAGGTCCTCCATTGAGCGTTACTAAGTTTAGGAACGCCCCTGATCAGCTGATCGTCTGCAGATTTAAGTCTACCTGACTGAACTTGCGCTAGCTTCATGACCACGTTAAGACTTGATACACAAAGATCAACCAACCTAGATCTTCAGCAAGCAAAGGAGGGCTAGTGCAGTGATAGTGTGTGAACAAGTCAGAGATTCACACAGCATTCTGTCAGATTTGTCAATGTGGAAGTAACACTGATTTGAACATCATGTGACTAATATCCAAAGTAATGCATTCCCAACTTTAAATTTGTAGCGTCAGGCCTAAAGATGTCCCAGATCTCAACTATTAGCTTTGGAAATACACATGATGTTTCTGATAGAATTTAAATAGCCCAAAGTATTAAAGACACATGTTCCCATAAACCATTTTATTCTCTAAAAGGAGATGAACTATACTGCTCTTCATTCAGTTCACTTAATTCCAAATGTAGATACTAACTCTGCAGTGCAATACTCTCAAGTACAGATACCTGACATCCAAGCTATAGTATATAGTAAGAGACAGTAGTGTGTAATGTGGCTCAATCAAGTGCAACAATGCAGTGGACTACTTCATGCCGGTGCCTCTGAATGTAAGAGTGTAGCAGAGGAGGATCGCTTGTCCGTGTTGAGCCAGAATGGGGCCAGCGCTCATTAGCAGCCAGCCAGGGGCCTCATACTGTACATAACTGAATGGTCTCCATCACCACCCCCCCCGCCCTGACATTATTATGTCACCTGCCATTGTTTGAAAAAGCTGTGTGTGTGAGAGAGAGAGAGAGAGAGGGTGGGTGCTCCTTTGTTCTCAGTTCATTCAGGTCACATGGTACATAGCTCGCAGGATAAGGTCAAGAAAACCTGGATTTCGGTACGATTTTGAGCTCAAGGATGAAATTGTTCAAATAGACGTGGAAATCATGCAGCCAGTGACTAGCGTTTGGGACTCCTGGAAACTGGAGACGTATAGATCTGAAGTTTAGTTTCAGCACATAAAAGACTTGTCTTTGGATTTCAAATTCAACTTTTCAGTGAAAAAGCTTGGATGAAAACACAGAATGCTTCCTGCCGAGCACTTTTTGTCAAAATGGGACATTCACCTTTTGTGACAGGCCTGGATTCTGAATTTACTGTTACAAGTGCAGCAGAGCATTTGAAATGATTTGCCTTGCGCTCCAAAAGAGGGCACTATAAAGGTTCACTGTCAGCTTAACCTATTTCTGCCACGTTAACCTTGCATTGTGCTGTACAACTGCTGCTGCTCTGCTCCCAGTGGACCACACACATCAAGTCTAAACTGCACTTTAGACTCAGATTTAACTTTTTGAATTGTACAATATTCATTCCTGTCTGTATTCATTCACTAGTTATTATTATTCATTATAGCTTATTTAAAAATGAGTTGCTTTTTATCAGTTTAAACAAATACCATTTCGAACTTGACATTTTGAAATGTGACAACTGCAAGCAGCAGGCTTCCTAAGAGACGGATATTTTCTCCTGACGTTGTTGGAGTCAAAACGTAGCTGAAAGGAGAGGGAAAATGCATCAGGTGAACACAAACACATACACAACTCTGAAACATCTGCCCCCAAGTGGCCACAAAAACAATGAATTAGAGCTAAAAAATTACATGTTGCCAAAATACTTTAGGCATTGTGAGACTGAGAGGAACAGAGAATCGTTCTGCAAAATAAACCCAGTGACCTGTAGAGTCACAACTGTATGGTCAGTTTTACGCTTTATTTACTTACTCATGCACATCACATACACCCAGTGAAAGCCTGCTCTTTTTCAGAGAAGCTAAGATGAGTTTAACAGACTTAGTGATGGAATCCAGACACCCACACACTCACACTCACGCAGCCTGAGAGTAGTCTCACAGTTCCTCACACACGTGAACGTACTGATAAGCGGGTGTTATGGTTTTCATCCGCCTGCGTCAGGCCTGTCAAGTACATGGCCTTTCTTAAAACTCTCATAATGCCTGCCAGCAGTGGTTGTAGTGAGAGCTCCAAATAGGGGCTGGGGGTTTCCAGCAGAAATTAAGGCCCAATTGAAGACTCCTACAGCTGGATGCATTATGGATATTTTGTGAAATAATTATCTTTTACCCATCAGCTCTACATTAGTGCGTTCTGAGACAATGCTGTTTGAATATCTAATTGTTACAAAGATCAGCTCTATTGATTTTAAATTATAGCGACAGAGAAGGGAAACAATGGCAGAGAGATGAGAAACACAATAGACGTCCGTCGCTGAAATCAATCAGGGTAATGTGGTTTATTCATTAAGTCACACTCTATTCGCAGCAGTCATGGTGGTGGTGCACATTTGTTTAAAACGTTTTTTCTTTCTACAGGCCCACTGGTCAGGGAAGAAAAGTGGAAGTCAAACATAGTCACCACTTTAAACTGAAATCTGCAGTAGATGACTCCCTGCTAGATATTCAAACAACTTAAATTGAGTTTGCTTTATAGGACTTGTATATTTTCTCATATTTCTTAGGGAACTGTCCTTTTAGTGGCAAAATATTAGGAATGGGTTTGTCCTGTAACCCCCTATTTCTATTATAAGCAGTCGGTAGTCTGTTATCGAGATGATGATGAGAACAAGGTGAAGGCTGAGATCAATGATGGGTTTCGATGTACCCACCATAACAGTCATGCATCATGCTTCCTAAACTTCTCTCAGGAAGGAGGAGTTGGCATGCTCACAAACGGAGAATGAAAAAATAATATTAATATCAATATAAATAAACTTAAATATGGCTCCTACAGACACAGACGGTGTCAGAGAGAGCAAAACGTGCCCCGCTGCCAGTTCACCTGAGCAGCTGAATTTCAGTCCAGCTCAGCATCACAGTGTGAGACTTTTGTTTGTGAGTCCATGCATGAGGAGGTGGGAGCAGTTTGTTCACTGCAAACCGAGCCAAGTCACTTACTGGAAAACCCTGGAACCCCTCTGCCAGCCAACATCTCCTGTGTGTACGTGTATGTGTGTGTTACTCCTGTACAAGAGGATATTATTTACCTAAGGGATACAAATGGGGCCTGCATCTTTGCCACAGCACCAAGCTTCATCCCACAACCTTCAGGGTTTGGAGGAGGAGGATCTCAGATTCAGGTTCAACTGGTCAAAACTGGGCTAAGTGGAGACTAAGCAAATGTCTTATTCATACTGAGGAAATATATTAGGTTTCAGCTGGGGGTTACTGTGCTTTGATAGTTAACACTTGTTTTGTGTGTGAATGAACCTCTAGCTGCACATCTGTATCTTAGGCAGGGAGAGGACAAGAATCATATCATTGTTTTTCTCCCATTTGATTGTAAGTTCATTTTTAAGTTTTTAATTTGTCAGTATATTAAGTGGAAGCTGCTAACATCATCTTGATATTGTCTATTCAGTGGTCAGGGCAGAACAAAAAAAAATACCAACAGAAATCTGCCAACATGGAACTTAATGTTGGGCTGAATTAGTAAACTTAAACAAAACAATAATGTGATTAATATAAAACCTAAGTTCGGTTCTATCTATATACTAACATGTTTAAGTATATCAAATGACACTCCTGTCATCATTTAACTGAAATAATCTCCCGACCTCATGTATTGTATCATCCTGAATGTAAACTTAAAATCTTTGGTTTCACAAATGATGATGCTAAATAATGTGTATTTGTCTGCAGATCCTGCCTGTTGCAATCATGCAGCTGAGTTCTCCTCTTGCAAAGAAGCTTGTGACCAGGTATGAACAGACACACACACACACACACTAACACACACAGAAGCCCACTCCTCAGCCCATTATAGTCGGCTCATGAATAGAGGTTTTTGAAGAAGAGTGGTGCAACGTTTTTTGTGTCTTGGTTCTTTGAAGTGCAGAGAAGTTCTTCCTCACCCTGTTTCAATTGGGAGCAGGTGACGTCTCTCTCTCTCTCTCTCTCTCTCTCTCTCTCTCTCTCTATCTCTCTCTCTCTCTCTCTCTCTCTCTCTCTCTCTCTCTCTCTCTCTCTCTCTCTCTCCCTCCCCCCCACCCCCATCATGTCCTCTAGAGACAAAGACGTGAAAGATGCTTTTCTGTGGAAGCAGCCAACAGGCAGAGTTCAAACCTCATTCCTGCTTTTGAATTGTGGTGGGGGAGTGAGGGGTGAGGAGTGTTATTGGATAGAACTTATTGTACTCTTATTGGTTGACGTCATCATTTTGCCAAATAGAAGAAAGACAGACCAGGGATAGAAAAAGGACATGAAATGGCGGGTTGAAGATGAATATAAAGTAGAGGAGAAATGGGACGGACATCTCAAAAGAAAGAAAGTGCTAAGTGGAAAAAAGAGAGGAAAATGGGCTTTTCAAGTGTGATGGCCTCAAAACACCCTTCAGAGGTTGTGGTTGAGGTCCTGAGTGTGTTGGTGGGTGTTTAGGGGGTGGGTGTCAGGCACAAATTGTATCACCAGCCCAATTTAAGCTCTAATTTGTACCTGGTTACACCCAGAAAATGAGTGGTTCCTTTAAAAGCCCCAGTTATAATCAGCTCAAAGAATACTGATTAAATTAATGAATCCCAGTAAACCTTGTTCCATACGCTGCTAGTGACGCCGGTTGGAACGAGAATCTGCTGACTCTCCGGTCTTGGCGGTAAATGATTGGAGGTCCTTGCTGCACTGAAGCAGTTTTCTTCTGCATGCAGTGTTTGATGAGCCCACCGCTGTAGAAAGAGCCCGTCAGTCTGCCAGCCAGCACTTATTCACCTTTCATACAGACAAACAGAGAGTCTTACAAATGGCCCACAGGGCTCATTGGTTTTCAGAGTCGCTCTGTTGCATAGGGAGAATCCTTTGATTATCCGCCAGCAAACCATTCCCGCTTTTATTGGTGTTTTTCTGTCAGTTCAGGGGGTGTGTAGGGGCATATGGAAAAGAAGCGGTCAAGTTCTTGTCATCTGCATTGCATTCCATTGATTTCATTTGCTCCAGCAAAGAACTATCCAAGAACACTTGATTAAATCCACATCATGAGCACCTGCTGCCTGGCCTAAAAGGAATTAACGTCCTCCAAATGGACAGTGGAGCAAAAACCGAACCTCTTAGTGAAAGTGAAAGATGATCCTAGTGAAAGATGTAAAAGGATGAACTTCTCCATATACAACAAATAGCAAACAAATTTTGAAATACAAAGACATTTTTACCAGTGTTATATGTAATAGAAAAAAAGGTATAAGAGTTAGTGGATAAGGCAAAATGTTCCCTTTATAAACGTATCCGTTTGACTCAGAGCAGTGCTTTCATTTGTTTCTCTGAGGAAATATTCTCTCTTTTAGCTCTGGTTTGATCTCCACTAACTCCAAGTCTGGATGCTCTCCTATGCTACTTAATGCTCAACTATGGAAATGTATGCAAGGGTTTGTCATCATGGATACTAGAGATAATGATACACAAATGATGCACGTTACCATAGTCCAAAAATATATTTCAAAAAGAATCACATTGCTTCTGCTTTCCAAAAGCATTTTTGACTCTTAATTACGGGCGCTACGGAATCCTCTTGGCTTCACCAAACATTATAGGCAAACCTCGGCCACTGCTTTAGAGTACCAAGGAACTTTTGTCAAGGATCTAAAAGGTTTCAACAGACCATTGTTTGCCTGTATTTTCCAATGTGGTCTAAAAACCAGATGGGGCTAGACAAATTAGCTACAGCAGCTACAACAAGCTGTTCCAGCCTAGTCCACCAGACTTCTATAATGAAGGAGAATATACTATAATGATGGTGCAAAGTAAATAAAGCAGCAGTAGAATTGTACACATGAGACAAGCACTGAGGTCCGCGGTTCCTCCATATTTACTCTGGAGGAGGTGCATGTGTGAACGCAAACGTCCGAGTGAGACACTCCAACGTTTCTACGGACTTTATAATGCCTGACTGCCTGTAACAAGTATAAATAAACCCAGGAGAAGTCGATGTGTGAACACGACAGGGAATCCCCCGCTTGTTAAAAATTCAAAAAGTAAAATAAAATAAACATCTTCTGGGAAAAAGCAGTGACACACACATAGAAGACACTGATAAATCAAGAGAGTTTAAGTGATAAGAGCTGACGACGCTGATTGGATGCTGTAACGATATCATGTGATCTACGCAGCCGTGTTAGTACGTCACTTCCTGTCTTTGTCTGTAGCACCAGCCTGCTCCACCTTTCACCTGAATAATGTGGAGGATTTGTTGCTCTTTTGAACGCGTCCGTGCAGAAAACCTCCCGCTGCATTGTGCATGTGTGAACGTTGAACTCTGGGTAAATTCTGTGTCAATTTTCTGGATTTCACCCAGAGGTCATGTCTGAAACCGGCTAAAGAGGAAATGTCTCTTTTTGCGGTTGATTAGAAGAGAAATGAGCACAATATCAAAACATATTTTAGTAGGAAGACAGATTTTTTTTTAAGCTTTAGCGATTGACCTGCTGAAATACAAATAAAAAATTTGACCAATCAGGTTTCCTCAGTGCTGCAAGCCTCTCCCTTAAGGTTCCTTTACTACCTCCTGATCAGGGACTTATTATGGGGTAAAAGGGGTATTGCCTTGAAACTTTAAGTTCCTGGTACCTGTAGTGGAAATGCAAAGGTTCTTAGCTCCCGGGGAAAGGTCCTACGGTGGAAAAACAACTTTAGTTTCCTGAAGTAAATTTGAGAACCAAAAGTTCTAGGTACATTTGGTCAAAACATTGCTCGTGTTTGTTGTGTGGCGTAAGATTTTATTTTTTAGTCTCTATAGTGATGCCAGATCATCAGAACATCTTTGGAATTGTTTGTACTGTTTTGAGCCCCTGTTTTCGTCTAAGAGTTGTGTGAGAAAAGTGAGGATCCACTAAAACAACTAGTCCTCCCATCATTCTGAGTGAGAGAAGCTGTAAATCTCACTTGTTTGGATTTTCACAATGTCAGATTTCAGCCTGAGAATGTTGGCAGTGGCTGCACTCTCCCAGGCTCTTGTCCTGTCTGTCTTTGTGTGTGTGTGTGTGTGTGTGTGTGTGTGTGTGTGTGTGTATCTGGATGCACACCACAGACTTGTGGGTGTGTCTAACTGAGCCTATCTTGTGTAAGTGTTGGATCTTACTACATTATCCAACCCTTTCCCATGGCCTGGACACCTCTGTGCTGGAAAATAGCACAATATGAGGCTAAAACTGCAACAGTCACATTTTAGTGTTTGCGTTGGTCAAAGTGAACATGATATACCGTGTCCGCTGAATCTGATCAGACTCAATAAAAGAGGGAGCGGCACCCGGCTCTGGATGTGTTTTTCACACAGTAAATTCCAATGTCAAAGTGATGTCGGCAAGAAATACTTGTTTCTTGAATAACTGAATAATTTCACCCACTCAGACGTGTGAATCAGCTGCTGCAGAATAATGTTACAAAGAATTCCTGCCCTTACCTGATTCCTCCAAAAAATCCATCAAAAACTGAATTGTGTTGATAGCTTGAATTAAATAAACAGGAATATATGTAGTGCATGATGGAACAGAATTAATTTGCAGTCTTCTGATTTCATCCTCCATGTGCACCGATATAGTATGTGGATTTAAAATGTTCTATATGTTTTCTGTTTCTGTCCTGCAGCTCGCCACGATAAAGAGTGAGTCTCGTCTGAAGCACCTCCTCCAAAGGTTACCCAGTTACTGTCCAGAGTCTATGGTGAGTCTTCTGTCTGTGCACTGCAGGTATTTTTATACATATTGAGCAGGTGTGGGTGTTACCTTCATATGTAGCGAGGTGAAACATCCTGACCTGGAACTCACAGTTGTGTGGTATTGCATCATATCAAGGTCCCAATGGATGAATCTTAGCTGCTCTTTTGTTTATTGTCAAGAAAGTTACAGTTTCTCTCTCAGGCTGCTTTATCGCTGGTTTTCAGTTAACCGTTGAATGTCTGTAAAATTTGAATATTATACTGTGGGACAAAAACAAGCAATATAGACTTAATTTTGAATTCTGTAAAATTGTGTTCCTGTTTTATCAGTATTATTGAGACAAAGAAAAACTGATATTAAACACCAGTTCATAAGCAAAATAATATTTTTGTAGCAGAGTTCATTCCCCTACCAAGACTGATTCTCACTATGTCAAAGCAGTTTAGCATTACTTATATGGACTGTAGTGGCTAACCATTTTCTAATTTATCCTGCCACTGTCTCATATTGAACCAAAAACAAATTGTAAGCTTCTTTTATTAACATAAGAGATATCTAGATTGGTGTTTCTGTTGCTGCATTGTACAGCTGTACACAGTGCTATTTACAGCCAAATTTTGTTTTTAAATGTAAAATCAAGATCTTGTTACCTACAAAGGCCTGAGAACAAGAAACATTCACAATCAGCGACAAACAATCAAACACAATCAAAAACCAAACAACACAAAAGAAATGACTGCTGCCTTAGGTTGAATTAATTTTGTGAGAAATGTTGCAAAGAAAGTGAAATTAAATTCCCAGATTTTAGTTTTTTCCGTAATCCTGCCGGTTAACCAATTTAAACACTAATTTAAACATTTCCTCCTTGACAGAGGTAAGGGAAATATTCTTTATATGCATCCTGAAACTGCAGCCTCAGAGATTATTTGAAACGAAAAAGAAAACTGAATTACAGGAAAAAATGTTTACATGGTTTCCACCTCTGTTTCGTTAGCACATTTAAAATCACATGTGGACCATTCTTTTTGATAAAAGTGATCACTGAACTTCTTCAGCAAACAATTTGATAATGAAATGCAGTTTACTGGAAAATGACCAGTGCTTTTTGACAAATATCGCCTCCTTTCGTCAAGTAGGAAGAGCTCCATGTAAGTCATAAGCTCCACTAAGGAAATCCAGTTTTTTTTTCTTCTCAACATTTTAATGGATTGTGAAGATCATGATTTATAGAATCTGCCATGTTTAGGGAACTGCTGTGATTTGGTGCAAATCCAAATCCATTGGCAGAATGAAAATGTTTGATCCCCTTCTGGATGTGGTGGATCTTGCTGAAACCCTTTGAATGAGTCATGACAGTGTGTTTATTTATGTTTTAATTGTTATGTAATCTTGATTGAAATAAGAGCACATGTAAAGTTCTGACGTCTTGTTGCGATGCCTGTGATTAACTCTTGGTCAACGTTAAGACAAATTTAGTTTCAACTCTCTCGGATTTATACAGGAAGTGGGTTGGTGGTTATGGTTAGCAGAATGCAGCAGCACCTGGTTAACCACACACACACACACACACACACACTCATACACACAAACACACACACACACGCACACGCACACGCACACACACACACACACACACACACACACACACACACACACAGGCACAATCCCCCTTCCTCCCACCATAGCTAATTACAAAGCAGAGAGGCTAGCTCAGTGCGTGTCTCCTCTTTCTCCAGCAGTCTATTAGAACAACACCAGTAATTAGACTTAAGTGTTTTCTATCATTGAAACATGTGTCCTGTTCTTATTTAGCTGAACTGATTCAAAAGCAATGAAATCACATACACATACATGTAGTCACATAGGCCTGTTTTTAATTGTTGTTTTGCATTATCTCCTTTCACCCGTGGACTTGTTAATTGCCAATTTCCGAAGCTATTTGTTGAAGCTAGAATGTCTCATGAAAAGATTATCTTGTCATTCCTGAGGATGATTCAACATGGATGTTTTTCTTATTAAATTTCTTGATTTTTTGACTTAAACCAATTGAGCATCCTCCGAGGCAGATTATGAGGTGAGGTTAAAAGCTTAAGGTTGGTTTAGCGTTTGTGTGTTACAGAAGAAAAAAATAAAGTATATAGTGAGGTTTTTATGAGCCGTGTGCACAAAGGCCCTAGCTCCTTGGACAGATATGATTTTCAGCTTTGACTTGTCTAAAGTGCAGCATTATTCTTCCTGGCGTATTTTCAAAAGGATATATATAGACTCAATTTAGTTGGTATCTTTATATCTCAACATGATGAGTGAAAAATCGGTGACTGTTAGAACAGGTATTTTATCAAAAAATAAACATCTAACACATGGCTGTGACCTGTGGGGGTTTCCACATCAAAATGCCTCTTTTAATACGTTTTAAAAGATTTAAGTCGGGATATATTGTATGACAATAACCTTTTCCTCTGCTTTGTCTTTTAGAATGAACTGTGGATGTGCATCAACTCGACGCTTCCAGGTAAAAACAACTAAAACATTACTACCAAAATAACTGGGATTACAAAAATGTCATAATCTTAAAATGTCATTTAAGGCCCCCTTCTACATCTTGATATTCAGTGTATCAAATGTTTTGCATGTAATATGTAAACCCACAGATAAATCAGCTCAGAAACAATGCAGTTCCCCTCCAGATCTTAAAAAAATGACATCTTTTTAAAATTATTTTCGGTTTAAGAGGCTGCAACATTACTATTTCCATTCAGCTGACGGAAAGTGCTGTTTCAGCGAAACCCACTGTCCACTACCGGCTAGGCATTAAACAGCAGACAGACACTGTCAGAGACTGGCTGTGAAGCACAGTGAAGCATGTTACAGCAAAAGAGCCACATGCAATGTTTTCCTCAGGCGATGGAGGCCTGAACCGAACTAAAACTCAATATTGGACCATTGTCTTACCAGAAACATGACTCTCATACAAGATTCATAAATACTTAAACAAATTAAGCTTTGTCTGGACATGTTTTCCATTAAACTCCTGACAGAATGTACATACAGTTACTCAAAAAGGAAACACCTTTAATGTAGTAATGACATGGCACATCACATACAGCTTGAGCAGTCTCTACTAGGTGTATCTGGTTGCATGACAAGAAATGGTACAAGTTAAGCTGTTAAGTCTGTGAGGAAAGCCGACCCAGCATCGCAGAGTGGAAAGCAGCCAGTGGCTTCAAAGTTCTAAATCATGCCGCCTGTGCTGCCATGGAAGAAATCGACCTGTCGGAAGCCTAAATGCTTCCAGACTGGGAGGTTTTGTTATTCTTACCTTTTGTACCCACTAAATACTGATGTCCAGGGCAGCCTCAGAACTCAGGGAAAGATTGAAGCCGTTAAGGAGAACACCTCCCTCAGATTCGCAGGCTGTGAGATATCATCGATTCTCTGATGTTCACTGCATTCCAAACCCTTTTAGGGATTTTACTCTGATCCTGTAACCACTTCTCCCCAACGCACCAGCTTCAATGAATGAGTCCTTCATTTCACTGAATGCCTTTCAACTACTTTTACAAAATACAATGCACCCTGTTGGAACTCTAAATATACTGGGGTGTAAAGGTGCTAAACTTCCTACCTGGTATATACTGTTAAATTGCAAGGCTTTCATAATGAGCTTAACTACACACCCTGAACGTTTCCCGACTGCATCATGCGTGGTTGTGATGCTATCACAGGGACATATTTGTCCACAGGCTGTCTCTGGCAGTCTGGTAGCAGTTCTTTGTACTGTGGGTGTCTCCAGGACACACACACACACACACCTCACCATATGGGCCAAACTGCTGTGGCTGGTAATTAAAAATGTCCATTAAGACAAGTTAGTCAATTTCTAATTAAAATACGTCTCTGTGGTCCGTCCATCTGGATGGAGAGGGAGAGTGCCAGGGCAGCAGAAGATCTGTGGCCAACTGCCGCTGCTGCTCCTTCTCACAGGACGGTTTCAATGGACTGACTTCACTCATGTGAAGGATCATTGTAGTGGAGCTCAAACACTGTAACAGATGCCTTTGTTTAATGTAATAGCTTGATGCAATACTGGATTATTTTAGGCTGATATGAGACCAGTATCGGCATATCAAATTTGGGTAGGATCTGTTGTGTGGAGTCTAGTCAGAGTACTTAAAATGTTCATGCTGATTGATTGATATTCACCATGCTGTCATGACCTCTTTTGTTGAAAACTCAAAATATTCACTATGAAGGTCATCAGGCTTTTCAGACCAAATTCCAAGTGTTTATATTCAACCCGCTTGGGGGAGGATGTCAAAGTGTAAAAGCAGTGATTTCATATCACCACTTGGTGGCACTGTGACCGTGAATCAATATTGTCATAAAGATGTACTAAAGCATAGACTCCCATCCGACGTGTGATGTTTGTTACAGAGTTGAAAATGTACGGCTCAGTCATACAGAGTTGCAGTTCAACAAAAACTGAAAACATTTGTAATTTAACATAATTATTCTCTTAAGATCAGACTGACAAGATTTGAAAATGAGTAAATATCAACAGACTATTTTGTCAA
The DNA here is from genome assembly GCA_038501795.1 of Pseudopleuronectes americanus. Classification (NCBI taxonomy): domain Eukaryota; kingdom Metazoa; phylum Chordata; class Actinopteri; order Pleuronectiformes; family Pleuronectidae; genus Pseudopleuronectes; species Pseudopleuronectes americanus. The sequence continues at coordinate 15,613,900 of CM076736.1, read as the reverse complement.
AGTACAAAGTATATGGAAATTGCTAAATATGCCCAGAATGGTGGAAAACCTGTTGGGTTCAGGGTATGACTCCAAGAGACTCCAACAGACTCCAATAGATGTGTCTCCTGAATTTCATACATTTAGGGCAAAGTTAAAACAAGGGAGTCTGATTTTTAGAACTGTTAGGCGGGGCAATTGAGCAATTATGCCAAGCCAATGCTTAATATACGTAAAATAGAAAAAAAAATGTCATAAGAGCAGATGAAGTTACAAAACCTTTTGAGTATATTTAGGCCATCAGTACTTGAGCCCTAATATATACATTCCCTGAAATAAACACACACCATATTGGCAGTGGATAACTGTAGCATCAAGCTGCTAATAAAGCAAAATAATTGCCCAATAAATAACAGTGTGTAAGATATTTATCGAAAATGAATTGTTATCACACATGGCTGAGTCTTTGGTGTTTGATTTGTCTCCAGGAGTATCCAGGAAATCCGATGGCTGGGTGGGGCTGGGATGCTGTGAGCTGGCTATCTTAGCTGATTGTCGCAGGGAATGCAGACAGGTGAGAAAGTCTAAATAGAATATGTTATTGATTCATGCTCCGGTTCTGTCCATCTCTGATGTGTTTTCTACTTTGTTTTCAATTCAAGAGTTTAACGTGCTTTGATTTTCTTTTCTTTTTCCTTATAGGCAACATCTAAAAATGACATTACAAAAGTTTGCAAAAAGATCACAGAGGTAAGTCCAACAGTTTCAGAGATGTAAAACTAATTTATTATATGCAGGTTAACCTAAAAGGTTTTTAATATTCTTACCTAACCAATTCAAGTTAAGAAGCGATAAAAACACCATGCCTAATAAATGTATTTTCACAGCACTAGTGGCACTTCCAGTACTACTATTACTACTACCACTTCTACTGTATGGACTCTACAGTACGAAGCTGTGGATCTTTTGATCCTGCAATAATAACAATTATAACCATAAACAATGAATGGATTCAGTCAACAGATATGCTAGAGAGCTTTACTTTGAAACGGGTACAGGAATATTTATGTCTGCGACATAGTCGAAATAGACAAGACCCCGACTCTGTAGAAGAGCAACTAGGCTCACATTCTGGTGATGTTTTTAATAACATTAGCACTGAACTGAAAAGCAAGAGGTCCTGGAATGAACACGAGCAATTCTTGCATCCAGAATGGCCCGGTCATTATCTTATCAGGAAATCTAACAACAAATCTCTCTTTGGTGGATCTGCTCGTCACTCTCTACAGCCTTTGATATAGTCTCATTAAGCATTAAAAATTGCTAGGAAACAGAGAGATAGTGCTTGGACTCTTTTTTTTGTTTTTAAAGAAGTAAGCTGACTAGCAGAGTCCAGTTTAACCTCAGTTTTTCTCTTCTTGTTCTAGAATTCCCTCTACAGCTGCATCACCAAAAATGAAAGTAAGTTGTTACTCATATACACAAGCTGAACAGAGAGGAAGCAAACAAATTCACAGACCTCATCTCTACTTCCAGCCAACAAATAAATAAACCTCAGCGGCGCATCGCCATGTTTTTAGACCAATAGAAGGGCTTGTTTATATTCTTTCTCTGCTCCCTTCTCTCTGTCTCATTCCTGCACTGTCACACACATTGTAAATACACAACATGCACGGATGCACACACACATAGCAGAGCCATGTCATTTCTCTGGCTGAATGCATCAGCCAGAATAATGCATTGTAATGAGTGTTTATCTGCTCGAGGGTCTGAGCACTGAATTCAACATACAGTCATTGGTAAAAAGAATTGAAAATAATGCAGTGTGTGTACGTGTGCTTCCCTTCAGTGGGCTCTACATGCTGCAGCTATGCAGGGCGTCACACCACCTGTAGGGAGTACTGCCAAGCCATCTTCAGGACCGACTCAACACCCACTGTGTCTCAGATCAATGCTGTCAAAGAGTATTGTCAGAGTCACAACCCTGAGCTGCTCAGCTGTGTCAGCAACTTCACCAAGTCCTACCCCATACGCAGCCCCATAGACAGTAAGTTTGTCTGCTCACTACACTGGATATTCTTTTCTAGAGCGGTATTAGAATCAACTCTCAACAGGAGATGTATTTTATATGTCGGCAGTAGCTTGTGGGAATTCTTCTAAAGGTGTACTCCACCAAAGATTATAGACACCCCCTGTGGAGATGAAAGCGGAGCTGTGAAAAGTCTGGGTTAGGGTTAGGGTCTGTATCCTGCCCCCTCACAGAAAAGTGACAAGACCCAGAGTCACACACTGCAAAAACTCAAAATCTTGCCAAGAATATTTTTCTAATTTCTAGTCGAAATATCTAATCACACTTAAAATGAGACTAAATCACCTAAAGACTAGGATCTAAGCAAGATAAAGGAGCTTGTTTTTAGACAGTGCATCTTGTATCTTGTATCTTACCAAGATAATTTTGTCTTGTTCCATTGGCAGATTTTTTCACTTATTACAAGCTTATTTTTGCTTGTAATGTTGGCTTTGATATCCACAGACACCTCTGAAACCCCTTCTGCAGCATAAACCACATCTTTCCTACCTGAGTTCTTCTCCACAAAATATAAATAATGGAGCCAATTCCTAATGGACTTAAGGCTCTATCAGTCTGTAGTAAAACAATAGTCAGGTGCCCATGAACATCAAAACAGTTTATGTTTGCTGTAATCATTCTTCCTGCTCCTACTCACCATTACAACATCCCCTGGCATCATGCTTCCAATGAATATAAATGGGAACAAAAAAAGACAATAGGCACTAAAAACACTTGGACTTTGGAAGGTATCTTGGTTTAACGAATTCAGTCTGCTGAGGCCTCTGATTAATTTCTGATAAATGTATTAGTTTTAGTGTTTCACAAAATCAGGATGTCAGGAATATAAATCCCAGTTCATGTGACATTATCAAAACCCCTTAAACAGTGGAGTGATCTAATAATGCACAATATTTCTTTCTTTTTGATATTATGTTCTCTCAATCCATCCCTAATTGTATCCATCTTTCATTCTTCACTTAACTTGGAAAAGACAGTAGGACCTCAACTTTTAGCATGAAGATGCTACTTAGGAAACCGTCAAATCAATATAATTGTTATTAATAGGAAAAACATTAATTTCTAATAAAAATGGCCAAACAAGTTAAAATAGTTTCCCTACCTCAGCAAAGGTAAGGTTGAGCTGCATCCTTAAAGGCAAAGTGTGGAAAGAAGTATAGACACTCTTGACAGATTGTTACATGAAGTAGCTACTGTATATTCCACCATGTTACAGTACATTTTCCAGCAGTCCATCCATCCTTCATATCCAGGTCTGTACTGCTGTGACCGGGCAGAGGCTACCCACTGCCAGGTCGCCTGCCGGAAGATCCTTCGCACAATGAGCACAGAGCATGAGATCATGGAGGGTTTGATCGATCAGTGTGGCTCCCAGCCCCTCCCTCAGGAACCCATGTGGCAATGCTTTCTGGGCAGCGCTAACCCTCCTCCCCCACCTGAAGAAGAGACCCCCCCATCCTGCCAAAATGGACTGTGCCAAACTGCACTGCTGCTCCAAGGCCAACACCTCACTCTGCAGGTACTGCTAAGCACAACATCCACTAGATAGATCCCATATATTCTAAGACATACTGAAAATACTTTGTTTTGCTCATTCTTTTTCTCTGCTCTGCTCTGACAGGGACATGTGTCAGGAGATCAGCACTAACTGGGGAAGCCAAACGTGGCAGGACTTCGACCAGCTCTGTGAATACAACCCAGTGGAGACAGAGCTCATCAACTGCCTGGCCGATGTCCGAGAACCCTGCCAACTGGGCTGCAAAGACCTCTCCTACTGCACCAACTTCAACAACAGGTCAGACTACTGCCATTCACCACGGTTAAACCAGAGACCTTAAGTAAAGATGGACGATTGGACTGCCCCCCCAAATGTGAAGCCAAAATTTCTTGATTGCTACCTGGTGGCTGCCTCCAGTAATAGTAATAAATCCCGCCTCCTTCACAAATCCCATTTTAGGTAGTTGTTATAACACCAACTTCAAATGTTGTTGTTAAGTTTTGTTTGATTTGTTTTCTAAGTTGAATTATACGACATAACAGACAGTTGAGACTACTATTTCAATCACAGGTGTCGGTGGCATCTCTCGACTGCTGGTCTATCTCTCGGGTCCCTTACGATGCAGATTCTGGCTTGAAATTTGCAGGCACTTATATGCAGGATATTTTCATTTAATTTCATGATAGTGGAAGGAAGTGGAGGTGCATCATCCATTTTTATACACCCATTGATTTCATTGTCCATAAGGCCAGACGTCTTTTGTTTGTTATATTTTACATTTGCATTTTAATTCAGTAAATGAAGAGCTGATTAACTCTATGTTTGAGTGACGTCCCTTTGTTCCAGCAGCAAATAACAGTTGTATTGTCAATGTAACTCAGCATTTATAACTCAACTATCCCTGCTTTTATCCACAACTTTCCAAATGTCAAGTGAGCTACTTTACTTTGCTGAATTTCAAATGACACTTCAGGTGAGCTCTACCCTTTAGCTGACAATTCAACAATTTCAACTGACATTTCAGCTTCTCTGCCCACATTCTGACTAACACTAACTGTGGCGCTTCACTTTACAGTTCAACTGGCATTTCAACATCCAAATATCACTAATTTAGCTCCTTTCATAGAATAACTTAAATACATTTACTTTTAAAACTTCAGTATAAACCAACTTTTCAACTGCAGCTCTTACATGGTTATGGAATTCAGACTTGAGACTGAAATTTCAAATGCTCTCAGCCCAAAACACATACAATATTTAACACGCACAAAATACATATATGTTTTCAGTTTTTCTTTAGTTTTTATCAATTGTTTTGTCTTTTTTAATATTTTAACCATACTTGTTAAAGTCTGTGCAAATGCAACAGGACCAGAAGAAACCAAGAAACACTGCAAAAACAAAAGAAAGATTTATATTGAGCCCAGAGTGACTGTGGAGTTATCAGGACCACCACATGTTTTACACTGTCTACAGATGGGGCCAAAGGCCAAATGGAACGGCTTCAAAGGCTTCGCCGGGAAGTCACAGTAAAACACAAACATCAGAACAAACTCAAATACACTTCACACATACACACAGCAGTTGGATTTTTTGAGGAAGTTCAAGAGAGGTTCAACTAGAGCGGACAATTTAAAGACAATATTCGGGCATAAAGAGAACACTTGAATGAGGTGTACACTTAATAAAAACAAATCAACTGCAAATGTATTTGGACCGACAAACCCATTGTGTAAAAACACAGATATTTGTTTGTCATTGTGAAAAATACATGATTTAGACAATAGCCCACCATACTGCACATAATGCTCTTTAAATATTTCAATGCTTTGTTCAAAGTGAATTTGAAGCTTTTTACATTTGTGTTGTTTTTTCACAAAGAAGAGCATACGACAAATTGTGGTTTATGATCATGATGGCATGGATCCCATGCTGTGGCATTGTGGTACTTGAGGTTCAGGCAAACAAACTTTGTCAAAGTTTCTCAGAGTTTCCTTTGATGGGCTCCAGAAGATCCTTGTATGGCTTCCTCCTCCCCTGAGGGGTTCATACGCTGCAATGTGTAGCCTTGAGCAGCATGGAATACAAACACTGGCCAGGAGGTGCTTTTTCAGGGTGAAGTGCATGTGGCTAAGACGTGTTTTTGTATGTGTGTCTGAAAATGTCTGTGTGGGTATAAGACAAAGAAAAGCTCTTTAACCTTATTTTTCGACACAAATCTATCATGCCAACACTGATTAAGAGTTTTGCCTCCTAAATGGTGTGGTTTACACAAACCTACAAGTAACTCACTCACGTTCTCATTAATTAGATGTTTCATTTGTTGTTTATTAAATTCACATTGAGCCCCTCTATCCCCAATGGGGATAAGGAAACATTGCAATGTTCTTTGACAGAGCATTGAAGGTATAGTCTCTCTACATCTCTGTAGCTATGTCCCAATGGGCTGCCTCTACTGTGCATTTGGACAGTATCAGTACTCCCAATGAAAATGATCTCAAAGGATGTTGTGTTATTTTAAGAAGTTTTCGATGCTTGAAACAAACTAAAGCCAAAGGAGAATATACTCTTTCTGGACTTGTCACATGCAGGTTGGGCAGAAAGCTTTCTAATATAGCCTCTTCCAGTAAGATCTCACAGTGTTCTCACAACGGTAAAGAGTCGACTATATTCCTCTTTCCTTTTTTAACTTCCTTGAATGCAATTCTCCATTACTCAACACAGGACATATCCTTAGGGCGCTGCTCTGAATAACAACAAATCAGCTGATAGCCCCCATTTATTTGTTGTTTGAGAGGAAAACCACCATTTACCAATTTGGGGTTGAATAAAGTTAAGGATCCAGGGTATGTCTGTCTGTCTGTCTGTCTGTCTCTCTCTCTCTCACACACACACACACACACACACACACACACACACACACACACACACACACACACACACACACACACACACACACACACACACACACACACACACACACACACACAAACACACACACACAACACACACACACACAAACACGCACACACAGAGAGTGAGAGGCGCAAGAAGATAAACAAAGCAGCCACTCATAACGAGCAAATGGAATGACGGAACCACACCCAGAACTTCTGCTTGGAACCTTCTCCCTGTAAACCAGCAATTAGCTGACTCACTTGAGACCAAACCCACCAATCAGACAAGAAAGACACTTCCTGGTGCAGTGGAAGAGGTAAACAACCCTCACATTATCCAGAGGGACTTGAGCTCCCTCTGCATGGCTACATGGCTACAGCTGACAGCATACTTTGTTCTGAAAAAAGCCAAGTGTTGAGATAGTAAGCTCGTGTTTTCTTTTCCTCAGCACCCACACCTCGACATAATCCCTATCTTGTTTATTTTTATTTTTTTACTTTTAAAGTGCAATTTTTTTGTGTTTCTCTGTCCGCAGGCCAACAGAGCTGTTCCGGAGCTGTAATGTCCAGTCAGACCAGGGCGCCATGAACGACATCAAGCTGTGGTCCAATGGAACGATCAAGATGCCGTTCATGAACATCCCCGTGCTGGACATCAGGAAGTGTCTCCCGGACATGTGGAAGGCCGTAGCCTGTTCCCTGCAGATCAAACCCTGCCACAGCAAGTTCAGAGGGAGTGTCATATGCAAGTAGGTCTACTCCCATTCAACATGCATTCTACACTTTACTTAAATGGATGTAGACTGTAAAAGGCCTGTATTTATATGGAGCCTTACTAGTCTCATCAACCACTCAACGTTCTATACAATACAAGTCACATTCACCCATTCAAACACTCATTCATACAGCACCACTGTGCCGTTCAGTTTCTTGCCCAAGGACACTGATCGGGGCTCGAACCAGCAACCATCTGGTTTATCTGCCAGCCGCTCATTATTGTTCATGTAACAAAAACTCTCAAGTGGCCAGGGCCTTCATTAACTTAGTGGCAGAGAGAACTAGGCTTCTATTAGGACTTTATTTATATGTCAAAACAAGAGCCACTTACTGGCAACAGCAACAATTCAAAAAAATAATAATATATCCTACGAAATTATTGAAATAGTGAATTTGGCTGCACACATTATGAAATGTTTTTTTTAATTTGAATGGACTTGCTCTGGTGTTATAACTCCTATTACGTGTCCTCTCTGTCTCAGCTGTGCTTTGTTTTTGTCTTTATTTCTTATGTTTACTTAGTTACAGGTTAAATACAGCCTTTGCTCTGTCATTATTATTTTCTTCATCACGTCACTGAACAGTATAAAGTCATGTAAACAATAGATGAGAGCATGAATTTATCTGTCTTTCATTTACCCTACTTTCAGGACCTGCTCTGTCGTGCCTGGAGTGTGTGCATGTGTGTGTGTTTGGGTGTGTGTGCATATGTTTGTGTGGGTGTGGGTTTGCTTCACCCCGTAGGCTACGGCGTATATATGACTTGTTCAGTCGTTTGTCAGACACAGCCTTCCTCTCAGGTTTTAATCTTCCACTTGTCTTGAATTGCATTACACCATCACACCATCACACATCCAGCCACGGGGCGTGTGTTGGGAGAGCCTCTTTCAAACCCTAAATTATCATAAAAGGACACGTTGTGTTATCACAGTTATACTGTTCAGGTTCACTCTGTTCTTATGTTCTGTTCACTTTGATCTGTCTTCAGTTCAGACTGTGTGGACATCCTGACCCAGTGTGGGGACAGAAACCGTTTCCATGAGGGACAAACACCAGAGAGGATCTGCGAACTGCTGTCACCCATTGACGACCCTGAACGCTGCATCCCGCTCCACAGATACCTCAGTGAGTCCCCACAGTGCAAGACGTGTTTTTCAGACCTGCAATGTCTGTGAGTCTCACAGTGTTAAGCAGCAATATTTATTTCCCTGTAGAAGGACGCAGTTTTAGATGTAAATACCATGCAAGGGTGTAACTAGGAAAAACTAGGCATTAAAACATTTCTATTAGCGCTTCTTTATCAATACTACTCTTAGTCCTCATGCTCAATGCTCATTCAGCCTGATCTGTAAGTAAGTTGATATGCGGCCACTAGAGGGCAGTGGAACACAGATGCTGAGAAGCTGACAGACGCAACACCTTATCTTAAAAAGCTGTTTGGGTATTATTTTACAAAAAAATTGTAATTTGTACATTCAGCAGACACATGATAAATCTTTATCATATCCTTTTAAATTAGGATTATGGTCACGTGATAAGGATCATTTCACCCCCATCATGTGATGTGCCGTCATGAGGTTAATATATAAAGTTCGTTGTGAAATATCTGAACATCTGAAGGATTGCATTTACAATTTGATTCTGACATTCACGGTCTCCTCAGGTTGTGTCACCTGTAAAATCAATAATAATAAAGCAGCAACTATTAACATTTCCATTTGCCTCAACATCAGCATGTTAAACAAGCACACAATCAAAAGGAAACCATTCTGATTTAAGCCGTATGTTCACCATCTTAATTCAGGATGTCACAAATAAACACATTAGTTAGCTCAAAGCACCACTGTATCCACACAGGGCTGCCAGTACAGCTATAGTCTATATTATCTATACAACTCTCAGTGTTGGAGATGTCAAGTTATTTCAAGGAAAATAATCTAAACTGTCAAATACAGTCTCAAGTCACTGGTAATTACATCAAAGTTGAGGATCAAATATTTTTGTATTTGGTAGGTCAAGTTTAAAGTCTTCAGACTCATGACTCAACTCTGATGTGGGTCCACACCTCTGCTAAAGAGCTCAGGGGCCACTCTACATTACATTACTTTCCTGCTAATCTGGCTGTTAATTTCAATTCAATAGGATTTATTTGTATAGTGCCAGAACATTCGTCCATTAGCTATAACTGTAGCTTGATTTTGAGGGTCTCTGGGGGACTGAAGCCAATCCCAGCTGAGATGGGGAGAGAGGCCGGGGTTACACCCTGATCAGGGCAAACATACAATCATCAACAATCATTCACTCTCACATTCACGCCTATAGTTAAATTAGACTCTGCAATTACCCTTCTATCAAATAGACATTCATTGTTATTAGGCGCTCAAGGCACTTCACATATTAAGGTTGATTAATAAAAAATAAAAAATGTCCAATCGCGTCGAATCCTATTTTCCCTTTCTGAACCCCTACCAAACCAACGCTTTCTCCAGCCCCTAGTTCCCTTGGCGACAGCGTTGTTGAGGAGGTTGTCCATCCATGCAACCCCAACCCCTGTCCCAGCAACCACTTGTGCCAGGTCAACAGGAAGGGTTGCCTTGATGAACTCAACTGTCAGCCATTCCTCTGTGTACCAGGTAGTACCAACCATTGCTACAGATCAGCAACTTAATTGAGTAAAACTGTGCATTGCAGTAATTTGTGTTTGTGTGTGTGTGTGTGTGTGTGTGTGTGTGTGTGTGTGTGTGTGTGTGTGTGTGTGTGTGTGTGTGCGTGTGCGGGTGCGGGTGCGTGTGTGTGTGTGTGTGTGTGTTCTCAGGCTGTAAACTGGGTGAAGCCTCTGAGTTTCTTGTGCCGCTGGATTCTCGTATCCAGGTGCCGACTCGCGCTGGTCCTGCTGGGTGCTACGAAGTGTGCAGCTGCGGTCCCAGTGGGCGTCTGGAGAACTGTGTGGAGACGCCCTGTGTGGACATCAACAAGCCCTGCATCGTAGGAGGACAGAGGAAGAGTAAGACCTCCTTCTTGTCCCTCTTTGTCCTAAAACAGGGGTTTTCAACCAGGGGTCCGCGGCCCCTGGTGGGCCGCGACGGCATTGCATAATAAAAGGTGATGAGGGGAACACTGAAACATGCTAGGGGCCTAGAAACTGCCAGTAGTTTTCCCTAATGCATTTGTGTTAAAGGTAGATGTAGAAGAGTGGTTGAGCTAGGTAGAAAAACTCTCAGGAGGCCTTGGAGATGTAGTTTGTATGATGGGAATTTTTTATTTTCCCAAAAAGAAAGCCCAAAAGGGCAGAATTAATAATTAAAATATGAAATAAAACACAAGAGAGAAAAAAAAATACTGTAATAAGAAAACTAAATTGGCATAATAGCCTAAACATTAATTGCAATATTCAGATCATCAGAATAATCAATAACAGTCAACTTTACCACGTTCGCTGGTTGAGAAACAATTTCTTAGGAGAGCTCTAAGACTTACTTCTATCCAGTAGCAGTTGTCCCGACAGAATGAATAGACACGCTTAGATGGGCCTAAGCACAGCACTACAACTGGCTACTACAACTGATCAGCGCCTCAGCTTCTTGATCAGAGCAGAAGCTGCAGGTGGTTTGTACCGAGCTGCAGTTTCTGTGTCCGCCTCCAATCTGACCTGCTCTCACGTTTTGCTTTAATATTTCAGCAACTAAAATATGCGTCACATCCTATTACGTCCCGGCGCTCTTCCCTGCAGGTCACTAATCTATAGTTCCGACCCCCGGCCTCGGTAAACTAATCATGGATAAATCCCAGAAAAGAATAGTCTGGGAAGAAAATAGAGTTTAATTCTGCGTGGACAGATTAATTTGCTTTCACTGCCACCGATGCTGTCTTACATGTATGCTTGATATGTGGCGAGGAATTAGCAAACAATAAGACATGTAATGTTGAAAGATATTTCCAGAGCAAGCACACAGCATCTGCTGAAATGTACCAAGCTGGAGATGAGCAAAAAAAAGCTGAGTTCTGTGTTTAATTTATTCCAAAGTAGGCCTACACATGTATTTTGTTCTCCACGAGTTTGGTGTTTTCCTATTTTGTAACAGGTAAAAATAGCAGTTAAATGTCAACAGTTTTTTTTATTGTCGTTCTATAATTTAATAAATGCAACAAACTATAGTTTTTATATATATTGTATAACTATATATATATATATAACTTTATAACCTGTGTTATCAAATATGTTGTGCGGCTCCAGACAGATTTAATTTGGGGGAAGAGGGGGCGAAATGGCTCTTTCGATAGTAAAGGTTGCCTACCCCTGAGCTAGGGTTAGGGTTAGGATCTTTAAAGCACTTGACGATTTTTCAAAGATCCCTCGTGGCAGAAGTGTGTGGCATTATGTAGCGATGGGGCCAGAGCCATGAGTGGCAACCAGACTGGACTGTTTGCACATGTAAGGAGGGGGGCTCCGGGGAGAATCTGGACACAATGCCTGATTCATAGAGAGTCTCTGGCTTCCAAAGATCTCAGTGTTGTGCTCAGTGATGTGTTTGGTGTCGTGGTCAAGACTGTTAACTTCATTAAACGTAATGCATTGAATACACGCCTGTTTTCATCCCTATGTCAAGACTACGGAAGTGAACACAGCTCTCTCCTTTATCAATCAGAGGTGCGATGGATGTCTCGCGGCGCGGTGCTCCCCCGTGTGTTTGAACTACGTGTCGCTATCTTTGTTTTCTTGTGCGAGAAGAATTGTACTGATCTGGCCTCTAAGTTCAATGATAGCCACTGATTAACTAAGCTGGCGTACGTCACAGTTTTTGCGGAGCTTAACAAGTTGAACAGCTCCAAGAAAGGGAGAGAAAAATGTCAAGGTGGATAGAACGAGTGGAGAGTGGTAACTTGGCGATGTTTTCTTCAGTTGAAGAATACTCTGAAAGCCCTGACATCTTGTGCGTCAATTCCAAAATTCCCATTACAAACTGCATTTTAATTTCGTTTTTTTGAATACTTTCTAGTCAGAATGGTGGTCCCTGGGACAAAACCAGTTGAAAACCCCTGTCCTAAATGATTCCACAGATTCTCTAGAAGTCAAAAGTTTGTGAAAAGTCTAAAATACCATAGTAGATTTTGAAATGTTTATCAAGACTGTGGTGAGATACAAAAGTTCAAATTTGAAGAACTTCTCTTATTAACCTTTATGAACTAAATCTGCTTGCTGGGTGTCATTGAGATAGTTTCGATGAAGGAAAGGCCACTGTTGGTGAACTGACCTCCCTCAAGGACTCTTATTTAATTACTCATGAAATAATTTGATATAAGTAATTAGACTCATCACTTCCTGTTGAGAGGGGAATGAAATTTGGACAAGTATAATTAATCTTCGTCAACTCAATTCGAGCAGTGGGGGACTCTTTTCATCACGGCATGTAGTTTCAGTAGAGGACAGGAGATTGAAGTGTATGGTTAATTGTACAAGAAGTGTAACTTTGATACCAGAGACCCTTTCATGTCAGCCACCTGTGCTGGGTGGCCTGGCTGTCAGTTGGGAAGTGTGGGGACCCCTCAGTTTCTTTGTTTCCCACACTTTGTGCTCTCTACTGGTGCTTTCCAAACTAAAACGTTATTTCATTCATACACTTTATCAACAAATCTTCCTTTCAAATGGCTTTTGTTTACACAAATGACCCACACATTCTGTAGGTATACGATTTTACCTCCACTTTTTTAAGTTCATGCAGCTCTATACCAAGCTTGAGCATCAGCTGCTGTTGCTAGGGCAACAACGGAGCCGCTCCGAGGCATCAATCGGAGCTTGTGGAAAATTCACACTTTGATGTTTGCAGCTGGGAACAAAAGATGAATGCTAAATTCATCCAAAATTCGAGTATCGAAAACTGAATTCGTTTGGTTGCTATATTGCACATCACAGACTTTAAATCAATACTATGTAACTTACCGTATACTGAGAAACTCTTCCCTCTGCAGCCACATGTTGTGATGAATCCTGTTGGGCTCCGTGTCAAAGCCTTAACGTGGTTTCCATTCTGAGAAAAAAACCAAACCGATCAATCTTTTGACTAGAGCACTGACTGTGCAGTCCCACCAATCTAACCAAAATACAAGAGAATGATGGATATTACCCATGATCCCCTGCTTCCTTAACCAGAAACTACAAAATCGCTGTAGTAATTGTGTAAAACTGTTCGGATTTTTTTCCAGTGTTTCCTGGATGAAAGTTTGGCGATCAATGCTGGTTTTTCATCACTTCTACATCTTTTTAACTTATCTATAATTCAACATTACTCTTGAACTTGAGATTGTACCAACTCACCAAAGTTACACAATGCAAGAGGGTGACGAGTGGGAATGAAAGCTTCACAATTCTCCCTACTCCAAGTCAGTGTACCATCGAACAAATTTTAAATCTGCTTTTTGATATAAAATAATTACATAGTGTTGCTTTAAACTCAGTGATTCGATAATATAATAAAGGTGCAACCCAGTATAATAAATCACCACTACAAAACTAGTTGCCATTCATACAAATGTATTGATGGATGTCTGTTGCAACCCAAACCAGGTTTCTTTAATCTGCTTAATTATAGCTCACATCTTTGGTTCAGTTCGCCCAGACTATATTTGGTTGTTAATGTCTAAATGTCATGGCTTGACGTATAGGTTACTTCCTGAACAATGCAGCTATCTATCCATCCACAGTGCCAGACATTATTATAAACAAATACTGAATCTAAACTCTATATTGTAGTCTGCCATTATTTGTAATCCAGTCTCAATCTGAGACCTGGCTAGCCTCAAAGAAACAGTATTGTCAGAAGCCAGGAGTCATCAGACTCCTCTTCCAAACCAATGACATGAGACACCACAGAAATTAATTTACAGGTGATTCTGGTGGAGATGAATGAGTTGTGGTTCTTTCCAAATGAGGCACTGAAGATCAAAATGTCCTCTGAGGTGGTGACTGAGGTGGAGTGGTATTATCGGTGCCACAGACCTTGTCAGTGACATCTGTCAGCTGCACCTGGATCAGAGCAGAAATCTCTCAAAGGATTTCACAGACTTTAAATCTATGCAGTCCCATTTTTGTGAAACAGAAAAATTACTTCTTAGAGGCAGCTGCACAGATGATACCACTGATCACTTAGCGTTCATATATAACCCTAGTCAACTCGATCAATATTTATACTTTAATTTAAGTTGGTTTGCATAACCTTTCAGGATTATACTCATAATATTATAATTTTAGTTGGAAGGTGAAACGGTAGAGAGCCTCATTTTAGCAGTAGATTGTACATGTTTATCACACTAAAGCTGTCCTCTTGTTTGAGGTAGAATGAAGCAGGTTAACAGACTGTTGCGTAAAATCCTCCCCCCTGTAAAAGCAGTAGGAATTAAAACAACATAACAACAAACTTTGGTCACAAAAAAACCTTTAACATATTATGATGGGGAGGATCAACTGTTCAGTCAACCCTGAAATGTATTGTGGACAGTCATCTTGTTTTTGAGGGGCTCCCGTGCCCTTACAAATGAGAAACAGAACAGCACAAGGATAGAAACAGAACACAACCTGCAGTTACAGAACATACAACAAAGACGAGAATAAAATAAGGAGAGAAAGAACAAAATGAATAAATAAAGAATACAGGAAGTGAAAGTAATCATGAAAATCTTAGAGCAGTGACATTACTGAAAATATGAGCAGTTTGTTGTAAGATAATAAAGATGCTATTTTGAATAAGTTAAATCATGACAGAGAACAGAACACGTTCCAATTAATTGGATTAAATGCATCCATTTGTTGTTCAGATATTGATCAAGCTTGCTAGCATACTTCACTGTCAGGCACCAAGTTTGACCGATGAGCTACTGTGGCTGTCTAGTGATAGCATGTTAGCTCGTCTGCCACTGTAGCTCTTTTAGCAACCATGTCACTAAGCTCCAGGAACATTTTGCAAGAACAAAACTTGGTAAACCAAAACCTGGAAGATGTATTTTTTATGGGGTTATTATGGTATTCACACGCGCAGAGCTCATACAGCATTTATGTTATATGGAATGGATATTATAGATTGGAAAGATTCTGATTCATTATCCGACACCAGCTTATTTATTTTTTACAGAATTGTTCCTGTGAGGGTTTAAATATGCATCGACAGAACATCATTCATCCATATTTATGTGGCTACTTGGCTCTTCTGTATTGTTTAGATTCCACTCAGAGCTCTGAGAAAAATATGACTTTCCTTCTCATAGCTGCAACGGGGATATTGACGCCGAGGCTTTTTTCACAGACCAATTAACTTCAATATAAATAAGTGAGAACAAAAGGTGCAAGGACTCAAAAGGTAAATGGATTTGCATTTATATAGCGCTTTTCTAGTCTTGATGACCACTCAAAGCGCTTTACATTACAGTTTCACATTCACCCATTCACACACTGCATCTATCCCAGCACTTTGTTATTCTAAGGGGGGGCCATATTGTCTTGGGATCTCTGCAGCGGAGTTACTACGTTACTCACTTCCTCTGTCTAATGCTCCTGGCTGCACCACCTCTTGCTGAATAATGAGGAGGATTGGTTGCTGTTGGGATAGCGTATTCACAGAGAATCTCCTGCTGCGTAGTTCATGTGTGAAAGGCAAAGCTCTGGATTTTATGTGGAATGGAGGAGCAGGTGAAAGCATCAACCCCCAGTTTAGGGAATTATCTGCTCGACCTCCTGAGCCACAGGCAAGGCAAATAGAAATAAGGATAAACCACAAAATGCATATGATAAAATAAATAGGACTAGCCATTTCCAAGAGCATTCATAAAAAAAAGGAAAGATTTAAAAGAAGCTTGCGTGTAAGTTCAGTAGAGGTCCATTATGTTGGGGCTGTAATAGCAAATAGCAAATTCCAACCTTAGTCACAAACTGTGACCTGAGATTAACCAGCAGGGATCAAACCGAGAGGTATTTAAAAGTAAGACATTGCTAAAAATCGATAAGAAATCTAAGAAAAAGCCAGTGTAGGGAGGCAAATACACAAGTGTTGTGGTCCTGCCCCTTTGCAGGGCAGCATGCAGCGTTTTCCTTCGGCTGGAGAAGCCCTTGCTGACAGCTATTAAAAAAAATCAACAGGAGAATAGATAAAAGCATGTGCAGCTTCTTTGTAAACCAGCAGTATATAAATGGTTGCGTCTCAGATCCAATACATGGCGCTGTGTATGCACAATGACCCATCTCTCTGCATTGTTAATTGTTCTGTGGTAACCACTATGTGTCTTTTTAAAGGCCTGTTTTTTTGTTTAAATGGTTAAAAAACACTGAGTTGAGGTTTACTTTTTAATTTTAATCAGTTCTCTTCTCACGTACATAATTTGATCACCGGCTGAATTATATAATGTCCATGAATAAGAAAACAAACATGAGCACTCCTTTATTGATAATTATTCAGAAAGAACATTTCAAGTGTGAAGTGCAGACAGCATGAGAGAACACATACCTTATTTACATTCCAGGAGCTGAATGCATTTATTAGTTTCCCTCTTCAATGGAAGCAGGATGTTTATTCACAAACAGAATGTCAGGTTTCATTTGATGCAAGCAAACTCAAATTGTGTAGTAAAGTAAATGAGAAATAGTTTTTTTTTAAGTTAACTTTATCTGCTTGTATATGAGAAATATAGGGAGTGTGGCTATTTCTCTTGGTGCAAGTATCCCCAAGGCCTATCAAGAGTTTTAAGATCTGTAAAGATAAGATACATGAATTTTTAATGAATAGAAGAGCAGCCAGCAGGATATTAATGGTAGTGATAAATCACTGCTTTCCTGTAGGAATGTGTAGATTAATGATGATTCTTGACACCAATAACAAGCGATAAGTCAAAAACACACTCCATCACTCAGTAGGAGATGAATCACGTTACCTGAACGCTGTCAAAGTCCATCACTCGTCTGCAGCTGCTCACCACCATGAATGATGCTGCTCTTTTTAGACTCATCACTAACATGCGGGTGTGTTTCAACAATGGGATGCTAAAGTGTACCTGAGCAATTGTGACATAATATAATGGTAACAACAAGAAGAATAATAATGGAAGCGTATTGCTGTCACACCACAACAACAACAAAAAAAACATCAGTATCATGTGGAATGTTTCCAGTTATAATATGAACATTTATAATGAGAAAAGCTTATCGATATAATGTGAAAAGTGTACACCTATAATGTGAAGAGTTCTTTAAAGCCCCATACATTTTAAACACCTCCCTAGTGTATGCATACTAATGTTATCCAGCATGCTCAATAAAAGCACCATCTCACCATGTCTCAACCAAAGCATACAGTGAGACTCAAATCATATGAATTAGACAATCTCTCTTGTTTCATCTACTTAAAGCACATTTCATCATATTAGATTTTAACATTAATCTTATTTCAAGTCATACAAATTTAAAGTCATTCGTTACAGCATTAACCTTTTTTTTATGTTAGAATGCAAAACTTTGCGTGTCATTTTTTTTGGTGTGTATTAAGGCTCGTTGAAAAGAATACTACTGAAAAAAATTTGAACTAAGTCAAATAAAACAGGGTTAGGGTTATTCTTAAATGATCAAAGTTTATTTCAAACTAATGACTGGCGAGCTGCAGTGAGTGCTCCCTGATCTAACTAACATTAGCTGTACATGTTAACACCACACAGTAAATGTCTGTCACATCTTGATATTCTATGAATTTAAACAATGACATGTTGTTGTCCTGTTTGTGTCACCACCAGGCCATGGGACATCCTTCAGGATTGACTGTCACACTTGTTCCTGCTTCGCTGGAAACACCATCTGCTCCACCAGGGAATGTCTCCGCCTCGGCAACTCAGACGAGGACCGACGACACTTTACTGGTTCGTCAGTGTAATGGCTTAAATATACTGTTTGTTTGGGGTCTTTTCAGTTAATAAGTCCACCAGTTGAAGGATCTAGAAAATGGAAAGTTGCTTAATAAAATCTTTTTCTCTGTTGCGCACAGTTAGTGTATTTTGTGAGGTTAGTGGGAGAGGTGACAGTTTTCTTGTTCATGCACACAGTAGTGAATCGAGGGCTGTGATTCGATAATCCAAACTACTCACTCAACTTCTGAACTAACACTTTACATTATTCATCTGGACATGAATGGTCTTTCAACAGCTTGGTGCAGCTCAATGAACAAGGCTTTGAATTACATATTATTAACATGTATGATCTTTAATTTAAGTCAATCTCTCTTTTACAATATTGTTTAGCTTTTATTCATTGATGGTTTTGTCATAGTTTTTATTTAAATGATTCAGTTTATTAGTCCAGAAAAACGTATACACGTTCCTCTTTGAAAACTATGGGATCACATGATTACAATGTGTCCCAGTCATCCTGTCCACTCATTTGATCATAGGTGAAGGAATTCATTATTTCCTCCTTCATAATAATTGTTATCTCCCCCTCTCTCCTCCAGGTCTGCCCTGTAGTTGTCCGGACCGCTTCATCCCAGTGTGTGCCTCTAACGGGCGGACCTACCCCTCTGCCTGTGTGGCTCGCTGTGTGGGATTCAAGGACCATCAGTTTGTATTTGGTCAGTGCCACCTGAGCAACCCCTGTGCCGACAAACCATGCCAGAGAAATCAGAGGTGGGTTCGGCTGCACATTTCCAACTCCTTTTCTCTTCTCTCTTTCTCCATTCAATCTCTTATTCTGCAACTGTGATTGACAGTATGTAGCTGTTTCCAGTGTTTGTGGCTACAAAACCATAAGCATTGATTTTTAACCATTTCATTCCTGAATCATCCTCACCCCTGGACTCCATCCATTAGGGCTGACCCCTAACCAGTGATCTTAGTATTGTTTTGGAGGATATTACGTCAAGACAGGAAACATCAATGACTTCTGTTTTTTTTTATTTCCAAAAAGTGTGTTGTTTGTGGCAGTGACAAACCAATTGCATTTTAAAGTTTCTTTGAATTCTCTGTTTAGCTCAACTTCAAAGAAACCTTTATTAACCCAAACCTTTATTGGTAGCAATGCCTTTTAAACACAGGTTTATATTCACACTCAGAAACAATAGTTAAATGCAATGTGTCATGCAGAATGCTCATCGTATCATTATTTTAGATATCTCCTTGTTTTCTGATATTCTCCTGTTGTTATCTCGGTAAATTCAATACAATGCACAGACTTGTCATGACCTCAACTCTACTTGTTCAACTTTCTCTTCTCTGACAGAAAAAACTCTTTTCAATCACTAATTTAGAGTGAACTCCTTGAAACTGAAAAGTCTTTGAACAGCTCAAAGAGCATAATCCATAAGCTACTGGAGAAAGGGTTTGGTGTCGTGTGTGGAGAAGTGGAATATTGGGCATTGTTTTGCAGGCATTTGTAACATGTTCCTAATGTATGTTTGTGTGTGCATCCTGTGCATGTGCACTACATTAAACATACACAAACATTAAAACATGGTTCTAAAGCAGTGGTATCAAACTCAATCACAGTAAGGGCCAAAATTAAAAACTGGGAATATGTTGAGGGCCAAACAGGGTCAACATTTATTAAACAGGATAGACAGATTGTTGGATATAGTGCAAAAATAAAACATATTAAGGTAGGCTAAATTCTGTGTATGTAGACCTGACTGTGAGTGTCATGTCTCGTGTTGTACCGAGCACAACATGTTGACGAGTCATTTTTTGTGATGTTTAAACGTGGCCTCGTAAACTCTGGAGGGAATCAAACAAACACAAAGTTACTTCATGTACTGAGGGGGTGAATCAGAAATGTCTTTTTCAACCAGAACACCTGTGCAGTATTCATTCATAACACCCACACCGGCTCTGCCTTCAGCTTTTTGTCAAGGATCTTGTAGAAAGTTTCAGTTTTAAAGTTATGAATGTTGTTGGTGCAATTTCCCCAATGAACATGAAGGTAAGAAAAAAGCAGCATGGATGAATTCTACATTGCTGAGAAAAGAGAGAGTGTAGGCAGTGAACAACTAAACTCCAGGTTCATTATAACAACTGTAAAGAGGAACTTTGCATCTCTGACTTGGAACAGAAGTTATACAATTTGCACTACTTGTAAATATGATTGTTATTGTCAGAAATATTTGTAAATAGGGTTATTCTATATGTAGTTATTTACTGATGCTGCCACTATCTTTTTATACTATATTTCTATAAATTGATATTTACATTAATATACATATAACTATCTTGGACAGAGAAGCATCTCAATTAATTTAATTTTACATTAGTATGATGATGATATAGACTCTTGAATCTTGAATCTTTGATTTTATATGTTGAAATCCCTCAGAGTCGGGTTCAGTGGATATAATCCCATGGCATCTTCCCTCCTCTACTGTAACCAAGTCATCTAAGGAAAAGATTTAAGTCAACTACCTTTAGGTTTTAAGCTAGCACAAAACTAAAAGCAGCACAAAACACATTTCTGTTAATAATGTATTTTCTTATGTGCTTGCTTTGATCTTTGTTTCCATTATTATTGTCTTTTAAATGCAATTTTAATCATTTATCTCAATGTCTTATTTAAAATTTTCAATGAATAGTTATCTCTAAATGGCACTATATAGAAAGGTTAAAATTCAATATGTAATCAAATTAAAAATATCGGTCATTAATGTAGTCAGTTTGCTACATATTATCAACCTCATAACATTTTGTTCCTGAGCCCCAGGGCTGCTATACAAGAAAACATCTGGTTAAACAGGAGGGGGTCAACTCGGGCAGCAGAGATTTCCCTGATTCATGTCGGTCTTCAGAACAGACAACACTCATGTGTTCCTCTTTATGATCTCATTAAAACGATGTGTCCAGTGGAGATAACGTTTCATGATGTTCCTCTCCCCCTCCCTCAGACACAGAGACATGTAGCACCGTCACTTTCTCACTCTCACTCCTTCACTAATCACTACTCCATCTCTTTATTTTCTGTGTTGATTTGGTCATAATCTATTTCCTGTCAGGTCTTTTCTCACGACCGTTGTCCTAACAGAGCTAACCTGAGCTTCACCTGATTCTCAGCTGTTATTGTCTTTGCTACAATTAAGCAACTTAAAAGCAACAGCAAAAAATCACAACACACATTTTATTTCTGTCCACTTAAGCTCCCTGCTTGAGTGGATAATATATCTATATATACGTATGGATACACTAAACGTAAATCCACACAGTGCAACCAATCATAATCCAGCATTTTCAATGAGCATAGTATATTGGCTATATCTCTGTTTAAATCTTCTTATTCTCAATGTTTACACACACAAATACTTCCGCAAAATACACACACACACACACACAGACATTCTCACACTGGCAGGTTGAGTACCTTCACTTGCGTCCCATGATGACATCTTTATAATTCAGTACAAACTTCCATAAACTCTCTTTGTTCAGAGCCATGCACTGATTGGAGAAATCTCCACACTCACACACTCACATATATTCACAAACACACACACACCTTTGTAGAAAGGGTAAACTGCAGTAAAAGTCAACAAGCCAATTCCCATTTCCTGAACACCTGATTGGTGCCCAGCCTTGGAGACTTGTTGCCATGGTGATATAGCAGATTCGTGATGTTTTTTCTCCTGTTACTTTGCTCTTTTAATTCTGCTTTTCCTAACAATAAATATACTGATGAATATGTAACGTTTTCCTCCTGCACTGTGTTTCTGTGTTGATCAATCAATATATAAAGCTGTATTTGTGTAGCCCATGACAAATCACAATATGCCTCATTGGGCTTAACATATTGCGACATTCTCTGCCCTTAACCCTCAAGAGTGAGGTAGACTACCAAAAACAAACTCTTAGCAGGGGAAAAACACAGGTGTGTTTCAACATGTGTGTGTAGTTTGTAGGCTGAACTTCTCTGCTGGTCAACTCACATGTGGAAAGATGAATGAATAAATGTAAATTCTGTCTGTATTTCCAGGTGCATCCCAAAGTTCTGTGTGTGTTTGAGTGATTCATCAAGCTGCCCACAGTTTGAGTGCGTTGGCCGGCCGGCGGCATGTGATAAGAACAGCGTGGAACCCGCCTGTGATACTGACGGACTGGTCCACCCAAGTCTGTGCCACCTGCAGCAGGCTGGGAAAGCTCTGGCTTACATGGGTCACTGCCAGGTAGGTTACACCGGAGAGCAGGAGACAGTGAGGCTCAGGGATTGTTGTGAAGACTAAATTGCTCAACAAAGTGTTTACCTGCTCTTGCTGTTTCTAAAATGCATCTCTCTGACTGGGAGCTAAACCATGTGCAGCCCTCACTGTTGCTGAAGCTAATTTGCACTCAACAGAGTGCAGTCCTCCATCGAAAGCTAATAATCCTCTCAGTTAGCTGTCACCTTCAGAGTCAACCCAATATGGAGTAGAGGCCAGAGAGGTCACAGGGAGACAGAAAAGTATTAGCCTGCTGGTGGCACTTAAAGGAAAGTTCTAAATCAAATCTGTGGAATTTTTTCAGTGTTTAGTGCCGATTTGCAGAGGTGGTGTTTATTTTGTATTTTGTCTTTGGTCTGGTATGTGCACGGCATACAGTATAAGTAGCATAGACGCACTGCATTTTAGCCATTAAACATTTTATTTAAATGAAAGATGCAACAAGTCAACCCTACTATCCCATTTCTTGATAGAGTTGTGTTAGAAACATTTTATGCTGTTATAAAAAAAATAAAACTAACAATTTAATTCAACTTAAATGGCACTTACTTATAAGTACAACTTACTTATAAATTGTACTTAAGTTGCACTTACTTAAGTACAATTTATTTTTGAATAAATTGTACTTTCTTGATTATTGTGGTTCTGTGTTTGTACCCTCGGGGTGGAATTCAATTATTGTTGCTTTGGATAAAAGCGTCAGCTAAATTAAATGTAATGTAATGTATACAGAGTTGGCAAAAGTACTCACATTTATTACTTAAGTAAAAGGTACAGCTTCTTGTGTATAAAAGTACTGATTCATCTCCTTTACTCAAGTAAAAGTGAGAAAGCTCCAGAGCTCTGAAATGTTCTTAAGAACAAAAGTAAAGAGTAAAATTGAATTTTTTCTTCAGTGAAACACGATGCCCCTTATGACAACTCGGCAAAATGAAAAAAGTTCTAAGCACACAAAATAGGATAGTTTTCCTGTTTTCAACAACCCTCAGAGTGTTGGTACAGAGAAAGACAAATTTCAGACAGGATATTGAAGACTGAACTGAACCGAGGTCCTGCATGAGCACCTGGATAATTTTTTACAGGGAATAAAAGGATGGGGAATGTGCTCTTGTTGATTAAGTCCCTTCCCTTTGTACACATCGCCTGTGGCTACTAGCGATTGTATGGTCTAATGAGGTCCTCAGATCGGCCCCGCTGGAGTCAGTCACGGCCCTGGTGGAGCGCCGACAAGATGATCCAACTTGACTATTCTTGCTCCTCAGAAGATGATCCCATTGTAGCTTGCATAAAGGCTCATAGAGACAATAACAAAATTAAATACCAGAAGACAGAAAACAAAATATGAAAACATGGCCTTAAAGAGGACTAAAAGACATGTAATATGAAGAAAATATAAAATTTGAAATATAATTCACAATGTGTATTTTTGTGCGTATTTGTGTGTTTGCAGGATGCCTGCAGGAAGCGACAAGAAGTTTGCGGCCATAACGGCGAGACCTACAACACAGTGTGCGATGCTTTCTCTGACCGTGTGGCCGTGGACTACGAGGGCTCCTGCCACGCTGTGGGGGCCGTGTCTGATGGGGCCCCCGAGTCCGCCTGCAGTTTGATTCCCTGTCCACCACTGTCGACTCCAGGATGCCAGCCTATCACACCACCTGGTGAGTAGAGCAAAGCCTCAGATAGAAAGGTTGCAGGATTAATGGATGAACCCTCCTCACACAGGTTTAAGCTGTAGCATGAATATGAAACGCAGCATGACTTATTCTTAAGACTGTGCAATGAAAACCCCTGACCTCTGACCTTTTCAGGAGCATGTTGTCCAATCTGTGCCAGTATGCTGCAGATCCTGTGGAACAAAGATCAGATGAACACTTTCTCTAAGGTAAGGATTTATCTGACTCTCTAGTAGTAACGTATTTGTGAATCCTCCTTGACACGAGGTACGTTTACTCAGTTTAAACTCTTACTCCACTAAATATATCTTGTGAGTTAGTAGTTAATTTCAGATGCAGAAAACATGATGTGTTTATGATGACACAAGGCCCAGACCTGATTGAATCTGAGTTTCCCTTTGTTTTTGTCTGATCTCCTTATAAAAAAACACTCTGGGGTCATAGTTTGAGACCCATGTTCCAAAGATATCCCATGAAAGTGCAAAGCTAAGAAAAACATACCAAAAGATGAGAAAATGCAAAGTTACAATTTGGTTCTTTTCTCTCCCATTAATCTTCTCGCAGCTCCTCAGATTTATTGTGCATCTCTTGGGAGGGGCCCGAGCCCTACGTCGGGAACCACTAGACTAACTCAAAGCTATGCCTCAGTATTAACATTGTTAAAATGCCATGTATGTACATTTTACTACGAAACAAATATTATCACGTTTGTAATTTTTTCTGATAATCCACACTTTAGATCAAATTTACTTAAGTAGTATTTTTGGAAGGGCTCCGTCAAAAAACTGATTTCTCTAATTTTCACATTTCAATTCTAAGTATTTTAGTTGGATCTGAGTTTTTTCAACTGAAGGATTTCATCTTTCTTACATAATCATTCCTTCCCCCCCAAAAAACTGTTAAAATTAACAAAGTATAAACACAGTTCTCTGGCGCTCAGGCTCAAATATTCTGACTTACTTTGCTAAATTATTAACCAAAAAGAACAGAGATGGCCATGCCAGTGAAATGCTGAACAGTGCACAGTAAATTAAAATCTCATTTCACTTGCATGCCAACTAACTAATTGCTATAATTTGCCACGTCATAGCGTGTAGCTCCCTAGGTTTTATCTTGAGACAAACATCATTGACTTAACATCCTCTATGTGCCAATCAGAAGTGATTACTTTGTTCCATCTTTAACTGCAGTGTCATCCCCTGAGCCTCCCTGAGCGTGTGCCCAGCCTGCTAGAGGCCGTCAGCGTCTAAACACTGACATGTTTGTAGCTAATAAGTCCCACTGGCATCTCCCTCTGATCAGCTTAATTATACAACAAAGCCTTGGCTGTAAGTCAACTTGGCCGTAATCCTCAGCACAAGAGCATCATAGTAAGAGTCAGCATTAAGCCGTTAAACACCAAACACAAGCAGAGCTGATTTAATCTGCATCTGCTAAGAGACTAAAGCTGAGCCTGCTGAGAGCACCTCTAGACTATGTGCTCAGCAACAGGCTGCTGCTCCAGTCATTCACATATTTGTAGATGGAGGGTTAGGGCCATTGGTTCATAAAAGGGACCTCTTCCCTCCTCCACATCAAAAGCCACATTTACACAGCAGGAACAATCCTTCCCTACGAAGTCGGAACCTTTGCAGGAATTTCCACAGACCAGGATCTAAATTAAGATCTGGGGAAATCTTTTGTTGCTGGAAACGTCCCTGCTCGGGGGGGCATACTTTACAACCGCACAGGAACCTATAGTGTGGGGCTTGCAGTACTGAAGATGCCTGATTGGTACCGTACTCTTACTAGTCCTTGTCTCTTTTTATGATCAGCAGCAGCTTGATTTAAATCTCCTCCATGTTTACCGTTGCAGTGTTGCTTTATTTATATAAAGTGTTTCCAATTAATTATCTCAACTTGTCTTAAAAATAAATGAACTCTATTATTTAAGGAACAGTGATCTAACCATCATATTTAAGCTCTGCCAGACTGGTTGTTATAATGAAGCTTATAATCATCAGTTGTACCTAGTTGTCAACAGGTGTGTTGGCCTTTTACTCAGAATAAAGTTATGAAGCCGAACCTGAGGGTTCGCTGAGCCTAAAGGTAAATCTGATTGGCTACTGGTTTGAATGGCAGTGCTACAAAAGCTCAGTAGATATTATTACCTCTATGCCTTTTTAAACTAAACCCCTACTGTCACAGGCAACAACAGTCAAGAGCTCCCATCTAAGAAACTATATAAAATATAGTTGCAATGAAATCAAGATAAAAAGGGATAAAAGGAATTAAAACAGTAGCATAAGAGTTACAAATCCGACTTTAAAAATGCTTTCCTATAAAAATGACTAGTGGCCTGGTCACCCTGAGCAGTCAGCCTTGACCTAGGGACATCTAATTAGGACAGACTGGCCGATCTCAGGTTGCGACTGGGGTCGTAGGGAATCAAGAGCTCTGAAACGTAATTAGGGGCCAGCCCCCGTTGAGCCTTGAAAGTTATTACAGAATCTTAGAATCAAACCTGAATTTAACGGGCAACCAGTGAAGGGATGTAAGGATTGGTGTAATATGAGACTTACGGTTTGTTTTAGTTTAAATATGAGCAGTGACATTTTAAACAAGCTGCAAACGAGTTACTCAGGTTTGACACAGGCATTTATAAAGTGCATTGCAATAGTCCTAATGGGAAAAGACAAACGCATTTGCCGAGCTTTTCTAGGTCAGCGAGACATAATACTATATTTTAGTTAGTGGGAGTAGCAGGATTTAACGATATCGTTGATATAATATAATAAATTGTGCTGCATCCCTCTCAGTTTATAAAGACTATAATGTGTAACATTAACTCAAGCGAAATCGCTGTATCAGTCCAAGCTGGCAAAACGTCAAAAAATGTCAGTTTCAGAGGTAATAGAAAATAAATATATGTATAAAAATAACAAAATAGATGTTACTACCCTAAATTGTAGTTATTTATATAGTCAACTAATCGTTAAGAAATACATTTTATTTGACATATTGCACTTTGTAAATTTAGGTTTCAAATCCTATTAAAAACATATAATTTTCATAGATAACAGCATAGCTTGATGTCAGACATATCAGCCGTACACCTGGATTCCACTGTAAATGGGTCAAACCTTAGTTTTTTCACATAAAAATATCTGGTGAAAACTAATCTTTTACCAAGAACTAGATTTGATTTAGTCAGGTGTTAATCACATGATGTAGAATTTGAAGATTTGAGTCATGTACTTGTGATGTAACCAGTAGCCAGTAATAGATCTGTGTTATACAGCATTGTGTTGCAGCTGAAACAGTTGCTTGACACAGTTAAAGATTATTATGTTTTTTTATTTATTTTTAATTACTTCAGTGCACATATCTCAACTATCACAAGGCCGTAGCCAGGATGTTGAAAAAGAGTCTCAGAGCCCAAAATTTGTCTTTTAATCTTTATTTTATTGTTATTTATATTCTTTTTACTATTCTAATCCCTGCACACTGCCAGGAATTAAATTATTATTAGGAAACAATGAATTCCTTACTTGTTTGTTTATAAAACAATATAATATACAAAGTCAACAAAATGGGAATCGGCCTGTACAATCAATTTACAGTATATATCTATGATATATATTTACTGAAGTACAATTCAAAGTTCTTGCAGGTTCATTAAACCCTCCAAATATCTCGATGAAACACTGAGGACACGACCTCAGTGTTGCTTGGGGGGAAAAAAATGGCAAAGAAGAATTGATTGAGTTTGTTTGAAGAAGAGCGAGGAGGATTTTCTTAAGTAGCAACAGATGCTGTGGCTTTATTCATGTTCTCGAATCATAACGTTCACTTACGACACAGTCTTAACTGCTGCATATTCAAATGAAAGCAGAGGCAGAAAATCATTTAGAAGCAAAGTAATACAGCACCACAGTAATGAGGATATGATCCGTACTGCTCATTGTGCATATTATTATACTGCATTGCATCTGTACTTTGTTAGATATTTGACTCCCTACTTGTCTCTAGATTTACATACATATCTTTTTTCATTTGCATTCCACACCATTTAGTGTTATTATCATTCCGACGTGTGGAGGCAGGATACGTAGGTCTGATCTGATCCCCTTGGAGATGTTTGTCATGTGTTCTGCTCCCTGAAATTGCAGCCTCTAAATATCAAAGGAGTCATCGAAACCCTGGGGAGTCTGAGGAGATAAATGCCTCAGTTAATTGCTCAAGCTAAATTCACTTTCTTATACTTACTTTAGTTTTCTTCTCTGACATTCGGCAGCTCTTTACTGCTGTTAATTATTTCATTCTTCTCGTGCATGATTAATGAGATGTTGAAAAACACAGAACTGTTTACAGTGAAATTAGAAATATATTCAGTATGTAAACATCTGTGCTTGCAGTAAATTATCTTGCTCTCCATTATGCCCCTGCTAAAGTTTTGACACTAATTGAATTAGTATTTCAAACAGCAGCAAACACATCTCTAAGACAAATAATAATCAGCCAAATGATTGAATGTAGTTATTTAGAGCGACTGTGGGTGAAAAAAAAATAGGATTTAAAAATTGAAGTGGATTAAAGTGAATTTAAGTGGAAAATAGTTTTTTCAATAAAAAGTGAATATGGTATTTGGAAAATATTACTTGGTGACATGATATTATGGAATTTTTCCTCACAAAGTTACAACTATGTTTAAATTTCAATAAAGTCAAAAATTTACCTTCACAATAGCTCTCAATGTATCTGATCTACAGTTCTTCTTTTGAAACTGAAAAACAGCTCCAATCATTTGGACATTGTCTGATGATTGACCTTTCACCTCTGTGTCCAGCTGAACAAGAACAAGCCATTGACGGTCCATGATGTCCTGCGGCTCCTGAGGCTTCATGTCTCCGTGCCACAATGCGACGTCTTCGGCTACCTGAGCATCGACCATGAGCTGGTGGTCCTCATTGCCCCAGTGGACCAGCAGCCAACCCCACTGCAGGTAACACACACACACACACACACACACACACACACACACACACACACACACACACACACACTCACACACACACAAACACACACACACATTCATTTATTTAGATAAATCCTAAAAAAAAAGTTCCAAAAGTTTATAAATCCGCTGCTGAAAATAATCAACAGCAAGTGCGTTATTTTCTCTGGTTTGAATAATTTACTACTGTCCATTTATAGAAAAATACTGATTTGTTTTTTCAATGGGAAACTGTGTTATTATAGTATTAGAACAGCAGCCTCATCCTTTAAGGTTGTAGATGAAGATGGAGTCTAAAATGCACAAGCATTCTAAACACAACAGCTTTGAGAGATTCCAAAACATTGCTTAGATTTAGCTTTGCTAATTACCTGCTTTGCTGCGTCTGGACATGAATATTCATGCTCACAGGGATTTAAGTGATGAACTGAGAGGGAGGATGCATCTGTCTTCTTCGGTGTCTCACTTCACCATCTTCCACTTCATTTGCATTACTTTCTTGTCATGATTGTTTATTACATTGGTAACTCTATTTCAGCCTGTTCAAAATGGGCCTGTCAGTGTGAGCATTGTAACAAGAAAATAGCCTGATGGGAGTAACTGTCTCTGCATGTCATCACCTCATCATCATCATCATTTATCGTGTTTAACCTTGTGCTGCAGACTGAATGGTAAAATGGCAGATGGCATTCGTTTCAGACTTGTCAGTGTTACTGAGATAATAGAGGTTCAACTTAGTTAAACTGCCATATAAGAGCCTGACATGTTTATCAAGCAATCAAGTTTTATTAGTTTATTAGTCACGTTTTGTAGAGCCATGTTGTTAAATCACAATTTTTCTCATACGGCCTAACAATCTGTATAAGGGGCAACATCCTCGACAGGACACTTTTAACATGGAAAAGAAAACATAGAAACCTCAGAGACAGTCCCTCAACAAAATAACAAATAATGTCAAACATTAATGGAGATTTTGGGAGAAATTGAATATTTATACAAAAGAAAATGTCTGACAGAGATAAAGGGAGCAGGACAATTGTTTTTTTCTTTTTTTTATTAAACAAGGACAATGCTCAAAAACAATAATCTCAAAATGAGAAGAGATGATATATGCAAGATGTAGCTATCAGCTCATTTCTATCTGCAGTCCTTGGGCAGGTACGCAGTTATCTAAAATGATAAAGGTAATTCCAACAATGACAATATATATGTGAGGTTTATTTTACATCTAACAAATCTAGTTGTAATCATAATCCAAGAAAAGCTGCCACCATGAGCCACGATGCGGCCACAGCTAAGATCTTTGATCTACAACGATAAACCACAAGGAGTTTGGGGGAAGAGGTCAAGTCAGTAACATGTATTGACGAGACATCCTTTGATGAAGAGGGAAAAGAGGAAAGATAATCTCATGTGTCATGTGTTCCCAGACAATCTAAACCGAAAGCAGAATAACTAAGAGCAGGTCAAAGACAGACCTTTACCAACTATCACCCTACACAAGAAGGTTTTAAGTGGGTTATATGTAGCGTCTTACATGTAGAGATGGTGTCTCTGGGAGAGGAGTTTGAAAGCTAAGGGCTCTGACTAGCCAAGCAGGCCTGAATCGATGGAGCAGAGTGCCCTGGTGGGGTAATTAGGTGCTATGAGCTCTTTAAGGTATGATGGTGCCATGGATTTAAGGGCTTATGTCATTGTCATCACTATCATGTCACGTGCTATACATGTATGACTGATGCAGCCCTTTCCAGCAGCTCTAAATTTAATTTGACCAATAAATATTTGTTTAACTCACCAGACTAACCAGGACAATGCCGATTCGTCTACTGACAAGAACCTAGTTTTCAATAAGGATCTTTGTACTACACAAAATATATAGCTTAGTGAAGCAATCTCATTACTGTGACTGATAGGAGAGCACATTCTGAATCTTTCAACCCGTCGTAACCTCAGATCATGAAAGGGGGTCATGTTAGGTCAATGTAACAGGAAGAGGTTTATGTGTGTCACCCCGTAAGTGGGTTAGAAACACGTCCAGCTGCCGCGCTCTCACTGGAGCTGGGATGTCTTCAAGCGTGTGTTTGACTGCGGCTGCCACTGCTGCTGGTGGAGATCTAATCTTAGACCAGAATCAGTTCATGCCCGAAAGCGCTGAACGTGCCTCATACAAAAGCTTCTGATGGACTGATGGTGTGTAATGACAGATAGAATGAAAGTGTGGAAATGGAGAGAGCGTCAAAAATGAAGACATCAAGAGAAAAAAAACACATTCATAAACATTCCTCGAATTCCGTCATTAAACAATTTTTTTCATTTTAAGAAGCTATAATCTAGAATAGTCACATTTTAACTATATACACTTTCAAAGTTCTGGTCACCACCTGCATCACTCAATCAGTTTTTATAAGCCCATTTTCAATATAGCATACAGTCAAAATGTCTCAAATGAATAAACAGCAGAAACAACAGCGGAGAATATCTTTCTCAAAGCAATCTTGCCCAGCGAATGTATCAAAAATAAAGGTTGCATCTGTTTAGAAATCAGCGCAGTGCAGCATCAGCAACAGCAGAAATCCTTCAGGAAGCTGCAGGGCCTAGAAAGTACAGTTGTGCAGGCACAGATATTTCAGTTTTTGTAAACGTGTTTTTTGGGCTTAGGGACTTACTGTCTTCATGAAAATGGTTATAAATATACTGAATAGAGCATCTGAAAGCTTCAGTCCACAGAAATACAAAGGTGTTTCCTGACAATCCGATAGTTCTATCTTTTAAGAGGTGAGACGACACATCCTGGCTACAGCACCTTGGCCTATTCTTCTGCCTGTGTGTTGTGTGTGTCTCTGCACCTCTGCTGACTCACATTCACACCAGCGTCAGTACTGTCGGTAAAAGCATTTTTGTAATCCAGTGATAATCCAAAAAACAATTAGAACCACTCTAAACTTTAGAGAAGTTAGAATGGATTTATTTTTTATTTCTTAGCTTTTTGAAGAATTCAATCAAAACATATTGAATGATTTGTGGCTATGCTCGAAGCCATAGAGATAACAGTAAACGAGGTATGACTTCAATGTGCACCCAACTGAATCAGAATTTGTAAATGGATATACAGTGACTCCTTTGTGTAACTGATTTGGAAAAACCTTTGATCTGCCACTGCAGCTATGCTTGATAATGTTTACATATTTGCCCAAAACCACAATTTGCTGACACATTTGTTCAGTTTATAGGCTGAATGTTGAGGTTGTCATTTCAACAGACAGTTACTGACAAAAAACTAATTGTCTGACCAACTATACCATCAAAGTCATGAGGCGGCTCTCGAGACCTTTTTGATTACAATTGAACTTCAGGCCCTGTTTACATCTGATTAACGTGTGCTTTGTTTCTGAATATGTTTTCTGAGTGATGCGCTTTCCATATCCAGGAGGGCGATGTCATTGACAACAGTCATTAGTTTTTTAATCCCTTTCTGCAGAGGAAGAGTGCCATTACTTATAGCTTCTACCAGGTTTGCTTTAGCTAGCTCAAAGGAGAATAATATCACACCATACGTATTGCAATTAAACCTGGATTCTAGTTGTGACTGATCTGAGTGCATTGTGATCATAATACATTGTGTGTGTGTGTGTGTGTGTGTGTGTGTGTGCACGCGTGTTTGTATGTGTGTGTGTTTGTCTACTATACTGGCAAAAATGAGTTTGACCTCAAGGTAGACTATCCGGGTACAAATCACATGCTAATACCAGGGAGGCTGACACAGAAAACACAGCATGCATCATTTTATTTTTAGAAATGACAGTTGATAGAAAAGCTAAGGTACATTGATGTGCTTCAGGTTCCACATGATTCCCTCCATATGGTCGACTTATTTCCACAGATGTCTTCAGCGATATTACCTTCATTAAAACAGTATAGCTGAAAACATTTTGGGCGATTAACCGCATAGCAGAGGAGCAGATGTAAAACTCTCAATTCATGAATATTGTATCTGCCTGTCTGCGAATCTGTCTGTCTGTCTTTTGCAGCAGATTGAATCCAGTTTGGTTAAACTCTAATAGTTTGGGGATAAAGGAGACAGGATACAGCACCTGCACTATTCAAGGTGACAGCATGGAACAAAACTGTTTTACTCTAAAGATTATGCATGGAAAATACATTTCAAGGGCATGTATTTATATACATGTACATTTAAAATTGTCATTAATTCAGATACAGACTGGTTTCATATTAAAGACACAGTCAAAACATAAAACTACAATATTAATATCAATATATCCCAGCAAAATAAAACATATTCTGCTCATAAAGTCTTACGATCTCATTCAACAGTGACATTAGCAATATGTTATTATTGTGCTGGGTCGATTCCAAGATTCAAGATAAACTTTACTGTCCTACAATGGCGAAAATGTGTATTATATACAGGTACACACGCACAAAACCCTATTATACACCACACATCATTGCAATTACCCAAAAAATGTGCTGATATATAACATCCCTCTGATATTTGTCAAGTTTTGATAATTCCATCTGTTTGCCAGTAACATTCTACCAGTGTAGCACTAATTGAACGGTTAAGCCTGCATGTCTGAGTGCATTCCAAGTTTATGTCAGTGGTGCATTGGGTCCGATTGCTTGTGCAGCCGGAAGTTTGCCGGGAAATATATTAAAATAGTCTAAAACAGAATTTGCTTGGGTTACACTTAAGTTCGGAAGAAATCTTCTCTACATTCCCTTCCAGCAATCATGTCATCAGGGTTTATTGGCCTTCTCTTTTACCCAGCCCATCCTTCGCTTCTCTCATTCAATGGACCGGACCTGCAGGACTGACCGATAATTCATCATTTATACTTTGATACTTAAAAGTTTGTAGAGCCGAGTCGGTTGGATTTTTACAAAGTTGTATCTGAAGCTGAGAGAAAATAAATGTCAGAGTGTAAGTAGGTGGTGTATTGTGCCTATATATTTGGTACTCAAGGACACAACGATCAGGATGTAACTCGACAACTTTATTGTTTCTCTTCTTCACGTATAACATCCATCATATAAACAGTGCGCCACCCCTGGCCCTAGCCGGCCACTACATCTCCCCCTTTTAGATGAACGTTCAACTTCTTTGTCAGAACCTCAAAATGACAAAGTGCATTCAACAATATCGCTACTTTAGTTTCCTAACGTATCTTATAATCTCAGGAATTCACTCAAATCCTTATTAAAACTTATAAGTCTAAACTGAGAACTAACAGAAGATATTATACTTTACTGTGCTATTGTATGGGATTACTCACTAGATGCATCAACTCAGAACACAGCTTTTCAACTAGACATTTCACTCTTCCAACAGAACATTATGACTTTTCTTTTGTTTCAACATCTTTTCATGTTTTTCTTTTCTGTCCTTCGTAATGTGTGTAGGTGTGTGTGTAGTGTTCAAAGGTCCAGTCTTTCCGGAGCCCTAGAAAGTCTCCCTGATCTAGTCATTGACATGTCACCTGATGTTGAGGGCACTGGTACTTCCCTGAGGTGTGCACGGTTGCGTCGCAGCCGTCCTCCGTCCGGTGTCTCCACCTCGTATGAACGTGGTGTAGGTGCAGGGCCCACGACTCTCCCTCTGGTGCGTGTGGGTCCGATCCACACCTGCTGTCCAGACTGAAGAGGTGGCAGGGTTTGAGTGCGGTGTCTCCGGTTGAAGGTTTGTTGCTGTTGCAGTTTCAACGCAGTGTCCTTTTCTCTGAATTCTTTGAGATCAGGCCACTGTGGTTGTAGCTGCAGCGGTGACACCGGGACTGGTGTTCTGATTCTCCTCCCCATCAGTAGTTGTGCTGGGGAGGTCCCGTGTGCCAATGGAGTAGACCTGTAGGCCAGCAGAGCTTTGTGGAAATCTCCCTCTTTCTCTAAGAGAGATTTAACAGTTCTGACGGCCCGTTCAGCCTCCCCATTGCTGCGGGGATAACGGGGGCTGCTTGTCACATGTGTAACGTCATAATCTCTTGCAAACTGTGAGAATTCATGACAGGAAAACTGGGGACCGTTGTCCGTGACGAGCACTTCTGGGCATCCATACCTAGCAAACACAGCTTTAAATCTTGCAATAGTCTGTTTAGCTGTTGTACCTCCAGGTAGGGTGCAAACCTCAATATAGCGAGAGAAGTAGTCTATCATGACTAAATAGTTCCCATTCTGCCATTGGAAAAGATCTGCTGCCACCCTCTGCCATGGTCTGTTCGGGAGGTCGGTTGTGAGCAGCGGCTCGACAGGTGATTGAGCTTCACGTGCACAAATCTCGCATCTCTCGACCATCTGCTTTACAACAGACGTGATGCCTGGCCACCAGACAGATTCTCTGGCCCTAGCTAGGCATTTGTTGATACCCTGATGTCCCTGGTGAAGTCTCTGTAGGATGTCAGGTCTCATGTGTTCAGGGATTAGGAGTCTCTCACCTTTCATGAGCAGTCCTCCTCCTTCATGCAGGACTGACCTTTCAGGCCAGTAGGGCAACAGCAGCTCGTGTACATCTCGTCTGTGTTCCGGCCAGCCGTTCGCAATGTATCGACTGAGACGTCTGCAGATGTTGTCAGAGGTTTGTGCGCTCTTAATTTGTTCCAGCTTTGTCGGTGTGGCTGGCAGGCTTTCTACTACACTGTCCAAGTAAGCTTTGCATTCCTTTTCCAGGTCTTGCTCATCCTCTGTGGCTGTGGCTGGAAGAGGTGCTCTGGACAGAGCATCAGCTGTTATCAGGTTTTTACCTGGGACATGGATAATGTTG
Source organism: Pseudopleuronectes americanus (assembly GCA_038501795.1). Classification (NCBI taxonomy): domain Eukaryota; kingdom Metazoa; phylum Chordata; class Actinopteri; order Pleuronectiformes; family Pleuronectidae; genus Pseudopleuronectes; species Pseudopleuronectes americanus. Next base: position 15,578,028 of record CM076736.1, on the reverse strand, counting down.
AAATTGAATCTGAGCAGCCTCAATCTGAATCTGATAACCCTTGGCGGAAGGTCATCCAGTGCTCTGGACTTCAGGAGTGTTATGAGTGGCTTGTGATCTGTTCTTATGGTAAAATCTAGGCCGCTCAAGTATCCGCGCAGGCGCTCACATGCCCAGGTCGTAGCTCTATTTGAGCATATCTCGACTCGGCTTTGGTCAAACTTCTTGAAATGAAGACGACAGGTCTCCACTCACCACCTAGCTGTTTTTGTGTTAAGACACCTCCTAGTCCATACGAAGAGGCATCGGCTGACACCATGGTTTCATGGTGTGGGCTGTATTGGGCTAGCACAGTCTCTGACCCTAATTCTTTCTTAGTGTCCAGGAACGCTTTCTGTTGTGGTGCTCCCCATGTCCAGCAGTTCTCTGTCTTCAACAGGTCGCGGATGGGCTTTGTCAAATCAGGCAGGCGTGGTGAAAATTTTCCTACAAAGTTCACCATGCCCATGAAACGGCGAACATCTGCCACATCCTTCGGCTCAGGCATGTCACGGATCGCCTTTATTTTATCCGGGTCTGCTCTGATGCCCTGGGAGTTTATGACATGGCCCAGGAAACGGACTTCTGTCAGTGCAAACTGGCATTTTTCATTCAGAGTGAGCCCAGACTCTCTGAATTTCTGTAGCACCCTGTGTAGCCTATCGTCGTGTTCTGCCCGGTCCTTTCCTGTGATGAGGACATCATCAGCATGACACAGCACCCCGTCGATGCCATCGATCAGCTGGGAAATCCTCTTTTGAAAGTGCTCAGGAGCCGATGATATACCAAAGGGTAACCTCTTGAAGTAATATTGGCCCTCTGGTGTGATGAACGTGGTCAACAGCATTGAGTCTTGATGGAGTGGTACTTGCCAAAAGCCTGATGTCGCGTCAAGCTTTGTGAAGACTCTGGCACCTTCCAGCTTGGCCAGCGTCTCATCCACTGCCGGTAAGATGTGTCTCTCTCTGATGACGCTCTCGTTCAAATGAGTTAAATCTACACAGATGCGTAGTTTCCCAGACGTTTTCACAATAGGGATCATGCCCGCGCACCATTCAGTTGGTTCTTCAACACGGGCTATGACCTCCATTTTCTCCATCCGGTCTAGTTCCTCTTTAACTTTGGCCCGGAGTGGGATGGCTACACGTCGTGCGGCGGAGAGGGCATAGGGTGGTGCATTGTCTTTCAGCTTAATTTTATATTCACCTTTAAGTTTACCTAGCCCTGTAAAGACATCTGCGTAGGTTGAGCGGAAGTGTGTCTCTGCATTGTCTATGCTGTGGAGCTGAGGAATCATCTGCAGTCTGCGAATGGCTGGCAGGCCCAATAAGGGTGTGGTCAGGTCTTTCACGATGAACACCTCCTCCTCAATCTTTCTGTCGCCTCTCTGAATGACAGCATGCACTAGCCCTTTTACATCCAGAGGTTGACTGGCGGGGCCCAGCAGAGGTCTGTGTGTCACTGTGTAGCTGCCATATTTCTCTTGTGTGTATTCTGTTTCTGGGATGGCAGTCACAGATGCCCCTGTGTCCACTTTAAAGCACATCAGGCCACCATTCATGGTAAGCATTTCAGTCCATGTAGTTGACTGTGGATGGTCAACAGCTCCCAAATAAGCCGCCACATAATCCTCCTCAATGGATTCCAGGTTTAGAGCTGATCTGCACACAGATGCAAAGTGTCCCCTCTTTCGACATTTTCTACATTCAGCATCTTTTGCTGGGCATTCGGTCCATACATGTGTAGGGGTTCTGCCACACTTCCCACACTGCTTTGGGTTGGTTGAGCCTGCTGAGGCTGAAAACGGCCAACACGTTGAGCAGAATTGTTCCTGTAAGCATGTCTCTTGCTATTGTAAGACATTGCATCTATTTGCTCCGGTGAGTCGGCTGACCGGAGAACAACTTGCTGCTTTTTCACCTCTTCTTGCTGCCTCACTTGAACTACGGCTGTAGCTAAATCCAATTTTGGGTTGAGCTGCATTTTTTCAGATAATTTCAGATCACTTATCCCAACAACAATCCTGTCTCGGATCAACTCTTCCCGCAAGGCTCCATATTTGCAATGTTCTGCTAACTTGTGCACTGCTGTGATAAAGTTCTCTGCAGATTCGCCAACTTCCTGATTTCTTTTATTAAACTTGGCTCGTTCAAATATTACGTTATGCACGCCTACAAAATGTCCATCAAAAGCATTTTTCACCTCGTCATAGTCATTTTGTTTATCCTCAGCCAACTGCAACGAGCTCAGGATATCGTCCGCTTTATCACCCATTGTGTAGATGAGAGAGTTGACCTGGTAGGCTTTGTCTTTTTCTTTCAATCCAGAGGCAAGCCTGAAGCGTTCGAATCTTTTTATCCATGCGGGCCATGAGCTTGGCTCGAAGTCGAAGGGTCCCGGTGGTGGGATGGTAAGAAGGTAATCCATGCTGTGTGCGAGTAGTTTACCGCTAGCTTGTTGTTAGCTTTCACCGTCAAACTTTCCTCTAGCTCCGGACGTCACCGTCTCCACTCTCCACACCGTTAAACTACTCCAACTAGTTGTCTGTACCACTAGACTCTGTCTGTCGCGGGTTATTAGCTTCTGACACCATGTATTGTGCCTATATATTTGGTACTCAAGGACACAACGATCAGGATGTAACTCGACAACTTTATTGTTTCTCTTCTTCACGTATAACATCCATCATATAAACAGTGCGCCACCCCTGGCCCTAGCCGGCCACTACAGGTGGAGACGACCCTGTAGAGGTCTGAAGAGTCTTTGAATAGAGAGAGAACGGACTAAGCTAAACATAGGGAAAATAAACTCTGCAATTCTGAACTGCTGAATTTGAATGATGAGTCCTGGAACGAAATAAAAATATTCAAGGAGAAGCAGAGGATACAAGTATGTAGGGGATGAATGAATCTCAAGCAATGGTTAAATGGCACTAGATTTAGACAGAAGAGCAAATGTACTAAAAAGACAAGGATAAACTAGAAGAGAAAACACAAAGCAAACATTCGGCTCTTTTTTAGTTTTAGCCGTTACTAGGCAACAGCTTCTCCCACATGTTGTGATGAAATAGTTATCCCCAGGTTGACTAACGCAAGACCAACACAAATTGTCTTACATGGCTCAACCCATTTGTGCCCCTTACTGTGCGCTTGTTTTCTCCTTAAATAAAAGATAATCAACAAATCAGGAAGCAGGGAGCGAGATATCATCAGATTTATTCATCTCTGTTTGATTATAAAGTCTTCCCATCCAACACATTCCAACCCCCTCTAGCTTTGTAACAGTGTGAGGTGATTTGATGAAAATCCAGTTCTTAACAGAAATATATTCAAGTCTAAATGCTTATGAAAATAAAAAGCATCAGAGGAGGAGAGTGGGGCTGGTTGCAACACTTTTTGCACTTACCTCAGTTACTCTTATACCATTTGCAACCAGATTTATACATATTCAACTTACATCCGTCTGCTTACTGTCCACATCATTGCTGCTGCCATTACCTCTATGAAACAGTTAGTCAGAGAAGCGCAATGAATCATAGGATATGTTGGACCGGGAAGGATACACCTGGTGGAGCGTCTGTTACTTGGAGTTGGACGGACACATTTGTGGGAGCCTTCGAATTCTGGGACTGTCTTGTCGCACCCTTGCGAAGCATCAGTCTTCAGATGCAGCCTCCATGCCAGGGACAGGCAGTTGTTGGAGGCAATCGCGTTTTGTGTTCCTTTGTCCGTCCCATTCTTGTGAACACGATATCTCAAAGGACACCTTAAGGGAATCTTTTCATAGGAGGTACAAATGTTGGCTTTTACCCAAGGATGAACTGATTAGATTTACCTGGTAATACGTCAAAGCTAAAGTTAACTGTTCCTTACAAAAAGCATGTTTGTGTAGTTAATGCGATATCTCAGGAACACCTGCAGGAAATCATAAATCAATTATAATTATAATTTAATTATGAGAAACTCACTGAAAGATGGTGACATGATGACAAATTTAAAAACATTTGAAACAATTCTGTCACTGATATAAAATTCTGAAATGTTTCACATGGGATCTACCGAGGTATGAAAATGTTGTCATTGATTATCGTGAACACTGGGAATCAATTTATCCAAAATTTTCAGTTTCTGTTGACAGTAACACATTTTGATGCACTGTGGGCTCTGTGTTTATTTTTATATTTTTTATTCGTCACATCCTCAAGGTCAGACCTGAGTTTAATCAGCAACATCCACATTGCAGCAAGGTAACAGCCCTTTAAAACATTTGAGAACGTTCTTCATACACTTCTTTCGGGTACTAATTTCAGCATCACCTTTGGTTTGTTTATCAGTGCAAGAGATTTTCTCACCACGACCACCTCTTGCCCTTTCAGGTTGTGCCTCGGCCTTACTTGTGATAGCAGATGAGTCGTATATTCCTTTTACCCCTACTACACCAGTTCTATTGCCCTTTGGATTGCATCCTGCCAATCGGCGAACTCGTCTTCTCCCAGGGGCCGATGGCATGTCGGGATTGGAGACACACTCACTAGGAAAGTTCTTCATACACTTCTTTCGGGTACTAATTTCAGCATCACCTTTGGTTCGTTTATCAGTGCAAGAGATTTTCTCACCACGACCACCTCTTGCCCTTTCAGGTGATGCCTCAGCCCTACTTGTGTTAGCACATGAGTCGTATCTTTCTTTTACCTTTTACCCCTACTACACAAGTTTTAATGCCTTTTGCATTACATACTGCCAATCGGTGAACTCGTCTTCTCCCAGGGGCCGATGGCATGTCCGGATTGGAGACACACTCACTAGGAAAGTGCTTCATGGTCATGAAAGGATGTCGCAGAGCATCGCTGGGGTTGATTCTTTTTTTTGCATCGAGATGCAGCATCTGTTTTAGGAGACTTAAAAAGGCCAGCGTGTCCTCATTTTCATCCGCACCTTGGCGAGTCAACACAATGTCATCGAGACTGGCGAACTGCCCGGGCTTCTGAATCATGGAGGATACTGGGCTCCCCTTGCTGCTCTGCAAGGACTTTCTGCATTTCCTTCCTGGTACTGCACCCTCCTCGCAGCGGCAATGCTCCTTCAGCCTCCACAATTGTTTTTTTTATATATTTTGTCTTTGTAAAAAACACATTGGTGTTCCTACCAGAATTCAGCAGCTTATCATTGGGCTGACCATTTATCTGTACCAAGTTCTGCATTGCCTGATATCTGCAAGAACATAGATTATACAAACATTTGCCGAGGTACAGGTAGGCCAAAATGCAACCAAGAGCCCACATATCCATGGCCTCATTCAGAGGAAGTCCCTGCATGACTTCAGACCCCCTAAAACCAATAATTTGGAAATTCTGTCCAGTTTCCAATTTGGAGACCTGAGTAGCCATGCCAAAATCAATCAGCTTCACCTTTGAGGGCTGTCGCTGATGATCCACCAACATTATATTGTTTGGCTTGATGTCTGCATGTACCATATTTAAGCTCTTCAGGGCAATCAGAGACACCAACAGCTGCTTTGTGATCGCTTGAATCTCAGACAGAGGCCGCCCCTTGCCCCCGGACATTCCAATCCAATCAAACAAAGTATTATCCAGCTTTTCAAATTCCAGAAGTATTTTGTTACCTTGTGTGTAATGCCCGTTGAACCTGACCAAGTTATTCTTGTCTTGACCGATCTCCCGGAGTGCTTCAAGAGTGCCCAGGTCCTTTAGGCCATCTACTTTGGATAGAATCTTCAGAGCCACAATCTTCTTAGTGTGTATTTTAAAGCCCTGTTGCACTATTCCATAAGTCCCAGAGCCCAGTGTGTCCAGCAAGAAGAATACATTCGATTCAGCTGGCACACGACAAAGTTTGATGTCATCAGGTTTTTTCTTGTTGTTTAAATCCTTAATTGGTTTTAGCCATTTTAGTGACTTTATTGGCGGTTCCAACCAGCATCAAGAGTTGCAATCTACTGAATTCTGAGCTTATTATTGGGAGGTGGCGCACTGTACTTCTTATAAATTAAAGGCTATTTAAGTTTGCAAAGACTTTCTTTGTATAAGCGATTACATTTGGACATCATAAAGAATAAACCCTTTATAAATGTCTACTATAGTTTTTTTCAGAGTTTCAAGATTTTTAAATTGATTGTACCACACACATGCACACATGCACACACACACGACATGCAAGGTGGGAAATTTGTTTTCTGCTATGACCCATCTGTTGTACACAGGAGGACACACAGAGCAGTGGGCAGCCATGCACGGCAACCCAGAGAGCAGGTGTTAGGGGAGTAAGGTGCCTTGCTCAGGGGCACTTAGACAGTGGGGTAGGGTAGGCGCTTCATTTGCCTGAACCCTAACCCTAACCCTCAAAAAGAATAATATTCTCACAAAGTTGTGTTGAAAATCTATCCATTTGCTGTCGATTTATTTTGACACACACACACACACACACACACACACACACACACAGTCACACACACACAAACAAACAATGCACCCTGCTTCTAGCTGTGCAGAATAAAAAATAAAAGGTTCAATAATAAAAACCCAAGAGAGGCCGACAGAGATCCTTTGAGAAAAGTTTGAAAATGAGAGAGTTTTTCTTGTGTTTTCCAGATTGAAGCCTGCAGCAAAGAGGCCGAGAAGATTGATTCCCTCATTAACTATGCCAGCCCTACACTGGTCTCCCACGTTCCCCTCTCCGCCTTCCTCTCCTCCGAGATCAAGACCTCCTCCATCCATTCCTCCGCTGGTGCGCCGACTTCACCTCTGGCCCCCGGCATCTGCCTTCTCCTTGGCCTTCTCCTCGCTGCAGCACCTGGCCTCCATCAGCTTTAAGTCCTTAGTTACACCAGCAGCCCCGTCACATATTGCTGCGTGTTCCAAAGTGCCCAACCCCCACCCTACCTTACCCCCCACCCCGCTTCTAGGATGATAGGGGTGTCATGAGGTGAGTGTATTTTGGCAGCGGCCGAGCAGGAAGAGGCTGCGGCGTCGTCTTTCGACAATCATTCCAATTTAGTCACGTGCGCGTCGACCAATCAAGGTGGTGGAAAACCTATTATTATGAAAAGCTTTTGTTTGAACAGTATTATATTCAGTGGATGAGTTACTCGCTGAGTGTCCCTCCTGTGAGGTGTGCTTTAGCGTGTGTGCGAGTGTGTCTGTGTGTGTCTGCGTGTGTCTATGTGTGTGTGTGTATGTGTGTATGTCTGACCTTTAAGAAGCATTTGACTTTATACCAGCAGTGTTTATCCATTAATCCCAGCAGCAAGCTCTCCTCGGGAAACTATTAAGTCGGAATGTAAATTTCATGAATCGCTGTGTCTTGTTCTGAGTGTGTGTGTGTGTGTGTGTGTGTGTGTGTGTGTTTGTGTGACAAAACATCCCTGTCTGGCAGCACATCTGTCTGACAAATTACCCAAAATTCCCTTGGCCACACTTTTCACACACACTCAAACAAACTGATCTCTGTTACATCCAGATTTCTCTGTTACATTGACACTTTCAAAGCCTCTGATGAATGGGAATGCACAGTATGTACCCCACAGTGCATCCTGTATATACATGTGAGGTGTATGTGGACCTAGTGTTTGAACCTCTAACCTCAGCAGTGTTAGTGCCATGCTCATGGACTGAGCCAGCTCAGATGAAGCCAATCCAGCATCCAAAGTCAGTTTACTGAACTGCTTGTCCCTAAACATGACCAGTTCAAATGCCAGTCAAAAAGTTTGGAAAGTAAGGGAGCCCAGTTTCTGCTCTGTTACACACAGCAGTGTAGTGAAGCAGATCAGAGCTGAACTGATGATCCACGATTTAAAATCCATTTTTACTTGATAACATGACGCTTTTATCCCCCAAAAAACCTTTGTCCTGAAGTGGTGCTCATAATATATCAATAATATATGCTACACACAACTTTCACACCTTGATGAATAAAGATTATGAGTTAAAAAAAGCAGTTTACAGATGGCATTCTGTATTGTGGCTGAAAATGTTAAGAGAAACTGTTCTCCATGTGTCAGGTAATCCTATCCAGATGTCTAACTAGGGGGTTAAATTAGTTTTTCCCCATATATACAAATATTTTTGATCAATAAGTAATATCCTTAAAACACAAGGGAAGCATCCTTCCATTGAGAGTAATGTACAAAACCAGCTACAGAATTAGTTTCTCGATGAAAACCATTGGTCTCTATGTAGAAGCTGCAGTGAGGCAAGTGGCAAGACCATCAACAAAGGGCAGCTCTCCAAAATCAATACTCACATTAACCGTCTCTTCCTGTTCAGACGACAACTCTCACTTTGGAAAAAATAATCATTAATAATTCCCTCCCTTTGGAGTGTACGGTCACCAAAATTACAGCCACCTGGAAAAAGTTTGAAATCTGACTATGTGCTTTGGAGTAGAGTCTCCACCAATCCACTGTGGCACAAGTGAAGACAAGAGACACTGACATACTCTGACTCTCAGTCTAGTCGGTATTTGATCTTAATTCCTATCATGCCCCTTGATATGATCTTTTCATTAAACTCTCGGTCTACAACCGATCACAAAGACTATTGATCAAAAAGTTATTATTGTCTGAACCTGACATAATCTTGATTGCATCATGTATTAGGTGATAAGTTATTTTCTCAAAGTAAACAAAGCTCTGGAGACACAGAGGACTTTGATAAAATCTTTTCACAGTCAGACTGCTTCTACCTCCGAAAGGTCAGAATGGTGAATTATCTCTTTTAATTGGCACATTCCAAATGAATGGTTTTGTCCTATGAAATCCGTTTAATTAATTCATATTAGAATATGAAATATTCTGCAGCAGAGAGCTCACAGGTGTACCAGGGAAACAGTGTTACAGAGAATCTTATGAACACCACTTCTGAAGCATTGTGAGTACGAACGGCAGGTGAAGGCTCAGTTGTCATGTTGGAGAATCGTGTGGATCATCGCTCCCTCTGTGAGGCCAGTAGCTCTGAACAGTTTTAAAAGGGATCTTTTCTCTCTGTACATATGCACCAGAAGCCATTTATTAACAAAAGGACAATCAGCTAGTCACTACCCACAGTCTATTTTGGGTAGAGAAGATATTCCACAGTATGCCTTGCATATAGTGTCTTATATGAAGTAATAGTAAAAAAGAAAAATGCAATAACTTTATATTTGTTAAGAAATGTCTCTATATTTGATATGTTTTTGATATGGATTGAGATAATAATAATCTATGTGCCATGTTTTTTAAACAACTAGTTGCTATTCTTTATTGCATGATGACAATTATGAAGTGTTTTACTCCAGAATGTATTACAGTGTGTGTTGTCGCGTGTCTGTGTGTGTGTGTCTCTGCCTGTAAAGCACAATGTGTCCCATTGTCGAACAGTATTACTGTGCTGGGCAGCTCTGTAGCAGGGAACCCTTTCCACGGCTCCTCTATCTAGTATTATTATAATTATTATCATTCTTAAAATAGTTTTTGTATCATTGTTGATGTAATCTGGAGCCAAGAGGGATGTGCTCCCTTATTTCTGTGTTCACTTTGATTTCATGTCATTTCGGGGGGAAAGCTTAAGATGTAAGAGTTCACACAGTCAAACTTTAAGACTTTGTTACAGAGTTTTCTGCCCCTGATGAATCTGAGGGAATCGTCAACATGTTGCGAAGCCGACTTCTCTACTTTCTTTCTTTGAGTGAGATGAAAAGATTGATACCATGAAGCAGATGCATCCTTCAAATTTCAATCTACACAATGTACAAACAACAATGTGTGTAAAGCTTGATCTTGTTACCATAGTTTGAGGGTTTAGAGGCAGTTACTTGTCGGAGCTCTATCTTCAAAGTTATATTCAAACTCATGTGCATTAGCTCCATTAGTTGAAAAGTCAGACTAATGACACTGTTGCTGACTCCCGTGTTAATCAGAAATCAAGGTTTCAAATATGCATTTAATGGCTAAACACGATGTCATGATGAAACTAATTTGATTTTTCTTTAAAAGCTGCATTAACATATGAGTCTTACTGACCGAGGAGACGATCATCTATAAAGAGCTGCAGACAAGCAGCGCACTGGTCCAGGGAGCGCACGCTATCATGTAACCATCTTTATATTTCATTATCAGATAGAAAGAAAGTTCGATTTCCCAGAATGTTAAACTTTTCCGACTTGTTATAAAGCTATCTCTGGAAGCCAACCGAAGACAATTTCTCCTGTCTTCCCATGTGATGTTAATGTTTAATGGAGCTAAATTGAAGCAGTGGACTGTCCTTTCCTGAACCTGGAGGCAGGCCGGAGGCGTCGGCCCAGTCACCTCCGATTGGTTTGTGTCATGACAACTCTCAGGATTGTCGACTCTCATATTCTGTTGGATTTCTCTTTTGTCTTTTCTCCCCTTCCATCACTTTGTTTGACTCTGTACAAGTGCCATAAATTAAAAACTGAAAATTTTATTAAAAAAAATATATTTTTTTTATTCTTAAAAGTCCATCTTAAAACTTTTACAATATTCAACAATTGAATCAGTTACTAATAAAATTGCATATTTGCCTGAAAGCTGAAAGAAACCAAGACCTGTTTTTGTTTACTTGTAACAGACGTTCCCAAAGCCTCTCTACCAACTTTCCAAGGAGTGTGAAGTGTCACATTAATCTTTAATCCACAGAGATCCAAACAATTGCTGAAAAAATCTTGCGTCAGCTGAACACTGGTGGTACTTCTGTAGATGTGTCTGGAGCTTGAAGGCCGGATCAGAGAACGCTGGCAGAGACGCTGAAAGTTAGTCAGAGCTGAAGGAGCTGAAAGAAAGTGTGATGTCAGTTGAGGATGAAAATAACTCATTCATCAGGTTACACCATTGTGCTGTGTGGTATGTGATGCAGCATTTAGGAGACACTTGACCTTTCGGACAATAGGGTCTGGTGTACCTGAGTTTATTTTGAACGCAGAGCAGCAGCATGACAATCATGATTATATTTTTCATTTGAGGGGTGAAGAACATTTTAAACCACTTCCACGACGACAGCAGCAGGACTGAACCATCTCTATCCTAAAGGTTTCAGGCCGACTCGTCCACGTAGAGACGGTGTCGTCTCCTGAACTGACAGATGATTAAACAGCTGAAGGTTCTGGCTCATACTCTACTTGTGGAGACTTTGGTTCTGTGAGCTGTTGGAGATATGATGGAGTCATAACATTAAGGGCTTAGCAGCTGAGAAGGAGAATTCAGATTAAATATAATTAAATCTAAACGTAAGGGGGTTTCAAGTAACCTGGGACATTGTGAAATGTGGCACACCTAAGATTCAGTTTATTATTTAAAATTTCTAACAAAATCTAGTCAATTGGACTTTTCCTATAGTTTAGTATGGATATCATGTGACTGAAATCACATGATGTCAACGGGGTTGATGTCGCAGACATAACCCCCCTACACTTTATGAAATCTGATTGATAATGTAGGACATCACGCTAAATGGGGGAAATATGCATTAAGGGACTTCCTGGAATGAAAATATAACCTAAAGAGATGTAACAAATGATCAGACAGGAGATATATTTTTAGTGGATTTTGAAAAATTAAAAGTGATACACATTTAAAGGAAAGTTTAAAATGAATATTTCTTTATGTGGGCTACGGTTCTTTATAAAAAATGTGAGTTTTATATGTCAATTTTAATTCACGACATTTCTATGGGTAAAAGACATTTTCAGATTACAAAGTGACCTGTCCTTGATGATCAAGCACAAAGAACATTAAAAGCTGTGCCATGATTCCTCTGAGTATGATATTTTCTCTCTTCTGATATGGTTACAGAACATTCAAAAGATCACAGAAAGGTATAATTGGTTGATCCAATATGTAAAACAGATATCGGAATAAGTCACCGAAATCCAAAATAGCCGAAAAGGCCTAAAGCCTAACGTTAACTGCGTCACATTCCACATGTGTGCATCAGAGGCTCAGCAGCAAATACCCTTAATGTTCTGCAATGAAATCAAATATAATTAAAATGCCAAGACTGTCAAAACCTTACTATAGAAGTAAAATAATACTTTTCCTCGTAAACTTTGCAGCTGCTCTCACGCAATAACTTGAAATAAAACAAAAAGGTTGTGTTTTTTTGTCTCACAGGCCAAAGCCAGCACAGCCCATCAGCTACATGGTCAGACGGTTATATAAACGATGAAAGATTGTGGTTTGAATTATTTACCCTTGTTGAGTTTTCCATGGGCCTTTTAAGAAGCAGTGCGCTGCAGCCATTCAAACCCAACTGGCATCGTGGTTACTGAGGCACAGTCACACAACCCTTTCATCTATGTCACTCTCAGAATCCATTTAAAAGCTACAACAGAAGGCAACGATTTTAATTGTCCTCAAATACGGTGAAAATATTCACTTGGACTTAAGGATGAATTGATCAGATTTTGGTGGTCAAAGGTCAGAGGTCACAGGGACACTTTCCACTGTGTGAGGGTGATATCTCTGGAACCCAATCAAGAAATCATTTTTAATTTTTGCACAAATATTTAGTTTGAGTCAAGGTCAAAGGTCAATGGACTTAACAAAGTATATATTTATCGTTGGATTTGATCGTGGTAGCCAAAGCTCAAGCTCCCATTGCCTTTTAAAGTATGTTTGTTTTAACTGAACATGATATTTTAAGATCAGCTTAAATGTCTTTACATTTGGTAGAAAACTTTCACTAAGACTCAAATATGAACAGATTTTGGTGATTTGAGGTCAAAGGTCAAAGTGACCCACTGTCCCTGTGAATGTGACATCTTAGGACTGCCCCTAGGGAATTTCTCTACATCCGGCATTATTATCTTGGACTCACTGATGAATTGATTCGATTTCAGCAGACAAAGGTCACGGTGGTTTTGGCCTCTTGATATATCTCAAGATGTAGGGAGGGATTTCTTCAACTTTTGGTCAGTCGTCTCTTGGACTCCAAGATAAAGTGACTGCACTGGTTTGCAGAGGCATACAATAGCAGTGCTGTAATTCTGTTTTTTTCTATTTAAAATTTTTGCAGGGGACGGCAGAGAAAGTCCACAGAAATTCTCACTCAGACATTTCCGTTCACACATAAACCCTCTGGATGATCTCTGGAGTGTGTGTCTGGAAACAGCTTTTTAATGATGTGTTGCGGTTTGTCTCATTCACTGAAATTGAATGTCTTTAAAGCAGAGATGTTTTTGACATTCAATGTGAATAAGATAAACTAGACGCAATCAAAACTCAACAAGTGTAAATAATTAAAACCCACAATCTTTCATCTTTTTTTGTAAAGCAAAGAAGTTTATATAACCGTCTGACCCTGTTGCTGATGGGCTCTGCTGGCTTTAGCCTGCAAGATACAAAAACACAGGTTTTTTGTTTTATTTCAAGTGTGATTCAATAAATGAAATACAAAGCATTAGATATTGTGAAGTGACTTTTTCGCAGAGCCTCAAGTCTTGATGCTGCGCTACGACAAATTGCTCGCAGACACTGCTTCTTTAGGAAAGAAAAAAAAATTGTGTGAGTTGTTTATAGAAGTTTCAAATGCTGGAAGCGACTTTTCTAATGATGTGTTACAGTTGTCTCAAGATGCGACCACTGGAATTGATTGTCTTCAAATCAGAGATATTTTTGACATTAATTGTGATAAAGATTACTCAACCTCATTTAAATCATCTTATATCTACTGTTTGTCATTGACTATTGACGATAAACAATTAAATGGTAAATGGTTTTGTGTTTATTTAGCGCTTTTCTAGTCTTGATGACCACTCAAAGCTCTTTACAGTACAGTTCTACATTAACCCATTCACACACACTTTCATACAGAACATCTATTCACAGCACTTTGTTTTTCTATGGGGGGGCCATTCGGGGTTCAGCATCTTGCCCAGGGACACTTCGGCATGCAGATGGGTCAGACTGGGGATCGAACTGCCGACCTTCAGGTTGGAAGACGAACACTCTATACACCTCAGCCGAAGCAGCCCCAATTAAGCCTAAATAATACAATACAACATTAAAAAATTGTGAAATTATTATTATCATTTACAGTGTAGTTGCCTTTATGTGAACTGCAGATCGTTTTCTTGATCTGAATCGTGACAGAAAATCTAACAAGAACTCTAAAGAAGCTTGTTTATTGGACTTAATTTAAATAGAGTGAATTTTAACCAGGTTTAAACATGTCCCAAGCGAAACGGTGAAATGTTTACATGTAGAGCATAGTCCATGTTTGCAGAGATAATCCACACACTTACAGTATGAAGCGAGGATGAAGTCCAGCAGTCCTGCACCGACTATGTCTCTAAAAATATCTGTTCAAAGTACAAAGTCAAATCATGTGGACATTACGACTGTCTGTTTTCAGTCAGCTGTGGAAAGAAACTAGACTTTTCTCTCTGAAAAGAATGAATTGAATAAAAAATTATAAAACCATGAATTAAATTGTTTAAAACTTACTCCAGAGGATATTTTTATATATTTGTAATGTGTGTTATAGTATTCGCTGATCCTCCTTAGCTACATCTCTGTCCTGCCACTGTTTTATGCACTGACGTCAGGACATTAACCTGATGAGGTCTCAGTCTCTAGATTCAGCTAACTCTGAGTATTGAATACACCATGAGCATTGAAACCTCTGAGCAGAACACGGTGAGGGGGTGTCTTATTTTGTCTTTTTGAAAATCTGACTTTTCAGAGTAAAATCCAGTTTGGAACTGAAGTTGTTGCTGTGGTGGAGTCACTTCTCACATCTAAACAGATGTAGTGTTGCCTCTCAGCTGCAGTGTTTTCATTTACCCTCCTCTAAGACTTTGTATCTGAGTTCTCTGACTTTATTGTAAAGTATGAACAAGTGCTTATTTTAATTCAGATGAAGATGTTGCAAATTATTCCCCAGGCAGGGCCTTTGTAGAGTTTTGAAGCTTTTTTGCTATTTTTTAATCAGTTATGACACTTAGCTCTACAAAATTGGATGATTATATCTCGGATCACTAATACATTATGATTAATACAACTTAACCTCCAACCTTTTTATTCCAGATGCGACCTTTAAAATGTCGACTCATTAACGTCTCAGTATTGCATATGTGCATCTGCTCTATTCTTACTTAGAGCTGCTTAATCTAATAATTCCATTCCCACAAGCACAATCTTGTTGGACATCTCTTAAATAATTCAGTCTCATTTTGTTGAGGATTGTTAAAAGTTATACTTGAATATGATTCTCCTGTAAGACATAATATCAACATAATTGGAACAGGTTGCCAAAAGAAATGCACTACAAATCAGGCTGAAGGTGAAAGCCTAGCGAATTCCAATTCAATTTATTGCATAAGGCCAACTCACAACAAACATCATCTCAAGGTACTTTAACTTAGTTAGGATGAGTCTTTTGTGTGTGTTTGAATCATTGCTATGATAATGTGGCTACACAAGCCGTGACATCGCAAAATTGAAAAGCTGTCCAGCTGAGATTGTCTGCAATTAAATCAGAGCAAAGCTGAAGTTTAGGTTTTCGCCCTTTATCCGTTTTTACCACCATCCTTCGACACCTTGGCTCATTAGCAATGTGTTTTTCACAAAAATAATTTTTTTATATGAGCTTAAAGTTGATAAAAGTCTAGATAGTTTTCAGTCGGCTTCTTTCACCTGAGGAAAATCACAAAAATAACCCAGTCCCAGAGCACATAAGTAAACCAGTACTGCCTTGTCATGTGTTGTGATTTCAGGTTATCAACTTTCTCAGACCTTTCACATGTACAGAGAATCTATGTGAAGCGCCAGAGGAAGGAATCACAGAAAATCATCAGATGTCTCTTTTAACTCTGAACTGCTAGATGTTGGGATGTAATGATGCAGAACTCTCAAAGTGGAATCTCTCCCCGATAAAAAGAGATTATTGATGTCCAAGCTTCTGACAGAGCATCCAGCAACAAGTGTCTTATAACAGCCACTAATGCAGAAGCATCAGCGATGTAAGATTCCTTTGAATTCCACCAAAACAACAGATAACTGGCATCAGTCGGATAATACAGAGAGGAAGATGCTAATGCAGGGTTACAGACCATCCCCACCCTGTCTGGATTTGCAGAGCAGCTTCTTTGAGAGTTAAACTGAACTTAATAGCTGGACCTTGAAGCAGGGTTATATCATCATCTCCTGTCTGGTTTTACAAGCGTCATAGCTGTAAATCAAACACAGTATCAACGAGATGATCAGTGCAAACGCAGAATCGTAATGACCTGAAGTAGCACCTACATTTACATATGACACTGAAAATGCTACTTGTGGCTGAATACGATTAAAGTCCATGACAGGCTGTGCCAGAGACCCATGTAATCTAAATTATTCTAAGATGATGACTCAATTTATCTTAAGTACCCCTCCCTTCCTGACATCATCAGTCTCATTACTCATATGTCGTCTTTGCCGTGTCACTGTTTTCTGCTGCCACGGATCTACTTCCCTGTGGGGTCACGACAGCCTCACCCTGCTTTCTTCCACCATCTGTGATTCCTGTCTTTCCTCTCTCCTCTACCCACCTGTGTGCCCACCATCCATGCAAGGGGGTGGGCAAGGTAGCGTTCTGCCCTTCCACGAGTGTTAATGGGACCACCACCCCCCATCTGTCCCACCATGAATTCACTTGTGCCTTGACGCCATCTGCTGCCAATACATTCTTTGCCATGACAGGTGGGATGGAGAGAAAGGTGGAGAGATGAGAGAGAGGAGGTGATGTGGGACGGGAAATCAGGCGGGAGGGTGACAGATGGCACAAAGAATGAGAGGAAATCAGAATAGTACTCCTGAGAAATACAGACATTAACTGCTTAACTACAGAACCGAACTCCTGAAGTGATCCAGAGAGAACGCAAATGCCCAGGTTAGTTGCTGGGGAGATTATCCGGAGGTTCTCCAGCCAGCTCCCGAGTAAAAACTCTGGATAATGTTGGATTAGGCCAATGTGAGGACACAGCAGGAGATCATCCAGCAGATTCACCGCAAGTGGGTGAGCACGCAACACACAGACAAACAGAAAGAACACAAATATCTCAGGAAGAAAAAGAAGAGCCAGACGTATTGAATACACAGATGAAGAGGTGATTTGAGAGCTTTTCGGGATGTGGTCCATCGCTGTGTGTTGGAGTGAACTTGTCTGTGGGCTGCACCTCGGTGGGAGAGTCTGGTTGGCTGGTCCCTCTAGATGAGATCAATTCAGCAGTCCTTGAGCTGGTGTATACAAATGTAAAGACCCTCTTTCAGTCTTATTCTTCTATATAGGTCAAAAACATCAATGCAATTGGAACAGTGGAAACCAACCTTGCTTTGCTTGGTTGTGACTAGGGTTGCAAAATTCCGGGAATATTCAAAGCTGGAAACTTTCCATGGGAATTATCGGGAATATATGGGAATATACGGGAATTAACGGGAATTAACGGGAATAAACTGGAAATTGTGTGGGTAATTTATACTAACTGTATTTATCTTGTCATATACAGACATAAATATAAACATTGTGTTTTGTCATAGGCCGATTTGAGCCCTGAGGAAACTTTGGGCACTTGACTATATGCTTCTGGATCTTTGTGTCATTCTTAACATAGGTCTTTGCACAGTATTTGCAAATGTACAAATCCTTTCCTTCTACATTGGCTGGGTTGAAATGTCTCCACACATGAGATAGTGCACGTAGCATTGCTCTGTAGAATAAGATGAGAAAAAATCTTGTAAAAAAACACTAAAGCAAGTGTTTTGGTCGACATATTTCTGTCTTTTGATCTGTACCGTGACTCCTTTCATACTGAAGGTCCACACCAAACAAGGCAGCTCAAAAGTCAACTTCTCCTTTTCGGTCAGTGAACATTTTAAACATTTAATCTGTCAAAGCAGCTGACTTTGAGAGGCTGACTCGTTATGATGCCACAAACCCTGCTGGTATGTCCTTTTGTTGAATTACGATGTTAAATGTGAGCATAGAGAAGCTCACCTCTTCAGTAAATGAATGGGAAACCAATCTATTCATCTCAGTGAAGTAAAAAATTGAAGAAAAACACAGTTTTGAATGCAGGGGGGCTCTTTAAATTTTAATACACCAGCTCAAGGCTGATTTTTATCTCTACACAACAAATTAAACCATCTCACAGGGGATCCAGACACCTCAACAATAGTGTTCAGAGCAATAATCAGTACAGGCTTGCTACTGTCCGTCACAGTGAATAAGCCAATCAATTCATTCAAAAATAATGAATTGAATTAACTTAAGGAGTAATTGAATTAGTAATGGGTTCCTCCAAACACTTCAGATGCAGAAGTTAAGTTCCACAGCTGAGCAGCAGACTAAGAGAGAAAGAAAAGATGGAACTAACTCTCCAGCTGCAGGGTCCTTTATCACACAGAGGTCCTTTTCATCACTGGCCTGTGAGCGAACTCATGAGTTTAGAGTAATCGACTTATACACTGCATTAACTGACTTTGTTGCCATAACATTATATTCTTATCATACATTGCAGTATATGGAACCAAACTTTATCTGGATGACGACATATGATCCACAGACATTTAAACTTGGTGAAGTTCTTTTATCTAGTCTACCTTTCACCCGCCTGATCTTCGATTGTCCTCAGGATCTGTTCTTCAGCGAACCTGCTCAGCTCATAACCAGGTCCTCGCTCTTAACCAGTTGCCAGCTGAGCCGGGGGCGCACCAAGACCACACTGTGCCAGCCAACCCCCGCAGCACGCTCTGCCTAGAATCCTACAATAAAAGAATCCTGCCCTGAACCAACACTTGTCATAGTTTTGAACTCTTCATTTAAACCTTTTTATTGTACGTTCCTCTGTGGTCTGGCTCGTGTGTTAACAGGAACAGAGTGGTGAGGGATCCCTTTGTAAAAGATGCTTTGAGCAGGGCAACCTCTGCAGGTCCAAATGGGTCTGGGTCCTTCTACTCATCCACCAGCCATCCAGGGGACTGGGTGGGGGGGGGAATTGCCCTTCCATGAGTGGAGCACAAGCACCATTTGCCTCAATATGTTGTCCTAAACACTGGAAGGGGTTGACCAATCACAACAATGTGGGCCAGGTGGCCTTTCAGAGCAGACGACTTTGTCAGGAGGCATTTAGACAGGAAATGAAACCAAGTGTTCAGACAGTGGCTGAAAAGAGGAGTATGAGGAATATTATGTATTTTCTGAATATTAGAGCAGGTGAATCTCTTCAAGTAATAAACAAATTGAAAGTTATGAACTTAATACATTAAGTTCATAACTTTGAAACAGTATCTGCAGTAAATATGCGCCTGCAGTTGATGAAGGACTTAAATAAACAGAAAGAGAATATGTTGCTATGCTGTAACCTTTACGCTTCCATCCATCCATCCATCATCTTTTCTGAATTGACTATTCTATCATCGTTTAAATTTGTCAAGCCCGTCTCAAGACAAAATCATCCATTCTGTGTGACGATGATAAACTCTTCTGGGTTGATCTCCTCCATCATTTAAAGGATCGTTTCCTGTGTTCCCATATTTGATTTGAATACTATGTTTTTGTGATTTATCTTACTATATGTTGATGTGTAGATTACATGTTTCACAATTTTCTTTGCCTTTTCATTCTATCTCAGCCTTTCATCAGAGGTTATTTTCCTGCTTTGTGTGTTCACCCCCTGGTTGCCACACCAAAGGAAATCCTGCACCTTGTTAAAAACCTTGTTTGTTTAATGTACTAATTCAACAAGTTTCTGTCTGTATGCGATGAAGCAGACTTTGCTTGGTTTGTGCACGGCCTTCTTTAAAGGGTTGAGTCTGGCACTATGTCCAGCGCCACTTTGGATTTGTGAAACCAGAAGTAACCATGTGTGTGTGGCAGTGGGCGTGGCTGGCTTCTCCTGCAGCAGACAAGGCACCCCTCCTTCCATTCATTCACTGCTTATAAAAGCTCGCTCTTCACTCCACTGCTCTGCCAGATAATTGAGTCTCATTCAGTAGTCCTATCCTCAGTGAACTGTCAGTGTTTTTTCTCTGTTTGCTCAGGTAGTCCTGTGAGCCTTGCTGCTCGCCTTTGTGTCTTCAGTGCAGAGTCTCTTCCATGTGATCATCCCTTGTGCCGTCCCTTGGATTCTGCCAGCCAGTCTGCTCTCTGCCTCCTCAGCCTGCTCTTTTTTGATTTTTGTTGAGCGATAAACTCTTTATTTTTTTAGCTACTTCTGTCAGTCGCTGCTTTGTGGTCCAAAAAAAACCTAAACCTAACACAGAGTCTGTCAATCATTTAAAAATATTTACTACAAAGTTTTTTTTATACATAAAATATCATAAAACGATTTAATCTTGTTAGAAACAATTAAATTAAAATTAATGGATATGATTAAGTAAAAACAAAGTAAAAGCCTGTTTCAACAATGAAATTAAAAGGCCAGGAAAAATGAGAACTTCCTTAAGGTCAAATAAGATGTCTCCTCTGGCCATTTATGAGAAAAATACATCAGGTCATGAACATGGACAGCCTGCAGTTGTTCAACATCACTACAGTACAGAAGAGAGAAGAGCATGAGGCTGACTTCCAATGTCAGTGTCATGAACCCTCACAGACTCTGTGGACACCAAGGTCACTGATGGTTCACAGACTCCTCACTGTGAAATCAGCAAAGTTTCTCTTTCCACCTTCTGTTAGTCTTCAACTCTGCAGACTTTGCTCAAGGAAAAGCCCACAATGCACTGTGATGAACTGTGTCAAATTTGGACTAGTTACTGGTACTGAATGTGATAGATGGAAACTATAAAATAAAGGGAATTTTCCATGTTACATCAGCAAGGGGACAGTCAATTGACATAATACTTAATAATAGTTATAATTGCAAGGATATATATATAAAATGCAAACAATATGGATGTAAAAAAAAGAACAAAAACGCAGAAAAAGTATAAAAAGAAATAACAAAAGACTCAGAGAAGAAATTGATCAAAAGGGAGGGAGAGATGCTGCAACAGGCTGCCACTTGTGAGCACGATTGTAGTTTTCAGCTTTCTAAGCCTCCTGCATTCGCACACATGCAGTGATGCTGATGAAAGGGTGTGAGCGACTGCTCCAGGTTTAGGAGACACGTTGGAACTGATTCATACACAGTCAGCTGTCAGAGCCAGCCCTCACATGACCTGCAGCCCAGACAATATATTTCTGTCTGTGAGGATGACCACTGCGTCACAGAGGATTTTACAGTCATAACTTCATCTTGTCTCGTGGCCAAGAAGAGACATGACATAAAAAGAAAGGAAGTAAAATAAAATGCTTGTGACTGACTTGTGGGGACCAGTGAACCAGCATGGCATATGAAGTGTTGTGTAAGACACCTTAAACCTTTCCTCCTTTTCACAGCTTCCCTTTGAGACACCAACGGTATCATTCCTCCTTTGCTTTTCCATGTTTGCATTTATGTGCAGCAAAGCACTCTCAGCTGTCCTACTACTGGTGATGAAACCCATCATGGACGGTTAAAGTTACATCAGACATGCTACTCTTTCTTGTTAGATGTCATTTGGTGTCCCAGCTTCAGCTTCGGCATTCCACACACACACACACACACACACACACACACACACACATAAACACACACTTTGATACAGTCCATCTATATGCAGCACTTTCTCTGTAGTACATCACTCACACACTGTCACACGCACACACAGCCGTCAGGGGGTTCAGTATCTTGCACAAGGACACTGCAGCGTTTGGAATGGGAGAGACGGCCTGCTCTACCTCCTGAGCCACAGCCACCACACTACTATGACACTTCACATGAGATAAAACAATCATTTACTGTCCTTGGATAGCATTGGCTTGGTCCCTAGCTCTACTGTGAGGAACATTGAGATATCTTGTTTGATCAGCACATATCATTTAACTCACACATATAAGCCTCTATCAATCCTTTTCTTACCTCAAGACTGGATTATTCAAATTGTATATTATTAGGATGTCCCATAAATCTGAGAGAATCCTTCAGTGATCCAAAATGCTGCAGCACGACTGTTGACACGAACTAGAAACAGATTCTTCCCCAGTTTGTGTTTGATGCCGACACCCTGAGTAGTAAGATTAGGCTTAAACTAAACTAAATTAAACTTGTGAATAATCTGTTTGTATTTTCCAATTTCAGAAACTATTTAAAATCATGTAGCTGTCGTTACTTTAATAGATGAAAAATATTTCTGTCTGAAAAAACACGACAGCCCTGGAAATTCGTAATTAAGGTCATGATGAACGTGTGGCCCTGGATGATCTTCCTCATACCGTTTCCTTTAATTGCTGATATTACCTCTGTCAGTCCTTTGGGCACAAGGGGGGTTTGGTTCTTTGATTATTAACATCGGGAAGGATCGACAAAAGAGGGCAGTCACTTCTGATATAATAACATCCAAAAGATAAGGCATCACTACAGGAAATCATCCCAGATATAGCAAAAGACAGGGCTTAAAGTTAAGAGATGAAATAGAGAGCATATCTTTCTGTTTATTTAGCAGTGTCATAGTTTACATATTATTGAAGGCCATCTTCAGAAAAAGTGAACTGTGGATCAAGTGAGGCTTTGTGTGATGCACAGTGAGCAGAAAAATAAAAAAACAAAGGCAAACAGGCATGAAGATGTTTCAGCGGGAGAATGAGGAAGGTGATGTGTCGACATGTGTTTGGCTGTCTAAATGGAGTTAAATGCTACCTCAGCTTTCCTACAGGAGGTTCTTGATTGTCAATAATCTAGTTGCCTCATCAATTCCATTCAATTCAATTCTATTTGTATAGCGCCAAATCATAATATATATTATCTCAAGGCACTTTACATAGACCTTAAAAATGATAGAGAAACCCAACAGTTCCCCGGCAGTCTTCTGGTAGGGGAAGTCTTCTGATCCAGTAGCTGCCAGTTAAGGTGGGAGAACATCCATCCACTACGAAAACAATCTCTGTCCACATCAGTTTTAATCCCCATCTGTACTAACATGCCTGAAATGCATATGACGTGACCTCTCAAGTACACTGGGCCGGTGTAAACAGGAAGCATTTGGCTGTTAGTTGCAGAAAGAGCCACAGACGAGAAGCAGCAATGACTACGCGTGTAAGTAGATGTGTCCTTGTAAAATACAGAATTTAACGTCACAACAACGGTAAGCAAAGACAACAGGCTCAGCAATGTGTGTAACTGATCATCCAAGTTGTATTCTACTCTGGGAGCTGAGGCTAGGGGCAGCTGTTTTCTTCTGGAAGGGGGTCATGTGACAGGAGCCCAACAAATCCCAATCTGCAAACGGTTGTGAGTGTGTATGTCATCGTTTCCAAACATCTCTGTTTCTGCCAGTTCAGACTAAAAAGTGGCCAGTGCGGCTTGCCTGTAGCAGAGTTGATGTATTTTCACTTTATAATGAAGAAGTATGGATGCAGCCTTGGTATCATCCTTCAAAGCCTCCAGGCTGCAGACAGCAGGGCCAGATGCTGAGGATATCGCACTTTTTTCTTATTCAGCCTCAGCCCATGGATTCAATTGGTCTGACACCATTTACCAACTTGTTTTACAGGCATCGCAGGTTTCAGCATTCCATCCAGAAGAAGGCACCAGTGATGTGGCTCACCGAGGAGCCCTTGGTTGGAAACAGTTCAATCATCGACCTGAGATCTTGACAGGGAGGGGTCTGTTCCTTCCTCCCAGAAGTCCTTAGAGAATATGCTGAAGAACACACTCAATCTCATCTAAGGGACAAAATCACAACTTTTGATAAAATATTAAAGCCATTGATTCCAGAGGGTCTGCTGAGCAGCTACAGGGTTTTGGCAGGAAACCCATGCTGACTCAGGGATCAGTCTGGAACATAAATATTACCTGCATTGTTTTGCATCTTACAAAGAACTGCCAACAAAAGATTAAATGTCACATGAGTAAAATAATCTAGCTGCAGTGACACGTTGTGGTGGACGTTCCTCTTAACAGCCTCCACCTAGCCTCAACAGTGGTGATCCTTCCAACTTTGGTTTAACTGTTTTGGGAGTCACAAGGGACAGACTATACCTGCCTTAATTGTAGTAGCGGAAGATGTGTCCTTCTTTAGATAACGGAGCAGACTTACATACATAATTAATTCACCAGGTCATTTTAATTAATCGCTTTTTTAAACACTTAGAAAACTGTTTACATTTTGAAATTCCTGTCAACGAGAGAAGGTGCTATTTTAAACTGGCCGATATTCTTAGTGCTTATGATGACCATCCTCAATCTAGCACACACTAATGCCCAATCCCATTTCCCGACTTCTCCCTACCCCTTGTTATGAAACAGAGTTTTGCATGTTAAGGTGCATATACACCCCGTTCCACATTATTATGCAAATTACACTTTGCTCAGATTTTCCTAAACAATAATGCACAGCCAGTCAGTATAATTTTCAAGTCATCAACTGTTAGAGTATAATTCAAATTTTATTGAACAAACCTCCCAGTGATAACAGTATTTTTTTCAAAAATAAAAAACTCAAAATGCAGTGTTCCAAATTATTATGCAGAGTTTCTGAGTTTCAGAGTTTCAAGATATTTTATAGGTTTTAAAGAACAAAAAATTGTCATTTGTTGAATTTGCAGCATTAAGAGGTCATATTTACTGAAATCAAAAAAAGTTTTAATCAAAAACATCTTAACAGGTCAAGTTACATGTTAACATAGGACCCCTTCTTTGATATCACCTTCACAATTCTTGCATCCATTGAACTTGTGAGTTCTTTGATAGTTTCTGCTTTAATATCTTTGCAGGATGCCATAATAGCCTCCAAGAGCACCTGCTTGGATGTGAACTGCCTTCCACCCACATAGATATTTTGCTTGATGATGCTCCAAAAGTTGTCAATAGGGTTAAGGTCAGGGGAAGATGGGGGCCACACCATGAGTTTCTCTCCTTTTATGCCCATAGCAGCCAATGCCCCAGAGGTATTCTTTGCAGCATGAGATGGTGCATTCTCATGCATGAATATGATTTTGCTTCGGAAGGCACGGTTCTTCTTTTTGTACCACGGAAGAAAGTGGTCAGTCAGAAACTCTGCATACTTTGCCGTGGTCATTTTCACACCTTCAGGGACCCTGAAGGGACCTACCAGCTCTCTCCCCCATGATTCCGGCCCAAAACATGTCTCCGCCACATCATTGTTGACGTCTCACCCTTGTTGGGACATGGTGGCCATTCAGCAACCATCCTCTACTCCATCCATCAGGACCATCAAGGGTTGCACGGCACTCATCCGTAAACAAAACAGTTTGGAAGTTAGTCTTCATGTAGTCCTGAGCCCACTGCAAACCTTTTTTGCTTGTGAGCTTGGTTTAGGGGTGGCCGAATAACAGGTTTAAGGACACTTTCAAACCTCTTGAGCATCCTACATCTTGAAGTTTGCGAGACTCCAGAGGCCCCAGCTGCTTCAAACACCTGTTTGCTTCTATTCAATGGCATTTTAGTGGCTGCTCTCTTAACCCTACGCATTTGTTTGGCAGAAATCTTCCTTATTTTGCCTTTGTCTGAACGAACCCGCTTGTGCTGTGAATCAGTGACAAATTTCTTCACCGTCCGATGATCATGCGCAATTCTTTTGGAAATATCCAATATTGTGATACCTTGACCAAGGTATTGCACTATTAGCTGCTTTTCAGCAGCAGAGAGATCCTTTTTCTTCCCCATTTTGCCTGAAACATGTAGCTTGCTTAATAATGTGGAACATCCTTCTTAAGAAGTTTTCCTTTGATTGGGCTCACCTGGCAAACTAATTATCACAGATGTCTGAGATTTATTTCAATCATCCAAATAGCCCTGAGACACAATACCATCCATGAGTTTAATTCAAAAACTAAAAAATGAATGTTTATGACCCTTAAATCCAATTTGCATAATAATGTGGAACGCGGTGTACACACAGCCGATAATATAGTACTTGCTCTTGAGAGCAGGACTGTGTGAAGTAACTTGTGGGGGCCACAAGCAGAAAGTTCTATATAATAATACCAAATAGAATGCATATATTAGTTGTAATGATTGCTGATCTCTACAAATTAAAAATAGGATTGATTTATTTATCAAAAGAGCCTGCACAGGAAATCTAACATCCATCTATTAGGTTTCTCCTGGCAAGTATGTGCTGGTCTCCCGTTCACCACAGAATTTAATGTTTATCAAATGGATATCTATTGTACTTAGCTGTTGTAACTTTGTCTCATTTTCAGCCTCTATTCTGAGCCTGCAGTTTAAGCAAACCATCTTTTCCATTCACATAACTCTCCCCTCTTATGCAAATTTGTATGAGGAGCCTCACATCTCCTGCAAGTGTAGCCAGTGCTGCCTGGTCCTGCAAAAGGACCAAGAGACACAAGAGAATCGCTCGCAGCATGAATCAATCTTAACAAGATTGAGTCATTTAAATAAATAAAAATTCACACTCTCAGCTACAATGGTCAATACCTTGTTGTTGTTGCTGTTTTGGACCTGAAAGAAACTGAAGGATGTTGTTCAATTCCACAAATACTGCCAGGGTTAAAATTGACAAAATAACACAGCAACCAAAAGCCTTGATGAAGTCAGAGTAATAGTAAAATAAAATTGTAATAGCAAAATAAAATGTTATGTAAAAAATAAAATTATTTTCAATTTCTTTTTCATCTGACTTGAGCCAAAAAATGAATGGTTTTGAAAGTATGCCAACCTTACTCAACACTACCTAGCTAGTTAAGGCTAGAAATCTAGGCTAAATACTAGTCTGCGTTGCTATAGCCGATTACTGCTAAGGATATGACTGGTGATGCCAGCTCATATAAGCATCATTATTCTCACTCCACAAGAAACTCAGAGGTTCAGTTCTCGCTGCAGATGCGTGAGTACATAACAGCTGACGACTATTATTTTATAATATACTTTTGACACTAGAAATTAAGAAACTTAACATCTCCCGCTTTTCAAAGACTCTGTTACATCCAGACTTGATTATGTTACTCCTTATTATCAAGCTCCAGCAGTAAGTCGTTAAAGACTCTGCAGCTTGTCCAAAATGTTGCAGCATGTGTCCTGATGAGAACCGAGGAAAGAGAGCACATTTCTCCAGTTTTAGCCTTGCTACACTGGCTTCCGGTTAAATTTAGAATAGAATAAAAAAATTCTCTTCCTCACCTTCAAGGCCCTTAATAATATGGCACCATCATACCTTAAAGAGCTGATAGTACGTTATCAACCCGCTAGAGCACTGCGCTCCCAGAATTCAGGCTAACTTGTCGTCCCTAAAGTCTCTAAAAGTAGAGTAGGAGCCAGAGCTTTCAGCTATCAAGCTCTTCTCCTGTGGTTTCATCTCTCACTTTCAGTTCGGAAGGCAGACACCATCTGTACGTTATAAGAGTGGTCGTAAAAACTTCCTTTAAGATAATGCTTATCGTTACAGCCGGTCCAGCCTTGTCTTAGACCTGCTCTTAGTTATGCTGCTATAGGTCTAGAAGGTAGGGGGACATATGACAGGCTGATTGTGATAATAATGGCAGACCCTGTATCATGTTGGCATCAGATAATTGTGGTAGACTTGATCGAGGTAAATGGATTTGTATTTATATAGAGGTGGCAGCTGACGGTGGATCCTGATGGCGGTAGTGGACAATGATTCTAGACCGGGGGGTTTTCAGCATTGCAGGGGGTGCGCGATCAACACATTTCCAGAATACTCTTGACTGTTGTGATAAATATCTAAAATAAGAAAAATATGTCTAAAATGATAGAAAGGTGATGAGGGGAACCTTGAAACCGGCTTGGGCCTAGAAACTGCCAGTAGTTTTCCCCTGTGCATGCGTGTTAAAGGTAGATGTTGAAGAGCGGTTGAGCTAGGTAGAAAAAGTCTCAGTCTTGGAAATGTAGTTTGTATGATTGGAATTTGTGCTATTGTCCTAAAGAAACCTTTCATATTTTTCTTTCTGCCGATCTTTTTCAAAGTATGGTACATTTAAGAATTTGATACAATCAGAATGTGGTATTACTGAACACTGTATTAAGTCTGTTCCATTAAACCACTACAAAAGTAACGGTTTTGAAGGTTGAAATGGTGCAATTGAAATTGTTTGACTAGTGTAACAGTTATCACAATTCGCAAAAAAGAATTCCAACCCAGTGCTTAATTTGTCCTCTTTGACTGGAGGCAGAAAACTGTTGCAATGTCCTTCAGGCTTGCCCTTCCCTAATGAAACTACAAGAAACACAATAATAGGGCATTGATGAAGAGTCAATCAATCAATCAATCAAATTGTATTTGTATAGCCCATATTCATAAATCTAAATTTATCTCATAGTGCTTTAACAAGGTGCAACTTCCTCTGCCCTGCTATTATTCAAATAAGTTTGTGTGTTTACATTCTCTAGAAATTTGACTCTGAATTTGAATGTGGTTTTAGATTTAACAGTGTACTACTTAGATAATGAATGCACATTATGTAGTCCAAAATGCAAGATATGGCCAGAGTTCTTTTCTCAAGTAAAATGTTTAGAGCTGTCCTGCAACAGCAGACGCCAGTCTGAGGCACAACACAGTCTTACCTTTGCGGATGTGCTCAAAGAAACCACAGGCAGTTGAAGCGGTCAGGCCCAGGAATCTCCTCCTTGAGATGTGGTTTTTACCATCTCCTCAAGTCTGTCGAGTTCCAGCTCACACTGTCCTAACACAGCTATTATAGCAGAGATCCACACAGTCCACATATGGTGGCTTCAGGGTGTGCAGAGGTGTATACCTGAACATAACGATGGTGTTGAACATGCTCCTGAACTTTCCTGACTGGCCAAAGAGGATGCCTAGCTGGTGGACAGAGCAGCCAGGCCCTGTGATCAGATTAAGGCTGTGTGCACCACAATGCACATAGATGGCTAATGGCTGCTGCCTCCTCAGTAATACCTCTGCACCTCCCTGCCATGTTTAAGGCATCTTCATAAGCAGCGACTCTTATTAGAAATGGTCCATATAGCACAAACAGACTTGTATTCAGTACCAGAAACATTGTAAGTACCAACAACTCCTCTTTGCAGTTCTATAAGAAAAAGAAATTGCTATTCGACATCAGCTCCAACATGATCAGCTTAGCAACACTTGCCATTGTTCTGAGGTAAACCGAGAAGCCAGAGGACACCAGCATAGAAACTCGACCTTCAGTTGCGTTTGGCGGTGAAAGTGCAGTGCGACTCACACAATATATGCACAACTATGAATGCCTGGCCCTGTGCGTGTGGGCAAATGCATACCTATGGCCTATCTTTGATCCAGAAGCATGAATCAGCCTTAACTTTCAAGAGCTTTCACTTTCATTTGCATGGGCTGAAAAGTGAGTCGTCCACCAAACAGAGGTTCGGCGGCTCGATCCCCCTAAAGACACCGAACCCCAATTTGCCCCTGATGGCTCTGCAATGTGATTGATGTATAATAGAGAAAGTTCTGCACAAATGTGTGTGTGACTTGGTGGGTGGTAAAATTGTAATTGGTCATAAAGACTAGAAAGGTGCTTAATGAATACAAACCATTCACCATTCTCCATTTAAAAACACAAAATTCCTTTTACTGATGGAATGGAATGTAGCAAGGGAAATCACTCAACTGCTTCTCTTGAATGTGGTTGCTTTAGCTTTGTGCAGTCACTGAGGTCTAAACTCAAACTATTCTGTGGCAGTGTCCTCTAAGCTGTTGCAGACACTGGTCTTCATGATCTACTGTGGCTGGTCCCATGGCTCTTTCCCTGACTCTGACCCTTCCACCACACCCACGGGTCTGTCTCCTTGACAGAAGAATTACAGATCACTAACAAATCGGGGCTTGTGATGTTGGATCATGAACATGGTTCAGAGTGGCAGTTGATTGTAGATCATGATTACAAATAGGTTACCTAGATCTATAATATGCCTACTCACATACTGCCATTTATGACAATATCTCTATCAGTACAATTGTCATTACTGCTCCCTTAATCTCTGCCAGATTTTTTATTTTGGATAAAAACTTAAAACATTTATGTTACATTTTTTTTGTTAAATATAAATATAGTTATTTTGTTGAGGTGCTCTACACGTGACAGTTATTGCTCCTCTGTCTTTCCTGTCAGAGGGATCCCTCACATGTGACTCTCCATGGTTTCTACATTTTTTACCCCATTGAATTTCGTGGGGTTTCCATACTCTTACTTAGGGTTAGGGGAAAGAATGCAGCACCTTCTTATGCCCTGGGAGGCAAATTGTGATAGGTGAATATGAGCTAATCAAATACAATTTGAATAGTGGATTGATTAATTCAAGAAGCACATCTCAAATATTTTAACATCAGTGTGTGAAGGTCGGGAATTCTATGAATCCTGCCAGAAGCTTATATATATCATGACATTGTTTGTTGAATTTATTGTTTCTAAAATTAACTTATTACACCAAGGCATCCATTTGATATAAACCAAGAAAATTGAATGTACATAAATAGAGTCTTTTAAACTTAACTTTGCATCTTTAATCAGCACTAGCACCGTAAATGCATATTATGGTATTTAAATAAGTGGTTATGATGGGGATGTTAGAAACAGAAAGTCTTCAGTACTTTGAATGTGCGAGGGATAAACCCAACAGTAACAAATCATTCAGGGCTACGCCTATACTCATGACAGGGTTACAGTAAACAAACTATTTCATCTTATGCCCCAAGGTTGGAAATTCAGACACATGACAACATTTGCTGAAATATGATCCAAGGCTAAAGTGGGTGGATCTTGTGGGATTATCATCTCCAAGTTTTTTGGGGGTGTTCTTTATTTTGTTTCACTTTATAGTTCATGCTGTGTAATTTGAATCCCACTCATTCATGCATCTAGTAATATGTTGAAACCACATCATTTTATGCCTTTAAAAATCCAAGCACATTTTAAACAAATTCTAGTGTCTGGTAAAAGCACAAAGTTTCCCACACAACCCCACAAATTGGGCAACAACAGTGGCTTTATTTATTTTTTATTTTATTTTTTTTACTTAAGCTATTTTCAGACATGACCTCCGTCTTGAAAATAAGGTCCGGAACTTTCTACGGAGTTCGCCTTTCACACATGGGCACAGGCACGTGCACAGATAGACCCCTAGTGGTGCTCAAGCACTGGCCCTTTTGCCCTGGATGAGAAAAGTGCCCTTCTGCTGGAGCCCAATTTTTTCTTCATACATCAATATTTAAGAATAGAAATGACTCTCTCTGTCATCCAATTCTCCCCAAATGTGTGTGATATCTGAAGGGCATTTATTTGAGTTCTTTTGAGAATTTCGCCAGGGGGCCGCGGACCCCTGGTTGAAAAACCCTGATTTAAACCACAATTCAGATGTTTCCTGTTGCTGCAGCTCCTCAACACCGGAGAAATAAATCTCTGGATTTCTGGACAATTGGATATTTCAAGAGCTTTCCATTGGAGCAATTCCACCTGACATCCATCCCTTTATCCACCGGTTTCACCATCCATCCATCCCACCATCCATCCATTCATCCCTTCATCCCTTCATCCATCCATCCATCCCTCCATCCCTTCATCCAGCCAGCCATCCCTTCATCCCTTCATCCATTCATCCCTTCATCCATCCATCCATCCCTCCATCCCTTCATCCAGCCAGCCATCCCACCGTCAGTCCTGAGATGGTAGTGAACCAGCCGCATTACAGCGGGTAGAAGAGTTACAAATCAGGAAGGCCGTGGTCAGAGTCATGCTCAGTAATCATGTCCCAATAAAGAGGTGGATTTATTGGCTAAGCACAAAATCGTGATGACATCATGGACAGTTCACTTGGCAAATCAGAAGGAAAAACAATAACCAAAGGAAACATTATTACACAATGGCAGCTGGGATGTAGCAATGTACATTACGGACAGTATGTTGCAATACTTTATCCCTTTAACCTTTAAACTTCATAGGGTTGGGTGAGTTTCCTCTCCCTATGATCCCACCTTTAGATCAGAGGCTAGAGAACATAGATGTTAGGCATGATCCTGATTATAGCTGAACGAAATTGAAGAGGCTGAAGAAAACACAGATCTATTCACAAGTTGAGACGGTGGTACACAACGAGCTACTACAACTCAACAGTCACCATGGACTCACACAAATATGTTCTTGAACTATCCACCAAGCAAATCAAGAAAAAGATCAAGGCGATCCTTTCAGATGGGACAGAGAAATCCCCACCTGTACGACAGGATCAGAGCTCCTTCACTTTAGATGAGGAATTCATCATGAAGAAAATGAAGGACAACTGTCCACAGTTCTTCTCTCACGTTACATCTGATGAATACACAAGCTACTTCGAGACCTTGTGTGAATTTAGTCAGTTGATTGCTCGAGAGACTGCGAGCAAGATAAACAACAGCATAGGCCTGATGCTTAGAGCCACTTGTGAGGGAAGCGGTGATGGACCAGAAGCTGTCAAAGAAGTGATCGCTGTTATTGGAAATATCACAGATTGCTTGCTCTCTTCATCCACCAACAAAAGACAAGAAGAGGTCCAGGACCTTCATGAGGAAGAAGAGCATATCTCACATCTTAAAAAGTCAGAGGAGACAGTGAAATCAGATCACGGCAATTCTGAAGAGGAATGTTCAGAAAATCAGAATTCTGGAGCTGAATCTTCAGATGAAGACAGTGATGAAAAGCAATGTGATGAAGGAGACGTTGTTGATGTTGAGGATTCTGCTGATGAGTCTTCAGATGATGAAGATTCTGCTGATGAATCTTCAGAATCTTCAGATGATGAAGATTCTGCTGATGATTGTGGAAAATGTGACACTAAGGAGGAAACTTCTTTACAGCCAAGGCAGGCTCCTCAAGTCCAGCCTCCTTCTGAGCCAAGAAGGTTGCCAGAGCCTGAAGTCCGGCCTCCTTCTGAGCCAAGAAGGTTGCCAGAGCCTGAAGTCCGGCCTCCTTCTGAGCCAAGAAAGTTGGCAGAGCCGAACTCAGCTCACAGAAAGATCTCCTCTGTTGTTAGAGGACTGGTGATGTACACCATCAAGAAGTCCAAGGCACCGCCGAGTATGATAGATGGGCGTAGCCTCATCAACAATCTTACAGAGAAGGCCAAGCAGAAGATCAAGCCTAATAAAAAGATGGAAACCACGTTGGAAAATGTGGAGGAGATCCACAAGGCGGTTTTCAAAGGACTGCTGAAAAAGGTTGGAACTGCGAGGGAGATCCTTCAAATCATGGAGACGCAGTGTTGTGACAGCGTCTTCATTGATGAACTGAGGATTCAATTGATGTCACCTCCAGTTAAAAAGAAAGAACCTTTCCGCAGGTTCTTCTCCTCAATGGGGAAGCTCTTGAAGAGGCCGTTTAGGACCTGATCTACTCAGGTGCAGATGTGCAAACATGGTGGAGGTGTTGTGCCCTGGAAAGGGGAGTTGTTAATAAAACGACTTGGACACTGTGTTTCTTCTGATCTTGCATTTTCTTTCCATTCACTTATCCTATACAGTTAAATAGACAGGTAACAATATATGGAAATAAGCAACATCTTACTCTCTTTTTGTGTGTTGCTAAGCTAACCGTGGTCACAATGCACACAACATGTGTTGCACTCATGCTACCCTCGTGCTGCTCCATGCCTGCCACTGGAAGAGCGGAGTTTAGCCAGATACACAACAGTGTGATACAACTAGCTGCACAAACATCACACAATCACCAATTCACCTATCAAAATAATTATAATATTGTGACAAAACAACTCAGTAACATGCTCACAGAGCATAAACATTCATTTCTGACCTGGAGAGGGGAGATGTTAATAAATCGACTCGAACACAGTGTTTCTTCTGCGTACTAGAGAAGTACAAGTACCTGAAAGTACAAGTACCTCAAAGTAAAAATTGGCTGCAAATGCACTGACGCTGTAAGTCGAGAGATTTTTAAACTTCATTGTTTAAAACTGGGTTCAATGCAAATGGAATATCTCAGCTTCAAAAGCAGTTTGAGTTTTGGATGTCCTCTGATGATCCTCTTTACTATGCTGAATCTATGCTGCTTCACGCCCTCCTCAACATGCTCTTCTGTTATTGTTTCATCGAGAGACACATATTGGCCACAGTTCCATGTTGTATGTTTATCATAATTCCGTGTGGTGTCAGAATCACTAACTTACTGCCTCTCTGTGAACATTTTACTCCAAGCCGTCGCTCTGACCTCGACCCTTCAACCCAAACAGCTCAGCGGCTGGTTACAGCTGCTTTATTCTACATTTATCACCACGATGCACTTAAGTTAAGAGGAGTGAAAATCCATTTAAACCAGGGGTTTTCAACTGGTTTTGTCCCAGGGACCACCATTGTGCCTACGTGTGTGTGCGTGCGTGCATGTGGATAGAAGGAAGTTTTAACATTTGGTTTTCCATGTTGGTTTTATTTAAAAACCTCAAACAAATCTAGAAAAATCTGTGTAAAAAACAACAAAAACGGTTGATTTTCAGTGGTTAAGAATTGAAAACAAAATTAAAATGCAGTTTGTAGTTGTACTGCATCTCAGAACCATATGTACATCAATATATAACGTTCATGACTTAAATGTACAGACAAAATATTATTACAAGTATTTGTCTTTTGCTTTATTTAATATTTTCATTATTAATTCTGCCATTTTGGGCCTTCTTTTTGGGAAAAAAACAGTCTGGTGAGGAATATTGTGGTATATTATTAATGTAATGCTGCTTATGCTTCAAATCTGTCAGATGGCCTTGTATTGTCTGTTATTCATTTATTTTTTTCAATTAGATCGTTTGAGTTAGTTTGTTAACATAAACAAATATATATTTATTATTATTGTTTTTAATTTCATAAATAATTTTGGCGATGGGTGCCCTTTTTTTGGGTTTGAGCACCTGCCCCCCAAAATGTCTGTGCACGTGCCTGCATGGGCATCACAGCAGGAGACTCTTCATTCGTGGCTCAACTGTCTATTCATGTGCTGTTTTTTTTGTGGTTTTTTTTTGATTTTTGTGTCTGTTGTATGTTGAAAAACCTCATTAACACACCCATCGTTGCTGTATTCTCACATCGGCTCCTCCGGACTCTTTGCAGACTCACAGGGGACTGGCTGGAGAACATCTGCAGAAGGTTTGCAGAAAGTCTGGAGGCTCTTACTTGTACTTTTGCATTCACACATACAGCCCCTGCAGGGAATGTCTGGAGGATCTCCAGAGTTCAGTGCATTTCTGAAAGCAGCTATACAGTCACACTACCATCTTTCACTTCCTTTGCAACTCAAACACATTCAGACACAGAGTGACAGCAAAGAAGTGTGTTGATGAAACCACAGAACAGCATGTGGGGAATATATTCAAAGTAACTGAAACATCTTACATTTTCCAGACGAAAAAATGTGTACATTAAAAGACAAGGTCTCCGTATTAAACATAACTTACAAACTCTGCTCAGCAAGAACAATTTAAAAAAACTGCACTACTCCCCACAGGACTGGAGAGAGTAGTCATGTTGAACACATTAGAGCAAAGTCACCACCATTTACATGGCAACAACATACATCAGGGCTTTGGACTGAAGACCTGACTCTGCTGGAACAGTTTCAACGAAGTCTGAGAGACAGACTCTCAAATTTCAAAACTCTGCATTGTAACCCCTTCTTTACTCTTGACTCTTGGGCTAACCAGCCGATCAGCATGTTGCCCATTGAAATCAGACATTGTCAAACTGTCCAATGACCCGAAGTCGAGTTTTCAAGATTTGCGTAAATTCAAGACATAAAAGTAGTTTAATTCAGACACATTGGATCTTTTTTTGAATGCCACAGCTTGTCAACCTGATTCAAGTTAGGACTCTAAAACCTTAATTTGACTTATTTTGAGCCGATGTGGACTTGCCTGTGTGCTTCGAATCATTGCCCTGCTCTTCAACTGTGGGTCACAAACTAATGGGAGGACATTCTCCTGGAGGATGTTCTTGTTCCATCAAGGATGGAGAATCGTTCAGGTCTTGAAGTAGCAAAGCAGCCCAAACCATCACACTAGCACCACCATGTTTGACCGTTGGAATGACGTTCTTTATGTTAAAGGCTGTGATAGGTTTACAGCAGATGTAACCGGAAACAAAGTTTCTGATGCTTTTGACTGATCTTTCCACAGAATATTTTCCCAAATGTCTTGAGAATCATCAAGATTTTTTTATGGCAAATGGGTATTCCTTATGTAGAATCATGGCCATGGAAGCAAGTGAGGCCTGTAGTTCTTCAGATGTCTGTATTGGTTCTTTTGTGACCTCCTGGATGAGCTGTCAAATCTCTATTAGAGGAAATATGGTTCACCACTGTTCGGGATGTGTTTTAGAACCTCAGCACAGAGACGGAACAGTGAGCACGACTCTCAGATGTGGTAGCTGAGAGAGAATATATCTGTGGGTGGTCGTCAGTGAGGAGGGAAGGCAGGAGGATGACAGGTGAATCCGGGAGGAGACAAGGAGACAACACAGGGAGAGCAGTGTATAACAACACAAGAAGGTATTCTGATTAATCTAAGCAGAGGGGCAAAGGACGAAAAACTACCACAGCTAGTGACGAGGAGGAGCTTGCGATGACTGGGAACACGACCACGGTAGATATCCTGTTGCTTATCAGCTGTCATGTTCTGTCAGTTTAGTTTGTGTATTTCTGCCTCTGTGTTTTCTGTTTCCTGTTTTATTTTGTAGTCTCTGTTCCTTGTGGGTTGTTTCTGTCTTCACTTCCTGTCTTGGTGATTGACTTTCTAACTCTTCATGTGTTGCACCTGTGGCCAATTACCCCTGCCTTCCCTTTGTTTATTTAAGCCTCTGTCCTTCCCCATGTCTGCTGTCGAGTTGTCTGTTTTTCAGGCTGTGTTCCATGTTGCTGTTTTTCCTGCTGTGTTTTTTGGTGCTGTCCTGCATTCCTGCCATGTCCTGTTCTCCTGAGTCTAGTGTAAGCTTCCTTTGTGTTTTTGTCCTCTTGTTCTTGTTCATGTCTTTTCAGTGTGTCAATTCCATTAGTGTTTGTTTTGTGTTTGTGTAGTTAATGCCTCTTTTACATTAGATACTCTTTTGTTAAATATCTCTGCTCCTGGGTCCGTTTAACTTCACACAACCCTGACATCAGCGGATGAGCTGTCCCTGGCCGTGCCTCCGCCAAGTCTTCAGGGGAAGATGGCCCACACCTGCGGAGGGCAGAGCGACATGTGAAGGAGGAGAGAAACCAAGGGGCACAGAGGAGCTGTGACACTTATATGGCTGTGTATTACCCTTTCCACACTGATAGATTTGAAAGACTCTGTTGTACTTGTGTTCTTGTGTTTCTTTCGCGGCCTCATGTTTGCCCATTGAGACCTTTTTATCTGACTTCACATTGCTTGAATAATTATGTTCTAGTGACATTTAGATTGGAAAGGTCCGGCAGGATTCATGTCTGGTTGTGGCTAATGACATTTATCCCAATTAAATTTGGTTGGTTGCTGGATTAGGAAACCGAGGGGGACCGGTCTTCACTGGGTCAGGCAGGTTAGTATTTGTTAATTCCCTTTATAAATAAAATATTGTTTTTGAGCGATTTAATTCACTCTAAAACAATAAATAATTTTTAAACCTGAAACCACTCAGTGACAGAATTTCACTGAGCGATACTGAAGTTATAATTCTTTCTAACCTTGGTGGATCTTTCTAAGGTTTTGATTCCGACGTGTGAACATCTAACCAATCTGAACGTGTGTTGTTGACGACTCCACATTTTCAAGTAGAAGAAGAACAGCTTCCTCCTCTGCTCAATCTGATATGAAGTTTATTTGCTTGTTTGTTAAATATATCAGTCTTCAGCTATGCTCTCAGTTATTTCTGTCTTTAGAAGGCTATGAAATGTATTGACCCAAAATGTGCAGCTGGGACAAGAGCAACACATGGGGCCTTCCTCAAATTAAATACTCACTAAAACACATTTAGCTTGGTGTCAACTGTTGGAGCAGTTCTTCAAACTGTCTGACAGACGTCCTGATACATCTTCACACAGCTGTGGTACAGTTTAAGCTTGTTAACCAAGTAATAAAATTGGATATTGTATGTATCCAGGTATTTAGTTTGGTTCTTTTCATCAAATACAACAAGAACCAGATCGCCATCATCTCATGCATCTCTCTTTATCTGAGGTGCAATTTTTTTTTAGTAATTTATTTATCCAACTTATATTGCTTAGTGTGAGTAGTCATGCACATTGAAATTCGCCTCTGAATTATTCAATATTTCTCGCCATTTATTCACAATTCCATGGATGTGCAAAGGCCTTTATGTGCTTTTATTGGACTGGATGGCAGCTTATTTTATTTAAATGAGACTTTCACAGATTCAGTCCTTCCTTCACTTGGCACAAGTGTAAATCTTTGGTTTTGTGACATTTGACAGCCAGCAGAAACATCATCGAAGCCTTTTATTATCAATTAAGAAATATCCCCAAGGTCAGACACCATACATGCTTTTACATCTTCATGTCTGGGCTCCTGCAACTCTGTTTTTACCTGCTTGAACTCCTTTTCAGTCTCTCAGTTGCAATTTGTCCAGAACTCAGCGTACAGATTGTTACATTCAGGAAGTCTAGAATATGTTCAAATTCTTATTATAGCCCAACAAGGTCCTCAAGAACAACTGATCAAAACTTCTAGCTGAAAACTGAAAAACAAATGACATTGGTTTTCAATTACAGCTCTAAATCTCTAAACAATGACTCCTACTCAGTGTGAAATCCACATAATCCACTGCAGTTTATAAATCTCTGCTGAATACTGACCTTTCCATGATGGCCACATATTTTTTTAATTTTATTGTGTACTATTATTGTTGGATCATTTAAATCTATTATATTAAATCAGATTTCTTTTTTATAAATCAGATGTTTCATTTATTATAATTCTGTATTAATTTGACCTTTTATATAATTTTAGAAATGGAAATACAGTGCACACTCGCTTGATATGAGATTTTTTTCTACCTTGTTATTTCCCATAATTAAATTTCACCCATTTATTGATGTTAGGGGGACTGCAGTTGATGCATCTGCTCATGTTCCAAACTTGGAGTTCCCTATCAGAGGTGTTCCAATAATATAATAATTTTAGTAGTCCATTATTGTTTTGTATAATATGCACAGAAAGAATGTGTGTAGATCTCTTCTAGCAGGAAAGTCTATGTTTTCATTGTCGGCTTAAATAAAATAGTTTCCAACAGATGGAATTTAGAGGTGTCCTTCATCTTCAAGATACCTTAAAGTAAACACAGCTTAGCTTTAAGCTCATTTCTCACTCAGATCATTGAGTTAGACTGCAGGCAGCTGTACTTTCATTTTGTGACGCAGTCAGTGTTTTGGAGCGCAGTTTCTTTGTCAGCTTTCATTGAAATAGCCTGTGTCTGTTCCTTTGGATCAACGCAGTGCATCCTTATTTCCATTTTGATTTTATTTCCTTAGCATTTTATCAAGCATTATATGATATGTTAGTTGATTTGGTTTTATTTAACCCTGAAGTCTCTTGAGATACATCATCTCTTTCATTAAAATGATTTCGCAATAATCACTGCAGGGGATACTGTGGGTATCAGCTGTTCCTTACACACATCATCATTTGACAGGATTTTAGTGTGATAGCATTTAATATTTAAGCTTTACACCTAGGTGGTGTTTATATGACAATAAAAGTAGCAACAAGTGATTCAGGTGGATTCAAGCACTGAAATGTAAATGTATTTAAAGATATAAGAATGATCCATGTGGTCCAGAGCTGCAACAGACCCTTCAAGTTCAATCATCTTTGAAACCCAACATCCCCTTCTGCCTTAAAAATGTGAGTAAACTGAATTTATGATTGGTTCAGCATAATAAGACATAAAGTTGAACCAACTGCAGCAGTTGAAGCCAGTTACCTGTTAAGTACCAGTACAAAGACAGGGACACTCACAGGTAACAGATTAAAGTTCTTAAGGCCAAGTCTTTACTGATAATCAGGAAGGTCTAACATAGACACAGCAAACAAAAATCCAAAAGAGCCAACACAAAGAACAAATGTTGAGAGCAATTAAAACACAAGGGAACAAAGACTGACAAGGAGGCATGGGGAACAGGGAAAGGTCTACTATAGGGAACACCAGGTGCAGGTAGGTAATGAGGTGCAGGGGTGGAGGGAAACACGAGGGCAGGAACTTAAAAAACTCAAAGTGGGAGTGCATGGAAAGGACATCTACCGCCAGAGTCATAATGACAGCGTAGATGGTGAACTTTTGGGGTAAAGGGGCAGTGTCTGGGTAACTTACTAGTTTTTGGAGCTCACAGTCATTATCATAGCTGGTTTTCAGTCTATGTGTAACTCATAACGGTCAACTTAAACAACAAGATTAAAGGAATATAAGTTTTGGGAGAATAATATCATAAAAAAAGATTAAAAGCTCAAATCAATAGAGAACATGTCCACAGCACTAATAAGAGACATTTATAGAGACTGACCTCGTTAATTTGTTGACTTTTGCTGGACAAACATTTTCACACCCAGGCTTACATGCTGAAATAGTTGTTTACCTCTGTACAACAGCATGTTGCGTGACATATTTTTTCGCATGATTAGGTGTTCCGCAACATTATGTGCGCCGCAACATTATGTGCGCCGCACGGTGATGTGCACTACACAGTGATGTGATGATGTGCGCTGCAGGATGATGTGATGATGTGCGCGCACATGATTATGTGCCACGCACGGTGATGTGCGCTACAAGGTGATGTGCGCCACAGTAAAATGTGCGCCGCACGCTGATTTGCGCTGCAGTAAAATGTGCGGCGCAAGGTAATGTGCGCTGCAGGATGATGTGATGATGTGCGCCGCACAGGTGATGTGCGCTACACGGTGATGTGCGCCGCAGTAAAATGTGAGCCGCACAGTGATGTGCGCTGCAGGATGATGTGATGATGTGTGCCGCATGAGGATGTGATGATGTGCGCTCCACGGTGATGTGCGCCGCAGTAAAATGTCCGCTGCACGGTGATGTTCCCCCACACGGTGATGTGCGCCACGCGGGGATGTGCGCCGCAGGCTGATGTGCGCCACGCGGGGATGTGCGACGCAGGCTGATGTGTGCCGCAGGCTGATGTGCGACGCAGGCTGATGTGCGCCACAGGGTGATGTGCGCCACACGGTGATGTGCGGCGCAGGCTGATGTGCGCCACAGGGTGATGTGCGCCACACGGTGATGTGCGGCGCAGGCTGATGTGCGCCACACGGTGAAGTGCGCCACACGGTGATGTGCGCCACACGGTGATGTGCGCCACACGGTGATGTGCGCCACACGGTGATGTGCGCCACATGGTGATGTGCGGCGCAGGCTGATGTGCGCCACACGGTGATGTGCGCCACGCGGGGATGTGCAGGGTGGCGCAGGGTGATGTGCGCCACACGGTGATGTGCGCCACATGGGTGATGTGCGCCACATGGTGATGTGCGGCGCAGGCTGATGTGCGCCACACGGGTGATGTGCGCCACGCGGGTGATGTGCAGGGTGGCGCAGGGTGATGTGCGCCACGCGGGTGATGTGCGCCTCAGGGTGATGTGCGCTGCTTGATGATGTGCGCCACACGGGTGATATGCGCCGCAGGGTGATGTGCGCCGCAGGGCTGATGTGCGCCACACTGGGGATGTGCGCCGCAGGCTGATGTGCGCCACACGGGTGATGTGCACCGCAGATTGATGTGATGATGTGGGCGATGAATGTGATGTGATGATGTGACCTGAAGGATAATGTGCGCCGCTTGATGATGTGCTCTGCAGGCTGATGTGCGCCACATGGCGATGTGCGGCGCAGGCCATAGGGTGATGTGCGCCACGTGGGGATGTGCACTACACGGTGAACAGTTAACCACACATCTACCAGCAATCCGCTCAACAGGAAGAAATGATACTGGATATGATGTGTCTGTGCCCTGTAAGCTTCAAACTCATAATTTGAACTTCTTATTAAACTTTCTCAGTATTCCATTAAACACTAAAAACGTTTGTCCAAAGCGACTTACAATATGTGCATTAAACTATGAGGGTACAAACACAGAACAGCAAAAATCATGTAAAAACAATAACTTAATACCAGAAAGACTAAACGGGTCCTCAATCAGATACTCATCCCATATAAAATGAACCGCTGCTTTAAGATGAAAAGGACAGTTGTGAAGCTTTTACTATGAAGACCTCACGCCAGTCGTTTGCGTCATCACCTGATGGGCTCGTCCAATCACAGCCTCGTGAATGCAGCGTCAGTCTCCCGCAGACATGAGCGGGTCGTGTTAAGCTTGTTTCATACGAGTGACTGTTTTCGGTTTAAATAACTTACTGAAGTCGACACGACGCTGTTTCCCTGGAGGAGAAGATGAGTGCCTGGGAAAGCAAAGCTGCGGGCCCGGTGTGGCGGAGTCGAGGCGGAGAAGACGGACGCCCAGTCCCTGAATTAAGTGTGAGACCCAGCCAAAGAGCGAAGCCATTGCTAACTGCTAAGCTAACACTCAGATCTGAAAAACATGTGAACAGCTGTTGGGATTAGCGCAAAAGTTGCTAAAAGTAGAATAAAAGGGTTAGGGTTAGGGTAAGTTCTTTCATAAACGTGACATTTTTCTTGTTTTGTTTTTTTCGTAGGAATCTCTCTCTTTTCTGATCTTTTCATCATTGTGTTTTCACAGCCTGATTCCTGCACACGAGGACGCAGTCACTGCACATTACGCCGAGACTCGCTGAAAGTCCGCATTTGCTGTGCGGAAAAACGACGCCATTGTATGTAAGTATCTGTTAGGATTTTTTGGGGGGGAATTTTTCTGTGGATCTTCCAACGGTGATGAAGCGAGGCTATTTTCCGTTTATTAATAATAACTTCATGTTACTCATGTTGTTTTCCAGCTGCCTGTACTATGACGTACCCACTATGAGCCGATAGGAAGGAGCTCTCGTACATCCAACCGGACCTTGCATCAGCATTGAGGAGTTCAGGAGAAGAAGGGTAAGGTTAGAATCATTAAATCATTTTTCAGTTGCATGTTTAGGTGTATGTTGTCATTGAACTGTGCTAATTGTACTGATTGTGTTTACAGCTGATTGAAGCAGGACAGATGAATTGGATCCATCCTTCCACAGTCAGGAGCTCAGAGACCTGTGTGCGACGCCTCAAGTAAGACTAAAAGTTACACTGGATCTCACAGCTACACACCACACAGACGTCTACACACTGGGGCAGATTCGGACAGAGTCCCACAAAGAACATATGACCTAGAGGCTGCAAAGAGACATTTCGAGCTTCACCTGATTTAGTTTTTCACTGGCTAGGCCAGTTGTGTTTGTACAATATTTGTGCTGTATGTAAATAAAGCTTTGACTCAACATATACCTCGTTCCTCTTTTTTTCCCTGTACAAAATGTAAACCTATAACATCAAGCATGAATGAATGTATAGTCTTAATTAACTGCATTGCATTTGGTAAA
The DNA here is from genome assembly GCA_038501795.1 of Pseudopleuronectes americanus. Lineage (NCBI taxonomy): Eukaryota > Metazoa > Chordata > Actinopteri > Pleuronectiformes > Pleuronectidae > Pseudopleuronectes > Pseudopleuronectes americanus. Next base: position 15,534,499 of record CM076736.1, on the reverse strand, counting down.
GGCTTACTAATAAATTATTATATATATTATTAGTAACAACTATATTTTATTTTTTATTATTAATATTTTGTGGGAGGGGTTAACCCCTCGTGTGTGCTGCAATGATTCAGGATGACCAATGGCATCGCTTCTACCAGCCAATCACGAGTGACTTTTCGCGTTGTTTTCCTCCAATGGTGAATCGAGAGAGGCGATCAGCAGAGGCTTCGCCCTGAGTCATATGCTAATTGGCTAACACCTCCGCTCAGCGACCCCGATGCTCTCCCCCTTTGTTCACCAGACCCCCACTCCGCGGTGCGTTTACTGCAATCCTTTGCTAATAATGTCACGGAAGAACGCTGTGCTGACTTCCTGTAAATAGGCACAAATAGCAGGGGATCAGGTAAATTCCAAAAGATTTCCAATGACTGAAATGTTGCTTTTTGCCTAGTGTAGCTCCCAGCGAGGTTGCAAGTCATAAGAAGAAGTGCGGAAGAAGAATCCATATATCAGGTGCTCTGCTTCGCAACTGCAGAGGCAGAGTCCAGGGAACATGACCTGATGGTTAAGGGCCGTGCCAGAGAATGACTGCTGTGCCATAAAAAGATGTGAAATGCTCTGCCTGAAGGCTACTTTGGTACAGGACCTTTTACTGCAGGAGCTACTGTATCAAATCTGAGCTGCGGTTACAGAAACAAGTCTACAAATAAATCCCTGCAAGCAGCTTATAATGGTTATTATTGTGAGGTCACCCCTGAATTCTGCTTCACACTACTTTTCTGCACTCCCTATAAATTGTTGGGTACTTCAGGTTGGTGGTGGCAACAGAGAAAAGCTGATATGGTCAACACAATCAGCGGATGTCATTTCATATAGGAGCTGATGATGGAAACTGTGTATTTTTCCCACTACAGCGGCGCATTGAGTTGAGCCACAGGTATTCATTATGAAAAGGCAACCATTCTGACTGGAGAACAATCTGTGACATCAGTGATACAAATTCTGAGAAGAAACTCTTTGCTGGTCTAGAGATCCAGCGGAGGCAGGGAAAATGAAGGGCTGGGTGCGAGTGTGGAGTGAGGGGGAAAGCGTTACTGGCAGGAGGTGATGCAGACTGGGTGGCTGGTAGCTGTTTTCAGACATGACCTCTGGAGGAACTCTGGAGAACTGGGTGGGGTTTGCCCTTTGCAAAACGCAGCAGGAGATTCTCTGCTCAGTGTTCACAACAGCAACAAATCCTCCAGAGTCTTTAGGTGAGGGGTGGAGCAGCAGGTGGGGGCAAGACCTAACATATTACTTCTGTTACGGAGATCACAGGATTTTATTGACAACACATCAACCCCAGTGTCGGTTCTTACCATCAAAAACTCTCATGACATCTTCCTCTGTGTCTTCTGCATGTGTGGCTCACCGTCCTCAAGTTGCATCAGACTGGAGAGCATCATGGGCAGCTCTGGAAACAAAGGGAGATACGACCACAGCTGGACCTCAAGAATATCTACTGTAATGTATCCTGAATCTACAGAGCTATTAATCTATTGGAGTGGCTTGTTTTGTTGATGGTGTAAGTTTCTCATTACTATCTTCAATTCATAATGTATCAAATTATAAGTTTTTCAAAATGCGACAGGAATGAGGTTCGAAAGAAGTACACGTCAGATACTGTATTTGAACAGCAGAGGAAGTACTTTAATTTTGTAAAATATACTCAAGTCAAAGTAAAAGTACCTATTTTCTACTTGAGTAAGTAAAAGTAAGTACTTGCTTTTAAATTGACTTTAAGTACTTAAAGCAAAAGTGGTTGCTGAGCGTATCATATTGCTTCATGGTTAGCTACATCATTTCCTGCGGCTATTGTGTATTCTGCTTAATACAAGAATGATACAGATTCTGAATACTGCAGATGAAATTATTTGCAGAGTGTCTTCTGGGTGTTTCTTCATCACCAGTGATGCTTCTGCTGCAGGAGGTGGGGCCTAATTTTACCTGCCAACTCTGATTGGAACAGAAAAGAAAAACATACATTAGTACAGTAACAAATATATGTACTTTGTTACATCCCACCACTGGTTGGAAATGTGACATTTGGTATCAGGTTTGCAGAATAAACATGTTATTCTTTCGGGAGTCCATTTTAACAAATTGATACTGACAGGCTTTATTAATATGGGAACTGCAGGACATGGAATGTGATATCCATGTTACATAGAGAAGAAATGTGAGATGCAAATGGTTTTAAAGGGCTGCTGGATGAACACATCTGCACCCAACTCACTCCAAGTTGTGTGGGACATTTGTTTTCTGCTCGTGTATCTGTTATGAACTTCTGTCATGCTGGATAAACAAGCCTGCAGGGATCAAACCTTCTGAAGTATACACCCATTCAATACTTGTCCTCATTGCCTCTGCCAAGGGGGTTATGCTTTCATCTGTGTTTGCTTGTTTAGTCAGCAGGATTTCACGACCTCTACTGGATGGGTTACAATGAAACTCAGTGTAATAATTCAGTTTTGGTCAGGGAAGAAGCCATTAAAGTTTGGGGCGACCGTTATCTATGAGAGTGTGTAATTAAATGCAATCCAAACAGAAATACATATCTTGGGAATTTAAAAATGGTTTCATAAGGGAGAAGTTGGGCATTTGGGGGTGTGCACTCTCAGAGCCATTCTAGTTTGAAATAATGAAATAGGGGACATTAATATAAATTGAATGTAGTGCAGATGTAGCTATCAATTATTTGAGCTCCAATCTTTAATATAACATTTTTTCCTACACATTGCAATTATCTTTGTACACGAGTGAAACTACAATGTGTACTTTATGTTTACATACACAGTGATAATGTTGTATGTGAGGCGGTGGTCTAGTGGCAGAAACTTGGACTATGGGCAAAGAAGGTCTCTGGTTCGTCTCTGGTTCGACTCAACGGAGAGACAACAAAAGACGAACCTGGATTGATCTGCCCAAAAATCCAAGAGTCTGTTTACACCCTGTCTAGTGCCCCTGAGCAAGGCACCTTACTCCCCCAACATCTGCTCCCCGGGCTCCGTACATTGTCGCTCACTGCTCTGTGTGTCCTGCACCAGAAAAGCAGAGGTTAAATTTCCCTACCTGCATGAGTGGGCCTGTGCATGTCTGTGCATGTGTTTGGGACTAATAAATGCATCTTAATCTTAATGTGGGCTGTGTAATGCGTGATTTCACAGTAAGAAAAAAGGTTGGAAACACCATTTTTGTTTTCTAGTACTGCACTCCATTGTTACAAAGTATTTACTAAATACAGAGAAATACATGATTTATGTATTTCTCCTTTACTCTCTCTCGTTCCCCAAAGCCGTGTTTTCTTCCACTGTACCTACATTGCACCTACAAGTAACAATAGTAAACCAGTGAGATTATTGTGAGGTGTATTAAGTCTGACTCATTGGAGACTGTTCAGAGAGAGTCAGAGTGGAGACAACATCTCCAAAATTGATAATGACATTCCTTTATTTGTTGTTTTCGACCACAAACATCTTACAAAGACAGCGAACCCTCTTTTTATCAAGACCCCGGCTCCCTATCACAGTGAATGACACAAGAGAAACACAAGCAAGTCCCTTCGTACAGTTGTACAACTTCTGAAGACACCTTGGCCTGGATGACTGAGCATCTTCACAGAAACATAAACACACTCATCTCCACTGTGTGACAGGGGTCTCTAGCATAAACAATGATACAGGTGGAGATAAATCAATTTACAATGGATGCACTTTCCCCAGAGAGAGGGACGTAAGCCCAATTCATTGTTCTGCTTCGAAGCTACGCCGTAGGTACGCATCGAGCCTGCGTAAGAGGCCGAGCATCCATATCTGTGTGAGTTGTGCCGCAATATCACCACCGAAACACTAGTGGCGGTAGAGATTCTATGCTGGTGTCGAGTATCTTCCGGCTTCTTTACAAATCCTCCGATCCTCTGTTTACTTCAGAACAATGTCAAGTGTTACTAAGCGAATCGTGTTGGAGTTGGAGCTGAAAGAGGTTGAGAGCAAAATTATTTTTTCTTGAAGAAGTGCCAGGAATAAAAGAAAGAAGTCATCAATGCTGATTCCTTCAACTCAATTCAAGAAGGGGGGCGAAGTTGCCGGAAATGCGATGCTACCAACTGCACGTCAGGGTACGGTGTAGGGCTCTGTGTAGGGTACATGTCTACGCGTAGGCTAAGATGCAGCTTCGACCCAGAAGCATAAATTGGGCTTTACAGAGATTACAGAGATCTAATGAATACAAAAATGGGCAACAGAAGAACCACCCAGATGTGTGGACAGGCAGGTGATGAGGTGGAGGGTGTGAACCTGAGACACAAGAAACAGGCAGAAGTCAGGGCAGCAGGCGAGCAGGCAAGAACACCAATAAGAAGGGAGAAGGCCTTAACAGGAGTCTCAGAGTTACCACAAGGTTAAAAGGAGGATTCGATGAATACTGGGTGTATAGAGCCAGGGCTTAAATATGGTGTTAGCATGATAATTTGCAGAGGGTGTGATCAGGTAAGGAGGAGGCAGGATGGAGCAGATCTGCGTGCCATGTCTTGTATACAAACTTACAGTAGCTGTCTTCAGAAAATGAACTATGGAGAAAGTGCAAATAATTGGGTCTGGACTTTCCCTGGAGTTTCCCTTTAACACATGAACAATGCAGCAGGATATTTTCTGCTCAGATGTGTTCTCAACAATATAGAAATCTGTGGAGCGTTCAGGCGAGTGGCTGTGCAGCAGGCAGAGGATGTAATGTATTAATGGCACTTAGAATATCGTGTTTGTCTTCACACTGGCATCAGTCCTTATCACCAAAATCTTTCCTCAGATCTTAGTCAGTGTCTTGAATGGCACAACTTTTTTCATCTTGGCACATTAGATTTTTATTTATTTTCTCATCTTTGCCTCCGTTGCATGTCAGAAACGTCATCCACACGGATACTCGCTCTTGCTGAATCCTGCGGAGGATCTCCTGCTGTGCTCTCACATTCTTCTTACCAGGAGGCTTGACAGAGACGGCAAGAGAAAACAAGAAATAAGAAGAGATGGAGAGAGGAGAACTGCAGATCCCCCCTTACTCGTACTTTATTATGAGTAAGGGTGAAGAAATGTAACACAATAAATGTTTTAGGGTAAAGGAAGCACCAATGGTATTCAATTAGTTGATCTCAATTGGTCTTCAAATGCAGCCTCCGTAGGATGATGATGAATTGAAACACAGCTTTACTGCACTGATGACAAAGGGCTGGCAGGAGTGAGATTGTGAGGGTGCTTACAATGTGGCACGAATGAAGACTGATGAGACAAAGAGATGTTATACACCATAAATACTCTTCAATACATTCAAATTAATTGGAATAAATGGGAAGGGTTTTCTGAAAACATCTTTAGCGGAAGCTTAGCAATTTGGTGTGAGCCACAGCAAATTAATGCATCACCTCCTCATAGTTACTGTGCAGGGATAAACCCAATTACTTTTGATAAGAAAAATGTTGTCTTTCAGCTTTTTGTGTCAGCTAGTGATTACTTTTTTAAATGCCATATCTTAGACAGACAGGGCTTCAATAACAACACTGTGAGAAGGAGACACAACAAGAAAATATTCACAGAGACAGCATATTAAAACTCAAAATGTCATTTAGGCTGTGGCTGAGGGGCTGAGGGGTAGAGTGGTCGTCCTCCAACCCAAAGGTCGGCGGTTCGATCCCCAGTCTGAACCATCTGCATGCCGAAGTGTCCTTGGGCAAGATGCTGAACCCTAAATGGCCCCCCCTTAGAATAACAAAGTGCTGCAAGTAGATGTACTGAATGAATGTGTGTGTGAATGGGTGAATGTGAAACTGTAGTGTAAAGCGCTTTGAGTGGTCATCAAGACTAGAAAAGCGCTATATAAATACAAATCCATTTACCATTTACCATTTAAAATGATTGTACGTCTCAAATCCAATTGGATTTGAGATGATTGCAGAAGAATGAATTGGGCTTACGTCCAATTCATGCATGTACTGTATGCATATATTTTGTATATGTATATAAATATATTGCAATCCTGCGTTAAAAATATTTATTTTGCACCTTTGCTTTATTACACTAAGTGCTTGTGAAGGATAAAAGAGAGATTATTAGACTGTCAATTAATTGACAGTCTAATAATCTCTTTATCAAAAATCTGGTTTGTGTGTGAACACTTTTTACAGTCCAACCTACAAAAAACAAGAGACATGTTAGGAAAAGGCATTATGATATTCTCAGGACAAAGGAAAAACAGAACCTACCCTGCTGTTATCTACAGCGAGACTGACGTATACAAAATATAAGTCCAGCTTCCCCTCCTTTCCTGTGATGGAGGTTTCATACTCCAGAAAAGGATTTCTGGGTCTATGTACCGAGTGAATGAGTAGTATCATGAGTGAGTGTAGGATGCTGCAGGAGACTGACATGCAGACTGAGGCAGCGTCTGCAGTAAAGCACACGCTGTACCAGACTGTCGTAGTGAAGAGGCAGCTGATGCAGTAGGCAAAGCTCTGCCGTCTGACTCTCCACTATACATTCCTAAGCTTTGGGTAGAGAGTGAAGGAACAATACAATGAATAAAAGACAGGGAGAGCTGAATAGATTTCATCTGCAGTGTGGCTGAACTCAGCCTTAGAGATAGAGCAAAGATTTCTGATATCTGAGGGAGAGCTCAGAGTAGAGCCACTACTCTGTCTCACCAAAAGGAGTCAATTGAGGTCGTTCGGGCATCTGACTTGGATGTGTTGCGAGTGAATTCTCATGAAGGTCTTCTCTGTGCATCCAGCTTTTAAGAGGCCACAGGCTAGATTCAGAACACACTGGAGAAATCATACATCTTATCTTGTTTAGGACTGCCTTGAGATCCTCCAAGAGGAGCTGGAAAACGCCTGGGAAGAGGAACATCTGGGCGATACTTTGCTTGACCTACTGCCATCCCAGCCCTGGTTAGGCAACAGAAAATGGACGGATGGATGGACTGATGGATTGATAGATAGATGGAAGCTGAAATTCTTTGTTGGTAAAAGAACATTGAGTTCTAGCAGCGATTAGGTAAATTGTGAGTGGCAGAGCTCCGTCCACAGCACCAGATATCAGGGTGGAGACCTAGAGTCCCAGACAGGGAACGGTCCGTTCCCTTTAATTAAACATGACAACTACATTGTGTGTGTGCGCGTGTGTGAGTGTGTGTGTGCAGTTCCTGGAACATAATTATGCCAGGTCAAAATATTTATGAGTTTTCCGAGAATATTCTTAAATGTTTGTTACCAAGAATGATCTCTTCATCTGACTGCGTCATCATAATTGAAATGTATTTCCATCACTATTTATCATGTGCACCGGGGCTGGAACCCCCTAAAGCCATTTATAAGACAACCTCCTAAGACAGATCTACATTCCGCAAAGGTGATATTTATTTCTCCTGTTCAAATTTGTCTTTTTATTAGATAAAATAGCATTTATTAAATCCACCTGCATGGAAGCTTTATCCATCAATATAAATCTCCTCATACTCCGCTCTTCCGCTCCCTTCACTGGCTACCAGTGGCTGCCCGCATCCGGTTCGAAACATTAGTACTTGCATACCGTGCTGTGAACGGATCAGGTCCAGTCTACATCCAGGACATGGTCAAATGTTACACCCCAGCACGTTCACTCCGATCTGCTTTGGCCAATCGGCTCGTTGCTCTTTCACTGCAAGCTAAACACTCATTAAAATCACGACTGTTTGCTGTCATGGCTCCTAAATGGTGGAATGAGCTCCCCATCGACGTATGGACATCAGAAAGTTTACACATCATCCGCCTAAAACTAAAAAAATACCTCAAATAAAAAAAATATAAAAAAAATACTAAGAATTTTTGAAAATAACAATCTAGTAGCACTTACATGGCACTTACTTAAAGCTCTTTGTTGTTTTGCTTTATTTTAAAGAAATTGTACTTTTTGATTCTTGTTATTCTGGGTCTGTACCCTCGAGGTTGAATGCACTTATTGTAAGTCGCTTTGGATAAAAGCGTCATATAAATAAAATGAAATAAATGTAATAATAATAAATCACCTCTCCTGGAACCGTCACCTTATCGTGGTGGAGAGGTTTGCGTGTCCCTGTGAACCTGAGGGCTGTGTTGTCTGGAGCCTTGTGCTCCTGGTAGGGTCTCTCATGGCAGAGTGGTCTCAGGTGAGGGGCCAGACTAAGAATGGTTCAAAAAATCCTCAATGAATAGCGAAAAAAGAGGAGATGTGACCCGGCCCGGAGGAAGCCCGGGGCCCCCGTCTGGAGCCAGGCCCAGACGGAGGGCTCGATGGCGAGCGCCTGGTGGCCGGGTTTGCCACGGAGCCCGGTCGGGCACAGCCCGAACAAACTACGTGGCACCCCCCCTCTCTTCATCTCATGGGCCCACCACCTGTGGGAAGACCCGTTGGGGTCGGGTGCGCAGCCACATGGGTGGCAGCGAAGGTCAGGGGTCTCGACGGACCAGACCCGGGCGGCAGAAGCTGGCTCTGGGGACGTGGAACGTCACCTCGCTGTGGGGAAAGGAACCGGAGCTTGTGAGGGAGGTGGAGCGCTATCAGTTAGATCTGGTGGGGCTTACCTCCACGCACAGTCTCAGCTCTGGTACTGTACTCCTGGATAAGGGTTGGACTCTATTCTTCTCCGGAGTTGCCAAGGGCGTGAGGCACCGGGCGGGTGTGGGGATACTCATAAATCCCCGGCTGAGCGCCGCGGTGTTGGAGTTTACCCCGGTAGACGAGAGGGTCGCCTCCCTGCGCCTAAGGGTTGTAGGGGGGAAAACTCTGACTGTTGTTTGTGCGTATGCACCAAACGGCAGTTCAGAGTACTCGGCCTTCTTGGAGACCCTGAATGGAGTCCTGTATGGGGCTCCAGTAGGGGACTCCGTAGTTCTGCTGGGTGACTTCAACGCCCACGTGGGCAACGATGGAGACACCTGGAGAGGCGTGGTGGGGAGGAACGGCCTCCCTGATCTAAACCAGAGCGGTCGTTTGTTATTGGACTTCTGTGCTAGTCATGGATTATCCATAACAAACACCATGTTCGAACATAAGGGTGCTCATAAGTGTACCTGGTACCAGAGTACCCTAGGCCGAAGATCAATGATCGATTTTGTGATCGTGTCATCTGATCTGAGGCCGCATGTTTTGGACACTCGGGTAAAGAGAGGGGCGGAACTGTCAACCGACCACCATCTGGTTGTGAGTTGGATCAGGGAATGGGGGAAATTTCCGGATAGACCTGGTAAGCCCAAACGAGTAGTGCGGGTGAACTGGGAACGTCTGGAGGAGGCCCCCGTCCTAGGTATCTTCAACTCACACCTCCGGCGGAGTTTTTCTGGCATTCCTGTGGAGGTTGGGGGCATTGAGCCGGAGTGGGCGGTGTTCAAAGCCTCCATTGCTGAAGCTGCGGTGGCTAGCTGTGGCCTCAGGGTCTTAGGCTCCTCAAGGGGCGGTAACCCTCGGACACCGTGGTGGACACCGGTGGTCAGGGAAGCCGTCCGATTGAAGAAGGAGGCCTTCCGGGATATGATATCCTGGAAGAGGACAGGACTTTCGGTCGGCACCAAAGTGTTTCTGGAAGACTATCCGGCACCTCAGGAGGGGGAAACGGGGAACCATCCAAGCTGTGTACAGTAAGGATGGGACTCTGTTGACCTCAACTGAGGAGGTCGTCGGACGTTGGAAGGAACACTTTGAGGAACTCCTGAATCCGAATAACACGCCCTCTATGTTGGAGGCAGAGCTCGAGGTTGATGGTGTTTCGCCGTCAATTTCCCTGGTGGAGGTCACTGAGGTAGTCAAACATCTCCGCAGTGGCAAAGCCCCAGGGATTGATGAGATCCAGCCAGAAATGCTAAAGGCTCTGGGTGTTGAGGGGCTGTCATGGTTGACACGCCTATTCAACATCGCGTGGGAGGCGGGTACAGTGCCAAAGGAGTGGCAAACCGGGGTGGTGGTTCCCCTGTTCAAAAAGGGGGACCAGAGAGTGTGTGCCAATTACCGGGGTATCACACTTCTCAGCCTCCCTGGTAAAGTCTACTCCAAGGTGCTGGAAAGGAGGGTTCGGCCGATCGTCGAACCTCAGATTGAAGAGGAACAATGCGGTTTTCGCCCCGGACGTGGAACTACGGACCAGCTCTTCACTCTCGCAAGGATCCTGGAGGGGGCCTGGGAGTATGCCCATCCGGTCTACATGTGTTTTGTGGATCTGGAGAAGGCGTATGACCGGGTCCCCCGGGAGAAACTGTGGGAGGTGCTGCGGGAGTATGGGGTAAGGGGGTCTATCCTCAGGGCCATCCAATCCCTGTACTCCCAAAGCGAGAGCTGTGTTCGCGTCCTCGGCAGCCAGTCAGTTTCGTTTCTCAGTGGGTGCTGGTCTCCGCCAGGGCTGCGCCTTGTCACCAATCCTGTTTGTGATATACATGGACAGGATATCGAGGCGTAGTCGTGGTGGGGAGGGGTTGCAGTTCGGTGGTCTGAGGATCTCGTCACTGCTTTTTGCAGATGATGTGGTCCTCATTGGATCATCGGCCTGTGACCTTCAACGCTCACTGGATCGGCTGGCGGCCGAGTGTGAAGCGGCTGGGATGAGGATCAGCACCGCTAAGTCTGAGGCCATGACTCTTAGCAGGAAACCGATGGATTGCTTACTCCGGGTAGGAAATGAGTCCTTAGCCCAAGTGAAGGAGTTCAAGTACCTCGGGGTCTTGTTCGCGAGTGAGGGTACTATGGAGCGTGAGATTGGCCGGAGAATCGGAGCAGCGGGGGCCGGTATTGCGTTCGCTTTACCGCACCGTTGTAACGAAAAGAGAGCTGAGCCGCAAGGCAAAGCTCTCGATCTACCGGTCGATCTTCGTTCCTATCCTCACCTATGGTCATGAGGGCTGGGTGATGACCGAAAGGACGAGATCGCGGGTACAAGCGGCCGAGATGAGTTTTCTCAGAAGGGTGGCTGGCGTCTCCCTTAGGGAAAGGGTGAGAAGCTCAGCCATCCGTGAGGAACTCGGATTAGAGCCGCTGCTCCTTTACCTAGAAAGGAGTCAGCTGAGGTGGTTCGGGCATCTGGTAAGGATGCCCACTGGGCGCCTTCCTTGGGAGGTGTTTCAGGCACGTCCAGTGGGGAGGAGACCTCGGGGAAGACCCAGGACTAGGTGGAGAGATTATATCTCAACACTGGCCTGGGAACGCCTCGGGATCCCCCCGTCAGAGTTGGTCAATGTGGCCCGGGAAAGGGAAGTCTGGGGCCCCCTGCTTGAGCTGCTCCCCCCGCGACCCGACCCCGGATAAGCGGACGAAAATGAGATGAGATGAGATAATAAATCAGCCAGTACTCAATTTATCACAGCAATATAGGGTGCACAGTTTGTATTCCAATTCCAATTCATATAAATTATTTAACCCTTAAATTTGGAACTTTTTGATTTCACATCATTGTGCTGCAAACATGAATTGAAACTCCTTTTTGTAAATAATATAAAATATTATAAATGAGAACTGTTTTTAAGCCCAATATTGACTTTAAATTATTGAAAAAAACTACAGGGGTCATGTAATGGTTATTTGTTTGCCACAGCTGAAGCAACATTGGTTTTAAGATTTGATGGACCTCATGCATATATGAATCAAATCATAAAGATTTTCACCAGCTCTCTTCATCCATTAAACATGCAAGTATTGTTTATATGTATTGGTTTTTCACTGGATTGGTCCATGTTTCCAGCCTGAAAACATAGTGAATTAAATATTGCACTACATGTGTAACAGGAACAGTGCCAGCCGCAGGCCTTGTCGTGCACAGGGACCGATTTAAGGAGCTTAAAATACACAAGGGAAAGGAGAGGGGCTTGACTGAATGAGCAGCGACAGCTCATCAAGTATAGAAATCTTGAGGATTCAGACAGAGGTCAGGTGCATTACTTTACCCTCATATCCTGTTCGGATCAAAACAGACCTGTTTTTAACTTTAGATGTGTGAAAGATATCTTCATTTTTCTGATCAAAACACAGCTTTGTTACCTCCTCAACAATGGCCTGCTGAGTACAAGAAAACACATCGGCACTGCCAGATGCTGAAATGTCTTACCAGAGACTTAAAATTATAGTATCTTTTGGGGAAATTATTGTACATGAGTCATATTTAAGAAAACACTAAATAAACATTAAATAAACATTACTTCTATAAAATACATTCAGGAACAAGTTTCTAACAGTGCCTACAAATTGAAAGAAAAACTGTATCGCTGCCTGTGTCTCCTACATTATCCATGGTAATTATGATTTGCTGGAAAGAGATGTGTAAAACAATAGATCCCTTTTTTACTATACTGATAATTATAACTGCCTAATACTGTCACTAAATGAGGAGAGTATGGGAATGTAAAATGTTTTTACGAAATAAAGTATCTTAAATTGGGAAGATTCTGATCTATCAAATCTTGAACTTGTGTATAAAATTTGTATGACTGAGTTCATTCAAATCAAAACTCATTGACCTAAAGCGACTGCCAGGGCGGATTGTTTAATATTAATAGTACCATTCTGCCATTTCCTACCTGAAACATCATACCCACGGAACTATGGAACATATTTATGATGCAGGATTAAATATTTGAACGTCAATAGAGACAGTACATGTTGTGAATCTCTTAGAATTTACCATTTGATGGAGAACAATCACAGTTTTCTTGGAGCCAGCTTCTAGCAGACTACAGCTGTAAATACCATCACTTCAGTCTCAGTATTAAACTGTTGTCTCCATCATTTCTGCATGTCTATCATCTTCTAATCACACTAAGAACTGGGTCATAACTCATTGACCTTCTCTTCCATCTCAGACAGACACTTAAATTCGTTCCACAAAAAACAGTTATATATATAGAACTTTTGGATGAGTGGTGTGTGAATACATTCTGGGCAGGTTTCATGGCTCACAGCGACATTGGATTGACTCACACACTCGTAAGGCTGGTGTGTCAGAAAGTCAATTTGAGTTATCAAAGTAATGGAACTATGTACAAGAAGGCAGCAGAGATTCGTCTGAGTGGAAATGCCGAGGGGAAGTGACAGAAGGACAAACAAATGACTAATGACATAAAGCTTTGTTTGTCTGTGCTATCGCTTGTCCTTCCCATTTGCTCTTTGACCTTCCTGCTCCAAACACAACCAGAGAAGGGGGGGAAATATATTAGCTATAGGCATATTTACTGCTAACACATCAATCACCAATTATTGATTTTGTCCTGAAAAAAATATATTATTATTCAACGTCATTTATGTCCACAGCAACAACATCACAGACCTTTATACTACTTACTATTGGTCCCATGTAATTTTGTGATTAAAGGTCGGAGCATTCTGACCACTCTATACACACTGTATGTCATTCTAAATGAATGTGTCAGGTAAATGCCAAAATTATAAATGCAAAAGAGAAAAGTACAAGCTTGAAAGCCTGACCAGCATGGCTAAGAGCAGGTGGTGCCTTTGTGTGTGTGTGTGTGTGTGTGTGTGTGTGTGCGTGTGCGTGTGTGTGTTTGTGTGGTGTGTGGGGGGGGTGGGTGGGTTGGGCATGAGTTGTCAGAGGGCCTCTCCATTAAACAACATCTGTTTGGGTAAACATCCCATTTAGAACTTTATATAAAATCCTACATGTGTTGTGTCTCTGACTCATCTTCAGTTTACAGTAAACACTGTCTGTTTCTCTACTCATTGGACCAGCAGCATGATTCTTATTCTCCCTCTTGCTGGGATCATTATGATAAATATGCATGAGCAAGAGTGTACCTGTGTGTGTGTATGCAGGACCATGCAAGGCTCAGTTGGACATCAAATAATGGGCCATCATCAATCTCTGTCACACTCTCCAGGGACTAGGGAGGGTGTGTGAGTGCGTGCACACACCAGAGGGAGGGGGAGGGAATGGAGGCCCGGCCAACTGTGTGTGTGTGTGTGTGTGTCTACTCAAGTGATGAAGTTAACGTGGCAGAGACAAAGGAAGGACCATCAGCTTTAGGACAATGTGTGAGGGCTGTCTTTGGGCATATGGTGCTATGGCCATGATATGTTCCTTCAGTCAGAGTCATGGTGACACAATCTTTATGTCTGGCAAAAATCACATGAGTGTCACCTTCCTCTCAGTCTTCCTCCAGGACTAAATAGATTTTTCCCTCACCAAGACACACTTTTCTGTTCTATTTAAAGCCAGCCTGTGTGAGACATGTTTAGAGAAGTCATACATGTTTTAACCTTTGACTAAACTGGATTTTTTTGGAGGCAAGAATGCAGTTAGAAAATTAAAAATAAAAAGATTACATGTAATAATACTTAGTTTTAAGAGTAATTGGGTATACAGGAATAATTGCTATATTATAAGGTGTTTGTTAAAAAATTGTCGAACCGGTTATTTAGTAAAACATTGGTTAATGTGAATAAAAATGAATAAAGCAAATAAATGTACTCTTTGTAATTACAGTGACTGGCAACAGTGTTTGTTTACAGCAGTGGGAGAGTTGCTCCAGTGGGGCGGGGTGTGGCAGGTCCCACCGCCAATCAGGGCCGCTCTTCCCCCCAACAAACGCTGGAGAGGCAGGACTTACGGTGCTCTCAGCCAATCAGCGGCTACCTTCCTGAGCACTGGGAGAAGTTAGCACTGGGCTGCCAGTCTGGTCCGTAGCCACGATGGATGCAACACCGTGCCTCCTGCTCGTCCTCCTGCTCGGGACAGGGATTGAACTAAACAGCGGTAAGTGGCTTTTAACGGACACAGTTCAGTTGTGGTTTTTTCGTTGCCTTTTTCTCCGAAGTTTATCCCGCGGCTCCGTTAGAAAAGCTCTTTGTTCAAGAGGCATGAAGAAGCAGAGTGTGTCTAACTAAGATGGCGCAGGGTCGGCGGCCAGCCTGCCGCTGCCTGCCTGAGGAATGTTTATTGTCTTGGGGGGGGAAAAATGGAGCAGCGGAGCTAAAAGTCACGCTGGATGTAGTGGAGAGCCCACGGCCACCGCCCGGGACCGGAGAGGGTGTTTCCCCGGCTATTTGCGGATTAAGCGCCAACAAAGAGCTCCGGAGTGTTGTCCGGCGGACGGAACAGCCAGTTTCACAAACATAAAGTTGGCAACATCCCTGGGTGGATGTTTGCCGTTTTGAGTCGGACACTGGTTGTTCATTGACCTGCCGGTTGTCCCATCTCGAGGTTTTTTCCCCCTCCTGAGCACACAGTTGAACAGCAGAAGTTCACGGTGCCTCTGGGCGGAGTGTCCGGATCCCCGTTACTTCTCTGCGTGCGATTGTTGACACCTCACAGAACTGTCCCCGTGTCAAGTCTTCGCTCTTGAGTGTTAAGCTAGCGATTTAGCTATTAAACGCAAGTTAAGCCCATAGGCTATATTTTTGACATTTTCTAGCAGGTAATTTCGCGTCTATTCCTTCAGTAGGTTTGTCTCTACCCTGTTTGTCCTTTTGTCTGTTGAGTTAATAAACTGTTACGAGTGTTAGCTGCTAGTTTGACTTCCCGTTCATATCTACTCTGCCCCGCGGTAGTTAGCCTGTTGTCCTTTAGCCGCATCGATTCACTAAAACACGTAAGACTTCTGACATGTGCCCGTGCTTTAGCTGCAAGTGGAACCGTTTCTCTTAGCGCGGGTTGTTGTCCTCATGTGCACCGCATGTATGCAGCTTACTGTGAAAAACACAAGGGGTTCGATATCTTCCGTACTTCTCTAAATCAGCATAACGAACTCGTTTGCGACAGTCCCTGTTTAGAAAATGCCGCTTTAATGTCATCGACCCCTCCTGGGAGTCTTCTGATGCATTTCTAATATGCACATGATTCTTTTCGAATCAACGTTGCACACCGCTCTGCAGGGATGGTTTGAGTTCACCTCATGTGAACGCGGCGGAAGCAGACTGCGGCTGAGGCGGTGAAGGGATCCCTGCTGCTTTCTGCTACCTGACATCCTTCCTGCATGCCCAGAGATGCAGGTCTCTTAAACACACTCGGGGGAATCGATGTGATTTGTGAATTGGGCTCAAGCGTTTGTCGCTGCTCATTAGGGAATGGCTCTGGTCCAACAGTAGGCTCCGATGCTTCCATTCATGCATTGTTGTTATTGCCGCAAAACTGGCCATCTCCTTTGTTTGCATTAGCCAGCATGCGACTGCAAAAGGTGAGGGCTATTTCCCCTCATATGTGCAAATAGCAGGTAGCGTGTGTGCTTTCCTATTGACTCGCAGAGTTTCCTTTGTGTCACATTCCTTTGTGTGGACGGAGAGGGAAAGAGAGCGCCAGCTTCATAGTGAATGGAGGAGCATGCTTTTCGGGCAGCGTGCATTAAGATCTCATCGGAGCCTCCTCGTGCCGAAACGCATGGTCGTGTTCGCATGTGCCCCCCCGCCACTGCTTCGGATGCAGGCTGGTTATCAAATGGATATGTTGGCTCAGGGACACGCGAGATGAGAGCGCATTCCGCATCTTTGTCCAGCAATAGGATTGTCATGGCTGGAGTACACGCTAAGGGCTGCGCCATTTACATCAGAAAATAATCCAATATTGTAGATGCAGATAATCACTCTTCCAATGTTCATTTCAGCAGTAATGTGACTGACCTGAATATCCAGCATATACACTATGCATGCATGTGTCTCCACAAAGGAATCAATATCAGTTTGCCAGAGAACACCTTAAATGACACCTTTTACTATGAGCTGCTGTGGGGTGTTCAGCACCACACCCCTGCAGCTCATGTGCACTTGTATTATGTACAACCGTGCAGTGCACACACAAAAGCATCCACACACATCCAGTCCCGGGCAGCAGTCTAAATTAGGTGGTGTCACTACTACTCTCCTCATCCTACCAGCCTCAGTCATCTTCCCGCCTAATCAGCTCTGTGCTCACGCTCTGTCACTTGTTTCGCCATCTCCTTTGCGTCAGCCCTCCCACCCCCCCAATTTCATTTGTCTGCTCTGAGTCATGTTATTCTCCCCCTATGTGCCCCCCTGTAGGCATAGTAAGTAAACGGGCCACGTTTAGCTGGAGTGCTGTGTCAGCACTCTGACTCAAATGCACTTGGCTGACAAGCAAGACTCCAA
Source organism: Pseudopleuronectes americanus (assembly GCA_038501795.1). Classification (NCBI taxonomy): domain Eukaryota; kingdom Metazoa; phylum Chordata; class Actinopteri; order Pleuronectiformes; family Pleuronectidae; genus Pseudopleuronectes; species Pseudopleuronectes americanus. The sequence continues at coordinate 15,517,391 of CM076736.1, read as the reverse complement.
ATCAATCCTGTCGGTCCCAGAACACAAAGGATGTGATTAGTTTAGCATGTCATCTCAGTTTTTGCTCCAGGGATACTGCTAGTAATAAAGCATCTGGTGATTTAGAGAGATGCAATCTAAAAAACCTCTGTCCCACTTTCATACAACATATTGCAAAGCATATGTGGTATGCACACATGCAGCAAGCTCAGAACTGCATTTAATAATGTGGGAACTTGTACAATTTAAGCATAAACAAAAAATAATGCAGAGGATGGTAATAACATATTTATTGTAAGTCCAGCGATGGTGCAAATTTCTTGGTCCTGTTGATGGCCATTCTGACTATGAAAGATGAGTCACTGTGTTTGTATGTGATAGAGAGCATTGGTTCATCGAGTTCTGCAGATCACTCTACAATGGAGAATTCACACAAAACACTGTTTAATGCTATTATGAAAAGTGTCCCTGAAGCCACATGTAGACACTATAATTTTGTTCGATTTGTGTTGGCGTTTAAATGAGCCTATTGGTTCCAATGTAATAGACGGAGAACATAAATATCTGTGGTAATCAGGCCTTCTTTGTTTGAATAGCATAAGGTCTGTTTTGTGTGTGTGTTTGACGGCACACAAACATAACGCTGATCCTACCCGCAGTATGCGGCGGCTGTAGCTCGGCTTTGTCATCCGACTACGCAGGTTAGGATGATCTTGCAGTGAAAATATGAGGATGATGTTTATAACGTACATCTTATTCCGCTACATTAAATTAAAAAAAGCATTACATCTTGTTGAAAGTTTATCCGCCCGATATTGGACGGATGGCTATTATGTTAGATATCTAGTTGGTTGGTTCTAAAACAATCCGGCAGCATAATGGACATTCTCTTTTAAAGTGCCAGTTTTTTGACATTATAACAGAACCATATCTAAACATTTTAAACGGTTTCCCCTACCATTACATTAGGGCCCTTCGTTGTGCCAGAGGTAATGGAATTAAAACATTTTCCTATGTAAAACTTGGGGTAAAAAACCAAGGTCCCAGAACCGTAGGGAGAGATAGCGGCGTGCACACACTGACTCCGCTGCTCTCTTTCTCACTAACTCTCTCGCAGACTCATCTGACGTCTCTGACCCGTTACAATTAGTTTGAAATGATGCCCCAATATCAACACTGTTTGGCTCGATTCGGTTGTTAGGGCACAGCTCCTCTCTGTGATAGAGACAAAGATTTAATCACTTCATTACTGACTGAGCCGGAAAAAAATCAGCAAAACACGAATTGCTCCAAACATGTATGAAAGACCCCAAATTAACACTGTGCGCAGGCTTGGTGGAGCTGTGCATGGCTCCATGGGTGTCTGCCCTGGACTTGGTGGAGCTGTGGCCAGGCTGTCCTCGGCATACTTAAGCATTTGTTTCTTTATAGACATTTGTATTGTCGTTGCAACATGCTACAACGTTATTGAATATCGCATGTTTTGCTAATATCGTGGATCCCTAGTCCAGACCTCAATGATAATACACTTTTTGACTTACCACGCCAAAAAAACTCCACTTTGTGCGAGCAAGCACACAATCTTTATTCAGGAGCCCTGCTGAAGGTAGACTTGAGAGAGTATTTGTTATTAAAAGTTGGCTTTATGAGTTTTCGGCCCATTTAGAAAAACAACAATAGTCATTACATATTTCATATTAACAATAATGGGAGCTCTGCTTCCAGCTGTCCGTAGGGTTCGCTAGATATTTTGTGTTTTTCATCTTGTGTAAGTGTAAATATTCCCTGTAGGCTGGAGAGTATTTTGGACTAACTTTCACCTTCACCACATTCTAAGCCCCCCTCTCTAGCTGCTGGGGCCTTTTTGTATTTGTGTGTTGAGTGTTTCAATGAAACGCCTGTGGAGCATTGTTTTTCTGGGTGCTGTGTGCTGTGCTGTCAGTACTAGCAATGGAGGAATGCCAGGCATGTGGGTGACCCTGGACGCCCCTTGTCCTGGACCAAGGAACCACAACTAATTTGAGAGGTTGTAGCCGTGCCAATGGCCATTTGATTCAAAGGCACCAATGCGTTAATGAACCCGCGCGAGCGCTCTCCCCCTCATGTGGAATCATAAGCTATACTCCTGATTCTGTGTTTGTGTGAGGAGCAAGTTAAGGCCGATATATGCTACTCCGTTTTGGCGGAAACAGACACATGGGAACGGCTGTGGAACGCCCTCTCCGAGCACCTTAGAGAGCTCTTCGTGCATCTCAGATTTTTCTAGCTACACGTCGGCATGTTGGAAATGCTGTCCGCTAACGTGGCTGGTTAGAGCAGGTGTCACTTTATTTAGGCTAAAACTGTCTTTTCTACACGTGTTCAGAGTCAAATATGCTTCTCTAAGCTTGGGCCAAGCAAGTCCTCATCCATATCAAGCAGCTCCAGCTCCATCAACTGCCTTTGTCTGTTAGTTGCAATCGTTCACTGTGTGTGAGGAAAGCCTGGAGGAGGTAAATAAGCAATCGTGGACTTCTTCTACATGTAAACGTCATGAGGTAGGCTTCTTTAAGCTTGTCTTCTGTTGCGCTACCTACTGTTCTGGCGGTGAATTGTTTTCTGCACCAACAGCATTCGGAGAACCATAAATTAAAAATAGTCCGTCTGGGTTTGAGAATCCTCTCTTCAAGCAATAGTTGGCTGGCATTGAAACAGGTCCTTGCTTCATCAACAAGAGACGGCCTTTCTATGCACCCTGTTGGGCTAGCAGGCTAATTACTTGAGAAATGCTGTTTAGTGAAGACGTCTCTGTTAGGAAACAGTGAAAAAGACTGATTCAACTTCAGATGTATTTGTTATAATAGATATTTTGGGGAGTGCACTGTGACTGGGCTGGAGCAGCTGCCAAGGCACTGGCTGTCTAACCTTTATATCAAGATCCTGAATATTTATAATACTAGCAGCGTAGACAGATGTACCCACCCCACCCCCTCACCATTCTCAATATGTTTAGCTATACATCCGTCCTCTTTGTTGTGTAGGACCAGAAAGCTTCCTCAGCATTATGTGTTCTTCAGTGAAGAAACAGGAAGGTTGCATCACAGGAGACATGCTGTCGGGTTGTTATCGGGGTTGTCGTGGTATTTGTCTTGTGGTTGTGATAGCTGTGAGCAAAGAGTGCTTTGGCCCAAATGTTCTGCAAATGCAACATGAGAGAAACAGCTTTGACCAACTGAGCTTCAAGTAATGTCTTCAATGTCAGTGTAGAGCTTTTCCATCATTGGCAGCCTATCCTAGTCAGAGTGTCAAAGAACAATAAACTTACGTTTTGGGACACACCGATATATCGCTCCACAGATGAGTGGTACTGCTATTCTCTCCTGTCTTCCTGAAATTCTCAAGCGAATGAGAATTGACTGGGTAACATGCCATTTTACTTCCCTCTTAGGGTTTTTTTCCTGGCCATCTCTGTAATCTCTTAGCTATTTGTCAAAAACTGATAATCGATCTCCACTTTCTTCATTCCAAGGACAGTGTGTTATTTCTATTATAGTGTTGGCCACTGCTTGGGTTCTAATATGTTGCTGAGCTTTAGCTCCCGTCACAACCTGCAAGGTCAAACCATTCAGCAGGGAAGATAGCAGCCTTTCTGGTGTGCTCTGTGTATTTGTGAGGGGGGAGGTTAATCTGAGTCAGGGCAGTGGGCCCTCTTGCTCAACACACACATTCTGAGGGCACATCTGGTATGGACAAAGGGCTGGCCATAATGAAGCTGGCCCTCTGGCTGGGGGTAGGGTGGGTGGGGCCGTGACCTATGGAAATGACTCTCCAAGCTGAAAGGCCCCACTGAAAATGGGGAACCGACATAGAATGATCTAAGGAACAGAGTGGGGGCAGGGCAACGTGTGTGACAGCATCTTTGCGGTAGATTAATTTAACGATTATTTTTTATTACTTGATTAATATAATAATATAATTTGTCAAAAATCTAAATTGAAAAACTTGTTATTTATATTTATCAGCAAAATAAATGAAAAAGCAAGTAAAATTCAAGTAACTTTCTGGAGCAATATCGATATATTTCCACAATGTTTATGATACATTTTCACACTGAAACTGAAGTGTAAAATAATACAACTGATATTATTTTTCTCATTTCAATTTATATAGTTGGCTTTGAAAAAATACAATAAAGGTCTTTTGAAGTAGGCAAGTTAAAATAAAATGCTTAACTTTAGAAAAAATGTAAAGGTTTGAGTTTGCCCATTTCTTCTCTTCCTTCATATAACTACATTTCACAAACAATCTCAACAAACATTAACAACTGAACAGCTGTAATTTTTCTCTTTGTTCCAACTTTCTCTGGTTCAGTGAAGAAAACTCTACCATATAGACTGATAATCTGCTCTAGTTAAAATAAGACTACTGTAAGTGCTAGAAAAAGTGCGCAGGTTTAAATAGAAACGCTCCGCCACGATCTAATAACAGCATATGTGTCTGTATACAGATTTTTTTTTCCTGCTTCAACTTGCTCATCAGGTGACTGTATGCCATGACTGTGCACAGCCACCTTCCTTATGACGTGTTGACGCAAGTTCTGTGAGTCAACGTATTTATGTAATCGATGCCGTTGATTAAGTCGACGAGTTGCCCCAGCCCTACTGCTGGAGGACTGATACTCTGGGTTTGTTTCTTAGCATCTCCTTGGCATTAGAACACAAAACATTAACAATCAAATGGTCTGGTCTCAGGCAGAACTCTGCAAACTAGGGACGAGCATAATTAATCGGCGATCGATTATTGATCATTAAAAATTTCAGTGACGAAAAAAATTGATTTTGTTATGTGGCTGCTCGGCTTCGTGTCCGCACACAAAACTGTTTAATATTACAGATAGTATGAGACTGAGCTTGTTAGATAATCTATTAATATATGTTGTATAAACCTGATTAAATGATTATGTTGACAATAACCTTCCCATTCATACCAGATAATTTACCCCTCTGATTTTTTCCTGTGTTTGGTTAGATGTTTCTGGGAAGTTCTATCACTTACCTGCCTGTGTTTTATGATTTAAAGAACATGTCAATTTGTGGTATTTGTCCTCATTGGCAAACACATACTTGACAGGAGCTTCATCTACAGGGGAGATGTGCCCTCAAAGAGTTGTCAAGTTCAGAGGCATCCTGTTTGTGGATGAAGTGAGGCTGTGATGTCAGCTGGGTGCAGGCTTATCTGAGACTAATGTTTAATTCAGGACGGGTGTTTGAAATATCTAACGGCATATCCTTTTAGAGCCTAGGGAAAGCAAAGTGTTGAACATTTTGAATCTCATTCAAAGTACCTCACGTCAAACTTGGGAACTTTCATGTTTGTGGAGCTTGAAAGCATGTCTTTGTTCCAAGCTGGCACAGACATCTCACCTCGCTCCAGGGAGATGTGTTTTTCTGAGTGCTTAAAAATGTACAACTTTTACTTCATTGTAACAAGACCTCTCTCATCCAGGCATCAAAGTTTCTTGTGATGTCTCTACCGGTCAATGCACCTTTAACTTTGTGTGTGTACATAATGTAATGAATTGATTTGCTCTACAGTAAGCCGCTTGTGTGTTTAATGGATCCTTACATTAATAACTCCAACCGCTGTTTTATCATTAATGTCTTCTTGATCAATGGAGCTGATGTGTCACCTGTTTTTTGCAATCCTTCCTTTATCCCCTGGTCTGCTGCAGCGTGATCTAACAGGGGGTCCACTTTCTTAGCCCACAGACAGTGTTGCCTGTGCAGGGCTGCAGACTAATGGCGTCCTGTCACCTTGGGGACAATCGAAATTATGGTGGATTGTTTTTGCTAGTAGACAAGTGCTGGTGTTTTATTTGTTGCAACACAGTGGATGATTGAAGATTTAAAGGTAGGTGTTAAGGAGAAAAGGGCTAGCTGCAGTTGGAAGAAGTTAGCTAGCTAGAAGGCTAGCTCTTGGGGCTATGAGCTTTCTAAAAAAGACTGTGGTGCAAATTACTCCCTAGATTAGGCTACGAATAGGCCTACTGCAAGTGCAGGAAGGTATTACTAAGGAAGGAGTGAGTCTTTGCTCTCTGCAACTCGCGTTCAACACTCCTCTTTTGATTGTTGGATCAGGAACTAAACAGTATTTGATTTGATTGTAATCAGTCCAGCCCTGTTTTATAAATGAGGCCCCTTGAGTCTGAGGTAACTTGAGGACACTAATCATTGGAAAGAAACTGTCAGCAGCTACTTGCTACCATGACTTTTATGCTAAAATTACAGGCACTACCCTGGCTAGGTTTAGATGATTTCATCTATCATTGTGGTCCTTATTCTTCTCACCTCAGCATAACATTTACCAAACAGCTTGTACTTGGGAACCATGATTTATCTGCAGATTGGGTTGATTGGGTCATACAAATTAAATATGATTAATAATGGATGTGTCGTGGGTAATGAAATTATCCATCATTAATGAGAATTACTTTACATCCTTTAAGTAGCAGAACAAAGGTATGGGCCACTGCTGCATCACTGCAGACTGCTTAATTTTTCAATCAGAGGATTAATGACCCAAAGCATGGCAAACTAACAATAGGGATTAGTAAGAACGGCATACAATACTATATGTTTTCAGCAGCACAAACAGGACTGCAGTTTGGTTTTATGCCTGAAGATAATCCCCTTATATGCTCAGTTGTATTGGATTCAGCTGCCACCTGGCTACTACACAGTTGAAATAGCTTTCCCCATAATATTGGCAAAAAAAATTACACCACAATGCTGTGTACATTATCAATGTTCATCAAATAAAATATATATTTAACTGCTATAGTTTTACAAAGGAAGTGCATCCAAACATGTGTCATCTACCTAAATGTCAACTATTCCCTGTTTAAAGCTTAAGTCTACAAACTCCAACCCTAAATTCACCTTACACCACCTGAAATGCAGTATTCACACCCTCAAAACACATTACGTGTGGAGAAACTCACTGTTTCAACGGTGTAATTTAACAGTTCAAAGGTCAAACATCACAAGTTTCAGTGGATATGTCATTACTTTAATCTTAGGAGAACATATTTTTGATTGGCTGCCTTTTCACACAGAGCATACAGACAGACTGAGAATTTAATTAAATATGGCTTTTTCATGAAGGCTTTTAAGGTCTTTAGCTCCTGCCTCGTTGCCTCTCAATGCAATTTGAACATTCAAATTGACAAGCACCAAGGAGAAGTAAACAAACATAAGCACATTGGGTACTTCGTCGGCTTGTGTCATGTATTTCTCTTTTAAATGGTGACCTTGCAAAGAAAACTAGCAGCCTGCATTTTAAAATAGCCGTACCATTGCTTCCAATAACGTGATGTGATAATGTCATCTTTCCGGGAAGAATATGCTTACAATGATAAATTGCCCCTTAAATACGTTTATTTATATAAAGTGCAGGTGTGAACGCATTCAGATCGTATATAGATTTGATCACGCCTCATCTCTCTCTTTTACTCGCTCGTGCCGACACACACGCACACACACGGAGAGTGACATAGGAAACACTTTTGTACTCAGACTGGGTAAAGAAACAATATAACTGTGTACGAAGTGTTTTTATTTCTAGAGCAGGGGGGAGAGATCTGATCTGAGATGTGATCATGAGATGCACTTGGGGCTACATTTTATTGCCATGTGTGGGTGCCTGCAATCAGAGTTGTCCACTTCTGATCAGTTTACCTAAAAACACGTTAATACGAGGCGTGTTCAAGGGCCACGGAGGTCCTCGACTGGCCCCGCCGAGGACCTCCGTGGGAAAATAGAGATGAGATTGGAGAGCCTATTAACGTGATTGAACTCGACCTCTCAGTCCGGTTGTTGTCACGCCCTCACTCCTGGAACCCCTTACCCAGACTCGGGTCTATCCGGGTTCCCCTCCGCGTGGACTGACGGTCCGTGTGCGGACATGAAGCCGAGCAGTGGAGCGGATGCTAGCTCTGGGCTGCTTCCTCCAGCTGCTAACATCCTTGCTGTGCTGCGTTCAGGGCAACTCGGATATTCCGACCTCCCGACACATAGCGAGCATGCAATAGTTTTCATCGATGGAAAAATAATTTCATCGACGAAATTCTGAATGATCAAATTAATCGATCGTCGATTAATTATGCCCATCCCTACTTGGTACAGATCAACAAAGTGTGCCCTGGTCCCCTCAGGCACTGCGTTACAAAGCAAATTGTAACAACTCTGAAAAGTGACAGAAAGTTAACAGTTATCAGCTTATTCAGTGAGGATGAGTGCTGGCTCCCTGCAAGGCCTATTAAAAGTTGTTTTGATGGCATGCTGACGTGGCTGGATTTCTCTTGTTGCTGCCAATGATCAGTCAGATAATGACAGAAAGGTCAACGTGTTTGTGTATGAGAGAGAGAAATCAGGGCATGAAGCAAAGGAACAAAACACTATTACAGATCTCATGTGTTGTCTCATGTCAAAATTTACGGTAATTATGAAACTGTGGTGAGACAAATCACACTATGGCACCCTGCCACAGTCTTGGTAATTAAAGGGAAACACTGGTTAATTTTACAGTTTGCAGACTTTCTTTGGTTTCAAGCTGAATCCCACAGAGCAGAGCTTTGATACTGCACAGCTGTCTGAGCTGCATTCAGCCATGGAGCACTAATGTCACAGCTAGTAATTCCCATCAGCTGTGGCAGACCAAATACCTGCTGTGACATCACTAGTAGGGGTGTGACAACACACAACTCGGTGTCAAGACGCTCTGACGTAAGCTTTTATATGCATCTCATATTTCCTAACCATCAGAGTCTGGAGAGTAGGGCTGCAACTCGATAAAAAAAACCCAGAAGAGCTGAATTTTGACCCTTTCCATCTATTTATTTGCAATGAACTTAGTCCTTTAATACAATACTGTTTATATATGTATTACACCTCTGCAATTTAAATAGGACTATAATTCCAGTTTCAGATGTCTACATTTTAATTCTAACTCGTCATAGTCAAGCTGTCATGAATTCATCTAAATTAAGTTTGAACTAGTCCGTATGGTGTTGTATTCATGACTAACAATTACATTGTGTATATCTGAAACTGGAATGAAAAATTATAGTAAAATAAAATGTAATAATAAAATAAGGACGAAAGTAGTTTGAATCCTACTGTGTAATTACAGATGTTGACAATTTTAGTTTTGAGTAGTAACATAATGAAACTGCTTGTTTTTAATATTTAGAATTATACAAATCTTGAATGAAAATTTTCACTTACAAATTGAAAGAAAGATTTGTCAAAATGACGTCACTTATGTGTGAAGTTAATAATGGATAGTCACAGTTGTTTAACTAATGTTAAAACTGCTGTCCTTCTGAATGTGCCTGATACAGAGAGCGGTCTGTGTTACTGAAGTTGTCTGTTTCAAGAGCTGCAGACGAGCTGCAAATATTAACATAAAACTTAGCCATGCAACATTTCATTCCAGCAGGTTGTTTTCTTGCTTTATAATATAACCGCTGTGAAACAATTAGAAAATTACATTGAGTATTAGTATTTTTCAAACCTTAACTCCAGAGATCAGACTGCGCAGTCACGTAAAATACATAGGGCTTGGGATTGGCTGGATTACGACCCCCACCTAAGGAGATGTGGCTGCAGTGTTTGCCGTTTATTATATCAGACCCGACTAATCGAATACTAAATTAGTTGCCAACTATTTTTGTAATCTTTTTAATAGATAAATTGATGCAGCCCTACTGGAGAGGTTTTTAGCTTTTCTTGAAATTCCTCCCTACACATGAGGGCATCTTTTCTGACTTTGCTTGCTTATGATAAACACACAAGTCCAGCTCAAGGTCCTTCGTTGTGGAAAAAGATAAATATCTCCTCCCCTAATGTTTGAGAAATGGCTAAGGCAAACATCACTAGGATACAGTAGAGACAAGTGGTCAAAATGGTGAGAACATTTTCCATTATAGACTTCAGAGACATGTCGCTGAAAACAGTGTAAAGGTTTCTTCACATGGAACAGAAGTGCACCATCACTGGAATGAACCTGAATAGACAACCGATAGACCAACAGACACATTCAGCAAGACAAGTCGTTTTAACTTTTCTTAACCAAATTTGACTATCCAGACTTATCTTTACAATATCAACATCATTTTGACTTTTACCGTCACTATTAAGAATTTGCTACACTGTTCTTTTCTTGTTTTGTCTCACAAAGTACCTTCTGTGAGACAGTTTTGTCTCTCAGACCAATCCAGCAAATCGGATCGGTCCTTCTTACGATAAATGGTTATATAGACTGTCGGTAACGAAGGGAAATGCTTTTTTTCTTAACCATCGTTGTAAATAGGTTGTCAATAACCCAACACAAGTTATTTTTAGATGGCACTGAGTGGTATAGATGACTTCAGGGATGAGCTGTCTTCAGTTGCATTAATTTCAGCGTTCTGTACATTGAGACACCTTTGTATACAAGACTGCCATGATCCAAGTTGGCAATAAGTGTGTACCCAACCATATATCATTTTTTGTAACGGGTTACTCTTCTAATGGAAAAAAGAGAATTGAGAAATTTGTAAACAATTATCTCTAAGACATTAAGATTTACACAAGATTAAATAAAGCAGTGATCAAGCATACATTTCAATTAGATTTTATATATCAAATTCAAGAGCAAGTTTGCTAGAGAACATTTTCACACAAATGCAGTTTTAATACACAACCTAGAATAATATTTTGCAGAAGTTACCAATGCCGTTATATCCCCACAGTTCACTAGTGTCACCAGTGTAAAGAAAACACAATGTCCCATCTGTCTACTACTCTACAACACTTAGCCAAAGCTTTATTCACCCCAGTGATTTGCATGAACTTTGGAGGTGCTAACACAGCCTCCAGAATAATGTATTTTCCCTTTCACTGTATGCAAACACTGTTTCAATTACACACCAGGCTCACATGCAAACACATCCAAAGCCAGGCAGATTACACAGAATTTATTTCATGCTTGTATCCTGACATATTGACTTTTTCTGATTCCTTTATTTTATCTGTTCTTCACACTCATCTCAGCGTTTCCCTCATCTATTGTTGTAAGACTGAAAGGGTGGGAGGGAAAGGGTCAGGAGAGGGGAGGGGAGTCTGTGAAAAGAAAAGGGGGATGAAGGGGGGCGAATTTGACGGGGGTGTAATTCCGGTGAGCGCACTATAGACAAGGAAGAGAGAGGAGGGGTGGATCCAGCTAGGCATGTTCAGCCTCTAACTGCTGACGGGCAGCGTTGTAATTTATTGTTCCTTTGTTGCCTGGCTATAACACAGCCAACAATACGCAATATGTTACGTAGATATAGAAAAGGTATTTCATGGATCAGTGTGAAGGGAATGACAGGACATGCTGAACTTCCAGATGGCACTGCTGTTCATTTGCATTTACTTCAATGTCCAGATTAAAACGAGACGACAAAGAAAATGTGGGCCACAAACAAAAAGCTGACAATCCAAACACAAGGTCTGATATTGGGGATTAGACCAGGAACATTTAGTTTGTAAAATCTATTTTTATACAAATGTTGAGAATCAATTAATAGTTAGTAACTTGAAAGGATTAAATTGTCTAAACATTATCTGGTTGTAGTATGAAGGAGGATTATTGTCTGCTTTATACAATAACAAAGTCTGTTTGTTTGTTTGTTAAATATGTGTTGCTTTTGGATAATAAATAATACTTTATCTATAAAACCAGAACACAGATAGTTTTTGTTTTCACATTAGCACAAAGATAAGTCTGGTCCAACAAATCAGACTGCGTTTTCACTGCAAGAACTTGGACCCCCTGCAGGAATTTAGTGGTTCCACATCATGGATGAAGATCCAAATTTAGTTAGAAGAAAATCCTTTTCATTCTGAAACTACATACATTTTTGGGTTGAGGTTGATTTTGTTCCTAAATGAGGGCAGACAGAGCCAATTATCAGCCCAAATAATCATGAAATGTTTGGTCTTGTGTTTGTGTGTTTGGCCAAATTGTCTGGTGTGTGCATTTTGACGAGTATGATTTTTCGATCATATGTCTGTAGTCTCCATTTTAAAAGGAGTTAAGAGTTGAACATCCTGTAGTGTGCACCACACCTAACTTAAACTTGTAGTCTCTCAATTTAGTCAAGGATATCTGGTGTAATGCTTGAAATGTATAGACTGAAGTTTAAAAGGTAAATCATTTTATTAGGGCCAATGTGGATTTATTTTGTCCTCTCTTGGTTGAACATTTTTTTGTCTTCATTCTGTCTTGTAATTGTAGAGAAAACTACAGAAAATGTCAGTTTAGCTTCTCAAGACTGTTCTGACTGAGGTGAAGATGGTTGTTCTCTGAATTATTTGGAAATATGTGGCTCCTCTTATCAATCAATCAATCAATCAAATTTTATTTGTATAGCCCATATTCACAAATTACATTCATCTCATAGGGCTTTAACAGGGTGTGGCATCCTCTGTCCTTAACCCTCAGCAAGAGTGAGGAAAAACTACTAAAAACCCTTTTAACAGGGTAAAAATAAGTAGAAACCTCAGAGAGAGCCACATGTGAGGGATCCCTCTCCCAGGACGGACAGAAGTGCAATAGATGCCACGTGTAAAAACATTCATCATTAAAGTCTTTAGCGGCATTGATGCAGTCCCGCTGCAATCACAGTCCATGGTCAGCAACCATCAGGACCACGATCCAGCATCCAGACCAGAGGCCACTCCAGTCCTCAGTCACCGTCCACCGCCGCCCACCAGGACCCACCACGAGCCATCGCCGCGGCCCTGGTCCACCTCCTTTACCCAGTGCCAACGCGACACAGGGTCCGCCACCAGCACCACGATCAGCCCACACGACACAGAATCCGCCACACTGGGTCCACCACTGCGACCCCCGATGCGCGATCCACAAACAGCAATCCATGGTGCGGCTGCGGGTGTTAAAGCAAAGGGACCGGGGGGGGGTTAGGGATGGAGAAGAGGAAGAAGAAGCTGGAAAAAGAAGCTCCGTGTGTCATATGTCATTAAATAGAGCAAGTTACGTTCTGCCTCACTAATTAACTCTAACTATAAGCTTTATCAAAAAGAAAGGTTTTGAGCCTACTCTTAAACAAACAGATGGTGTCTGCCTCCCGAACTGAAATTGGTAGATTATTCCACAAGTGAGGGGCTTGATGGCTAAAAGCTCTGGCTCCTACTCTACTTTTAGAGACTTTAGGGACGACAAGTAAGCCTGAATTCTCGGAGCGGAGTGCTCTAGCGGGTTTGTAAGGTACTAACAGCTCTTTAAGGTAGAAAGGCGCTATATTATTAAGGGCCTTGAAGGTGAGGAGGAGAATTTTAAATTCTATTCTAGATTTAACTGGAAGCCAGTGTAGCGAAGCTAATACTGGAGAAATGTGCTCTCTTTTCTTTGTTCTTGTCAGGACACGTGCTGCGGCATTTTGGACAAGCTGTAGAGTCTTTAACGACTTACTGCTGGAGCCTGATAATAATGAGTTACAATAGTCCAGTCTCGATGTAACGAAGGCGTGGACTAGTTTTTCTGCATCTTTTTGCGAAAGGACATGCCTGATTTTTGAGATATTACGCAAGTGGAAAAAGGCAGTCCGAGAAATTTGTTTTAAGTGACTATTAAAAGATAAATCAGGATCGAAGATCACTCCCAAGTTCCTGACTGTTTCGTTGGAAGCAAGGGTAATGTCGTCTAGCGCAGCTATATCATTAGATAATTTATCTCTAAGGTGTTTGGGGCCAAGTATTATAACCTCTGTTTTGTCTGAGTTTAATAAGAGAAAATTGCGGGTCATCCAGGTTTTTATGTCCTTGAGACATGCTCGAAGTTTAGTTAATTGATTACTTTGTTCAGGTTTTATTGACAAGTATAACTGGGTGTCATCCGCATAGCAGTGGAAATTTACCGAGTGTGTCCTGATAATGTTTCCTAGTGGAAGCATATATAATGAGAATAAAATTGGGCCGAGCACAGAGCCCTGTGGAACACCATGGTTAACTTTGGTGCGCACAGATGTCTCATCATTAATTTGCACGAATTGGGAGCGATCAGAAAAATAAGATTTAAACCAATTAAGGGCAGTTCCATTAATTTGAACTGTTTGAGTCTTTGTAATAAAATTTGATGGTCAATTGTGTCGAATGCTGCACTGAGATCTAACAGAACGAGGACAGACACAAGTCCCTGATCTGAGGCTATTAAAAGGTTGTTAGTGACTTTTGCCAAGGCTGTTTCTGTGCTGTGATTGGCTCTAAACCCCGACTGAAAGTCTTCATATATATTATTTTCCTGGAGAAACTCACACAGCTGATTGGCTACCACTTTTTCTAAGATTTTAGACATGAAGGGGAGATTAGATATTGGTCTGTAATTGGTTAAAACCTCTGGGTCTAGGGTGGGTTTTTTGAGAAGGGGTTTGATTACTGCTATTTTAAAAGACTGTGGTACATAACCTGATGATAATGACAGATTGATTGCGTTAAGTAACGAACTATCAATTAGGGGCAGCATTTCTTTAAGTAATTTTGTAGGAATGGGATCTAAGATACAGGTTGTTGGTTTAGAACCTGAGATTATTTTGGTAAACTGATCACAAGTGATCAGAGAGAAGCTGTCTAAATAATGGTTAGGATTCTCAGCCATTTCTGAGATTTCTGTTATTGGGAGGGTATTAGTGCCAATTGAGGGCAGGAGATTGTTGATTTTATTTCTAATGGTTAGAATTTTATCATTAAAAAAGGTCATAAAGGTATTGCTATTTAGGGATCGAGGAATACTGGGTTCGGTGGAGGTGTGACTCTCTGTCAGCCTGGCTACAGTGCTGAAGAGAAACCTGGGGTTGTTTTTATTCTCTTCTATTAGTTTTGAATAGTAGGCGGCTCTTGCTTTGTGGAGAGCCTTTTTATATTCTTTAACACTATTCTTCCAGTCTATGAGGTTTTCAACATGGTTGCTGGAGCGCCACTTCCTTTCTAGTTTTCTTGATAATTGTTTTAACTCATTTGTCTGGGAATTATACCACGGAGCTAATTTACCATGTTTGACATTTTTCTTTTTTAGAGGCGCTATTGAATCTAATGTTAATCGTAATGAGTCTGCAGAGCTATCGACGAGGTGGTCGATCTCAATGGAGCTCGGGTTTTTAAAGAATTTGTTCTTTATATCTACGGATAATACGGGTTTAAATGTAATTGGAATTATTTCCTTAAATTTAGCTACAGCACTATCAGGTAGACATCTAGAAAATGAGTTTTTTATTGGTGGCATATATTCATTTATTGAAAAATGGAAGGTTATTAAATTATGGTCTGATAGAACTGGATTGTGCGGGAGGACTGTTAAATGTTCAATTCCGACACCGTACGATAATATAAGGTCAAGTGTGTGGTTACAACAATGAGTCGGTTGGCGCACACACTGACTGAAACCAATTGAGTCTAGTATTGAATTAAATGCTACGCTACGGTAATCTTTCTTATTGTCAACATGGATATTAAAGTCACCAACAATAATAATTTTATCGCTCTTTAGGACTAAGTTTGATAAAAACTCAGGGAATTCCGTTAAAAATTCAGTATAAGCCCTGGGAGGATGGTAAACTACAGCAAATATGATTGGCTGTTGGTGTTTCCTGGATTGGCGTGGAAGACTAAGAACCAGACATTCAAATGATTTGTAGCTTAGGTTAAGTTTAGGTTTTGGATTAATTGATAGACTGGAGTTAAAAATAGCAGCAACTCCACCTCCTCGCCCAAATTCTCTGGGAACCTGTGCATTTATATGACTGGGGGGAGTAGATTCATTTAGACTGACATATTCATCAGGATGCAGCCACGTCTCAGTGAGGGACAATACATCTAGGTTGTAGTCAGAGACTAGTTCATTAACTAAAAGAGCCTTAGTTGATAGTGATCTAATGTTTAAAAGACCACATTTAAATGTCTTAGTTCCCTGTGTTGTTGCAGAGGTTGTTTTAATTTTTATTAGATTTTTGTGTGGAGTTCTCGCTCTGTTATTGTTTAATTTAAATAATTTAATCGGACGGTGGACAGACACAATCTCTATGGGGTGTGACTTATATGAGCTGGCATCATCAGTCATATCCTTAGCAGTAATCGGCTATAGCAACGCAGACTAGTATTTAGCCTAGATTTCTAGCCTTAACTAGCTAGGTAGTGTTGAGTAAGGTTGGCATACTTTCAAAACCATTCATTTTTTGGATCAAGTCAGATGAAAAAGAAATTGAAAATAATTTAATTTTTTACATAACATTTTATTTTGCTATTACAATTTTATTTTACTATTACTCTGACTTCATCAAGGCTTTTGGTTCCTGTGTTATTTTGTCAATTTCAACCCTGGCAGTATTTGTGGAATTGAACAACATCCTTCAGTTTCTTTCAGGTCCAAAACAGCAACAACAACAAGGTATTGACCATTGTAGCTGAGAGTGTGAATTTTTATTTATTTAAATGACTCAATCTTGTTAAGATTGATTCATGCTGCGATCTAGGTTGTAGTCAGAGACTAGTTCATTAACTAAAAGAGCCTTAGTTGATAGTGATCTAATGTTTAAAAGACCACATTTAAAAGTCTTAGTTCCCTGTGTTGTTGCAGAGGTTGTTTTAATTTTTATTAGATTTTTGTGTGGAGTTCTCGCTCTGTTATTGTTTAATTTCAATAATTTAATCGGACGGTGGACAGACACAATCTCTATGGGGTTGTGTGACTGATCCAGAGGGAGCGCAGAGAAGTGTTTACCACTGCAGCTCTGCTTCCTGGTCCCAACTATGGGTTGTCATGTTATAGACTTTGTAATATTCCTAGATAAGAGAGCTGCTCCATCCCAAGTGGGATGGACGCCGTCTCTCATAACAAGACCAGGTTTTCTCAAAAAAGTTAGCCAATTATCTACAAAGCCCACACCGTTTACAGGACACCACGTCGACAGCCAGCGGTTAAAAGACAACATGCGGCTAAACATGTCATCACCTGTTGTGTTAGGGAGCAGGCCAGAGAAAACTACTTTGTCTGACATCGTTTTAGCAAAAGCACACAACGACTCAACATTCACTTTAGTGATCTCCGACATACGAAGCCGGGAGTCATTGCTGCCGACGTGAATTACAATTCTATTGTATTTACGTTTAGTTTTAGCCATTAACTTAAGTTTAGATGCGATGTCGCCGGCTCTGGCCCCTGTGATACAGTTAACTATGGTCGCTGGTGTCGCTAACCTGACGTTTCTCAGAACCGAGTCGCCAATAATTAAAGTTTGTTTATCAGCGGGTGCCTCGCTGAGTGGAGAGAATCTATTTGAAACGTGAGCTGGTGGCTCTTTAATCATGGGCTTTTTAAGACTAGCACTATGCCCCCTCCGGACCGTCACCCAGCTGCCCTGGGCTCCCTGCTGCACGGGACTAGTCAGGGGACTGCTAGTTGAAGCTAAGCTACGTTCTAAGCTAGGTGGCTCCGACGCTAGCGGAAGCCGGCTAACTACAGCTAACAGAGTTTCTAAGCTGCGGAGCCGAGCTTCTAAGTCACTAAGCCTCACCTCCATCGCTACCAACACACTACATTTATTACAAGTACCACTACTGTTAAGTGAGGCAGAGGAGTAAGTAAACATAAGACACTCGGAGCAAGAGAGAGCAGTGGAGGGAGAGAGAGAAGACATCGCTGATATAGAGCTACGAGGGTGAGCTCACACAGAATCACTAAGAACGCTAGAGTATGGGTTGTTATGTGTGGGTGTTTAACTACAGACCGGTGATTTTAGCCGTAGTGTTACAGAGTTTAGCGGAGGAGCTAATACAGCGAGCGACCAACACTAGCAGCAAGTAAACAGGAAATGAACAGGAAATGACGCGGGACGCTTACCGGAGATGACGCAGGACAATAGTCATGAGACTTGATGTGTGTTTGGTGTCTTATGACTGATGTAGACACATGCAAGCAACTTGTGCTGTTGACACCGGCTGGAGGAACAATCGACCATTTCTGGCAGCCAGATTGTTGCACAGCTACATCCGGTAGAGATCAGGTGTTGTTGTTTCACATGAAAAACAGCACAGGTTGTATTAACCAGACAATGTGTGTCTAGGCTTCATTACTCAACTCAATCTATGATTGGGAGACAACAAATATATATATCTCATAAAATATAAGAAGGAGAGAAGGGACAGATGGAGAATCAAACATCAACACAAGAGAGCAGTTCATATTCCATGCAACCATAGATACCTCACTGTACACACACGCACACACACACACGCACACACTCTCTCTCTCCATATTAATTGTGTGTGTGTTTAGTCTGGCTGTATGCCTGGCGTCATTCTAAGCAGCATCTCAGATTAGTCATCCACATTCTGTCTGACCACATTGTAAGAGACTGGCCTTGTGTTTGTCTTCCTCTCTCATACTTCCTCTATCATATCAGACACACTGTGTGAATGTCCGTCCCAGTTGTCTTCATTACCAGCCCACACTTGACACTACGGCCCACACAAGTGTAAAAGACTTATGGATTTTAAGAATTATTTAGCTTAGTGTCCTCAATAGTGAGGGTGTACTGTGTAACACAGGATTGTCTTTGTTTTTTTTCTTCTTTCAAAAATCGATTATCAAATATATTGACAATATATTCTATGCTACAACTTCACAAAAACGTTCTTGTTGGCCAATCTTAAACTAAATTTAGATTTTTTTTTAGTTTAAGATTGGCCAACAATCTTAAACTAAAAAAATCTTAAACTTCATCTCTTTCCAGGAAAACTGTTAATGGTGTCATTTTTGTATCTTTGCTTCTGTGGCTTTTCAATGTTGTGAGCAACATTCACAAAATCACAAAAGTCTCAGAGACAAATATCTGTAACTTATCCTCACATCAGGGACCCACTGTAAGCTACGTGTTGCTTCAGGCACTAGTGCGAGAATGGGAAAAAATTACCTAAACCCTTTTTCCCCCTCTGTGATTTAAGCCTTTCTCAGCTAAACCTGACCGTCTATGAACACGTTCATCAGGAGCATTCATGTTCAGTCTTACATCTAGATCTGCAGTGTATTCAATACATTTTTTCCTTGAGCGTTTATTGTAAACCATTTGTTCAATGTACGTCAGCTATTATGTCACCTGGTTTCTTTGTAGTTAGGATGATCTCTGAGTTGTTGTCTGCAGATGCTTCAAGTGGTTGTTCACTCAGAGAAGAGCTGTGCCAATGAGAGAAAGAGAGGATTGATCTTGGTAAGAAGAAAGAGCCTGCACCCTCGGGGAACAGCGTAGAAGGCGTGTTATTTGGATTTTTTTATTTCATAAAAGCATTCAGTTGTTTGTCTGGAGACAACAGCTGTGCACTGAAATGTGAAATCTCTGCAGGTGACTGCTTTTTAATAAAATATTCCTCCAACTCTCCTGCAAAAACACAAGAAAAAAATTTAAAGCAGTATTAACCGGCTCAGACACTGTTGCCCTCTTTAATAACAGAAGAAATGGGTGTGTATGTTTTGGTTTTGCTTTCCTCACCACATCTTTCTGACTCATCAATGTTGTTGAATTATAAGACCAACAACTGCTGTGCACATCTAGAGACCTGGTTTACATGTTGACTGATTCATGATTTTGATTCAGAATCACACTCGGGTCTACTATATGGGTCAATGACGTATAAAGATTTTCAATAGGCCAATTTTAAAATACAAAAAAAAAGTGTCTATTATAAACATTAGGAATGTTGTGTACACATGAAATCATATACAAATTTCACATTATTTCATTTCAGGGTTTTTTCATCTAGATGAATTGGACGTGGATTTAAAAAATTTCATGTGGTGCGAATTTTTTTTTACAATTTCTCAATAATGTAAAGTCATTAGTAACAAAGTAGTTGCATTTCTTTTGAAGCTTTGTAAATAATTATCTCATATTTTTTTCTATGATGTCACCATCCACTTATTAAATGTAGTTAACAGAAATATTTTCCGTTAAAGTAAAGCCCCAAAACTCCCAGTCTAGGAAATATATCTATCATGTAAAACCCTCTGCAATGGTCCCACCACATTTGGTCGCATCACATGATATTTTTCTAGTTCAGTCAAAATTTACAGCCACAGAATTGGCCACCTAAAGAAAAAAAAACTAGGTCAGCACAAAAGGTCACTATGAAATTTATAATCAAAATATTTATTTTTTGTAATAACTTCGAATTCATTCAATTCAAAACAGTTTTGTTTAGGTCATCATACCACATTATATCCAAATGTGGCAACTACATACCAGCTGTGAAACAGTTAATTTTTTTCCAAATTTGAGAGAGTTACGAAGCTGTTGCTGGTTCCATGGGTCCTTGGCAAAATGGTTTATGAGGCAACTCCCTGTCTTTGAATGGATTTCAACATCAACGTCCCAAATTGGTCATTTCTTGATGGTCCCACCACATGATATTTCATAAAATGGACATCATTGGACAAAGTTTGTTTGTATACCATGATGGAAATATCAATGCAAATGCTTAGCAATCTTGTACAGGACAACAAAAGACTTTGGAAATCATTACAAATATGGCAGAACATTTATTTGATTAGATTTCAGTTTTCACAACAGCAGTCATAACTGGACTGTTGCACTACATGATATTTTGACACTTTAAAAAACAGAAACGTTTAAATAACTAATGTTTTTTGGAAATTAAAGTGTATATATACATGGGACTACATATTTATGGTCTTTCTTTATGTAATTAAAAATGCAGTCGGACAGAAACTAAGGGCGTCACACACATAACATTGTTGAATAAAGTATTTGCGATACTAATAGTATTAATGTTTATTGAATTAGTCGTTGGCATTAACAACTGCAGTGTTGCTTGTTTCGAAAACTTTGACGTTTACCCATTTAAAACTTATTGAATAACTCACAGATGATGAAAGCTGGAATACAAGGTTTTGAAGGAGTCAGATTTTACAAGTGGATTTGATACCTAATTTGAATTTGATATTATGCTATTGAACCCCAGCCCTGAGCCTCACAGTTTCACTTGAATGGCTCTAGACTCGTAGTCATTGTTAATATGGCAGCTGGTTTTGATTTTGTTTCGGTGTTAGCCCCTTGATGAATGTGGGCTATAATTCTTGTCAATTTTTTATCCACAAAAACATGACATGTCAGTCATAATTTATACTTCTGCTACTTCTACTTTATTTGACTTCTCTTCTTAACTGATTTTTTTAAGTAGGACTGTCAAAATTTAGACAGCCATAGATCCTGCCTCCTAAATTTTAGTGGATGGGACATGGACTAAAGTAAAAGGCATGAAATGCGTCTTGTAAATAATAGATTGTCATTTAAGGTAGTATCTTCATATGTCAAGGTTTCCCTTTTTTTAAGTTGGATTTTAATTAGTTATTTGATGCTAAAAATATTAAGTTTAACAACATGACATCTGAGACTGACAATTGCTACGTAGCGGTGTGTACCAGTTGGACTTCCCTACTGCGGCTCCAGAGACGAGTCATTCATCTTTGCTGTCTCTGAGTGGCTCAAACAGAGTCAACTCAGTAAATCCATAAGCTTCAATGCAATCATGGCTAATTCATTCAGTAAACGGTTTTGCATTGTACAATTCCTATTTTGCTTAGATATGTTTGACTCTGCAAAAGGAAACCTAAAATTAGTGCGTTGTTGAATATTAAGCCAAATCTGTCACAATAACACATTTTGTTTTGCGATATATTGTGATAAATTATATTATTGTCATTATTTTCAAACCATTTTATAATTAAATAGCATAATTATGCAAGTAACCCTATCTCTGTCGCTCTTCACATCCAAGCAGATGATCAGATTTATTTAGTTATTAATCGACCATGAATCTGGATCCTTCCGGTGACTGTAACACTGATGTCCTGGCCGTTGGCGTCTGATGTTGTGTGGCACATGAACTGAGTGTGCAGAAACTCTGGACTTTTTTCTCAAAGTGTTTACATGTGTGCCTCATAAACTCTAGAGCGAATCAAACAATCACAAAGTAAACTTCATTAATGTGAATAATTATTATCATAACTGTCCGTGTGAACATAGCCACTCTCTCTAATGTATATGTGTTCTGGCTAGCATCACTGTATCTACCTGCTGTTCATATCCTAACTTGGTTTTGGTTAAGTTTAAACACTACAACCTGCCAAACACAGCAGCAAGTCAGAGAGGGCCAGATCATTTTTAGATATATTCTACAGCTCTATTGTCTAGACATCTGAGACACACATGGCTGACACTGTGCTGACAGTCTGAGAGTATTTGCGGGAAAGGCAAGACTTATCGGACTTATCTGAGGTTGAGTCAGAGGAGACCAGTGTCAGCTGGCTCTTATTTAGTTTTCTCCTGTTGTCCACCGTATGATCTGCCTTCCTTTCTTCCTCTTCTTGAGAAACCTGACAAATGCAACACACACACATACACAATTTACTCACCTCCCTCACTTTTCCTGTCTGGAAGTTACCTCCAGACAATTCCGCGAATTCCAGGACTAGGAATTCCTGTAACAGTAAAAACTTTGATAAAGTTGCAACATTCTCAGACTGATGATTCTTTCAGGTAATATAAAAAACACTTTTTTTGGGGTAATTTTAATCTAATGATTTTAATCTAATTATTAACATCATCACTGTGAAGCTGTTACACCACTCTTCACATTGTTAAAACCTTCTGTGTCTGCTGATGTCAAACCTCTTTACCCAACACGCCGTGTGCCTGACCTGTTAATTATTCAAAGGTCTCCTCTTAGAAGGTGTGTTGTGTTGCCTTTGGGTGGCCAGGCATGCACGAAGTGTTTCTGAGCTGCATAATGATACCAGGCTATGAGCTCCCTGTCTACCCTGTACTGAAGGCAAGGACACACAGAGAGAGAGTGACCTGGTTTATTCATAGAACTCTAGAACACCACTGCTAATGTCTAGAGGATTGCTAAACAGACTTCCCTACAATAAGCACTTGCCTTACTCTGTTGTTGTCTGGCTTGTGATTTCCCAGTGTTTAAAGGTGATTAAAGATGCCCCTGTCTGTGGTTCCAGCATCTTTTAACAGAAAATGTTTAGCTTAGTTGAAACATTTTACATTTGAACTTCCTGAAACGACTGAAAGCCTGTCAAAACATCACATATCTACATCATGCATCTGTTGTTTTTGTTTGCAGCACTTGGACCCTTATTAATGATTAGCTCTAATTAGCAATACACAAGATACAGCAGTGCATTTAATGAACAGCCTGGGGCCTGACACTGCTTTTCAGATTCAAGTATGACACTGAATTTCCTCTCTTAGACCACTTTTCCACATCATATGTTTATGAAAGGAAGTTAATAACTTGTAATTCCCAAAAGTCCTTATCATGTCATATTAAAGCTAGTGGTACTAGCTATTATCAGCCATGTAACTTACTTTTTTTCAATTTACTTTAACATCACAGAGGTAACGGCTCTTAAATATTTGTCAGATGGTTGATTTCTACAACAGCCATCAGATATTACCACAGATTAAGAAAAGTATTTTACTGTTAGTGTAAGGTAGTAACGCTTGACTAAATGCAATTTTAAAACCCCCATTGCTTCCAAATGCCTTACACAACTTCCCCAAAATAGTCTCCAACATTTGGATCCCACAGTACTAGTTTATTTTTGTCTGCTTGTTACTAGCAGGTAAATATATATTAAGCTGTGATGTTTGTGTCACAGCATTTTCTGTAAAGGATCACACGGCTCTGAGTTTCAGTTCCTGTCAGATGTGGAGGACTGTAAACCAAACACACTTTAAGACGATCAGATTCTTGGCCTTTTGGTGACGTCAGTCATGTGCTCTCCAGCTGCACGGCAGCTGTGAATGTGTGTGTTTGTAGATTTTCTTCTTCCTCTTTCACGGAGAGTTCCAGTAAGAGCAAACGTTTATAGGAAAATATATCTTTAAGTGTGTTTGACTGGAGAGATTTAACCTCTCACATTACCTCCATGAGAGTTTCTTCCCAATCAGAAACATAACAGACACTGAGACACAAACAGACAATGACGCACATTGTGAAAAAGTGTACTTTTTCAAATACTTTTTTCTTTTGACAGATATAGGGACAAAAATGGATTTAGACAACACAGCAGATCAACTGAGGTGTAAAATGGCAGGAAAGCATCAGAACAGTTTCCTGGCTCAGACATGGAGAAATGAATTTCCTCAAGGAATGTTAAATAGTGGAAGAGGAGAGAACATGCCATAATAGAGGGAATGCTTTGACTTCAGACACGTAACAGAAATGAAAAATGAGTGTTGAATCCTATTTGTCCAAGAAATGTTACCATGCATGTATGAGAAGCGTGCTACTGTGTGCACAGCGCAGTTATGGCCTTGATAATAGCTTTTACATGTTGGTAATTTTGCTGTAGTATTTCAAATGATTGACATGACTCTTATTCAGTCTCTGTTGATCCACTGTCAACTTGGTTCTAACTGCAGCTCTGAAAACGAAGATATTTTTGGTGAAGAAATGCAGCAAAGTGCTGAAGAGATGCATGTTTTTAACGTTGTTGACCTTCTATTGGATCATGTTGTATTAACTCTTCTCTGCTTCCTTCCTCCTCCAGCCCTCCAGTGTTACTGTGACCGCTGCAGCGCAAATTCCAGCTGCACGACAGATGGCGTCTGCTTCGTCGCCATGCGCAAGTCCGGCAGCCGATCAACCACTGAGCAGCGCCAGTGTGTACAAGAAAATGAACTGTTCCCTCGAGACCGGCCCTTCATCTGTGCCCCGTCCGTTAAACATGACACGGGCATTTACCCAATATGCTGTACCACGGACTACTGCAACAAAGAGCCGAACCTTACACTTTTCCCTGGTAAGAAAAACACACACAGTAGGGTCACTGCAGGTGTTGTTGCTGGTGTAACATGTTGTACAGACACATAACTGACTCACCGGCCACTTCGCCTCTTTCATATTTTAAATATTAAAAGTATACATTTGTGTTAATTAGTGGTTTTCCCCACATTCATCAAATATAACATTTAATATAATCTCAAGCTCACCTGTAAAATACTAGTTATCACGACCTACTGTTATAAACACTCATCTTTAATCTCTCCCCTCATTATTTGAGAAGACTACACTGATCTATAATGTAACTACTGCTGCACTAAGCAGACAATTGCAGTTTAGAAGGACAGTAAAAACATTCTGGATTTAACAGCATGTAAAAGCATCAAACACAAATTTAGAGATCTTTAATATTATAATTAGTATTTCCCTAAAGCTTGGATTGTGCACCAGTCATTAATAAGAAGCATTTCTTTCAGTTTAAGGAGAGTTTTTCCTCTTCACAGTTGTCAGTGCTGGTCATTGTTGGCAATGTTGGGTTTCTCTACAATATCGTACCTTACTATGTTAAGTGCCTTGAGATAATGAATGTTATGATTCTGTGTTATACAAAAAATATTTTATTGAACATATGAACAGGATTATTTTAGGTGGTGCCTGACTTACTCTCAGACAGTTGTCCATTATTCAAGATCCAGTACAGATCGGATACAAATGAATATCAAATATAATGCACTGCATCCAAATCTAATGACATACAAGTCCGTTTTTTTGTACTTTTTTATTTCTTTCATTAACTCATCACTTGGACCAAAATTCAGAATGGCATTTATTGCGAAGATAAACAAAATCTATTGAATATAAAGATATATATATATATATATATATATAAAAAGAATGGATAAGACATTGTGGAAAATGTGCACATATATATATATATATGTGCACATTTTCCACAATGTCTTATCCATTCTTTTTAGACTAGCAGAGAACAATCCCATCCATTCTCTTGCATTCAATCTATTCACTACAGCGATGACTCTGCGGTAGTCCTGAGATAACAGGTCAGTTTTTCCATGGAATAGATTTCCTCTACAATGACCTGCCACTTGCTGGTGGGGAGGGTCTTGTTTCAACCAGCTCCTTGTTTCGGCCTTTTTATATAAGGGCATCAGGATTTAGAAGAGATTCTTTTAAATTATGTCCCCGGGGCATCAAATCCCGGTTACACAACCTGGGGGCAATAACCCTGTCACAGAGTGTAGTTTATACATGACCAGACAATATGTGAGAGATTGGGTTTCTGCTCACACTTTCTCCAGTACTGCTGCTGTTCACAGAATTGTTTATTTTGTAGGTGTCGTGGAATAAAAATGCTATTATCCGTCTCTTGTGAAGCTAGCAGAGGTTTGTTTCACTCTACACTTGTCTTACCATCCATCTTCGTCTGTTAAAGGTTAGATTCTAGTTCTCATTGCAGGCTTTACACATAGTGGAGTTTTTCCATTTCATTTTTGTAACCTTCTCTGTAGCTCAGAGACAATCTTTGTAGGGGTTTATCTGGATTTAACTTTCAACACTGATTCCTTTTTTAATTTCTGCACTATAGAAGCCTGTTGTTCGTCCTGAAATGGTTTGTTTTGTTCAGTAAAATTTTGCCAACTAGATATTGTTTACTTCTGTCTGTGTGTTGCAGTCATCCATCGTCATTATGTATTTTAACAAAGATATATGTGCACTTGTACACCGTACAACTTAAGGGAATAGTTAAATGAAAAGGATGTCCTCATTATCTACTCGCCACTATGCCAATGGAGTGGCATAGTGGCTTCTTCAGAAGTAAAAAAAACAACATAAAAACAACATTGCATGCCTCCATACTGCTACTGTGTGGTCAACCAAGGGTCCGCAAGCCCAACATTCAAATTCAACTCGAAATGCCATAATTTTTACATGTTTTTAGCCTAAATGTCCTCTGATATCCCCCTCAGAGGAGCGTTTCCATTTTCACATGCCAACCTGAATACTGTACAAACTCTCGCCGAAGGGCATGCACATTATCATCGCTACGGTGGTGGACATTTAGGTTAAAACAGTGTAAACAATGTCGTTTGGAGTCAAAAATGAATGTCAGGATGTTGCCTTTGTTTGGACATGTTTTGACTGACTGCTACAATTCAATGAAATGTTAAAGTTATTCAAGTAAGAAACCTGTTTACAACTAATAAAAAGAGGTCAGATAACCTTATTGGACAGTTATTAGAGATGGATTTAGTCATCATCAATAACTGAGACACTTTTTGAACCTTGCATCACTTAGAAAGGAGACTTAATATGGCATTAAATGTTTCAATACTATGTCTACCCTGAAATGATATGGTTGTTTTCCACCAATTGCTGTCTTCATTGTCAGCGACAATTCCTGGAAAATGTTCTGCCAAATAGTAGGAACCCTGATCTTTACTGTCTGTCTCTGCCGGTAACTTTAAAGTTGGCATGTGTCACTTTCTTGAATTAGGAATGAGATTTGTGGGGCCACTACAGTATTTTTAAACTGCAGCTCACTTTTAATGCTACTTTATCAATTTAAAGATTTCAGAGAGTGCCAGAGGATAGTAGCAGCTGTTTCATCATGAATTCACAGCAGTTCCAATGGCTTTTAATGTCCACTGAGCCATGGAAAAAAGAACACTAATACAACTTCTCAAGTCAGCTTAATTCAGCACAAGTAGCAGACCTTACCACATAGAATCTGTACCTCCAGAAGCATGAGTCATTTTACCATGAAGATCTATCTCAAAAGCTAAAAGGAAAACTGACCAAAAAAAGAATCAGTTTTGTGGTTTTAAATAGGCAAACCAACTTTATTTGCATTTCACTATGGCTCACTAAAATAACTCCAAGCATCTGCTGTTGCCATGGAAATCAATGTGCAAAATAATATTTAAATGCTGTTTGCTATCACCATGCATTTACATTATTATAATTCAAAGTTGTTTTGTGGACAATGACACTTAATCTGGGAGATAGTTTAGTGCGTCACATGAAGCGGTCACATTATCAGCACTGACACTGACACGGTCATGTAGCTTGCTGACAAAGGTCTACCCCAGCAAAATGAGAAAAAAAGTCAAGCATCACCGCATAAATTTAATTAAATATTGTCATGTACTTATATGCACTAAAAAACACAAGTGCCTTAATCTCAGAGAGACACATTTCTTTGCAACAAATACATCTACGGGATCTATCTGTGGTCCCTGGGCAGGAAACTCTTCGAGAAAGGCCAAACTAAATAATATCAGTATGAAACTCAGGAGCATAGTCAGCATTTCTCCATTCTCTCCCTGTAACATTCAGCCTGTACATGGAGAAGTAAGCTGCGGCTAAGAGTGAGAAGCCCTCCTTCCATGTGTCTTTCTATTGTTGTGTGGACAAGGCCTACACAATTAATCGTATTAAATGGTGATCTTATCTCACACACATTTGGACAAATATCTAGTTTGAAGCCACTGTTGTGATGGGTGATGTTAGGATATGCATCTAATTTGATTCATTATGAAGATCAATCTTTTCACATCTATAGAAAATCAATTGTGTGTTTTAAATTTGGGCAAAAGCTCCCTTTATCCCAGCAGATGGAATGTGCCCCAGAGCCACTTGGCCTGTTAGCTTCCTGGCTCATGGCTAGCCCTTAAGATCTGCCACTTGCCAGTTGCCAGTCCTCAGTATGCTCCTCCAACAGTGTGTGGCCTCATTTGGTATCTCACGGGTTGAAAATGGTTTAACTGGCATGTTAAACTCAGTTTCTCAAATACGCATTCACAGGGCAAATAGAAACATTTGAGCTGTTGAACTGTGTTTTCTAATCTGATCTTTGTGTCTGTCTCCTCTCTGTCCTGCAGTCCCTACAGAATCGCCTCCTCCCCTGGGCCCTGTGGCCCTTGCAGCGGTGATCGCAGGCCCAGTGTGTGTTCTCTGCCTGCTGCTTGTTGTGGCATTTTATGTTTGCCACAGCCACAGGGGTTTGGGAGCCGGGGGCGCGGCCCACCATCACCACCACCACCGTGTCCCTAATGAAGAAGATCCCTCCATGGACCATCCGTTCATCACTGTTGGAACGACACTGAAGGACCTCATCTACGACATGACCACCTCTGGATCTGGATCAGGTGGGCACAGATGGGTACTTTTCTGGTGTTTGTTTGCTCCAGTGAAGCTAACAATTTAGCAAGGGCTGATGATGTATCTCAGCACATATTAGGAAGCTTTATGGTCCATGTCCATACTCATAACTTTGAAAATCAATGATAACCAAACCGGTTTAATAAAGTGAGTAGTTTGTCAGAATGTGTTTCGGCTGTGACTCATTCTGAACTGTTGTCAGAGAGCAGTTCCATTGACCTGACACTAAAAAACAAAAACCTTCATTAGATTCAGAGGCTGAAAAATGACCAATAGTTTTAATAGCTGCGAATGTCTGATTTAAAGTCAAGAATAAAAACATAAATCGTTAGTCACATCCAACTGCTCTTTTCGAATCTAAAAGACAGCAGCAGATTATCTGATGCACCTGTTAGTAGCAGATTGTACTTTTGCGTCAATGTTTGTTGCCGGGGTGCATATCTGAGTGTGAGACTGCAATTGTTTTGGGAACTATGCTAAACTGCTTTCTCACAGAGTTTAGTGAGAACACTTCTTCCTCTCTTTGATAAATAAGTCGCTGTTGAAACAATTAGCATGTTTTTTTAACAGAGTACACTGGTAAATATCCTCTAAAGCTGAATAGTTAGCTTGTTATAATTCTCATTTGTATAATCGAGACAGAAAACCAAAGTATACTAGTTTGTTTTACAGTCAGTTATTTGCTGGACTATTTGTGTTCACAGTTCTACCAGTCTTAGGTCTGTGTGTTTGTATGTCTGATATCTGTGTAGATCCAGAGAGACCTGAACAGATAAGTGCATTACAACATAATGTAAAAACAACCAAACCTATTTTGACTAAACTTGTTTAGATGGGTCCTGGACCTGGAAAGAGAAAAACATTTTTGGTGCAGATGCAAAATAAGGTTGTTTTCTCTCTTTGTTTTACAATGTTTTATTGCAAATCATCTCGTTATGAGACCACTTTCCATATATTTTATACTTGAACTAGAGGAATTAGATGATCATTTGTAGGATGGTTCTGCCGTGGCAGAGGTAGGCGCTCTACTGAGTGCCCCTCTAGTATTTTTTTTTCAATTGTAACTCTGGGTTTGCAGAACTGCCCTTTACAAGTAAAATACTAAAAGCATATGTGATTCTGTTTCTGTGAATGTGTGTCTTTAAACAAACACACATACACATATTTTGGCTGCACACACTGGCAAAAGCTTTTGTTTTTGTGAGCTGAAGACTAGCACCTCTTTGTGGGGACTGTCACCTCCAACACTCTGCCAAGGAACAGCTTGGATTCAGTCTTCCTACCAGTTCACACCATATTGCACAATTTGTGTGGATGTGGGTGTGTTTGTGTGTGGTCCAGGTATTACTCATGCTTGGGGACCTAACTGTTCACACAGTCACATTAAGAGGGCTTGTGTTCCTTTAGTTGCATGGATAAAAAGTAGGTTCCCATGACAAATCAATCATTAGATTATTACGTAAAGGCATGTTTTAAGTTTAGGATGAGTTTTAGGCTTAGGCAGGTAGTAGTTATATTTAATTAAGTAGATGCAGATGCATTTTGTTTATCCCACACACATGCACAGACATGCAAACGCACACTCATGCAGGTAGGGAAATGTAATCTCTGCTTTTGACCCATCTGTGTGCGGGACACACAGAGCAGTGAGCGACTATGTACAGCGCTCGGGGAGCAGATGTTGGAGGAGTAAGGTGCCTTGCTCAAGGGCACTAGACAGGGTCTAGAGAGACTCTTGGATTTTTGGGCAGATCAATCCAGGTTCGTCTTTTTGTTGTCTTTCCGTGGAATCGAACCAGAGACCTTCTCTGCCCATAGTCCAAGTTTCTGCCACTAGACCACCGCCTCTCCTTAAGCATGGAAGTCTTCACCAAACTAAGTCTCTCTGATGTTAGTTGAGTATATGAAATTACACAATGTACAGTCACTTTATGAGGCCAATCTCAACTTTTGAGTTGTAATTTGTAAAGTCATCAAGAGTGTTTGATTAATTATTAATAGTATGAATAACAAAGTAGAATACAGTATTGATCAGTTACAGTATCTGCTAGAGACTACCAGACTACTAGAATGGCCAATATTGGCTTATTTCAAATATATGGAATAATTTTGTATGTCGGCTGTAAATTAATAAAAGGATGATGTCATTACAAAACATTTCGTTATTTTGAAACTGAGTAAACCTCAAAACATCCTATTGTGAATCATGCGAAGGTCTCAGACAATCCCTGTAACCATACTAGCTGAGGGAGTGACAAGGGACAGACAATGCTCTGTTGCTCCGTCTTCTGTCCTCCCCGTTAGTATCTTTATCAGGCCAGAGAGAACGTGTTGTCTATGAGCTCAAGCCTTGGAAACTTTCCATGGACTTTGTCCTTCTAAATGCTTTTATATTTTTCCACATGTTTTCTACTGTGACTGTTTTCATTTAGTAATTTTTCCCTTCCAGGTCTGCCGCTGCTGGTCCAGAGGACCATCGCCAGAACCATTATCCTACAGGAGAGCATTGGTAAAGGTCGTTTTGGAGAGGTGTGGAGGGGCAAGTGGCGTGGCTGAGGAGGTGGCCGTGAAGATTTTCTCCTCCCGGGAGGAGCGCTCCTGGTTCCGTGAGGCTGAGATCTACCAGACCGTGATGCTAAGACATGAGAACATTCTGGGCTTCATTGCTGCTGACAACAAAGGTGAGGGAGAAGCCTGAGAGGCCGTAGGGGAAGAGTTGGGATTAGCACACACTAAGGAAGATGGGATGTTTGTCAGAGAAGAAAAGCAGATCTGCTAAAGGTGAAGGAGGTGCAGGCAACTGTTCACTGAAAACAGGTCGGTAGACAGCATTGGGGGGGTAACAGTTCGCACAGTTTAACAGCTCCCAAAATGTTCAAAGTTATGGGTGAGTTAAAGAAAGACAGCTCAGGATTTGTATTCATGTTTTTACTTATATTTCACAAACAATAATGGAAAAGGATATATCACATTCAAATATCAACGTTGGTTGATCTGAATAATTTGTTTATGCCCTGAATCCATTATTTGGTAGTGGTAAACCATAGAAAATCCCATAAGCATGGTTCTTGTATCGCCCACCTGTGTTTAAAACCTGTGGAAAGCAGGTAAAAGACATGTTTAAATTGTGCTGAACGTATTCACTCACACAGAAGGACATGTAGTGACTGCACAATAAGATTAGATCAGTCAGACTGTAGCGGAGATAACTTATTTCTGAAAAAGCACAAGGACATAACCACATTCATTTCCTTTATCTCCCTGCCTGTCTTCCTTGTAATGTGCAGATAACGGGACTTGGACTCAGCTGTGGCTGGTGTCGGACTACCATGAACACGGCTCCCTGTTTGACTACCTGAACCGCTACACCGTCACTGTGGAGGGCATGATCAAACTCTCTCTGTCCACAGCCAGCGGCCTCGCTCACCTCCACATGGAGATCGTGGGAACACAAGGTGAGACACCCAATCATTTATCCCAGGCTCACGTGTTTCATCCTTGGGATACGAATATACATGTGCAAAACTATGCAGACAACTGCTAGTTTCATGGATTGGATTTGAATCATGGATTATTTTTGTGCTGCAAAGTACACATAGCAGTCTTTGCTAATATGTGAATCACATTGTTTAGTAACAGACCTCCATAAACCTTAGCTGGAGAATAAAAGAGTATATGCTACTTTTGTTCTATGCACTTTCTTAAAAGAAATTGGGGTGCAATAACCAAATCGACGATACACTGACACCCGACACACGCTCGTCTTAAACCAATCAATGTCAAGTAAAGGTAGACATATCCTACGTAGTTGATGATACCAAGACGTACGTAAGTCATACAAAAGTCTTTAGTCTGCTTCTTAAATAGCAATGTGTGAACAATGTAACAAAGACCTGGACCTTGGTTCGGACTATGGTCTGGACTTTCAGGTCTGAAAAGACCTTACCTATGTTCAGTGGGATTAAGGAAATAAATGCCAGAATTTAATATTTCAAAATAAACAGCCTGATATGACTCACTTATTTTCTAAAGACAATTTGCTGTTCTTTTGTATTTTCCATTTTATTGTCTGTTTTCTGCAAATATGAGATGAAAACAGGTCCTCTGTAGTTGGAAATATATAAGTTGACTGACATTTAGTTTTTCAGTTTTGTACGAATGTACAGAAACGATTGCGTCTGGAGGAAAATAAAGGGTTCCTCCAGGGTAGGCTTGAGTATGAGCTGATGCACACAGGCAGTGTTCGCTGTCACAGTTAAAAGAAAATGTCAGTCTGGGTGCTCACCCTTTGATTTCTTAGAGGTTTTTATGTCTGTGTTTTGGCCACAACCAGTAAAGACCCCATTCACCCATACCAATTCAAAGCTTATATAATCATCTGTTGTACCTTGGTGTCATCAGGTTGTTTTACCCTTTTAATCCCAATACCTGGAGTAAGTTGAGGCTAAAGGTATATCTGACTGGCCACTGGCTTGTATGGCGCTCCTACGAAAGCCATGTGGCCTGGTCATTAGATCAATCAATCATATTGTATTTGTTTAACCCATATTCACACATCACAATTTGTCTCATATGCCTTACGGAGTTGTGACATCCTCTGCTCTTAATCCTAAACAAGAAAAAGTAACTACCAAAAAACAACGTTTAACAAACAAATTGAATAAGGGGGAGGCACATGTGAGAGATCCCTCTCCCAGGACGGACAAAACTGCAGTAGATGTCGCGTTTAGCTGAACACATCAACAAAATACAACATCGATAAGCTGTCCCATCTAAGAAACTACATAAAAATGTAGTTGCAATAATAGTAAGATAAAGGGGATAAAAATAATTAAAACAACTCAGTAGCACCACCATTACAAATCAAGTTAAAAATGCCTTTTGGTTTTGAGCAGTGAGTACTGACACAGGTAGTAAGTGAGCCTAATCTGCCAGGCAGGGAGTTCTAGAGCCTGGGAGCCCTGATGGAGAAAGCCTGGTCACCCTGAGTAGCCAGCCTTGACCTAGGGACAGTTAACAAGGACAGACGGGCTGATCTCAAGTTGAAACTGGGATTTTAGGGAGTCTAGAGCTCCGAAAAATGATTAGGGGCCAGGTCGCGTTGAGCTTTGAATGTTATTAAAAGAATCAATCCTGAATTTAACTGGGAACCAGTGAAGCACTGGCGTTATAAGTGAGAACTACGGTTGTTTTAGTAAAATTACGACCAGCAGCATTTTAAACAAGCTCCAAACAAGTTAATATGGTTTGACTGAGGCATGTATAAAGTGCATTGCAATAGTCCAGACAGTAAAAGTTGTCTGTTGTAGAAAAACCAAGTGTGATTGCAACCAATAACCATTGGCGAAGAATTGAAATTCCAAACACATTCCTGTCAGATATTGAAATAGTGCACAAGCCTTCTTTCCCCTTAGATGCATATGTAATCTTTACTTCTCCCAAGTGTAACTATGTCTGAAAAAGCCCTATGGAAAGAGCTTCTCTCCTCCTTGATAACGCTCTTACTGAACAAAAGTATATGGTGGGATACATTTGAGGACACATCCAATGGAAGAACACAAGTGTCAAGGGAATAAGTAAAAACATTCAATATGCAGTATCAATATGCATTGATCAATTAGTCATAGAATCCATTTATACACCTTTTAACACTAATAAAATTAAGTAGACCACTATGAATCCTCATGTAATGTTTTTATGGGCAAAAAAAGACAAATCCTAAAAAGACCAATTGGTAATTAAAATTACACAAATTAGTTCAAAATTAAATACATTTAAATCCAAATATCTTATTGAAAATGGATTATCATGCTACGTTAAAGAATTTAATCACACATTTAGATTTACTTTCCTGATTCCTGCATTTACATCTGAACTGAATTTTAATTGATGAAATTATTGTCTGTTCTTCGATTTAAACTTTTTGATGATGCATTAATTATTATTATTTTTTAATCCAGTATTTATTGAATTACTTTGTTATTTCTTAATTTAAAGATCAACATGAACACCAATTTAGAATTGCCTATTTTTTTTTCCCGCAGTTAGTCACCCATTAATGAAAAGCTGTATTGCAATTTCTGTGACACTCTTGGTCCTCCATGCAGCTCAGCCTTATTCCAAATAAACCTTATGTTGATATTAAAAATCAAGTAGAATCCTCACCCTTATCTTGATAGCTGATAAATAGAATCTCCAGTTAGACATGGTGTCAGCACAGGATTTTTGTTGAACTTGTGAATCTGTGTCTCTGTTCAGGCAAACCAGCGATAGCCCACAGAGACCTGAAGTCAAAGAACATTCTAGTGAAGAAGAATGGTACCTGCTGCATCGCTGACCTGGGACTCGCTGTCCGCCATGACTCAGCCACTGACACCATCGATATCGCTCCAAACCACCGAGTGGGAACCAAAAGGTAACCTGACCCCTTTCCTGATGTAAACAGGTTGTTATCAGGTTTGTTAGAGCAGTGGACTTATGATCAAAAATACTTCTCCCCATCTTGTTCTGCGCTCACTGTACCAGGATGTTATTGGTCATAATTCTGTGCTCTATCTTTCATGGTGACATGAGAATCCTTTATGGAAAAACTCACCTCTACTATGCAGGGTGGGCAGGTGTTAGGGTTGCATTGATTCACAGCAGGTCTGAGCTTCAAAACAAGTCAATGCAGTGAATGGTGAGAGTAAGTAAAGAGGTCATCCCATTACTGCTACCAAATATCGGTCTCCAAGAGGCAACTCTATTTCAACTCTCAAGGTTCTCCGGATTTCATCTGTGGTTCATATGAATCATTATGTAATTTTTTTGCTCGCATGCCATTCCAGATGGTTGAAACAGGCTGTGTTGGTGATCAGACCCTCAGAGAGACACTTGTAACCCCTGGACATCACAGACCTTGCAATGAATCACCTGCTAAGTCACCAGGGCAACCACAATGTAGCCTTGAGTCTTTCCTTCGAAATGTGAAGCTCAAGGAGGCTAGGAAAAAGAGTATAGAAGCTATCATGACCAACACAGAGATTTATCAGGAATATGTAAAAGGATCAGTCTGTGATGTAGAAGAAACCAGGAATGTGCGGGCATACACATGTAATCATACAGTGGTGAGAGACTAGGGGTAAAACAACTGGTCAGGTAAGAGATTAATTTGTTACTAGAATGATTATATTTTTTTCTTCTTTTTTCACTCGCCCCACCAGTCAAAACTGTTACATTTCTTTAATTATTCTTTGCTAAAAGCAGGATGGGTCTTACGCCAACAGTTCTGCATCACCTAAGCCGGCCACAGGCATTAGTGCAGATTTACATCCATGTTACACCCAGTGTCACGTCATGGATCTGGAAAAAACATTACCGGTACTCCTCTAATCCATTCTGCAATAATTGACTGTTCTGCCATTTAAATGTTGCCAGAGATCCAGGTATTAAACTATCATCGCATTTATGGTGATTCAGCGGCAGCCTGGTATCTATTTATCTTCTTCCTTCTTTCATTGTACTCTGGTGGCTGTTTCAGGGATTTGCAGATTTTTGTGTTACCATAAAACAGATGCTGCATATTTTGATTAACTTAAGGGGAATTGATAACCAGGAAATCTCCAAGAATGTTTTTTGTGAAATGGATCACAAATGTATATTTTCACCTCAAAGGGGAGCCTTGTAATTTTATAGAAGAGCTGACCACTTAATTTTTTTAAAGCATTACTCAAATAGCAGGAAATCTTAAACTATTAATATAGTTTAAGTGCTCTGTTTTTTTATGCCAAGCTGACATTTTACAGTAATTGCCTGGCGCAGCCTTACATAAATCTGACAGATTTTTTAAATACAAGTCAAATGACTGACTTTAAAAAATGCCTTTGTATTCCAAGCTTATTAAATGTTCCAATATAAACACCCACACAAATACGTCCCCTTGCTTTTTCCATTTCCACTCAGCTTCTCCAGTTCTTTGTCTCTCTGCATCCATACATCTCCCGTTGTATAATGCAAACCTGTGTAGCTGCAGGGTTGGAAAGGCAGCAGAGCACTGTTTCCTACACCCTTCTCCCTCCCACAGTGATAGCAGCATAGCTTTTGCCTTGAAATTATTTTCACCCCTCCTCGTTTTGTGTTCTTGTGTACGTCTTGCCCCCTCCTTCTCCTCTGTGTGCTGGTATGATGCTGCGGGTGTATTTCATTGCCACTAAATGATTCAGGAAGCCTTGGGTCATTGGAGACAGAAGCTCTGGCTTTGGATGAAATCCATGTTACATACTGATGATCAGATCCCCACAGTTCCTTTTTCTTTTTTTTAAACTCTTCTTTGCGGTGCCAAGCTTTGATCAAAGTATCAGTTTTGCTTTTTTGAAAACCAATTTTGTATGAGAAGTAAATGCATATTGCTTTTATTCAAATAGTTTTTGTGCAGGAATCTGTTCTCAGCATCACATACTTTTTCTCTGTCCAGCTTTTGGTCGCTTGTGTCCTACAGTTATCTGACTGAAGAATAACTCAAAGACATGTTGTGCTGATAGTTGTTTTTTAAAGCTACATACAGTTAAAGCCTCGATTTCCTGAGGGCTGACTTTTCTTCTGTAGCTACATAGCATGTCATTTTCTATGCATATATATATGTAAATGTTAATATCTTTAATTTACCTTATCACGTCATCTGCAAAATTAAGCCTTCTCTAAGTTCTTCTTACTTTCTTCACAACTATTGATTA
This sequence comes from Pseudopleuronectes americanus, assembly GCA_038501795.1. Classification (NCBI taxonomy): domain Eukaryota; kingdom Metazoa; phylum Chordata; class Actinopteri; order Pleuronectiformes; family Pleuronectidae; genus Pseudopleuronectes; species Pseudopleuronectes americanus. The sequence goes on along the minus strand of CM076736.1, from coordinate 15,479,632 downwards.
AGGTTTAATGTTCGCAGTTTGATGTTTTCCTCATTTATCTGAAGCAGCAGCAGTTGCTGAGGGAGGCCAACCATTCATCATTTGAACACCAATCAGTTAAAGAATTCAATTTTGACTCGGTCTCTTATGCCCAGAGTAAAAGTTATTTGATTACACCGCTGAATCCATCTCATTAGAGATCATCAGCACTGTGCACATCCATACTCGCAGGTTGAGCTCTCACTGATTAATCAGATTTCAGTCTGTACAGAGACTGACACCCTCAGACGCCCTGATATGGTCCGTTATTCAAGGTTTTTACTCATCCCTCCACTGCGCTAATTGAATAATGGCAGCACAGTGACAATTTTCAAATTGGAAGCTGTATCTTGACTAACATCTGCTCTGCTGCCTTCTCATGGCTGTATTGATTTAATGAACTGGAGACTTTAATTCTGACAGATAAGTCAAAAAATGACACACTAATTTATAGATTGATATATAGTATTTTAATGTCCCCAGTTTAAATGTGTCTACTGGTTAATTGTGTTTTAATTTTCAACCAATCAGCCTTATTCCACAAGTCCTGCTCAATTGCTTCAAATATTTGCTTTTGTGTTTTTGACAAAATTAAGAGATTGGTTCATAAGCGCTCAAATAAACACTAAAGTAGCTTTTTTCTGCATTTATCATTCCTTCTCTTCCTTCATTCTTATACCCATCGTTTTCTTGCAAACTTTATATGAAGCTATTATGTTGCACCCGTGGTCTATGTGAGACAAATCGAGTGAGTTTTTTCCAAAGTCGGTCTCTGGGTGTTTAGATGCCCAGAGACATTTTGGCTGCTGTTGCACCCAATGTTAATTGAAGTAAATTTTGTTTCACAGAAATCTAGATCTGTAATTGTTTTGTCATTATATCTGTATTCAACATAACACAACACAAGAATTGGGATTTATCTAACGCCCCAGCATGAGAGAGCTGGATTAACAAAAAAGGATCTTCAGAAAAGTGAAATTCAACGAGTGAACATAGATGAAAAAAATTTAACTAAACATCCCTTAGTTTGATGTCAACAATAAATGAATAGATAAACCAAGAAATATCTATGATAGCTTTTCAACATCAAACTGCTGCAGTCATTACTGTGATTATTTCTGTCTGGACAAGGCTGAGCGATGTAGAGAGGGAGAGATTACGTCCACATAAACTTTCAGAGGTTACACAACGCATTGTTAGTTTGACACAAATCAGTATTTGTTAAGTACATCTGTTTTTATGTTGGGTCATACATTTTTCAGATTTCAAGAACAATTTTTGACATGCAGCTGTAGCTTGTTCTTCCGGCCGCGATAGCTGCGATAATGTTGTCACTAATTGCGATACAAAATGTTCACACTGTTTCGTCTGCACCTTATGACTTGTGTTTTGTTTAACCCTTGTGTCATATTCACTTTGGGTAACAGCGCTCTGGCTCTCACTAAAGACTAACGTCAGTATTATTACTGCACAACAACATGTTGCTATGTACTTTACATCTGCATGCTGTTCTGGACATGAAGCTGTCAAAGTAAAGTTCAAGACTAGAAAAGTATCTGCGTGGCATAGCATAGTCGTGCTGGTCTTTGTACTCTGCAGCTCAGTACTGTTTCTGCAATAATCTCCAAGTGTGTCTCAGTTCATCCTTTTAGCAACGGGTGTTTAAATGTCTGAATAGACGGGTAACAGTCCATTATCTCTATGCTCAGGTATATGGCTCCAGAAGTCCTGGATGACTCCATAAACATGAAACACTTTGAGTCTTTCAAGCGGGCCGACATCTACGCCATGGGACTGGTCTTCTGGGAGATCGCCAGCCGCTGCTCCATGGGAGGTGAGGATCAAATGAGAGAGGGGAGGGTGAATCATTGAGTGAATGAATGGACGGTTGACAGATTAATGGAGCAAGAGAGGAACAGAGTTAATTATGGAAATATTGATGCACCCTTATAAGCTTAGTTGGAGGGATGGATGCAGGAACAGCCCATCTGAAAAATGCATCAAGGAAACACTAAAATGTCAAACCTGAATATTTACCGCAGTTTTTGTTTTTTTTGCAGGCATCCATGAGGACTACCAACTGCCCTACTACGACCTGGTTCAGTCAGATCCATCAGTGGAGGAGATGAGGAAGGTGGTTTGTGAGCAGAAGCTTCGGCCCAACATTCCTAACCGCTGGCAGAGCTGTGAGGTACGACTTGTGTTGCTGGATCTCCTTTTAATTTGCAGGGTTTTTGGGAAGAGTTCGATTTTGTCCTCATTTTTTATTTCCATAAGTGAATGTATGAGGCATTCCAGTTTTGCATCTGCATATATATACATATTTTATACATTACACGCTAGTCCTGAGTGAAAGTATTCATCATGCTCCTGCTCCCAGGTATTCTGTTCATCTTTAACTACAGCAGTTGAATGTTGAATCAGAAGTTTTCTGTGAGGAGTGGCCTGGGAGAGTTGAAGGGGGTCTTGGAGGTAGAGTTTAGGTGAGGTGAAAGGGACAGATCCATGCTGGTGCCCTGTAGACTACGAAGCAAGTTTTTGTAGATTTGTCCATTGAATTGATTTCTCTCAACACGAACAGGTTGTAGCAGAAGTTGTTGGAATCACAAACATTATCATCGGACACATTTGTTAACTCGGCTTAAATACCATAATTTCTTCTTTGTGAACAGAGATGAGATGTTTTATATTGCATGTAGAGCTGGAAAGTGAGATCCAATCCCATGTGGTCACAGGAGCCTCATTCAGTATGGATCTAATACCAGGTGTGAACAGACCAACCTAAGGCTGTCTTCTTGTGATTGGTTCTCTCTGTTAATACCAGGTCTTTTTCAGTAGTCCAGTGGTAGTTTTCCTTACATCCATACATAACAAACTGTCACGCTGAGTAACCAATTCACAATACTTCGATTGGTAACACTTTAAAAAAAAATTCTAACAAATATAGACTTTAAAAAAAGTTAAGCTCCAGTCACCCACAGTTCAAATCACTGATCCCTTTTTTATTGTTTTACATTCCCCAAAGAATCATAGTATGCGAACTTGAGCTGCAAAATGTGGAGCACGATTATTCCCCATATGGAAGAAAGGTTGATTCGAGGGGGAAGTTGTTTTGAATCTATCTGTTTAGAGATCGACAACATCAGACTTTTAAAACCTGGCACCGAGCTAAATGTAAGATTGAACCTCTCTTCTTTTTTTTATGTACCTTTAAAACATGCAGTTCCATGTCTAACATTGAAAACTGATGTTGCCAACGTGTCATGTAAGATGTTGTGTTCAACATGTTCGAAAAGTTGTATTTGGCTATAAGCCCAAGAATCCTTCTCAATACCAGCACTCATTTAGTATGATACACACACACACACAACCACACAGGAGTACAAGCACTCATCTCATTCCCACAGTCCCCAGAGAGGAAGAAACCACTCAGCGTCTCTGTGCGCGTGTGTGTTGTATCTTAACACTTGGGTTTCAGATTAATACACTGTACTATGGGCATACATTTTCATTATTGAATTATTTACTTTGTTGAGAGTCATTATGATTTAATTTGAGGTGATGGTGCTACATGTAAGCTACATTACTGTTTGGAGGCTCAGACATGATTGTAAGTTGTCCGGTGGGTCTGCAGGTCCTTTTATTAAAATGTGCTGAGTTGAGATCATCAGAAGGAAAAAAGTCCAATGTATATTTATTCAGTGTGGGTTTTTCCATGTGACATTATTCAGGGTTTGAAGACATTCACTGTGACACAGAGGAAATGGTCTGTCGCTCTATTATTCTATTATCCACCACTTTAAGCTCACAGACAGGGTCCAACTTCAGAACAAGCCTGTGTTGAAGTTACACAGGTCAAGACTATTTACCATCAACCTGAAAACACATCAAGCTTTTGTGTGATTCGATGTAAACAGCCTTTCCTTTGCTTCTTTGCAGACTACGTAGACTTTTTCTTTGAGATGCATATATTGTATGTATATAGATTTCACATTCCTAAACTTTGTGTATGCACAATTTTTCAACATTTTAATTGATTTCCTAAAAATGATTCCTGGATGGATCTTGCTCATCTTAGTGCCAGGTTACTTCATACCAACCAACTGGACTTCCTTCAATTATATACGTCAAGTCCAATGCAACCCGTTACAATTCTGGTTTTGTATTTTCCCACCATTAAATACACGTTTTATAGTAACACAGCTTTTATTTTATGTGTCCAAAAAACTGTTTATTCACTTTATACAATTAAGGTCATGTTCAGTGTTTTGTCTAAACACAAATACGGAAATGGCTGAGATCAACTCTCGCGCACACACGCATGCAACAAACCGACCACTCATTTTACACAACAATGAGTCAAAATGATCCGCAGACTATAATAATGATTCCCACACATCCAGACTGACAAACTGATTCAGTAAGTCAAACTGCACATTCAGACGCAGAGATTGATTTTAACACATAAGTAGCTAAGATTTGTGATTTACGTTTTTGGGCTTGGTGTCTACCTCCTACTGAATATTTAGGAGAACCTCAGAATGTATCGGTTGCAGTTTCTTATTTTTTGTTGCTAAAAAAAGGAAGGAAAAATGTATAATGATAAGCCACAAATCCCCAGGGCCTGTCATGTTGAGTAATGGGCTTCTAAGAATAGCATGCACCAAATTCTGATGCCCTTTTAACAAGAAAGAATTGTGCAAAGGTCCAATTACACCAACGCCACATCATATGTACAGATTACTTTCAGGTAACACTGCACAGCAGGGTTTGTGTTTATTGGATCATTAGACTTTCTTATTTTATTATAATCATGAGAGGCACATTTACAGCCAATAAATAGTGTATACTGTAGTGTGAACTGTAGTGTAAGCAATTAGCTTCAGTGACTAAAACAAGTGCTACAGATGGTGTGGCTCCCACAGAGCACTGATCTCAACATCCAGTCGCTCTGAGACTACATGAGGAGATGCTAGACACTGAGACAGACATATATTGATAGATTCATATAGAACAGTTGGGCCTTTGTGGAGCTATGAGTTCTACTGAGTATCATTCTAGTTTCTAATGAATCCAGTGATACATTTTTTACAGAAAGCATGTGTACAACAAAAATGAGCACAATTTAAAGAACATGATAGAAGGCTGGTTACTTGCCCGGGATAAATGTATATTTCACCCTCTGCTATTGTCTCTTTTTGTGTGCAGCCAATGACTTACTTTGATCTACAAGAGACGATTGAACGAATATATTGTCTGACAGAATTTGGCTTAGCCAATCATCTTTTTTGTCTTTTTATTTTGCTGTATAATGGTCCGCCTCTGAAATTAATTCAACCGTAGAAAGTAACCTAAGAACTGGCACTTTTTTATATATCCTATTAACTTAAATACATTCATCCAGTCCTTCCTGACTCTGTCTCTTTCTTTCACACTTCTCTCCTTTCTCTCACACTGACACACACATAAACGCAGTGTAATCAGACACATCGGGCTGAATAAAAACAACACCATTTTGTCTTCATGAACATAAATATTGATTATTTGCACACCTCAGTGAAATGAGATCCGACCACCAGAGGATACAGCTTCGCACTAATATATTGTCAATCAGAGGGTGTTGTGTTGACAGTTGCTGATTTGAAAATGTTTGCATATCACCCAACCCTGTCAAGATCCCCAAGTGTATGAAGTGCATGGTCATGTACAGCTTCACCTCTGTGTTGCCGCTGCAGAATTCAGCTAGCTATGCGTGTGCGTCTGTGTGTGTGTAGAGTGGACTTGGAATTGGTCCATCTGTTGAGGGCAGGACTGGAATGTGTCCGGCGCCTTGATGAAAGTTTCACAGATGATGCACAAGCGTCTCAACAGACGGACACAGTGAGAGACTGACAGAGAGTGAGACACAAACAAACATTGACTCATACGTACCAGATGGTGTTTCCAGCCCCAACCGACTGAGATGTGAAGACATTAGTGTAAACTTTGCAGGCTCTGGCCCTCTATTGGTACAGTCCATTTGCAATGTCTTGACACGAGTCTTTTTCCCAGAATAACTAAGATCGAATGCAAGAAAAGGGTTTATGTAAGAGCAGGGACAAACTACATCAAATTTTGAATCCTGAAAGTGTAAGAATGATAAATGAAAGACGCACTGACTTTTTTCTAAACAGCAGAAACTAACTTTGAATAGTCATCTCCTTAAACAGGATCTTTTAGTATAGCTCAACCTCTCATTCCTCGTCAGTGGTTGGAGTTTATGTGGACGTTGTCATGGCGACGGTTCATTTCCACACTAACTTACATTATGACAGCTGTGCCACAGTTGGCAGCATATTTCTTGTTTCTTAAAGAACTGTCCGACACGTTCTGTGTTTCTCTTCATCGTCTCACTCTAAAGACCTTTCAGCATCATCACATCTGTCTCTATTTATACTACAGGAGATTAGTGCCTTTCCCAAGACATCAGACCGCTCCAGAAGGATGCTGTAATTATGTCACATTAATGTTTGTCCTCTCTCCCCTCTACAGGCCCTGCGGGTGATGGCAAAGATAATGAGGGAGTGTTGGTATGCCAACGGTGCAGCCCGACTCACCGCGCTCCGGATCAAGAAAACCCTGTCCCAGCTCAGCCAACAGGAGGGAATCAAGATGTAGACGCAACCACCAAACACACATATACATACACGTCTCTGACTGGAATTCATATCTTTAGCGCAACAGCATTATTATCTTTAATATTATTCATCGATTCTTCCTACACTTTTGTTGAAGGGAAGTGAAGAATATTTTCCAGCTTGTGCTCTTATTTTTCGAAACCCATTTCATTCATTGATAACCTGATAGATCCTGCATCTGAAACTCAGGAACCATTCGTGTGTGTGTGTGCTGCACTGGGCTGACATGCACACACGAATGGCTGGATCGATGGATGGATGGATGGATGATGGATAGATCAGATGTTTTGTTTCTGAAGTGGATAAAGGAGTCAAAGGAACCCTCAACTCATTCTCCTCCATGTTAATTCACTACATTCATCACAAGAAGTCTTTCAAAGACCCCATAAAGGCAACTGGTGTCCCACTCAACTCCCGCCTCCACCGCTCATTACACCCCCAGCCAATTAGAGCTCACGCCTCCTCAGCTGAGCTCAGGCCCAGACAGGGAGCTGGACATCAGCCGCAGAGGCCTATTAGCTGCTAGAGCTTCACTTTCATCTTCTCATATCTTCATTACCGTCTCCCAATTTGTACATTTGCATTTAACTCTTTACTTCGGACATTAAGCTACTCTTCAGTCGGGCTGCAACTAACTCATTTACATCTTTGGATAATTATTAAATGATGAAATATTCAAAGATCCTGAGTCTAGAAAAATGCATGAACCTAAGACTTAGAGGGTGTTACATGCTTACATACATTCATCAATGGATGTAATAATATGCACAACTAATTTAACAACAGAAAATCTGTGAATATCTATTTAATCAACACATTTCAATGTAAACAAATTCTATTTGTTTTTTATGAGCAACCGAAAACCATATTGTGTAGTTCAGCCACCGCTAAATACTCATTGTTTAAATTAGAATACCCCTGAATTAAAGCAGTGAACATTTTAACGATGGGAAACAACAATCTGTATAGACATGGTTTAATTTATTTTAATTTGACGGATCGTCCTATGTAAGTTTTAACTTCTGAACTTTAAAACCAGCAGGGATGGCATCAACTGGGACTCCGTCTAATCAGGTTCAGTATTGATCAATGTCAGATCTACGTCAATAGTGACTACAGTTTAATAATAACAACCTTGTGTCTCTTTATAATAATAATAATGTGTTTATATTTAAGCTAAAGAAACTACTTTGGAGAAACATTTCCCAATTTAATGAGTTATACTGCTCATTTGTATGCTATTAAAATAAACAGATGTTGATCAGGATTCTTCTCTCTGCAAACAGTGACTAGGCCATGATCAATCAAGATCATCATGATTCAGCAGTTTGTCATGTGAAGTTGGTTGCAGCCCTACTCTTGAGTCATGTTACAGTAGCACTGGGGACTTAAGCGAGGAATCGTGGTACTGTGTGTGCGCTTCTTTGTGGGGTTCACACACACACAAACGTCGCCTTCTTCTAGTTGAGTTGTAACAGGATTTTGCACCTGTTTTTTTCTTCTGTTATTGTGTTTCCCCGTCTCCCATCATGTTGTCAGGGAGTTGGGACAGGTCAGTTTAATTTATTGTATTTCTTTTTTATTTTATTTTTGGTGGCAGGGGATCTTTTGCAAAACTTAACAGGACATGATGACCTCATTCATTTTTGGCAAACATGCTGCAACATATGCAATTTACAGTAGATAAATGTGTCTATTTTCTATACTCTGCTAAACCACAAACACCAAGAACAACAACAACAACAATCAGCTGCCACCATGCCTGCCAAGCCAGCTGTTACCGGAAACTGCAGTGCTTTAAAAACCCAACTCCTCTCATGTCGGCTGCCGTGGAGTCTGTGTGCTCGAGTGTATGCAGCTCTTTGCGCGTGTGTGTCAGAGGAGGCCCATGGGAGCCCTGCCGAGCACTGCAAGCTCGTACTATGCACACCCAAGAAAAGGGACACGCTGCAGGTCACAGCACCCACGGCCCAGCCGACACCCTGGTGCCATTTTGTCAAACCCACATCTCCCCCACCCCCTGACACCTGAACACCTCAGCAACAACTCATTTTACAGCTTCTCTTCTCAGCGGACTGAGTCTGGAAACTAAGCTCCAGCACCTCAAACTGTGTTAAGTTGGGACAACTTCGCCACAAAAAGCTCACGGCGATTTTCAAAAAGAGACACAAAGACTTGTAAGCATTACTGTTGTCGCCCTATAAATGTAAACTGTTGGATTTCTGATTTTTGTTTTCACGTGTGTGCGCCGCTGCCGCGCAGTAGCACGAATCAACCTTTTCAGTGGTTTCTTCTCTGTAGGATATTCCACAACAAAAAAAAATTCAGTGAGGTACATTCATTTAAATATAGCAAACGGATAATTACTAAGCCATAGGTTTTCCAGGTGTATCTGTTTTTTTTTGTGGCAAGTTTTTCTACTAGAATGTACATTTACGAAAAACAAAAGATGAAAAAAACTATGGACAATTGTCATTTCAGCTTAGCAAGCCTTAAGGGACCAATGCAGAAGAGTCAGGATCTGCTTTTAATCTTGTCTCCTTGTTTTTGTTTTCTTCTCTCTTTTGAGATAAATACTAATCATAGGGCGCAATGATACATGGTCATTGATCCCTATGATAAAGATAGTGTCATGATTCTATCTTAAGGATAAAACAAATATAATGTAGCATCTGATTTAATAGTTTAGTTTGTTTTGTCCTGTTGCCAAAATTGCCATACATTTAAACCCATTCTCTTAATTTACAGTTTTGCTTGTGTTCCATTTGAACATGAAATCTGCCATTCTCAAACAAATCCCACAGTCCCTTGATTGTTCAGCAATAAGTGCACTTCTGAACCACTTGGGGGTTTACCTGTGTGGCAGTTTGGATGTCGGTGAGTTTGTCTTGTCTGTATTGTTTTTCTGACAGTATGGATAAATAATCTATTAATGTGCTGCTAATTAGTTGTCCACCTCGCTTTTTCCAAGTCGAGGTGAGAGCTGCCGTTGGATGTAAATATCCTCAGATTGCCTAAATCTGCTCATTCTGTGCCATGTTGCTCAGACTCACATCCAGCGCATTTGTCATTTGCTAGGCAGTCCTCTCAAAGATTTGCTGATGTGTGTCGACGCGGTGTTTGCAGCTGTGATTTCTGGAAGAGCAGGGAGTCCACCTCTCTCACTGCAGCAGCTCATTCCACTGATGAGCTCTCTCAAAGTGCACATCAGTTCAATCAGCTGCTGTATGATGAAATGCTGCAGCCGCCATTGACCATGTCTGAAAACCACCGTGCCAATCTTTCAATGGGGTTCACAGGAGCTTTTTCTCTCCACTCTGAGGCCCGAACAGTTCAAAATGCATCTAGAGACAGTTTTCCTAAGCCTACGTTTAGACGAGCCCAACGCAAACATGTTTTTTTCAGAATCAGGGGTACTTTTACTTTCTAAAACCTATATTAATGGCTTTTGTAGCAACTGATCATGTAATAACAAACATAATACAAGAATTTGATTACATTTTAAATAGATTTAATAAAAATCTAAAATGGAAGGAAGTAGACTAAGTTTTTAAAACGATTACTGCAACTCCAAGTCCAATGAAAACCACTAGATTGGCTCTCAATCCAACACATACCTCCCCCAAGAAAAGGAACGTGTTAGAAATATAACATTAAAGAGGAAGTGTTCTGATACCCTAAATAATTTGTCATGTTGTGCCTTTGGGCAACCATATGTTCACAATACATTTGACCATCAGAAAATATTTAATATTAAATAATAACTTGAATTGATAATAAAGTCCCCCCGGGGCACCACCATTCAAAAGATAGGGAAAATATGGCTGATTTACTGATCCAGTTTCATAAAATCGATGAATTTGGAACTATAATAGACAATTATCTTAACAGCCGTGGATTTGGAGTTCTTCGCAGTTTTGAAGTTGCCAAAATTCAAAAAAGCAATATTAATAAACAGTCAGCTTTTGTGTTGAAGCAACATTTGAACAACAACAGTGTGCTTTATCTGCTAAGGACGTCTGTGTGGTAGAAGGGAAAAAGTTGATTTTAGTGGAGGTTTATATTTATATTGCTCGTCATTTCTAAAGAAAAACTAAAATTTACTGAAATATCCAAAAGCTGTTGTATACGTCTTCACTTGCTACAGGTTTTATTCAGTAATTCCCTTGCTATCCTTGAAAAAACCTTTGAAAACCCAGTTTGACAAACAGCAGTTCAGGTGTGACATCCCCACCTGTGTACCACCACTCTGAGTCACTGTGAATTCCTAAATATCTAGAAATGTTCAGCAGTGGCAGAAGGAACTTAGAAGTCCTTGTAAGTACCTTGTGGAGTAGACAACAGAGGAAAGCTATCCTAATATTTGAAGAAAGTAAAGTGGATATTGCTGCTATATTGAATACAAAAGGGTGACAAACTATGCTGAATTAAATGTTCAACGTGTAAACTAGTGGGTGAACTGGGCCTTGCCAAGCGAGACCAGGGCCAATTTTTCATCTTTCTAATCCGTGCGGGTGGCAGGGTGAGGGATTGGTGGTGGTACAGGAAACCCTACATTTTAAATCTCTACCTTCCCTTTAAGAAAGCCCTGGCTTGTCCTACTGGGCCTCTGTGTAAGACTGAACCTGTACATTATGCGTATTCCATTTCAATGTCATTCTCTGGGACGTTACAAACAACAATAGCTCAACTCAACAGCACCTCTGGTATGCCTCTACTCAGACAACCTTCATTCTGTCTTAAAGTCACCAGCAGCCTTGTACTTTTTCTTTTTCAAAAACCCAAGATGACTTAACTGTAAAAAGATGTTTGCAGCCAATTGTTGTTACGCTTGTGGTCTTTATACAGCAGTCGTTCTCTCCTTGATTCTGTCTTGCCTTTCTCTCTTGTCATTCCGTGTTGTCTAACAGACAGATGTCTCATTGCTACAAAGGCCACACTTGATTGCAGTCTCTTGCCTCACAGCTCCACGATGCCAAATTTTTGACTCCCTTGTCCCTCTGAACTCGGGGGGTGCTTGGAACAAACCAGTTTATATGATGCAATGAACTGCACAGATTTCCAGACACTCTCCTTTAAGGCATTCATGGTGTTGCCCTCAGTTCTACACAAGATAAATGACAGGAGTCACCTGAAACCGTCTCACCTCCAGGCTGCATATTCCTCAACTTGTTAGGTCTGGAAAGTTCAGAAACCCGATAGACACAGCCTAGATTACCATCCTGCTTTTAGTAGTAAATCAATATAGCGGTAGCATTATCAGATTGGATTGTTAGGAGGAAAAAATAAGGTGAATACATAATTGATGCTGCAGAACCAGAGGTATTATCTTTTTAATTCCACACAGTTTTCTACTTTTTCTACAAAATCTGGTGCCTACATTGACCAAAATGCACCTCAACCAGGAACAGTTGGATCAGAAATTTGAGAGTGTCATGCTAATAGCAGATAATCTAGCATTTAGCTTCAAGCAGGGATGACGAGGGAGTAAGGAGGTCTGGTTTCTGATCACATCAGTTTGACCAACACCGTGAATGTCTTCCAGGAGAGCTTTTTTTAAGTGCGCGTCTTAATGTATTTGTGTAAGCAGAGTTTACAGCCTGCATGAAATCGCTGGAATCTTGTGTAGACATGGCTGATCATTTTGTTCAAGCTTGTTTCAAGCATGCATTGACCTTCGGGGTTCTTTTGTTTGGAAATCATTGGGGTTGAAACTGTAAAACAGTTCAAACAGTCCATAATTAGTGGGTAATTTGGATTTGACCATTTTGCGGTCAAATCCAAATCACTAAACCGTATTGAAAATTTACAAAGAAAACCCACTGTACCTCCCGTTTTTGAATCTCACCCCATTTTCTGTAGCTCAGATTAAAGGGGGGGGGGCATTGTACAGTGCTCATATGCAGCGTCCATATAATTTCAAACCTCAGTTCCCTGAACAACACAAGCAAAGGTCATGAGTGGGAGAAGCGCCATGGCTGAGCCGTATAGTGACTCAAACCCACTTTGTATCCGAGAAAGGTAGAAAACAAATAGTATTCTTCCACCCTGTGAACATGGATGGAGGGACCATGACGGAGAGGTTATCATGAACTATGCCAGCAGCTCTACCGCTTCAAACCACGCACTGAGAAATTCCCACAGCTGTGAATGTATCAGACCTCTCAGAGTAAACAACCGATCTGAGCGCAACCTGCATAGCTTAACCCAAAGGTCGTGGCAGCAACGTAGTGAGCATTGCAAATATCCGCCACACGCACGGGTCTGTTTCTACGTCTCTGCCTCTCGTTATGCAAAGTCTGGGCAAAACGTGTTTGCCCACTCAGTCCCCCTGGGTCACCAGGATGAATGACATACTATGCTCGTACGATCCACACACTGTGAAAAGGACCGTGTTAGGGACAAAACCGCTCACCTTTCGTGGTTTCCCTCTATCGTCTCGGCGAAGGTCTGAACACCTCAGTGCAGTGCTCAAAAGCCAGGGAAGTGTTATAGGTCGATGGGAAGAGGGGTTTGGGTCACTGAAGGGCTCAGGCTCTGCTCGGTTACAAAGTTTGCTTCTCCATTTCGATGCTGGTGTGAGGCCTTTGTAGCAACAAGGTTGGCAGAAAGCTTTATCATGTTTTATTTGGTGCCTAAGTTTGACAAGACTTCTTTTTTTACCTTCCACCTCGAATGACAAGACTGCATGTGATTGTGTCTGCATTGACGTCTGCATTATCTGCTTTATAGATATCATCCAAAAGCTGAGATCTTAAAAAAGCATAATTAACATATTGAAAAGGTCACTTAATTGAAAAGAAAATACCTCCTTTTAAAGACCAATGTGTTTTACCTCACTGTATATATATATTCTTGATTTGTTTACTCCAAGTTTGCAATTTATCTTTCTCTTTTGTTTCTATGAAATGCTTAAAAAAGTTGAAGAGGAAAATTAGTTTTTCTTTTCAATTGTACTTTTTTGTCAAATGGCATTGTATTGTGTTTGTGTTGTGCCCAAGCAGTATACTATTCCTCTTTTACCATGCTCTGTAAATGACCTGTTGGTTGTGTTCTGCGTGAGCTGTACAGTCAAAGCGCTTTACAAATGTCCAAGCCCCCTTCTGAGCTCTGGTTTAAAAAAATAAATGCCTTGTTCAATATATTCTTTTGTTTAACGAAAAAAAAATTTGAAAAAGAAGAGTCGAGGTGGAGGTGGAGGAGGCTGGAAGTGAGGGGAAGGACTATACCCCTCGACAACGGTCACACTCCTCACCCCACAATCCTCTTGGATTTCTAAACATATTATAATCTTGACTTTTTTTATATAGTATGTACAGATGAATGAGAGATCAGCATAGGAACTAGAGGATTGACACTTATGTTAACTTCTAACATAGCTGGAATAGAAAATGGTGTGAATAAAGAAACAAAGTTTCACTACAAGTTTTGTCATCATTTATTGGTTCAGCAACAGACCTCACGATGAATCCTTCAAAGAACAGAAATCATGGACCTGGATCCCTGTATTTTTGAGAATGTGATCTTCAAACATGGTTTAACTTATCCAGACTGAAATGGTGTAAGCTATGTACCATAATCCAGATCAGAGGAAATAAGGTGAAAGGGAAGAATTATAGAAATGAAATAGACCAAACTAATGGATGATAAAATGAAAATTTCAATGATGGTTATGACCTTGTAAAACAGCTCAGTTAAGGCACAATAAAAGTCTTCAAATAGATTTTTATAATTGCAATGGATCAGGCGGTTGGTTCCAGAGCTGTACTGAATAGTGACTAAAAGCTGCTTCTCCATGTTTAGATTTGACCCTGGGCACCGCTAGCAGACCACCCACCAAGCCACTTACAACCATTCACAGTCACATACACACCAATAGTCCCTTACGAGTCTCCAATCAACCTAACCCCAATCTGCATGTCTTTTGACAGGGGCCACATGTAATTTATTTTTATTTTCTAACATGATCCCATTATTATTAGAGTATGATTTGTTTGTGTTAGGTATCGTCTCAGCTTTGGCTCCTCTTTCAGCTCCTATAGTTTCCATTTTAAGAGCGTTCATCAGCTACAGCAGGCAGCTTTGACTCATCAGCGTTCAGTCGTATATTATCCCAGCAGAATAGTACAGTACAAAAATATATATGGTTCAGCAGATTTTTGTCCTTCGAATTTAAATTTCCATACTGAGCCATACAATAGAGTAAGAACAGATTTGTTACAAGACTCTTTGTCTACATTAAAACAATTGTAGTCAAGGTGCAGAAAAGTTAAATTGTTATTCTCGAATCCCTTCGCATTTTCCCTGACATGCAGAGTTATGGTTTTAAAACACCACAATGCACGACATTTGAAACGGTGCAAACCACATATACATTTGTCGTTTTCAAACATGACCTGAGGAGGGATCCTGGAGAATTGGGTCTGGACTTTCTCCTGGATTTTCCTTCCACACATGAACAACGCAGCTGCAGGCCTGTTGACAACAGCCACGTATTTTCTGGAGAATTCAGGGAAGGGCCGGAGCCGTCATCAGTCTGCTGCAGAGATCATGTGATTGTGTTTATCAACATCCACACTGCGTCTACTCTTATCACCACAAACTCTCTCCGTCTGTTTCTTCTAGCAGAATGGCTCTGCTTCTTCAGGCAGCCATATTATTGTTTTATTATTTTTTATAGTCACGTGTTAGAAGCTGCATCAAACATCAAACTGCGGAAGATCTCTGGAGTTCAGTGCAAGTCTGAAAGCAGCTTTTGCAAGATACAATATCTCATTTATATTGGAAACAGGTAAATCCAGTGTATTGACCCACTTCAGTGTCACTCCCTGTGTAACGTGCTGAGCAGCAGATGGAAGCGGTGAGAGTAATCAATACAAATCCCCCCATTGGGAATGTAGGGACTGGAGCCTGCTAGTGGGGGCTGAACAGAGAAACATGCCCCCATGCAGCCAGTAGAGCGACAGGAGTCCTCTGCTGCAGCAGATGAACACGTGTAAGGAGATCTGTCAGGCACAGGTTCTGATGAGGAGGATAAATCTCCCTGTGAAAGAGCACGACAGTTGTATGTGTCACAGGCTTTGTCTCATTTCCCTCAGAGAACTTCATATTAAAATGTAAAGCTTATGAACACCAGTTGAGCAGCAGACTGGAGCACAGGGAGTGATCAGTGAGTGAATCCACCGACATGCTCATATTGCTGCCACCACATCATTCACCTGATGAGGCATCCCAGCCTGGGCATGTTTATTATGATAAGGATGCTTAAGAACTGCAACTTAATCCCAGTATTGATTCCTTTGACTCTGACCAACCTGAGGCCGGTACCTCATTTGTAAGAGGAATCGACTGCAAGCTGTTCTGATGCTGACTGAGCGGGTGGAGCATCATCCAGGCTCATTTTGATCCATCACCTCTACTGATTGTACTGACACGTGTGATTGAAGTGCAGCAAGAAGACAAGCTACCAAACGAATTGCAGGTGACACACGCACACATTATGTTCATCTTCTGAAAAGAATACACTGAAAGGGTTTCTAGTTTTATCCTCTTCTTTTCTCTTGCTCTATTTTTACTCTTTTATTTTTGACTCTGTTGCTATTCCTGTACATCTTCTTTTCTCTTTCTTTCTCTCATCACCTAGAGTGCAACCGAAATGCCCCTTATTGTTTTGTTAAGCCTCAAACCCACTAATCTTACTTTATTTCTTTATCATTCAATACTCCTGCGCCGCCTGAACGTCCTCTGCGTCGACAGGACCTCGACATTGTGCAGTTTCACCGTTGACTAGGTGCCACCCATCAGGGGTCACATTCATTTAAAATCAACTTTATCAAATTATTATCGAGCGACATTTTATAGAAATCCACAGACACCTTTCTGTCTGCCAACTCCACCGATCTTTGAGGCACAAAGAACACGAAAAATATAATAAGCCGGGACAACTTTCCAATCCTGGCGGCTGCCCTCGGCTCGCCCGACATGCCTCTTGTGTCTTACTCATCAACATGTAATCTAGTTTGCTGGTTTTGATTTGTATGTTTGAGACATTTGCGAACTTCACACTATCTTCCCTGCGACTGTACCAGGTTAGTAGTGTTAGAAACTGATTCAATAGTTTTCCATGATAGGTTTGTTTTACCAGTGTATTACTCACACTTGCTTCTTGTGTGCTGTTCCCTTTGTGTTTTGGTTTTATAATAGAGAGGTAGCTTATTTCTGTTTCCATTTCTGGTGACTGTTTTGTCTTTGTAGTTTGCCTCACCTTTTTATTCTTAAATCCAAGTCACGATTCCACGTCTGGATGGTGTCGTGTTTTAAGTCCTTATTTCTTATATATATTTCTTTATATAGTCTGTGCTTTTCACTATAAAATGAGTCTTTTAATATTTTGTTTTAATTCCTAAAGGGCAACATTCCAGGCCTCCAGCTTAATAATACTCATTCATTTACCAATCCCTGGTGTTTAGGCATTTTTATACTTTTATACTACAGTGACTAATGAGGTGTTTAAAGTGGTGGCAGAAATCTAAAACAGGCATCTGAAATCCTTGACTTACAAGATAACAAATGGAAAACTTGATACCTCGATGGAGTTAAGTGACGACATGTGTTTAAATATCTAGGGTGAACTGACATGTAAAGGCGAATTACCCTGTGTTGTCAACCCTACACTGGTAAGAGAGTGTGTACTCGTTAGTCTTACAGAGTGACTATCAAATGACATGAATGCAAAATGTTCCCTTGTGAGTATTTCACATCATAACTATTCACACCAGCAGAGTTTTAATCCGTGACAGGTCCAACACTGATTAAAGGTTTTTTAATAGAGGGGGGGGGAAAGAGGGGGGGATTATGCAAGAACTACAGCATGGATTTCCTTGGAACTTGGTGGAAGGATGGAGAATGAGCCGACTAAAGGTAGGCGTGAGACAAATCGACATATCCAGGATTTTCTTTTACTTAATTTAACATTTCATTTCAAAGAATTTAGATTTTCACAAATTCACTAAACTGGTTGAGGGAACACATTCAAATTGTGGCTCCTATACAAATCACAGAAGGTCGCAAATTAAAAAACGTCCATCTGGAATCAAGGAGCGAACTAATTAAAATGTAAGGACAAAAAGAGCACTGTGACCTCTCATAGCTAGCAGGTTAAACATAACTCTTAGGAGAACTAAGGCGGGGTATTAGTCACAGTGTTTGATGAGAAGGTGTATTTTGTATCTCTCAACCCTTCAGACCTGTATTAAACTGCTGCTGAAAATATGCACTGTTCCCTCCAAGCAGCATTTGAAAAACAATACAGAAGCATCTGTTTCTGGAAATTCCTGTGCCTTTTTTTCAAAAATAAAAACAACTTAAATCTTTAAGTTGTTTTTAAAGATTTACATCTTTGAGTAGGAAGCGCTGGGCTGAGAGCCACCGACAGAGCAAGTAGTGAGAGATAGACTGGCAGGTGGACACAGGCAGTAGCTGCAGCCTGAGGGTTGGCTGACATGAGGAAAGTGCATGGAATGTAAATATGCTGTGTGGAATCAAGTCTCTCCATGGACCAGGCAACAGATCATTCATATTTATATCCATAATTGAACATTCAGTAGAACTCAGGGTGGAATTTCAGTGCAGTAATAAATGATTTCCAGTGTCTGTGATTCGTGTGACTGACAGGATTCATTTAAAGTTAATGAAAAATATAGTTTATAAAGATTTTAAGAGGTGAATATTCTGATTAAAGGGTAAAAGAAAAGAAGGTTAATTTCAAGGTGAAGATGTGATGCTATAATTGCCTTATCCTCTTTACTTACTTCAAATCAAAGAAGTGCTCCTCTTAACTCAAAACCTCTGACTTTTTATATTCACAGAATCAATGCTGCTACTTACATTGTTGTCTTATTTCAGTACTTATTGTCTTATCTGTACTAAATCTTAAAAAGCAGCAGGGCAGCGGGAGCAGAATGCATCAGCAGATCTTCTCCTCCTCTTCCTCTCCATTTAAAGCTTAAAAACACTTGTCTTCCCTCCTCTCCTCGCCGTGTCACAGTCGAGGCTCGGAGCAAGCAGCGGGAACGAGAGGTCAACGGCAAAATGGGGAAATCGATGCAGTGAATCATTAAGCGAGCTGTGGCTGCAGCCCCCCCCACACACTGCAGTGCTGTGGTGCCATGTGCAATCTCGGAGCCATTGAGCTCTGGACTGCAGAAGCAGCACTTGTTAGGATATAGACTAAGAATGCCTCTAGTACAGTACGTCCTGTTCCATGTGGAGTCAAATCATCTGTGCAGGGTGGTGTCAGAGACTGGACAGATTTCCCAGGAGAGAGGAAAAACTGGTGCAGCAGGTTTCTTCACAAGTGCTCTGTGTATTGGTAAATAACATGTAGAAGCACACCTCTGTGTCCAAGCACATGTACGTATGTATTAGTGGGAAATAATATCATGTGATTTTGCATTCCCCTCTTCATTACCCTTCGGTAATGCTAACCATTCCGAGTTCTCCTCATAGGGCGCAGGCTGCAGCAGGGGCCATAAATCATTGACAAATGTCTGATAAGCGCTCTGACACTTAGAATCCTCCTCCTGCAGCTCCACTGCTTCTCCACATCTCCTCTGATGAAGCTTCTATTCCACCTGCACTTCACTGCAACACTTTATCTGCCGGAGGGAGGGGATACGGTCTTAGGTAAGTTGCCTGTGAAGCACGGAGCTGTACTTTATTTTCCTTCTCAGTCTAAGAATAGCGTGAGCAGCTCTCTTCAGATTGACGGTGATGTATGGATGTTGGCCTGCTTCTCCTGCTGCTGTTGCAACATCTGTCCGCAAGCTGAGGAGAGCAGGCCGGAAGTCTCTCTGCAACATTACCGTAAAGGAAGATGAAGATAATACATTAACACACATTAAATTCATTTTATTTTTAAATGATGGATTGTTTCACGAGTCCTGTGCTGTCAAAAACAAAACAGATGTAAAACTGTGATTATGCACCATCTGCCCTTTACATTTTTTGCTTATCATATTTAGATGCACTCTCTACCATATCATTTTTCCTTTTTTTAATGAACTTTCCATGCAATTCAAAACATTTCGGGACAGAATGTAAATCAATCAGCGAACTGTAAACTTTCTGTTGTGTAATACATCTCAGGCAGTATTAGTTTTATTCATTCATTCAACTCTATCACTCTATGACAACTCATTTCGAGAGAAGAACCTGTTTGGACAGCATCACCTCAAAGCCACAATTTAACATTCACAGCAGTTAATTCCACATTAACATAAAAGTCATGTAGCTTCTTAACGTCTAACTTTTGTGCCTTGTGTTTGGTTCATTCATTAAAGTGTCTGAACAGTGTACTCTAAGTCTCCAGCTCTCTCAAATGGACCACAACAAACTACTTAAATACTTCACAACAATAGATGCATTGATGTAGTGTACTTGGAACTGGACATGTGTTATCCCTGTATTTAATATATTTTTTCCAAAACACCATCACAGGCTGTGATGGGTCTGTCTCATCAATTAATTATATTGAGCAATCAAGCTCTATAATTGTCACTCAGCTTCAATTATTTATTCATTCTTGCCAATTTCCGTATGGCCCTGTCTGGAGGTTGGAAACCTCAGACTGGACTGTATAAGAAACAGATAAGATACAACTATATTGATCCCACACCAGGGAAATTCACTTGTTACAGCAGCATACAGTCAGAATAAATAATAAGTACATAATATACAACTGCAGAAATATTGTTACAGTTAATTCCCCATCTTGTCGCGTCAGGCTGCCTGTGTGGGACCTGCTGGGATCAATTGGTTGATGGTGGGTTTGTTGTAGTTAGAAGAAGTCGCCACTGGAGGGTGTGCTTCTGTCCCTCACATCAGTACTGCCACACTGTAAAGATGAACATACAACAGCGTCATCAGTGAGGAGTCATATAACGCACAGCTTTGTGTATGTAGAAAACACTTAACTCTAAAATAGAATTACAATTAATCAGTTAGTCAGTCCTGAAATCACCATTCATAGAAAGGGTTATTCTTTGTCATTTGAACAGAGCTGACTTGTGGAGCCCCTTTTGTTTTGTCTTTTTAATTATTATTTATACGCTGAGTAAAGGACCAGAAGCTTGTTCAAAATTCAAAAGCAACAAAAGGAATCCATTCAATAGAACTTCATAGTTTCCCATTGAATTTTACTCTTCTGTAACAGGCCTAACAAAAGGATCTTCGAGCTGCTCTGGTGACTCAGGAACAAACAATAACATCTGATGTAACTGAAATAAATATTTTCATTTTACATCCTAATATATTCATTCTATGTTATATATGTTATTTGTCTTGCATGCTTGTCATATGAAATGTACTGTATTAACAAAGATGACTTATTTAAATCATGCCCATCCTCAAACCCTCCATCTGATCCCCAAGCTCTGATAGACCACAATCATTCAGTGTCACTTTTCACACAAACATTGTTCAGCTGATGCAGGATAATTAATAGATCTATTTTACAGTTATTTGCTTGCAGACCTTCAGCCGGTAAACACACCGGTGTGAGCAGTGACCTGAAGAACAGCAGGTTAGCCAGCAAGTGAGGCCTTTCCTATACTGTCCTGTGTGCTGTGTTACCAGCACAGAGGGAATGAAACTAAACCAAACAAAGGATATGAGGAATCATTTTGTTCAAGTTTGACTGTTTTTATTGCCACAGTCAAGTAGCACTGTAACCTCAGGGCGAGTCCAGATCAACACGTCGAACAACACAACCCCTATTAAACCAAACCACGGTTCTGAAAGGCCACCAAAAGAAAATATCAAGACACTGACCTCCCCAGCAGAGCTCATAAACAGGTGGAAACAAAATGGCAGCTCTCCCCTACAGTGCTTCCTTTAAATGCCCCGATCAATAGCTGAGAACTGAAGTAGGGCTAAGTGGTTCCAGCTTAAGCCCAACACGAGGCTAAAACAGATGAGATGTCATCAAGTGAAGCTCTCGACAGACGGGAAGTGTCAGGAGATGAGACCAACATGCAGCTCCTCAGCCTCTCGCTTGTCTCAGGTGGGCTGAGTGACAGCCGCTTATCAGATGCACCAGCCAATAGCAGGAGGAGGGAGGATCCAGGACTTCATTCAGGTATGGGGGAATGTACCTTTGTGCAGCAGGAGTGCTGTCTCACAGTGTGGGCCCAATATCAGCACGCTGAGGTATGTGAGGTTCAATTCTGTATTTCATTTGAACACAGTCACTGTCTCCGTACCAACCCCAGTTAGGAAATGAATATAGTCCAGTGTAGTCTACTCTGGTCCACTGTGGCCCCCATGTGGTCCACTCCGGTCCACTCTGGTCCTGTGTGGTCAACTGTGGTCCTGTTTTGTCCTCTTTGGTATAGTGAAGTTCCATGTGGTCCAGTGTGGTCTAGTGTGGTCCACTGTGGTCCACTGTGGTCCACTGTGGTCTACTGTGGTCCTGTGTGGTCCGGTGTGGTCCACTCCGGTCCACCCTTGTCCTGTGTGTTCCACTGTGGTCGTTTGTGGTCCCGTGTGATCTAATGTGGTCCTGTGTGGCCCATTCAGGTCCAGCGTTTTCCAGTGTGGTCCTGTATGGTCTACTCCAGTCCACTCTGGTCCTGTGTATTCATCTGTGGTCATTTGTGGTCCTGTGTGGTCCACTGTGGTAGAGTGTAGTTCACTGTGGTCAAATGTGGTCCACCCAGTATCCTGTGGTTGGCTCTAATTGTCAACAACAGTTCCTCCTGATATTCACTGTACAATATATATGATGTGTCCTTCTCTTTCCAGAGACTAATCCTGCAGTGATGAGTCTTGGAGAGAGAAGTGCGCTCCATCAGTGGTGCTGCATTTCTTACTTGTCACCAACAGAGGTCATTGACAGATTACATTTGTCTCAGAGACTTTTATATCATGTAACGTGTTTTACTTGCAGAAACTCACACTGATGCAATGGAAACACCTGGATGCATTGTCAACCAAAGGAGTGTTAGAAAAAGGCAAAATGGATGAAAAAGTTTTGTCTTTTGCATGTTTTAAATATGTCAAATCATATTATGCATAAAAAACTAGAGTGATCGAGTTGGATGTATCAGATTGTAATTTTGTTTTAAAAAATAAAGTATAAAAGGATGTATGAGGCCATTACATTACTTCTGCTTCAGTGGGCCCAGTGTGTTTTTGAATGACAAGCAGTCCAGTCATTCAGGTACTTTAAATGTATTGATTAGAATGCATTACCTGGACTCAAAGGGAGGAGGTGATGTTCAATAAGAAGATTAGAGAGCTGGAAACATCCCCATCAGGAAAGGGACAAACCATTAAGGTAAACGTCCAGCTTCACATAATTCACATATACTCATAAAACACATTGCATTCTGAATATTGGCTGTGCTGTATTTTGTTATGTATATTTTCAATGTAATGCATTCATTACAGTTTATATATTGTATTTAATATTGTCTATATATTGTATTGTATCTTGTCAACATGTAAAGTATATTGTCAATATATTGTAATTTGTGTTGTCTATATTGCATTATATATTGTCAACATTATACCATCTCTTATATCAATATATTGTAATGTGTATTATCTACATTGTATATATGTTGTCAGTATATTGTATCGTGTATTGTCTGTACTAGTAGAGCGTCACCATTAGCCTGAATGAAATAATGTAAGGGCACTCACAGCCCTAAGCCTTAACCTGGTGAATTCCTATAAATTTACGTCCTGTAGTGCTTTTGTTAAAAAAACGTGTTTTATCCCACAGCTAAAAACGCCCCAAACATGTAAAAGCTGTTTTAGGACACTATGAACTACATGCAGTAAAATTACAATGGAGATATTTGTGAGCCAGTTTAAAATAGTTACATCTTCAGTAGGAAAAAATGGGCGTGGTCTTTGTTCAGAGATTTGTTGGAAATGGTGAAATTAACATTTTTATCTAAAATAAAAGATATGCTGTGAGGCCCTGCGGGACCCCTGGAGACCCCCGTAGACCCCATGGCCCTCACACACTGAGAGGAAATGTTGAAGGCGAGATTTAGCAAACCTGTTCAGTTCACCCCACTACAAAGCTCTCACATTACATTTGAGAAAATTACATCTGAGAAAATGTACTGGCCTGGAGAGGGACCACTGGTCAGAGGTCAATGTCATACTGCGCAGTTTAGCAGGCGACCCACTTTTCTCTCTGATTAATTCCTGTCTGTCTGTCTGTCTGTCTGTGTGTGTGTGTGTGTGTGTGTGTGTGCGTGTGTGCATGCGTGCATGCGTGTGTGCGTGTGACAGAGAAAGCAGTGGTGGAATAAAGCAGGTTATCTCCTCGTAAGGCTGCAAACCTCCAGCATCATGTCATCACGGTGACAGACTAGTTGCCATAGTGATAATCTTTGTGTTGCTTTGATCGCAACGGTTGTAGACAAGGGTGGAACTTGCTGGGGAAATGGAAGCAGATGGTGGGGATAATGAATCGTTTTCTTTTCATGCAAACAGCTTACTCAGCCCTGTGAACACCATGTATAATACGTAGAATTGTCAATGGTCTGGACCCAAATACTCTGGAGAGCCTAAACAGATTATGTCTGAAATCGGCTTTATACTCAAATACAATTTTGATGTACTATTCTTAGTTCAAATGTACGACACAGGAAAGCTTCACTAATGTTTGAAGTTCAGCTGTAGTGACTCCCAACACCTCCAGGAGCTGCTGCTGACGCTGCTGGGTGTTCAAGCTCTGTTAAGTTTACATGAGTTCTTTATGGCAGATTTCAGCTCTGTCCAGAGGTTGTTGACCAATGGTGACGTCATGTTGGTGTCACCCTCTGACACTAAGGAAGCTTGTCAGCACAGTGGTCCAGTCATGTTTTCTGCAGCTCAGGACACTTTCAAAGATGTTTCTATTCCTGCAGAAACTTGCAGTTTGTCGTCCATCCCTTTATTCCCTCTCGTTTGGATTATTGCAATTCTCTATTCACCTCCTCAGCCCACATAATCTACTTTAGCTGCAACTCAGTTAGAATGCAGCTGCCAGACTCTTCACCAAATCTGCTAAAAGGGAACATAAGATTTAAGCTTCATTGGCTTCCAGTACATTTAAGTATTAATGTTAAGATTTATTGTTGGCTTATATAGCCAAGCGACACTGTATGTGCCCGATTAAAAATTGAGATCCTCAGCAAGGGCCCTTCTCACATTCCACTGTCCTGGCTGAGGACCAATGGTGACAGGGTCCAGCTCTTTGGAAACATCTCCCTGAGGAGATTTGTCTGTCAAACTCCTCATTCTCTTTCAAATCTCTCTTAGAGACACATTTAAAAAGGTGTACTTTCCCGTAGTATAAATACATATATATTAATCTTGTTAGATTTTCTTTTATCTTGTTTTTTACTCACCTTAATATTTTGTATTTCTGTTTCATCTTTATGGCTGTGTAATCTATAAATTGCTTTTTTATTGCTTCCTATTGTTTGAATTCAATTTTTCACCTGTAAACCACTTTGTAACTGTGTTTTGAAAGGTTATATATAAATCTTATTATTATTATTATTATTATTATTATTATTGCTGTTGTTGTTATTATATTATTATCAATACCAAGGGGTTTAAGCACATTTTTAGTTTTTCACCAGCCTTGAATTAGAGAAATAAAAAAAAGATGGGTGCAATCAAATGCTGCAGCATTTGACGAATCGGACAAAATGTTCATTGTGGCAAGCCCCACCCCAAAGGTTCTTAAGCTCTGTCCCCTAGAAAGAACATTTTTGTAGATTAGGCAGCATCCAGGCGCTGTTCACTCTCCCTCGTCCTCCACAGGCTCTGGGAGCAGCTGAATCTCTCAAGGTCAAGGTCTTTTCCTTTTCTCGAGAAAGATCATTATATAAAAGAAGTCTTATCATTTGTTTTCTTTCTTCGTTCCTTTACTGTCTCTTTTCTTTTGCTACCCTGTTTTTTCAGGTGCTCTAAACATCACTCCCACATCATGGCAGGTTTCTATAGCACATTTGCACACACATTCACGTTTACACATGCACACAAATCCTACACAACAGATTACCCTGCACCTTCTCCCCCAAATACTATCAATATCAAATACTAAATAGACACAGAAAGATGTCTCACTATAAAAAAAAGATACATTTTAAATAAATGATATACATTTTGGGGTTTTTAATGTTGTTAAATACACACTCCCAACACAAATCTCTCATGATTTCTTCATTGCATTTCGAGAGAAACCAGCTCTTAAACTCGTCAGAAAACAATGTTTATCAAATGCTCATTCTTTTCAGGATCACCCAGATTCCTGTCGTATAAACACAAAATTCAACAAATGTAAAATGAAATATCTATAAAGGAACGAGTATGCTCACACAGCGTTTTTATTTGTGTGGGTAAATGTTGGCGTGGTGTGTGTGACTGCTGTGTGTGTTGTGCTTGGCGAGACAGGCTGACGAATTATCCCCAATTGAGGCGAGGTAATGAGCAATTTGAAGCGCTGCCATAATTCTGCAGCGGCACTCTGCATTTGGATTTCAGTCTGATCTGCAAAGCTGGATATGAAAACAAAACATCAACAGGAACGCTTCTCCCTCTGCTGCTGCAGCAATAGCTTGCACAAAGCAGAGAGAGGAGAGAAGGCTACTCAGGTACGACATCACTTCAGTTCAAACTGAAACAGCTGATTGTGCAGTTCTGGCCGTCTCCCTGCAAGAGCTGCGCATTGTTATGGAAATGAGAAGCAAATTTCACCGGCAGAGGAGCAGAGCTGAGAATGAATCCTCTGTCCCTCTGGGGCCACAGGGGAAGAGAGCAAATTATATTGTAATATAACATTATAATAACTTATGATCTCATAAGTCGACAGTAATGTCACAAATGTCTCTTCAAAGGAAGACCTGGAGAACACCCACGCAGGCACAAGGAGAACATGCCAGCTCCACACAGAACTTTGATGTTATCTGGATTCATTGTGTGTTTCGGGTCTTTCAACATAAGACAATCTCACCCAGGAGACCCGGTTGATCAGACTCTGACTTGTGTGGATATTAACCCTTCCTATGAAAAGGTGCTTTCTCCCCTTTTCCACCGGGCCCTGTCTCCTTATAGTAAAACAATCATTTTATTATTATTCGAATTTTGATGATAAATTAGATCCGGTGGATAATCTGGTTTTGAGTTGTGTGTTGTATTATTTATAGCAGGTATGTGTGGACAGTTCATTCTGGGATGTCTGTGATGTTGCTCTGTTAGATTTTTTTCCAGATATGTTCATGGGTGGATCAGGGACAGTGACAGCAGATGAGTAGTATGAGGTATCTGAGACAGGGGGGGCTGGGCAGACTCAAGGTGACAGAATGGGTGAAGTTGCTGCATTAGAGGAGTTGGCAGCTTGAGGTGAGGCTGCAGAGTTTTCTAGTTTTGTGCTTTTTTTCTTTCTCTAGTGTGATTTAGATTTGTGATTCATTATTTTTTTTCACGTTTTCAGTACCAGATAGCATCCTCCACCACTTACTTGGGGTGACGGCGCTACACTTGCCTAGAAAACCTTCTAGCGCTGCAAGATGATGTGCGCGGCACCATGATATGCACCATGATGTGCGCCGCAAGATGATGTGCGACGAAGGGTTAAGTGCGCTGAAGGGTGATGTGCGCCGCAAGGTGAAGTGCCCCCCCCCAGAAGAAACGTTTGTTTCTGCCAGTTTGACATAATATTAGAACGAAAAAAGGAAAATCTACTTTGTAAACACATTACACATAACAGCCAAAACATACATACACAGAAGTATTGAGTTGTGCAAAACCTTCTTAGAAATTAAATAGTCATCCATAAATACAAACTTAAAAGTAGAAGTATACAAGTTAGCAATCTTCATCAATAAAGCAAAGATTTAGAAGCAGAAAATTCAGACCATCATAACTTTTTTTGAGCAATTTTATATATATATCTCTTGTTCTGCCTGTTTTGTGATATACATGCCTTAAAGGTGCCTCATATTTCTATACTGAAATAATATCGGCATTATAATTGTAAGCTATTTTATTTAAGGACGTTATTGTTGACGGTTGATTTGTATTTCCTGTTCTAACCGGGTTGTTGGTAATGACTCTTATTTTGAAAGGTTTTTTTAAAGGAAGTGGGTTCTGTGATGAGTGAAGTTGTAAAACGAACGGTGTGCTGTGCCCCGCACGGTGATGTGCGCTCGATGATGTGCGCCGCATGATGATATGATGATGTGGGCCACATAATGATGTGCGCCGCATGATGATATGATGATGTGGGCCACATAATGATGTGCGCTGCATGATGATGTGTGCAGCAGGATGATGTGCGCCACACGATGATGTGATGATGTGCGCTGAAGTGATTTGATGATGTGCGCACATGCGCCGCACGGTGATGTGCGCTGCAAGATGATGTGCGTCGCAGGATGATGTGTGCAGCAGGATGATGTGATGATGTGGGCAGCATGATTATGTGCGCCTCAAGATGATGTGATGATGTGCGCTGAAGTGATTTGATGATGTGCGCACATGCGCCGCACGGTGATGTGCGCTGCAAGATGATGTGCGTCGCAGGATGATGTGCGCAGCAGGATGATGTGCGCCGCACAATAATGTGCGCCGCATCATGATGTGATGATGTGCGCCGCAGGTTGATGTGCTGCAACATGATGTGCGCCGCAGGATGATGTGCGCATCAGGATGATGTGTGCATCAGGATGATGTGCGCCGCAGGGTGATGTGCGCAGCAGGATGATGTGCGCCGCACAATAATGTGCGCCGCATCATGATGTGATGATGTGCGCCGCAGGTTGATGTGCTGCAACATGATGTGCGCCGCAGGATGATGTGCGCCGCAGGGTGATGTGCGCCGCACGTTGATGTGAGCTGCAGGTTGATGTGCGCTACACGGTGATGTGCGCCGCAGTAAAATGTGCGCTGCACGGTGATGTGCGCAGGATGATGTGCGCCGCAGGATGATGTGCGTCGCAGTAAAATGTGCGCCGCAGTAAAATGTGTGCCGGTGATGTGCGCTGCCAGTGATGTGCGCCACAGGATGATGTGATGATGTGGGCAGCCTGATTATGTGCGCTGCAGTAAAATGTGCGCCGCAGCATGATGTGAGCAGTAGGATGATGTGCGCCGCACAGTGATGTGCGCCGCAGGTTGAAGTGCGCTGCAAGATGATGTGCGCTGCAGGATGATGTGCGCCGAACGCACGGTGATGTGCGCAGCAGGATGATGTGCGCCGCACAGTGATGTGCGCCGCAGGTTGAAGTGCGCTGCAAGATGATGTGCGCTGCAGGATGATGTGAGCAGTAGGATGATGTGCGCCGCACAGTGATGTGCGCCGCAGGTTGAAGTGCGCTGCAAGATGATGTGCGCTGCAGGATGATGTGAGCAGTAGGATGATGTGCGCCGAACGCACGGTGATGTGCGCAGCAGGATGATGTGCACTGCACGGTGATGTGCACCGCACCATAATGTGCTCCGCATCATGATGTGATGATGTGGGCCGCAAGGTGATGTGCGATGCAGGATGATGTGCCCCGCACGGTGATGTGCGTTCGTTGATGTGCGCCCAGTGCGCTGCTAGCCTATTGGTGCCCTAAGCATAACTCCTTTAACCCCCGTTGCCTATTTTTTGGTGGCCCCTCAGGACTTGGTGCCCTACGCACAGTGCGTAGTAGGCGTTATGGGAGCGGCAGCGCTGTATGCTCCGCATCATGATGTGATGATGTGTGCCGCAGGATGATGTGCGCTCGATGGTGTGCGCAGCATGATGATGTGCACCGCATGATGACATGGGGTAGATAAACTCTCAGGAGGTCTTGGAGATGTAGTTTGTATGATGGGAATTTTTATTTTCCCAAAAAGAAGGCCCAAAATGGCAGAATTAATAATGAAAATATTAAATAAAGCAAAAGACAAATACTTTGTAATAATATTTTGTCTGTACATTTAAGTCATGAACGTTATATATTGATGTACATATGGTTCTGAGATGCAGTACAACTACAAACTGCATTTTAATTTTGTTTTCAATTCTTAAGCACTGAAAATCAACCGTTTTTGTTGTTTTTTACACAGACCAAATGTTAAAACTTCCTTCTATCCACATGCACACACACACACGTAGGCACAATGGTGGTCACTGGGACAAAACCAGTTGAAAACCCCTGGTTTAAATGGATTTTCACTCCTCTTAACTTAAGTGCATCGTGGTGATAAATGTAGAATAAAGCAGCTGTAACCAGCCGCTGAGCTGTTTGGGTTGAAGGGTCGAGGTCAGAGCGACGGCTTGGAGTAAAATGTTCACAGAGAGGCAGTAAGTTAGTGATTCTGACACCACACGGAATTATGATAAACATACAACATGGAACTGTGGCCAATATGTGTCTCTCGATGAAACAATAACAGAAGAGCATGTTGAGGAGGGCGTGAAGCAGCATAGATTCAGCATAGTAAAGAGGATCATCAGAGGACATCCAAAACTCAAACTGCTTTTGAAGCTGAGATATTCCATTTGCATTGAACCCAGTTTTAAACAATAAAGTTTAAAAATCTCTCGACTTACAGCGTCAGTGCATTTGCAGCCAATTTTTACTTTGAGGTACTTGTACTTTCAGGTACTTGTACTTCTCTAGTACGCAGAAGAAACACTGCCCATCTATCATACTCGGTGGTGCCTTGGACTTCTTGATGGTGTACATCACCAGTCCTCTAACAACAGAGGAGATCTTTCTGTGAGCTGAGTTCGGCTCTGCCAACTTTCTTGGCTCAGAAGGAGGCCGGACTTCAGGCTCTGGCAACCTTCTTGGCTCAGAAGGAGGCTGGACTTGAGGAGCCTGCCTTGGCTGTAAAGAAGTTTCCTCCTTAGTGTCACATTTTCCACAATCATCAGCAGAATCTTCATCATCTGAAGATTCTGAAGATTCATCAGCAGAATCTTCATCATCTGAAGACTCATCAGCAGAATCCTCAACATCAACAACGTCTCCTTCATCACATTGCTTTTCATCACTGTCTTCATCTGAAGATTCAGCTCCAGAATTCAGATTTTCTGAACATTCCTCTTCAGAATTGCCGTGATCTGATTTCACTGTCTCCTCTGACTTTTTAAGATGTGAGATATGCTCTTCGTCCTCATGAAGGTCCTGGACCTCTTCTTGTCTTTTGTTGGTGGATGAAGAGAGCAAGCAATCTGTGATATTTCCAATAACAGCGATCACTTCTTTGACAGCTTCTGGTCCATCACCGCTTCCCTCACAAGTGGCTCTAAGCATCAGGCCTATGCTGTTGTTTATCTTGCTCGCAGTCTCTCGAGCAATCAACTGACTAAATTCACACAAGGTCTCGAAGTAGCTTGTGTATTCATCAGATGTAACGTGAGAGAAGAACTGTGGACAGTTGTCCTTCATTTTCTTCATGATGAATTCCTCATCTAAAGTGAAGGAGCTCTGATCCTGTCGTACAGGTGGGGATTTCTCTGTCCCATCAGAAAGGATCGCCTTGATCTTTTTCTTGATTTGCTTGGTGGATAGTTCAAGAACATATTTGTGTGAGTCCATGGTGACTGTTGAGTTGTAGTAGCTCGTTGTGTACCACCGTCTCAACTTGTGAATAGATCTGTGTTTTCTTCAGCCTCTTCAATTTCATTCAGCTATAATCAGGATCATGCCTAACATCTATGTTCTCTAGCCTCTGATCTAAAGGTGGGATCATAGGGAGAGGGAACTCACCCAACCCTATGAAGTTTAAAGGTTAAAGGGATAAAGTATTGCAACATACTGTCCGTAATGTACATTGCTACATCCCAGCTGCCATTGTGTAATAATGTTTCCTTTGGTTATTGTTTTTCCTTCTGATTTGCCAAGTGAACTGTCCATGATGTCATCACGATTTAGTGCTTAGCCAATAAATCCACCTCTTTATTGGGACATGATTACTGAGCATGACTCTGACCACGGCCTTCCTGATTTGTAACTCTTCTACCCGCTGTAATGCGGCTGGTTCACTACCATCTCAGGACTGACGGTGGGATGGCTGGCTGGATGAAGGGATGGAGGGATGGATGGATGGATGAAGGGATGAAGGGATGAATGGATGAAGGGATGAAGGGATGGATGGTGGGATGGATGGATGGATGAAGGGATGAAGGGATGGATGGTGGGATGGATGGTGAAACTGCTGGATAAAGGGATGGATGTCAGGTGGAATTGTTCCAATGGAAAGCTCTTGAAATATCCAATTGTCCAGAAATCCAGAGATTTATTTCTCATCCCTCAACTACTTGTGTGTATCAACAGCCCCCCCCTGAAGATATTCATATGGTTTTAAGGAATGGGCGTGGCAAAATAACGGACTAGTGCCCCCTAAAGGACAGCGCCGGCACTACGATTGACCAAATCTTAAGGGACATGTGCCTTTTCATGACAACGAAATAAGTTTTATGGACAGATATGCTAGAACAAACAGGAAGCCCGCCATTTTGGATTTATTGGCCATTTGGGCCATTTTCTACAATTTCACTCTGTCGTAGAGCTTTCATCGTATCAAATTAAAATTGATATGAGTATCATCAAAACAAGATGGAGATCTAAAGTTTTCAAAATTTCAACTTTTCTTCACACCTAGTGACCCTGGCGTGGCGGCAAAGTTTGATTACACGCCATCAAAACGCAAGCTTCTGTATCTTGGACATATTTGGTCCAATAGAGTCCAAACTACACATGTAAGACAAGAGGCGCAACCTGAAGACATCTACAAAGACACCATGACTTAAATCATAGCGCCTCCTGCTGACTACAGGAAGTGAAGTGTTTATCCTTGCCACAGTGCGCAAACGTATGCAACGCGGACACGAGCGCTTGGTCATCGAACGTTCTCTCTTCACCGACCACAACAGACTTGAAATCGCCTGTGCTCGGGCCCGTTAGTGCTACAACGTAGCCCTAGTTTGTCTTGTGTTTGTATAGAGCCTCACACAAACCAATAAGAGGATAAGTGGAGTGTGTTGACTGTTGTGGTGACGACATGAAGGAAGAATGCTTCTCATCCACTGCTGCTCAGATAAACCTTTGCGAGAGTTTGCTGCAACTGATGAGACTTGTACAGATACACGGCATTATTGCTGCCTGCTCACATGTTTGAAGTCAGCCTCTTAGGGATTAGAACATCATTATCGCCCTTCATGACTCCATCAAAAACCTCCCACTGAGTGCTGGATCAAGAGGGAGGAAGTTGAAAACAAAATGATCAGGGAGTAGCTGTTTATAGAAGGACATTATGGATGCTGTAAATTCAACAAGTGAACCATATTAATTGCTCAACCAGCAGATGTTTCTAGGATGTGACAAGCTCTCCATAGTCCACTTCATCAAGATCCTGGGGCTAAATGCACACTGTTAGACTACAGTGCATTCTGGGCTGTTCTAGCATCTGCTGTGCTCTAATGAAATGCATGTAAACCAGAAGCTCTTAAAGACATACTTCCCAGGAGCAAGGACGCCATGTTCTTTCTTCTTACCATCCATGACCACAATATTTTTGTTTACTCCAGGATCAATCTTTCACATATATAATCATACAAATACTTTTTGTAATTGTCATTTGTGGAATGCAATGAAAATCTATTTCCTCATTTTGTCTGGAGAACCTTTCCTTCAGCTGAGATAGGATGGGATAATAATGTAACTGGATATTCACAGTCCCCTGAGGATGAGTCATGAAAGTATTAACAATAACATAATTTAACAATGAGCATTTACCAGACCTCTGTAGCCCCCTCATCTGGCTAAAGGGCCTCCAGGCTACATTATCACCTCATTAGAATATCTCAATAACTAGGAGTTTTCTAAATCTGGGGCCATTTAAGGGCCTCGATTTACACAGAGGGGCCAATTATATGTCCAACATCCATGCAGAATTCCTGATTCAGTAAGGTGCACGTTCCTTGTTTACTGTTTGTTAGATCTTTAGCTTTGAGCAAAGCCACACGTCAGTTATTATATATTTTGAAAATAAGCTTTGAAAATAGAAATACTAAACAATTTATCACATTTATTGTCAGTGTTAGCAAAGCTGCTATCCAACATGCACTGAACTACAGAGCTTGGGGATGTGCACAGAACCTCCCACTTGTTGTGCATGTGTGAAAGGCAAACTCTGGGTTAAGCCTGGACCCAATTCTCTGGACTTCAACCGCAGATCATATCTTCAGGGGCCAATCAGATTTCAGCTGGGGCCAGTGCCCCGCTGGGACGGCACCTGGATCCGCCCCTGGAATATCTGATTGCAGTTATTTGTCAAAGCTCTGTCATTAATGTTTGCCCTGTCATTAATAGTGACTACGTTATATCTCTAACCTTATTCATACCATGCACAAATATAGTAGAAAGAGTGCTAACCTCACTGACAATCATTGAAATTAGTTAAATACTGATTTTCCAGTGATTTTTGCAAGAGCTGAATACAGAGCTTTAGTCTCCATGAGGTGAGACAGAAAAACAGTTTTTTAAAGGTGTTGATATTCTATATAGATTTCTCAATTTAATAACCATTAGGCCTCTATCAGTCTAATGCACCATGGAGCCTAACTGAATGTTAAAATAATGACATGTAAACAGGAAATCTAATTCCATGGCACTGATTTCTTTTTTTTCTTTTCTTTTTTTAAAACTGTCAATAATCATTCCCATGCAACTTGGAGGCTTTATCCTTAATCTGCCTCACCCTGACTCATGTAGTTAAGTCAGCTTGTCCGTATGTGATGAAGAGTGGCGTTAGAGAATCCGACCGGATGAGAGAGTGGGAGCTTCAGTGGAATAAGGCAGCAGGTCAGACTGACGCTGCTCTCCACACGCACTGTGAGGGAGACAGTTGATTCAAAAGCCATTAAGGCTGTAGTCCCCCTCAGTGTAACCGTTGACTGGTCAGGGAAGCATTGATGTAAAGGGCTGGGGGGATGGAGCTAAAAATGATGTGCTGATGAAATCTTTCGAATTCTAGTAAATGACACTTAATGTCACAATTTGTTAAATTGACACTCTACGTTTGATGATCATTAAAGCATCAAAGAGTAATACAAGAAAAGAGTGATACCTGGTGAAGCAGGAGGAGAAAGTGACAGATAGGGACGGGGGGCGAGGGAGGAGACAGGGGGAGGTGGTGGGACGTGTGGAAGGGCTGGGGGTGTGGATTTTGTTTGTTATATTGCCAAATCCCGGCAACACTGCATCACACACAAACACCATCTGTCACCATTCGTATTTGGAGTCGGCTGCCGTGGACTGGACGCATACTGGCTGTTACAGGCGGGTACTGGTGAGTACTGGTGGGGAGGGGGAGGCAGGGCTTGGTCCGCACACCTCCCGCTGCAGCCTGTGCTCTCAGACCGGAGCGGAGGCGCAGGGTGGGGGCAGCAGCAGCAGCAGCAGTAGCAGCAGCAGCACCCTGGTAGTTGGGTGCGCTCAGGCACAGAGGAGCGACGCAGAGGAGCGACGCGGTGATGCGGTGACACATGTCCGCCTGAGCACGCTCTCACTGCGGCTTCCACTCTCCATTCACCGGGGGTTGAACACAGAGGAGTGGGAGGCTGGACACTGGGACGCTGAGAGACGCTCCAGCAGCAGCGACCACCGGCCACGAATAACCAACCGAGGCAGTTCCGGAGAGACCGGGGAGCTCAGACACTGCTGATCGGGGACCCTCTTGGTAAGCTCCATCCTGCCTCCACCTGTCATCACCTGCAGTTTTGTAGTGACTCATGTAAAGATGGGTTTCATACAGCAGTCACAGTGTGGCAAACCGGCAACATCTGTTTTCATTTAGGGAATTCAATCGGTATTTTATTGTTTCCTAAATTGGATTCTATTGGCCACAGGGGAGGGGCTAAACATTCTGCCATTTCAGGTGTTGGTAATTTCATATATATGTGTTTGTAATTGATATCAGCCATTAAACATACTCGGGGCCTGTATGGACAGCTCAGCATTCCCAATGTGAAACCCAATGCCTTAATAATGGTCGACATAGCCCC
Organism: Pseudopleuronectes americanus; assembly: GCA_038501795.1. Classification (NCBI taxonomy): domain Eukaryota; kingdom Metazoa; phylum Chordata; class Actinopteri; order Pleuronectiformes; family Pleuronectidae; genus Pseudopleuronectes; species Pseudopleuronectes americanus. The sequence continues at coordinate 15,443,878 of CM076736.1, read as the reverse complement.
GGCTGTTTCAATTCAGTTTTTTTTCCTCCTTATTTGCTACAAAGTTTCAGTGAACTAACTTTTTATCTTCTTGGGCCTAAGGTAGGCCCAGTCTTTAGTCGAATATGTGAACCACAACCAAAATCATGTATTTGTATAATAATAATAATCACCATAATAATAACAACAACATCAACAACTAGAACTACAACAACAATAATAATAATAATAATAATAACAAAAAAGTATACAAGCCCAGATTATACAATCTGGGCTGATTCATATTATGTCGATCATTGAATAGATATAGTATATATTTAGATCACTGTGCTTTGTGTAACAGGCTGATAACAGTATAATATAGTTGTTACAGTGAAGTTGTATTAGGTATTATGTCTTCAAAATGAAAGCATTTGTAGTATACTGTAAATTTGATGTCACTACTATCATTCTTAACCTAGAGGAGTAGTCATTGTACTGCAGGGCTTCGAGTTTCTATCTTAACTTGTTTGAAATTAATTAAGTTGTTGTTTAATGAGAAGTAGTATATGCAGCTGTATACTTATACAAATAAAAACACATTTGCTCTATTAGTTCGTGTCACTTTGTTGTAAAATATTCATTATACGAAGCGAAATCGTTTTTTCCCCTTTACAGTGTGACTGCGGTTTTTTGTCCCCGCCGGGCCGCCGTAGCCATGGGAGAGAACGTCTCCAAGCGGCTGAAGCTCATCACGTCTTCGGAGGCGGAGATGGAGGAGCGCTCGTTTCCAAACCGCTTCCCCGACTGGGACCAGCGGGCCGTCACCTCCAACTCAGGAGCGGACGTAGACTACAATGATCCGTTTGACGAAGAGGGAAAGGTGAGAGCTTTTGTTTCCCACCATGTTTGTTTTGAAAGAACATCTTGCTAACAGACACAGCAGCTAGCTTGGTAACACACCTGCACTTGTGGCGTCGTTTCCAAAACTTGTCTCTGATAGTTTTTTCAGTGATGATTAACATAGAAGTACATATGTTAAAAGTGACATGTGAAGGTACTGGTGGCATTGTGGGATAAACTGTACTGACTATAGCACACGTCCATGCTAAATGCAACACAGGACAGCTGATTATAAACACACAGTGTATGATGCTGGTTTCAGTGCGTCCTAGAGAAGTGTGTCCTCAGCACCACAGAGCTCACTGGAATCTGGTGACATTTGGTTTACAGCAACAAATATTAGACTTCATGTGTCATTGTTGAGAACTATTGTTGTACATGGGAAACATTGAAACATCAGTGTTGTGGTGGAAATGTGCTGTCAGCCCATTAAAGGTCCCATCCCATTAAGTCACCTGCAGTGTAAATCCAGTTTCTCTGTGCTGATTGTTCATTGGCCCCTTGTTATTTTCCCAAACAATATCATTGTTTTATTTCTGTCTTTTCTCCTCCTGTAAAGTCTCATGGCCTCCTGCACTCAGGGCTTTTCTAATTCTGCTTCCAATGATAAAGCTATCTAGAATTTGTCTGAGATTGTGCTTTGATTCTTAGTGTGCAGTCAGACTCGAAAGCAGTGGATTACTTCAGGGGCTAATGAAACAATGAGAAGAGATCCAGGAAAACCAATAAGAGGAATAGATCAATGAGTTTTGCTGGTTTATCAGATGTCTAAAGACATCACAGCACTTTATATCAATATGAAAATGAATTTACAAATGTAGAAAGTCACCATGGTCAAACACACTTAGCTCTTTTCACAGTAATCACAAGGTTAACAGGGCACAATCTTCTCAGGCTCTCTGGGTTTTTAGCTGCACAGACTATTCAGTTGCTATATTTGTCAGTTGCACATTTTATCCCATGATGCATTGAGTAAAATGGAGAAATCAATTGCAGTTGGGCATTGGCTTAAAGACTGTTTGCACAGGACCGAGTTTGATCAGATTGACAAACCACTTCTTTAAGTGGTTCCTGTGAATTAATCAGACCAGTAAATGGGTGTTAAGTCCAACAAACATCAACAGCAACAATATCCTGCCGTGTGTCGTCCCAGACTCCCATAGGTGTTAGTTTGAGGAGGTGACTCGTAAGAGACACTGAAAGCTCTCTGGCTGCTGTGATTCGAACAGTTCACACTGTAGGCTGAATGGGGCCTGTAGAGAAATACTTATCTCCATATCCAGGATTAACCAGCCTTTGAAGCACTGTCTGACCTATATTGTTAAGTCTGTAAAGGGTAAATGGAGCGTTGTGGATAATAACCTTATTAACATAGTGTGTTTAGTTTGGAGAGGCGGTGGACTAGTGGCAGAAACTTGGACTATGGCCAGAAAAGGTCTCTGGTTCGACTCTGGTTCAACTCCACGGAGTAAAAACTAAAGAAGAACCTGGATTGATTTGTCCAAAAATCCAAGAGGATTCTCCCTACCCTGTCTAGTGCCCCTGAGCAAGGCACCTTACTCCCTCAACATCTGCTCCCCGGGTGCTGTACATGGTCGCTCACTGCTCTGTGTGTCCTGCACCAGATCGGTTAAAAGCAGAGGATACATTTCCTAAAACTGCATGAGTGTGTCTGTGCATGTCTGTGCATGTGTTTGGGATAAATAAATAAATCTTAATCTTAATCTTCCCCCAAAAAATCCTAATGATGAACGGGTTTGGGTCATAAAATGCCTGTAACTATTAAGCATCCCATGACTTACATCCACATTGGACAAACACACCCGCAGGCTTTAGACCCCAAGGCAGATGTAAAGTTGTAGCTTGTTGATTCACTGAAGCTTTTAAGATGAAAATCTTCTTAATTTCTTCTTTATTTGATAGAGTCATGAGAAGCGCAGTAAGAGGAGGTTGTAGGTGTAATGTGTGCCGGTGACATTAGTTTTTAGTTAATGCCCTGACAGACTCACACTAGCCTTTTTCACAGAAACTATTTTGACATGTGAGATTAGGAAACAGATAAAATGCAGTTGATAGTTATTATTATTCCTTTCATTGTAATTGATTGCTTCTGCTGCTGTTTCTAAATATGCTCTCTGTCCTCCTTAGGTGAACGCAGCATTCCAGAATAAGGTCCAGAATAAGATCAAAGATCTCCTCCAGCAGATGGAGGAGGGCCTGAAGACTGCTGACCCACATGACTTCTCCACCTACACTGGCTGGACAGGTCTGTCTCCAGCACCATGAAACTGTGATGAAATGCCAGTTCTATATGTCAGGATTGATCTAGGACTTATTCCCAGGTAAATAGCTACAGCACATCTATTCTCTTTACAACAGGTATTGCCTTGCTGTACCTGCAGCTGCACCGGGTGTCCCAGGAGGCCTCCCACCTGCAGAGGGCACTTGACTATGTGAAGAGGGCCATGAGGATCCTGAATAGCCGCAAAGTGACGTTCCTGTGTGGCGATGCAGGGCCACTGGCAGTCGGCGCGGTGGTCCACCACAAACTCAACAACACTGCTGACAGCAAAGACTGCCTCTCACGGTGAGTGGCTTCCACTGTAAAAGGTTGCTTGGGATGTGATCATACACTGTGTATAAAAATGGAGTTGGACTTCAGGTCTAGAAAGTGAGGCCAATGCGGTCAGTAAGTTTCTGTAGTTTCTTCAGTGTCAAGTCTTTTTCAAGACTGTATGATGTTTATGATGTTAAGTTCCCATTTAGAGTAAAATAGATGATAAAGGATTGTATGCATTGAGGCATGGATACCGTCTGACTGCCATCCAATGGGTGAGGGTTTCAGGCATAGGTGGGCGTGCAGGTTCATCGAGGTCTCTGTTCATGTGCTTTAAACTCTTAACTTGGAAAAACATGAATAATGTGAACCAAATTTGTTGTATTTGTGTGTTAAGAGCATTTAAACTACACTTTTACACATCCATTTCCAGTATTTGCATGATAAAGAAAGCAAAGAAAAAGGATCAAGTGTGACAGGCATAAAAATAATTTACAGGAGACCTATTTTGCTGTTTCAGTCTTTCCCAGTCCTCTAGTGGGTTGTTTGTTTTTTTTGAGAATCTATACGGTGTGCATTGCTCAAAATCCCAAAGTTCGCAGCAGAGAGAGCTCTTCTCTCCCACAGTAATCACTTTTCTGGGGGCTGCTGAAACCATCCAGCAGGGAATTCCCTGCTGTGTTCTCACAACGACTTCTCCTGGATTTCTCCTGACTTTTACTAGGAAGTCAGGCAGATCAAATCTGGTGAAACTGTGGAGCGTCTCACTCCTACATCTTGGTTCACACATGCACCTTTTCTGTAGAAAACATGGAGGATCTGGGGAGTCCAGTGCATTTCTGAAAGCAGCTTTTGTGTTCTTAAACCATATTGTTGCATATTAAATGGCAGCCTCATCCCTATGAGTAATTCTTGTTTGCTCCTGTCAGACTCCTCCAGCTGCAGAGTTTAGTGCTGAGTCCAGACTGTGAGATGCCAGACGAGCTGTTGTACGGCCGGGCCGGCTACCTCTATGCTCTGCTCTACATTAACAAACAGATCGGAGCTGACACGGTGGATGAGAGCACCATTACAAAGGTAAGACACCACATATTTATGCATTTTTAAAATTCCTTTTAAGTTAGCTTTGGTCTATTTTTAGTCCAAGTAACACATTGTCCGTGGAAGGATGTGGTATGGGTCCCTGATCCAGAACTTACAAGGATGAGTGTGTGCAATTTAGTGCAGCTCAGTTGAATTTGGGGACTGTTGCGTCTTGCTGGAGATATGCACTCTAGTTAACAAACGAATCACTGACCAGAGCTATAATGGTCTGCTCAAACAAATTTACTGAGTAGCCGACACTTATTATATATTATAAATACTCAGTCACTCAGCCCATCCTGACTAGGCTGGCTTACTTATTCTCAGACACCGACTCAGCTGATATAACTATCCATCAGTTTAAAACATTTAGAATCTGTGTCCATGGGTCAAATTTATTTTTATTTTTGAATCAACTGCAACAACACTGATCGTCAGATAATGATTAATCATTTTATATATTGATCATAGTTTCATCATAGTTGTGTGTATTTATCCACTTCAGGTCATTCGGATTCTGCTCACTCTCTTCCTCTATCTCTCTCCTCTGCTCGTGTCGACACGCCTACACAAATTGATGGATGTTGGGTAGATGTGGCCGATTAGGGAATTTTTGCATATAATGTGCTGTTCTAGTCCTAATACAGTTTGGATTATTTATTTGGAGGCAGGTTTAGGCTGCAGTTGAGAGATGTGGATATGATTTATTAATGAAGGAAGTGGGATCATTTTGGAGCCGAATTAGGACTGTTAAATTGACTCTTAAGATTAGCTGCATTTTGTAGGAAGATCACCGTTGTATTTATTCTGTGCATAAATCTGTGCTTATTTATAGACAGGACCAATGCTATAACTGAGCTGTCATTGTTGTAGCTGTTGTTCATTTTGTTAAAGTTCCCTCTGAAACTTGGGAATGAAAGAACAGAATTTCTTGCCTTTTGTCGATAAGTAATTTTTCATGTCAGAAAATGCTGTATTGTTTTTCAAATTGAGTGACATAACCTATTTGAAAAGGGCTCCATTTTTTCTTTAGGGTAGGAAATCAATCAGGACAAAGGTACCTGGATTGAAAATGTGCATAGAAAGGATCCTCAGATAACTTAAGTCATTTTTCAAAGTGAGGGTTACCATCTGCTCTCTGAGCGGGAGACAAGCATGGACACTCACACATACACACACTGCAGAAACAGCAGGACCAGCTGTCATCTTTGGAAAAGTACCTGGCCAAACACTCGAACTGTTCGTGCATGCATGCACAAACACTGACATTGACATTGATTTCCTGGGCCTTACTTTATCCTTTACCATACCTACCCTTCTTCTAGACTGTGACAGAATAACACACACAGGGACAGAAGGGCTAAAAGAGTAGGAGGAGTGTTGTCTTTAAAAGTGTTTACCATCAGCAGATTGTCTGTTGTTTGGCTTCCTGCAGAGGCTGTATATCAGCTTCGTGACATCACTACAATTTGAGACAAATACAACACCAGCCTTTGTCTTCTGCAGCACCAACCAAAAGTCAATTATCTCATTGGAAACATGCCTCATGACTCTGTCTTGCGGTTTCAGTAAAGTATAACACATAATTGTTCTAAAATGTTTTACTGTTTATTAAGTGTTTGTTATTTTCTGTTCATACCACAACCTTATCTCAGGAGCAACAATCAAACTTAAAAATGTAAGGAAATAATAATGTGACATTCATAATGATAATTTTTGATATCAACTGATATAAAAATATCTTTATCGAAATGTCCATTAAATTCATCTTCTGAGATGTCATGCTCAGGACCAAATAATTGGACAGATGAACAGCAACAACATTTATTTGTCCCCCTGCTTTCAGACTGAGGCACACAGTGCATTAATACTGCTTGGTAATTTATTCAGTATATTTTGTGTTTGCTTTGGGCTAGAAGAGCATGTGGAACAGCATTTCAGTGGTGAGATAGACAATGTTAAAAACTGTGACTGTCAGTCAGACTTATGTGGAATCGGATCGCAGGGCTGCTTTGTTTCTAACAGTCACTTACCAGCAGCACTCCAGCTCTAGCTGATGTCAGCATATACTGACAGCACTGACGCACTATGAGTCTGAGACTCTGTTGCCTCTCATCAGTTTGGATTTTGTTCTGACTTTACAAGCGAATAAGAAGCCTTAACACTTGATTCAGTTAGTTATATTTAATCTGATAGGCCAGTTGTGTACAGACAGCTACAATTCAGCCTCCTCAAACCTCTTGGTGCTAAATCCCACCAGCTCTGGTTGGTTTCCAGTGAGTAATTAGCACAGTAAACAGATTAATTCCCGTGAATTAAATTTCCTCCCTTTCTGAGAGATGGCTGATTGCTTATTGAGGTGTGTGTTTGTCTGTGTGTGTTTCTCTCACAGTCTACACATTACACGTTGTGAATAATTAGTTGTAGGGAAAAAGAAGGGAGCATTTGAGGTGAAAAGATTGAAGTATAGATGCAAAGGAGTGAAGGAATTTTTCAATGAACAAGCTGGTTATTAATCTGCTTTGTCATTATGGAGGTATTGCAGCTGCACCTACACTATTTGACAAATTAAACTGCTGACTCAGAAGCTCCAGCCCCTACACGAGCACTTGAATATACATGCAGTGCACACTGTATATAAACCAACCAATAGAGTAATGCAACAGTCTCTGCAGAAACCTGGATGAAGGTTTATTAAAAACATCTGCAACTAAACTCTTAAATGTGACAATTAAACCAGCAACCAACCAAACAGAAACCCCCTGTCTGGTCCTCAATCCACGAACAACAATCCCTTTTCACTGCATTCATTTTAAGATGATATAGATGATACATCATTTTTAGTTTTTACTAATCATACAAATTATTATTCGTCATTTATGTGATTTAGTAAAGCCTGTGTTTACCCATTGCATTATGTCAAAATTGCTGCTGTGATTAAAATGGTTGGATTAGTGAGCTGTGTCTCAATTTGTGGGCCACTTCCTTCGGAGGCTGCACTTGTAGACCGATTAAATCACAGCAGCGCCACTAGACTGTTAATTTGAAGGATCGGACAAATGCAGCCAACTAATGTGCAACGGTGGGCCTGGCTCAACATTTCCCATGACTCATTGGGCTTCGGTCACAAAATGTTTTTCAAAGAGGTAATGGCGGCAGCACAGGACCTGAGATGGGCGGAGAACATCACCTCCATCATCAAGAAGGCCCAGCAGAGGATGTTCTTCCTGCGGCAACTGAGGAAATTCAGCATGCCGCGGAAAGTGATGGTTGAGTTCTACACAGCCATCATTGAGTCAGTCCATCCTCACATTATCCATCTTCTACACAGCCATCATTGAGTCCATCCTCACCTCATCCATCACCGTCTGGTACTCTGCCTCCACTGCCAAAGACAAGGGCAGACTGCAGCGGATCATTCGGTCAGCCGAGAAGGTCATCGGCTGCGACCTGCCAGCTCTCCTAGACCTGTTCCACTCCAGGACCAGAAGGACAGCAGGCAAGATCATTGCTGATCCTTCCCATCCCGGTCACCACATGTTCCAAAGACTCCCGTCCGGAAAAAGGTTCCGGGCCATCAGGACTAAAACCTTGCGTCACCTGAACAGTTTTTCCCTATGGCAGTGGGGCTCACAAACAAGCCCCCTGCATCACACTGACTCTGCATCACACTGACTCTGTTGACCCCCCCCACCCCACCCTCGCACATAATTTTATTCTCTTACCTACTCTTCAAGTCTCGCATCAAATAGTTTGACTATTGTTGAAATTTCTTCCCCGGTGCACACAATGTTCAAATTGCCATGCATAGTTGGTAGCGCTACACATATCTCTGCTCATTCATGTCAAATGTTGGTCAGAAGAGATGTCTATGGTGGTCAATGGAAGTGGTCCTTGTAGCTGCGGTTCTATGAGCCGTCGTTTGTAGTTGCCAGGGTATGTTGTGATTGTTCCACACAATCCAAATAATTCAAACTGAAACACAGTATTCAACGATGTCCTGTCAATCACCTACAGACTCTTGGGTCCAGATTTTTGGCCTTTCACACATGCACAACACAGTGATAGATTCCCTGCTCAGGCTTTTTCACACCAGCAACAGATTTTCCTCAGGATTCAGATGATGGGTGCTGCAGCAGACAGAAGCAGCAAGTCACATTTTCACTTTTTTTACAGCACATTGACACTTGCATCAACTTCTATCACCAGAAACTCTGTGTCAATGTCTTCTACTTGTATGGCTGTGCTTTTCCAACTTCTTTAGAAGCATCATCACACCCTACTCACTTGCTGAGAATTCTGTTGGGGAATCTCCTTCTGTGCTCATCTCCAGACAGGCAGGGACAGTCTGCAGAAACTCAGCAGGCTCTCACTCTGAGATCAGCGCTCACACATACACGTCCTCCGGAGATCAGGGCATGCCTGAAAGCAGCTCAAGTGTTCAAATAATACATTATATATGCTGACACTACTGCGGCATAAACGTGAAATAAAACAAAAAGAACAACAACTATTATGTCTCAAACATTGACCCCAAATCATATATTTGATCAGTGAGCTTATATTAAGCCCTCAGAGGAAATGATATTGATCTCTGGCTTCTCTTTGTAGCTGTTCTCTTTAACATTCTCAGCTCATTGCTCCTCTCAGGGCTTGCTTGACCTTTTCATAATGGGAGCCACTGATGCATGTGTATTGGTCTCAAATTAGGGTCAAGAATGTTTAGAACTTGAAAATGAATGTTCGCAAATAATTTAATGAATAAAATACAAAGATTTGCGACACAAAATGCATTTATATAATATCATGTTCAAAGTTTAAACATTCCGTTTACAGTGCAAATACTTGCAATCACCTAAAAGCTCTCCTAATCTTTCTTTCCTTAATTATCAGCAAGCCCTCTGTACACATACAGCTCTACAAGGTAAATGTATTATGGGCAAAAATGCATATAATTCCACGTTTCACAAAATGTTGATTAGAGGATCTCAGAGAACTGCTGCAGTGTACATCAGAACAGCAGCATAAATATTATGTACACTGCTTCCTTACCAAAGCACAGCTTTAAAACAGCTCCATACTGTGTATGGTGATTATAAAAACTGTTAGGGCAGAAAAAGATCAGACATCACACGTCTGGCCTAACAATGCTTGTGTCGCAGTTGCTCCAGTGAGTCAGATACAACGTGACAACCACACACTGTGGACATCACAACACCAATAACAGCCTCCTTCTGTCTGCCCAGCTAACCGCACCAGTAGAGCCAATAATGCGGCATTGTTGCTACGAGTGATGTGTGAAACAACACCCAGTAAATCCAGTTTGGAGGGCAGCACCAAGGCCTCAATCAGTTCCGTTAGTTGGGCAGAGAGAAGGACACTGTTGTTGCTGCAGTGATGAGTTACTGCGACACAATCTTTCTCTCAATAGTGTTTAGGTAATATGAATTTATTAGGAGGTGTTGGTTAAATATATTTTCTGAGATGTTTTTAATACAGATAATCAACAACAGGCATCAAATCAAGAAACCAGGGGAGGGTAGTGTTTTTTCATTCACAGGAAGTTTGGTCGGAGTTAAGATCATAAACTGTATTAATGCCAATTTATAATGACATCATAAAACTAAAGTGGATTATTACACTATATGACAACATTTAAAACTTCTCAATGAATGTAATTCCAACCATAAGATCATAAATTATATTTATTTATGTACATAAGAAATGTAAGAGTAAAAAAGAAGATCTGCATGTGAGGGAAATTTACTTAACAGAACTCATTCGAATGCACGCAGCTGCAGCTGAAACTGAGGTCTGTTTGTTTGTGTGGATGGTAAAAACTATATGGGCGATTGCACAAGAGGGAGAGACCTAGAGAGCACAAGACAGATCTCCAAGGAATCAGTGGAGTTAAACACTGACTTAGAGATGTCTTATGTTATAATGAGAAGAGTAAATAATTTGGTTCATCATAGAGCTGTGCCAGGACAACTTAGAATATAGCGGAAAGCCGCATTCTAGATAACTGATGGGAAACACTGTTATATGATGGGGAATCATTTTCTGATCTATAGAATCTTCAGTGTCTTTTTATGTTGAATTAATCTGATCCAAAATGTAATCACATACCCTCCCATGTAACACACACACACACACACACACACACACACACACACACACACACACACACACACACACACACACACACAGAGACATCATAGTCATGCTAATTACATATTCATACAAAGTCAAACTTCAATATTGGATTTCTTTGGATTTTCTACTGGTTGAACAAACTGGTGTTCTGTCAGGTTATATTCAGACCTGTCACTTTCCCTCACAAACCCTCCTCTCTCTCCAAATTCCAGGTGGTGACAGCCATTGTGGAATCGGGGAAGACCATGTCAGCAGATCAAAAGAAGACAGAACGCTGTCCCCTGCTCTATGAATGGCACAAAAAGCAGTACATCGGTGCTGCTCATGGCCTCGCAGGAATCTATTACACACTCATGCAGGTAAGTGACAGGAAGTGGCTGAATGGGCTGACTGGCCGGTGGAAGGATGGTTGTTTCTTCTGTCTGAACAGCGACGTTTCAAAACATTGTCAGGCAGCTCAGATAAAAGTCTGGCCAATCTCCAGTTGCTAATAAAAACTGTTTAGCATAAAAGGTTTTCTAATGGGCACAAATGTGGAGGCGTTGTTGATGAAACTTACATTGTTTTGTTTAATAGTTATGACGTCGAAGCATGAGTAATACTAAATCGAAAAATGTAAAGACCAACATATTAGCTTGCATGATATTAATATTGGCTTTTTTTTAAATAATTTTTCTTTTCAATACTTAATGTGTTGGAGCCTTTTTATTTTAGAACAAGTTTGACTATAGCTGAACAGCTGAGACTAATACCAGGCCAGTGACATCATATACAGCGGAATGAGATTAATGGAACCATGTGTGTGACGAGAGACAAAGACACCGCAGAAAAACAGTTTTTTAACCGCACACTCCTTAGTTTGTTGAATTCGTTAATTGCCGTTTGTTATTTTGGACATCATTGAATAAGTGTACGTTAAACTAACAATTGACTTGAACTATATGTCAGGTCACTTCATATACAGACATTCACACCACACGCAAGCATTCATCCAACTTGTCTCTGCAACGGGACCGGCAAGCAATTCAGTTTGATGCCAGAACAATCTATATAGTACTAACAAACAGACAAACATAATCTTTTTGGTAGCGCTACACATACAGAGGAATTGTAACCTTGGTCGTCTGAATGATGAAATTATCTCCGCAAGTCAAAGGCTGCTTGGAGACGTGTCAATATAACTATCAACTGCTTCCACACCAACTCTGGTGTTTTATAGGTAAACCATATAAGCCATTTTCGCTCTCCTGTTCTGACTCAGTCCAGCTGACTCAAACTGCCTCAACGTGATAAAGATCAAAAGGACGAATCCCATCATGTTGTCCAAATATGAAGATAGAATAGAACTGACCAATAAGTAATCTCTCCTCTCTCTTCGTCCCATTTAAGCCAGAAGCAAAGGTCCCAGCAGACATCCTATCTGAGTTGGTGCGTCCAAGCATTGACTATGTCCGCCACAAGAAGTTTCGCTCTGGTAACTTCCCATCCTCCCTGAGCAACGAGAGCGACCGCCTGGTCCACTGGTGTCACGGAGCACCTGGGGTCGTCCACATGCTCATCATGGCTCATAAGGTGAGACAGGTTTACGGTTTGTAGTGTGTGGCTCACATCACACAGCACATGTCCTAACTCGATCACATGGACAACGCTGGTCCCTCGTGGCATGGCTCTTCACTAACTGGACAATGTGTGAAGACAGTATGTTGAAATGTGTAGAATGATTTTTGATTATTTTATGACACACAGACAATATCTTGTAATTGATGTAAGTGACGACACTGTCACTTACATCAATGAGTGAGTGTCCTAGTGAGGACACTCACTCTAGCCCCTTATCCTAACCTTAACCATCATAGCTAAATGTTTAACCCTTCCCTAAATCTAATTTGAACCCTAGCCCTAAAACGAAGTCTTAACCCTTAAACAGCCCATTGCAAGAAGTGAGGACCTCACTCTGTAGGAGCTATGCTTAGAATGGACCTCATAAATATATCAGTACAGAAACACCCACAGCAGTAATCCTTTGACGGCTACTTTGTTCTCTTCTTGGCAGTTACGCAGCCACTTGGCATCTAAAATGCTGCTATTCTAAGGTTTCTCATTCCTTTCACTAATGGGGAGGCTCTTTGATAAAACAAAGAGAAACAAACAGTGGAAGAAACTCTGACTTATCACTGTCTCACTATGAACAATTCTTGCCGCAGGAGGAGGTCTTTAGTGGTTGCATTTATTTTATCAATGGAAAACTTCACATTGGCTGTAGCAACTGTATCTTCTACGTACATTATTCAGTAATGTTTTGTAATTTGTTTGGTATTTATTTAGTTAAATATTTATAATATGTATGGTTAAACTGTAGAATATCAAGCCTTATTACATTTCTTACACAAACAAAAATACTCACAATGGTTTCACAGCTGACAGTGCATTTCAGTAATAAGACTTGGATTTATCAAGGGAACTGTCGGCAGAGTTCAGAGATAGAATCTTGTCGGGGAAGACAAAAAAAACTTCTACTGTATTGAACATATGAAGTATTTGATATTAAACTTTCTGTTAGCTAGTGGAACAGTAAATTTTAAGCACCCATTGTGTCCACCGTAAAACAGCAGCTCAATCTTCAATAACTTGCATATTCTGCTACAAGAAATGGACTTAAAATACCAGAATTAAAAGCACAGGCTCATTTAGAGAAATACATTTAGTGACTGTGGCTTTGAGAAGCCTTGGTGGTTTTGGTCTGTGTTTTTTTTGGTCATTCGGATTCCTTTCCAGAAAAGGGGTATTAAAACAAATTGTGTGGTTATTTGATTTTCATTCTATCTGAAAATGTATATTTTCTTAGAAGGCCTTTTCCATTTTCATGTTCAAAATGGAAAGTGAGAATAAAAGACTTTTGAAAAGAATTTTCATTTTGTAAATCAAAATAAAATGGTGACTTTGCATTACATATCATCATAGATAAAACTGACAGAGAATATTACTTTGTTTCCAGGTTGCACTTTTCCAAGGAAAATAATTAACATCAATGTCCATTAGTTTCAAATCAACACATATATGCATGGCAGTCATGCAGTTCTCCTTAGAAAGGCAAAACTCGACATAACACCTTTTTTTCTGTTGATTTCAAATAACCATTTGTTTTTTTAATGTCCATATCTGAACATTATACCAAATATCCTGAAGATATATTTCTTCAGGTAATCTGTCAGCTCTTTTATGGAATAAAGAAGTATCGCTCTTAGATTCATTAGCTTTTAAATAGTCAGATCTGACAACACTCATGCTTTGAGGTCAAGACTCATCCAACTGAAACAGATCTCATGATCTTGTGCCACACATGACTTTTCTCTCACTCATTTTTTTTTGTGACCTGCTAAGTATGAGCTGAGCAGACCCTTTGAATTTAATGATTATATTCTTTAGGTGGCAGTGATGCAACCAATGGTGCCTAACCTGCTATTAACCAAGAAGAAGAAAATGGACAGTTAGAGGAGCAAACATTGTCATTTGTTCAGTGTTATGAATTTGTCAGATCTATCAATGTAAAGTCATTGCCACTCTTATTTACATCATTTCATGCCAAGATCATGTATGTCTGGTTGTTACAAACTGCTTCTCTGTCCCTGGTTTTATTCGTCTTCATATGTGTCTGTCCAGATCTTCAAAGAGGATAAGTACTTGAAGGAAGCTGCAGAATGTGCAGAGGTGATCTGGCATCGCGGCCTGCTCAGAAAAGGCTACGGCATCTGTCACGGCACTGCGGGCAACGGCTACACCTTCCTTACTCTATACAAGATCACCAAGGACAAGAAATACCTGTACCGGGCCTGCAGGGTAAGACAAAGCATCAGCCTACATACTGTATGTGGAGCTTAACACAGGAAAAAAACTGTATTCTTAAAGCTGAAATATGATTTTAGATATGAAAGGTAGAACTTGATAATATCCGATGTTGGATCAGCATTTGTTTAATTAATATCCTTATCTGTTTCACATGAAAGTAATGTGGGAGACAATTGAGTTGATCAGTCTTATGGACTGAATATATGTTCCAACCTTAAATCTAGTTTCTGTTTTTATGATGACAAACTTAAGATTTTAGACATTGTTAGATATGTTCAATTTCTGTACCAATTCATCAATTTACTATTAAATCTGCAACACAATAGAGCTTGCATTTAGATAATGTAAGTGCTTGTTTCTGACAAGATGGATAATTTTGATCTTTTTCTTTTTCAAATTAGCCAACAGTTGCATAATGTATTAAGCCAAATCAGTGAAAGTACTCTAAAGCAGTTATATTCAATTAACACTTGAGATATTAGTAAAGGTTTATGGTAACTTACTAAGAAGATACAAAAATTATAAGATGCATATCTTGTTTGTCTGTTAACAAACAAGATATGCATCTTGTTTGTTCATCACCTCATCACCTGCTGATATTATTATTTTACAAAGCAGTATTATTTCATACTTGTTTGATGGGACTAGCCGCCTTCACACGAGTGACGTATCAAATTAATGATTTCTGTTATGAAACAGCAGAAATACATTAAAGATTACATTTCCCTCACCATTAGTTACTCATAGCCTTAATGGTCTACATATTATTACTTGATATTTTTCCTACAAGTCCACCTCCCCCCTCAGTGGAGCAGATATGGTGTAGTGGTTGTGCTGTTGTCAACAATAATTTAATGAGATCATTTTTTTGATGTACAATATTCCTCCTATTAACACATGAATATAAATGTCTATAAACATGTTATTACATTTCTTTAGTTTGCTGAGTGGTGTTTGGACTATGGCACCCACGGCTGTCGCATTCCAGACAGACCCTACTCTCTTTTTGAAGGTAAGATATTGTTATTATTATTTAACTATTATTCAAACCTCATCTTTTTAATCGATGTTATAGCAGACCTGTTGGTTGCGTGGCGGACATTTAGTCTCTTGTCCATTCGAGGCCAATTATACAGAAGACTGAGTAATTTTGTGTGAAGGTAGAGTGGACTCCCACCCTGCTACAGCAGATACATTCCTCTGTGTATAAATAAGTGTATTGTATTAAGGACCTAAAACACCTACAAAAAAATATCACTGTGTGTGAAATGTTTGACTCGTGTGATAAAAGAAAACAGTCAGACTGTAAACAGTGTACGGAGAACAGAAGACAGTCTGGGCCTCAATACCAGCTGTCTACACCAGAAGCCCTAAATATTCAATGCTAATTCATTATCAGGCAAAAGCTGACTCTGAGATGACCTGGCACTAAAAGCTTTATGTGTTTTTGACTTTATTCGATTTTAATATTATTAGTAATCAATTTTTGTCTCCTCCTCAGGTATGGCAGGGGCCATCCACTACCTTTCAGAGATAGCGAGCCCTGAAACTTCCTGTTTCCCTGCCTTTGAACTTTGACCTGGACACTGACAGGACTGAGGGCGGTGAAGGGGGACAGGGACAAACTGTTTTACTGAAACACTGAGCAGGGATATATTTGTGTTATAGCTTTCAACTGTGATGATCATTGATTAGTTAACAAACTGGACGGAAGCTGAATGAAGATGAGACTGTAACTGAGCGGAGTTTAAATCAAAGAAATATCCAGAAAGATGAAGGGAAGATTTTCCTGTTGGACAAATTTACAGGTCGGACTTTTTTTTCGATCCAAGCAAAACAAAAGCAGCATAAGGATCGAACAGGACGGTATGGATTGATAATTCTCCTCTTCAGGATGGGCAGCTGCTTCCTGTGGGTCTATCATAGGAACTATGCAGGTCCCCTGTCTTCCTCCTGCAGTGCACGGTGGTAAAGTAAAGACATGGACCCCCTGACCCCCTTAACACCCGTTAGATTATTGCCAGATAGCACAGACACAGAGGAACACACTCTAAGCCCAAAGCCTTTAATATCTTTGCACCAAGGCCAAGAATGAGGGCCTGTGTCTGTGTGTGTCTGTGTGTGTCTGTCCATGTGTGTCTGTGTGTGTGTGTGTACTTGTACTTTTGTCTTTGTGAGGACCAGTTTGACTATTAGACCCTACATAGTGAGGACATTTTTGCTTGTCCTGACAGTCTACCACATAGTTATATAGTTTTTGGAGGGTTAAAGGAATAGTTCACCAATAAATGAAAATTCCCTCATCTACTCACTCCTATGCCAAAAGGGGGTAAAAGTGTAACAGAAGTGCCTGAGCAAGTGGACATTAGCATTTTCGACCCTCCCTGAATGCACCTCGTCGGAAGACATCACCTGTCTTTGTGGGAAAATGCTTCCGACACAACTTGGAAAAAATAGCCCAAATATCTCTACACTTAAAATAGCCCAAATATCTCTACACTACTGAATTCCTCTGACCGTTCTTTTCAACAATGTCCTCATCTTTGGAGTCTAAAGGCCTATGTATGCTTCTTCGTTTTGACGGGCACGGACAGATAGGACTGCCTTCTTTGCCGTGGAACGCCTTCTCCCGGCTCCACGGAGAGCTTTTTGTGCAGCTCAGATTTTTCTAACTTCACGTCGGCATAGCCGAGAGCCTACATAGCACAATAAACCCAAAACACTACCACGACTCTAGGATTAATGTGACAAGTGTGTTAAGCCAGTGGAGTTGTCTGGCTGACGGTGGCTGGTTAGAGCACTAACGGCATGTGTGTATGGTCACATACGGTTATAACGCCCTGTCATAACGGCGCTAGCGGGGTAGCCAACATGCTAACTGCGGTGGTAACAGAGAGTCACGACTTTAATCCCACGGCTGTCATGACACTGTTTCCTGTTACCATCAGGTTAAAAGAAAACACTTGGTAGTAGTTAGTATCGGAGTCCCTGCTGACTGTGTGTGGAAGCTGGGGGGGAAGCTAGCTGCCGCTGTGTAGCTTCAAGCTGTTGAATTAGCAACGCACGGCTGCAGGAGCCAAAACATTAGCACGTGCGCGTCAACCTTACGTGATGTGGATATAGCACTATTCCAGCCACATGATTGGTTCGGAGCAGCGATTATTCTCATTATCACTGGCTGTTTTATGTTGTCTGTCAATACATGGATGGAAGGAGTTCTATCTACGTTTTATCGACCATGTCTGCTCCATCAAGGAAAAGTGATTTCGCGATAATTATCTTTATCGTTTTATCGCCCAGCCCTAGGTGCGAGTTAGGCTAACAGTTGGGTTCTGGCTCGTTGTGATGGTTAGGATAAGAAGAGAGACATTATATCAATGAGTGTTCTCAGAAAGATAGAAGTACAAGTTTGTATGTGTGTGAGTGTGTGTTTTGGTATCTCTGCCTCTGCATGCTCACTGTTAATGCTTTTTGATCCCTCATATCTCAGTGTCAGTGCGGTGATGTTTCCTCTTTCAGTATTTGTAGCTGTGCTGTTGGAGTTCTCTGAGTATTTGTCACATTGTGGGGAAACATTTCTCTCATTTTTCACTCTATTGAGAAACCAGCTTTGTGTTGAGATGACTACACATGAGTGTGGAGGCGAAAGTCAAACATTAACAACAGTTTACAACCCTGATCATCTGGGGAGGCTATTCAGCCTTGCTTGCTAACATTAGCACAGATTCATGCAGCTTAACTTCTTGCGTGTTGTTTGCGTACATGCTGAGTCATGAGCAGATCGTGCACACTCACTGGTGTGTCTGTTCCACATTATCCAACAGAGGGCAGTGTGATTGGTGTCTCTCCTTTAAGGTTTCTAGTGGTGGTGACAACAATTGCTCATTTTGTCAAAAATAAAAATTTTCACTGAAGAAGAGAGTACACAAGTCAAAACAAACGCATGAAATAAGTTTAATTTAAACTAGCAATATCCAAAATACCTTAATCAAATACAGTTTAACAAAATAAAAACTGATGTATGTGAAGTAGCATGGGATATTTGGAGTTCTAAACCAACATTTGCATAATTGCATTCAGCTTCTCCTAGTTCAGATACTTTCAGTATTAATGGTTCAAGACATTTGAAATAAAAGTAGGACTATAGGTACTAGGTAAAAGGCCTTTGTTTCTATTGATATAACATCTGCAGAAACCTGGTGAAGTAAGCTTCTACAGCATGCATTAGCTTTTGCTTTGGTATCAGTACATTTTGAAATAAATACTTCACTGGTTGGTATTGTTACTCATGATTTTGGGTACAAAATATTATGACGTGATGGATTTAATTTTTCAGTGAGGAAGAGTCAAGGTTCTCACTTTGTCCGCATAATTTTAATTTAGGTAAAGGAACAATCTTTACACTTTTGCAACCATAAGATGCTTATCCTGTTTTCTTTCACAAATCCCCCACCCTTAAGTTCCTATTTTCACCTCTACTAATCTAATGCACATGAACAGCTGAAGAATTTGACATCTGGTGTGGGCACCTTCATGGGGGTTTGCCTAAAATGAACTGGATATGGAGGTGTTGAAGAATATTGGCCTATAAATAATTAGGCCACTAATGAAAGTTAATGAGCCGAGACAGTTATGCTCCCAAATACTATTGTGTTTATCACATAAGAACAAGACAGGAGGCAGGGTGTACAGTTTGCACAGTCTTATTAATAGTTAAGATTGTTGACTCAAATACATTTTGGTTCTGATCATTACATTAGTGTAACATCACTGGAATATTATGTAAGGCATTATTATTATTATTATTATTTAAATTAAAGTTTGTGATTTTTTATTATACTGCTTTTTTTTCCATCGGCCTCACATGGCTGCCATGGTTTCAACATGGAATTGAAAATACACTTCTACATAATATCCAATAATTCCGACAGCACATGAATGCATAAAAAAATTCCTAATTCTCTTGCATAGATCTTGTCATGAATGTCATTGCATGAGGATAATGTGACATGTCAAACCATGTCGGTGTTTCTAGACTCCCTGGTCCTGTTCTGTGGGTTTGCTGGTGAATCGTGTCCTGGTCCCAGCAGAAGGGGGCATCAGTGGAGATGTGTTCAGTGTTTGACCTTTGCCCCAATCTATGTACTTGATTTGAGCAATTTCTTTTTTCTTCATTAAGCTTGTTTGTCTTCATTGTTCGTATTACTTTCGTTTTGGCTCAGACAGTGGGGAATAAAATGAACAGAGCACTTGTGCCACTCATGTCTTGATTTATTCGTATTATTTCACCGGAAAAATAATGAGGATGGTCATGTGTGGTCATTGGTTCCTCAAAGGGGCAGAAATGTATGAATTAAATATCAAACGGTTTCAGCAAACTGATTTAACATTAAACCGAGGAGCCTGCAGTCAATTTATTAATATTTTTGCTTTGCGATGAACAAACAACACCATCTTGAATCATTTGTCGCTATCACATTTTATCAGAAGTGAAGTTTATTTACATATTTCACAATGTATAATGATATTATAAATTGAAATACTCAAAGGAGGGAGGTCACAGGGTCAAGATGCTTTCGCAATTGCAGAATCTGTTGCATAGTTTGACATGATCAAACAGAATATACATTTTCTAATATTATGCTATATGTGAATTCCAATATTAAACAGCCAGAGACCGGTAGAGACTCTGCTGCTGCAGGGGCCACAAATGATTCTAACAGAGTCCAACAGGCTTGGCTGTTCTCAAAAGCTGTTCCAACCACATCTGGTGCCACAGGGGGACTCCGCCGGAGGACAGGCTGCATCTATCTAAATGTACGACAACCTGATAAGAAAACATACACGTTAGAGACTGTATGTAAATTCCTGACAGAAAGTTTTGATAAGGTGCTGATAACCAGGTGAAAATTTGTTTTCCAATCTCTAAATTAAATATTACAATAAGCCAGATCACTGTGCACTTAAATTTGCCATTGAGGTTCCTGTTTCTCACAGAATGAATTTTCAATCTAACTGCCACTGATTTTTTTTAAATCTTTTTCTTTTTACTTCAAAAGATTCAAAGCCAAATCAATAAAAAAAATTAGGATCTCATAAATGTATGGAATGAGTTTGCATCTCATAAATGATTCAGAATCATGAGAACCCTTCAGTATCTATTTGATAGTACGTAATTGATGGTAAAATATAGTTTCTCATAATAATTTGACACTATAGTTTTAAGTACCAAGTCACAAATCGAATAAATTTGAAGTACATATTAAACATTTTGTTTTTCTTTTGGCAGAATTGGTCTTCAACATTTTACAGACATTCATGTCAAATTTCCACCTTTGTGACCAATGCAAAACAAGCTTCAGTGAGATTCGTCATCGGAGGAGAAAAAAGTGGAATATTTGTTCTGTAAAAGCAATAAACACTTGATCCTACTACCCATGGATCCACCAACCTGCTTTGATTATTTTTACTTGATTTACTGTGCAACTCACACAGTAAACAGACATTTTCATTAAAATATCAACAGTTCCATGTCTCCTCTTTATTTTCAAAGCCTGTTAGCCAGAGGCTGTGGAAACTGTTATGGTCACCAGATGTACATTAAGTGCAATAACTGAAAGTCCTCAATCCACCTTAAGGAAAAATAGGCCTCATGCAAGCACCAAGCATACCAACAGTTTATTGGGACATGTAGTGGAGATAAAAGGGAACCTGCCGCATTCTTCCTTTTCTCATTTTTACACCTTTCTCTTAGAGTAAAATTACAATTCACGTGTTCTTGTCGTACCAATCATCCAAAGATATTTTGCCTTCACAGAAACAAAACACTTGTTTGACTTGTGACTCCTAATCCTAAATTAAATTTAAACCTTTTGCATGAAAGTAGAGTTTAATGCATAAAAATGAATGTCTGATGCAGTGTGACGTGTGTCCTGGCCTGCTGAGATTCTTGGATAGGCCCATGGTGCTTTCAGTGTGGTTGGTGCTTGTTGAGTGAGCATGACTTTGACTACAAAGTTACGGAAAGAGCTCGGCTATCTGTTGAAACTACCACATCATCACTGTCCAAGAATTTATCGCAGCGCAAAACTCCAAACTGGAGCTTACATGTTCAACCTTTTTACAAACAGCAAGGAAACAAGTTGTCTCGAGATTCTCTGAACATAAGCAATAAGGAACCATGAGCAAGCACATGTAAAGTCAAATATGATTAAAGAGATAAACTTCATGTCGTAGTTAGGAAACAGTTTGTTTGATATTTTGACAGAGGGTTGATTTGAACTTCAGTTGATTCTCATAAGATTTCATGAAATGTTATTAACCTAATGTCATCTTGGCGGTAAATCACTTACACAATACCAGGGGGTGATTATGAATAAAAATTGATACGAGTAAGAATAAATAAACATATTTTACCATACAGTTTGGCTCGTCTCTCTGTGATGTTTTGAATCTCCACTTTGCGTGTGGTTTGAAATCATTGTTTGAATTACCTGAGCAAAAACTGTTGCCATGACAACTTTACCATTATAAGTTTGAGATGTTTGTTTCAGCAACTAGCAGGAAAAGTGAACGTCACAACCTAACGTTAATTGTCGAGGAGACGATGTGACGTGAGCGACTGTTAAGCAGAACAGAAAGTGACGGTGTCGAGCAGCTGATTCTCCGTCACCAGGTCTGACAGTGCACGCAGTGATGTTCACAGAAACAAGCTGAGTGAAGATCAGTTGTTTCCTAAAGTGTGCGAGGCTCTTGGCACGCAGCAGGAATGTCAGATGAGGGATATGGATCAGTGCCGCAGCTCCTACAGCAACACTTATTCCAAGTACGACCTTATTCAGGTTAAGGTAATCTGAAAGTGATGGCATTGTCTCATTCAGACTATTGGTTTTAAAATCTGAATATTGACGTCGTTGACAACGCAGTCTCTGGCATTTCCTACTATCTATCTATCTTTGTGGGTCAAAGTTTGAACTCTAGGCTCAACAATTCCTGCCTCCCACAAGAAAATCCAGCGTTTCTCCAAAATGTGGATGTTTTCACTGCTAGTATGACCAGGCCTTAATATGCAGTAACACTCCCAAGTTCAAACAACAGTTGAATTTTCCTGCACCACACATGATACAACTCTGCTAGTGATACAGGACTGACAGTGTTGCTGGCTCAATGCCACAGAATGACGATGACTGCTAGACAGCTGTTACCTTCCAGAGAAACATGATGATGAAAACAGACTGTTTCACACCGTGAGACAGAAAGTGTCATTTCCATACGCAGGAGCCAAGACTTTTCATTAGACACTAGAACAAGAGCAACATGCCATCAGCACATCTCAGCAGCACTGTGTCCAGGTCTGCTGAGGTCGACTAAAAGCCTTAATCATAGCAACAGAACAATGAGCCACTCGCTGATGTAATGGCTCATTATACCATTACAACACTGGGCGACACATGCTGTCATAAAAAATGCATCAAGAACTCATCATTTAATAAAAAGCCCAGGCTGCAGTAAAATGCTGGACAGAAAATAAGTCTGTTTCATGCGTGCGTTTGTATGTCGATGTGTTTCTGTAAAGTGTGTAATTACTTTTAATCAAAATTACCCGGCATTTGAATGCATTATGAGTGTGACAGGCATTGTTCTGTTTGCACAGTTCTATCTGTAGCACAGGGAGGGAGGAGGGGAAGGGGACAGTGGGTCAATCCAAAATCTTCGGCTCAACAGTCCATCATCACTCGTCCTCAGTTCAACACGCTCGCTGTACACACAGGTCCACAACTAATCAAAAGTAAAAGAGTCTCTTCATATGGAGCGATGTGTGTGTGTCTGTGTGTGTATGCGGGAATATGTGTGTTTGTGCATCTAAATTACTGGTACTGTGCCTTTTGGTCTTTTCCACAGAACAACTGATTGTGTTTTCCAAGTTTTACATCCAAAAATGAAGAGTTGCAAACATTTGGCAGGCTTCCCCTTCCTCTTCATCATCTTCATCAGATTTCCTTGGTATTCTTCTGTCCTTCCCTCTTTCTAGTCAAGTTCGATCTCCTCAGCAGACTGCAGACGTTACTTCTTGTCGCTGTTTTGAAATATTTGTTCATAGGACGGTGGTGGGTGATTGCAGTAGGATGGAGGTGGAGGATAGGAGCTCATCATCATATGGGCGGAGCCAGGCTGTGCTGCGTATGCTGGGTGGGTCATGGTGATCCCCGGGTCACCCCCCGTCATCCCATTGACCCCGAATCCCTGCATACTTCCTGGCTGCTGGGAAACTGGAAAAAAAGAGGCAAAGTGGTTAACATTTATCATCAGTTCACTTGTTTACAAATATGTATAACCTGTGGCTATATGATCATACCATGTCCTATTTTATGTATCATCAGCATCACGGACGGATTTGTCGACACATGTGATTACTTATGGTGACAGCAAATGTTTAGCCAAGTGCAAATGAAAGATGTATTGACCATCGGGGGCAGCAAATACCCCTTGAGCTGGACTAAGATAACTGAAGTCTGAGTACATATCTGGCCTGAGATCTCACCTCAAGGCCCATGTAGTTTCTGTCATTATCACACAAAGGAGGAAGAAGTAGAAGGAACTGAAGATGAAGACAATTTCAGTGTCAGAGAGAGAGAGAGAAAGACTGTACAGTCAGCTGACCAGTGGCCTCTGGGAAACTGAGCTGTCTGCAGACATCCAGACAGAAGCTGTTACACTGTCCCTGTCAGCTGTTACGGTGATGCAAGTGTAAGAAAACTTCAGAAAATCCATTGACTTAAATATTTTATTTAAATAAAGTTAGTGAATGTGAAGCATTACTTCAGAACATGTCCACACTGACAAGTTTTGGTTTCAAAAGACATCAGTGTTGCTACATGTATGCCTGCCCCCTTCACTGCACGGGAGTTTTTAATCGCCTAAATGTTGGAAATGCTACTGGTTCTGTTTAAGTTTAGAATTTCTGGGGTTATGTTTTAATCTGGATGGACAGAAAATGTGATTTTAAGAAAACGATGATATCACCCTTCTCCTCGTCTTACCAGTCACAACTCAATTAGAGGTAAATACAAAGTGTTTCTAACACTGACTGTCAGTAACAGTTCATCCGTCATCAGGCTAAGAAAAGAAAATCCTGCTGTTCTCACCATTGCTGCTCCATGGTTGTATTATTTTCTGCAAACGATCTGCAAACCCAGTGTGAAGTTTGATGGGATATGAGATTTCAAGTGTGTTAGGATATAGAGATAATTCCTTCTGATAGAAAAGTTAAATCATTTATCTGGATGAAGAATTTTTCTAGTAGTGTTTGAAATATCAAGCCTTATATGCCAATACATAGGCATCTGAATGGCTATTTACACATTTATGTTGTGCTGAGAACAACATACATCATTTACTTTTGTAAATTTTGTTTTGCCTATGATTCAACATTTGAAAGTATATATTTTCATCATTCCCAAATGCCCAGGCACATCCCCTCCCCCCCTCACCTCCACCCCAGCACCTCAGTCCACCAGAAACCTTGAGAAAATCCTGTTCTAACTAGTTTCCCTCAGAATAGACTTTTACTTAGAGCTTATTATGGAGTTCTTCATTCAATTTCCTGCTTGGCTGCCTGACACAGAGTGAAGTCCCATTCATTTCATAGTAACACAATTAAAGAATTTATAGAGAGATAAGAGTTTTTCCTGCTGTCCTACTTTGCAACATCTCAAGTTTTAAATGGAACAGGACACAGCTCTGATGAGAACAAAAATGAGTTTTGATTAGTTTGTCAGTTTTCAGTTTAAACCAATTTCCCTTGGCAGTAGAATAAAAAAAACACAGTATTTTGAAAGAGAAATAAAGACTGATTCGAATAATGAACAAATGTCATACGTTAAAGATATAGCTTCTGTGTACAGTGTTTACCAATCTCAGTAGAATTTCATCATAAAGCTTCCATCACACCCAATGTCTTGAATCCTAAACTTTTCAGCATCACAAAACCTTTTGGTGAATAGTTGCCTTATCTGTCCCAATTAAACTCTTAACCCATCATATTCAAGTCCCACCCTTCTACAGCCCCTGCTTGTGCACTCAACACTTGCTTGAGAATCATTATTACAAGACATGAGGTCTCTACATGAGATTTGAGTGGCAGTCACCTCCTGTGGGTCTGTGGACATTTCGTTAACAGCAGCAGACCTATATAGACGTATACGTCACCCTTTCAGGACCATTAAAGTTAAGCTTTTCTTGATTTTTTTCCATTAGCTTTCTGGGATCCATGTCATCAATCAAAGTGCTGACGAATATTTTTCATTAGTCAGACTGTATCTGTTTTCCGCATGTGCACCAACAACTTAAAGGGATAGTTTAACCAAAAATTAAAGTTCACTCATTATCTACTCATCGCTATGCCAATGGAGGGGCGGGTGAAGTGTACTTCTTCAAATTTAAAGAAACAACAGAAAGGGAGGGTAAACATGGACCTTTAGACTAAATAAATGGTGTAAAGGAAACTATTTCGAGATGAATTTGGATGACACCACAGGAGCAGTATGGAGGCATTTTGTGTGTTTTTTTTCATTGAAGAATCAGTCACCATTTACTTCAACTGTATATTAGATTTGGCAATAACTGTTTATCCCTGATACCAAACCCACCCCACCATCAGGAAAGTGGTGAGTTGATAATGAGTGAATTATTATGTTTGGCTGAACTCTCTCTTTAAATAGTAAAGATAAAGCATGAGAGCATCACAGACAGCCTCCTTGTGTTTTAATGCAGCTATTTTCAGCACTCTCATTTGTATTCATTCAATCATTTGTCAAACAAACACCTACAAACTATGATCAGCGGTTTCATCATCATCAAATATCACAGAAATTATCAGTAGATTTGATTGAAAAATACCAAACATATCCTGTGATATTTCACATCAGCTCCAAATAATAATATTTGATTTGGTCTAAACCTTTTATTTTTATTCAATTTCTTTTTTCATGAAAGAGAGGAAATGTTTGATGAAGGCTCTATAAATAGATGTTAGAAGAAATGAGGCTAGTTAAGAATAGACCACATCAAATACTGTGTCATATGATCTGTGAGTGCAGTGTCTAAACACCATTCCATATCATTCTGGGACAAAAAGATAATAAATGACCAAAACACTGGTTTTAAGAGCTGTTTTGTCAGTTGTATTGTTTCCTCTTTTTTTGTATTGTGTAAATGCTTCCTTCAGGATCATAACTCCATTCATAATTAGACGTTATTTTAATTAGTCCAGTTGCCTCAAAATATTCTCCTCTTACAGCTTACATGGCAAACCTCTTTAAAATCTCTCTTAAGACACACTTTTTATTGGTGTGCTTTGTCCTACTTCTGATCTTACTGGCTATTTGAATCATTTTATATGAGTTCTTTTAACTGTTTTTTTTGTTTATCTTTTCTCATTCGTAACATTTTAATTTCTGTACATGTGCTCTATAGCTTTTTTATCTTCGAATTGAAAATTAACTATTCTAAATTAAACCTTATCAAATGTATTTAATTGGTTTCTTCTTGTTTGTTTTTCAACTCTATCATTTGCCTTCAATTGTTCATTTTTAACTTTTTAGCACCTAGTTATTGTGTTTTGAAAGATACTACATTATATAAATAAAGTTGTATTATTCTCTATTATTATCATGTCATGTAAAGTGAAATTTAAAAACTCCTAACACATTGAGACAATGGCTTCTGTGACCCGGACTCACTGAACTTTTACTTCACAGCGTTTGAATCTCACAGTACCTGGTGAGGTGGCAGGGTGCCTGGTGAAGGAGACGTTGAATGCCGGGTCGTCTCTCAGAGGGGACGGATACATGCGTCTGCGGATGAAGAAACCAGCACCACAGCAGAACAGCACCCCCATCATCAGCAGCACCCTGTGAGAAAGAGAACGGACCTTTCACCAACCTGTTACATGTTACATGTTCCAATAGTCACAGACCTCATATAAGAGACATCCTCAGGTTAAGACTCAGGAATTTCAAGGCAAATATCAGTTCACCACCTAGTTTAAGGCATGACATTCAATGATAACTGATGAGAATCATACAACAGTGAAAAGTGTTGATAAAGAGGATATGGTGCATTTATATATATTTGTAGGAACATTAACTGTGTCACCAAGCTTCTGAATTTTAAAATGACAATGTTCATTGGGTATTTTAATCTATTCATCTGAAGAGAAAACAGTGGAGCTGCACAAACTCACCAGAAATACCATAGTCTCTGGATGGACAGGGCCCTCACACAGCAGCGAGTCCCACAGCAGTCCTCATAAGAGCGACATCTGAAACAAAGAGGCACAGTGAGCCGTGCAGTTCAGCATCAGGCAGGGGAAGTTTACTGGTAAAGCACATGTCAACAGCAAGACAATAGACAGTGCTTCACATGGGGGACATTAGCACAAAGACATTTATGACATAACAATAGAAGGCATTTAGATAGAATGTAAAGATTGAGAATTCAAAAATAGACAGTAGATCAGAAATGTATTTTGGCCCCGAACCAATTGAGTGCTTTATAAACCAACATTAGCATTTTGATTCTGATTCTTTGACACACAGGGAGCCAGTGTAAAGATCTGGGAGCTGGACTGAGATGATCCACTGTCTTGATGTTGATGAGGACTCAGTCATCAATGTTTTCAATCAGCTGCAGCTTTATGATAAGTTTTATTGAGAGACCATTACATACACTATTACAAATATCAAGTGGGTTGAAGATAAATGCATCAACACGTTTTCCGAATCCTTCAATCCTCCATATGTTCCAAATAGTGGTAAACAGCTGATTATCTAAATAAAATTACACCACCTGGATTGGCTTATGGTTTCAGTTATTATTTTCAATTATCAATTATTGATTTATTCATTATTTTTCCATTATCTGGAGTAGTGGGATGATGAACAGTAGAGACTCGAGGATGGAGCCGTGGGGAATTCCACATAATTTTTGTCCACTCAAATGTGTAATAACCAAGTGGTCCCTGTTACAATAACACACAATAACACAAATACTCTCAACATAAACACACGTTTTGCTCTCTGTAGGTGTAACACACTGTCTAATATCAAGATGTTCAATGACTGTTAAATTGTATAGAGTCTGGGACAGAGTCATAACCAGACCCTCGCACAAATACCCATAAATGATTTATTCAACAAAACTGATAAAAAACTGATAAAGCCCCTATTGGCTGTGCTGTTCTCATAGAAAAAGTGCTACCCATAGATGCACATGGACACATGAACAGGGCAGTACAGCATTAGTTTGCACTGTGCAAACAACCTTGTCACAGAGAGACATTCCAAATAAAAAAATTCAGTTGAGCAACATAGACCATAGTCCCCTTGGACATGTTGAAAGATTCAATTCAATTTTATCTGTATAGAACCAAATCATAATAAACATTATCTATCTTTCACCAAACATAGAAGGTCAAGACCTAGAAAGAAACCCAACAGTTCCCACAACGAGCAACTACTTCCTGTCTCTATACTGTACAGGAAGCAGAGGCTCACTGTAGTGCACAAGCAGGCCTAGGGGTGATGTAATGTAATGGTGCCATTAATCACATTTTCTGCTTCGTAAACTAAACTTTTCAAAGTTTCATCCTGTCGGCTAAATATTCAGAACAGACACCAACTGATTGATTAGTCTGTGGAGAGCAACCGAAAAGCTGCATTAATACAGCTGAAATAGCAACAAGGTGTGCCTGTGTGTATGTGTGTGTGTGTGTGTGTGTGTGTGTGTGATAGACGACTGTGGATAACCACCATGACAGCGCAAACCTCAGTATCACTGTGCTGTCTGGCATTTCAGCAGCAGACCCGAGCTGAGTGTCCCTGGAGGCCCCCGGGCCCAAAGCATTAAGTTCAGTAGAATGTTTTGCATTGAGCCACACTTACGACAGCTCCTGCTATATTCACTGCCTGATCGCATTCATAAATATTCTTAGTAGCTACTCGAGGTATGGCAGAATTTAGAATCAATTGCAATCAGAGTTTTTCAAAGTTTGAATCACTGGAATCTCAGGAGACCCTCATTTCAAAGTTATAAGATCTTTCATCCTAACTTTGAGATATAGTAAGTGATAAGACTAGTGTTTTTTTTCTATGGAATGAATGAGTTAAAATGATAGCTTAAAGGTATTTATTTGAATGCTTTTATTTCCAAAGGTAAAAACTCTTGAAAATGAAGTTATAATAATTTATTCACTCATAATATCCTTGTCAAATCCATCTTATCCTTGAATACCACAAATCAGTTTTTCATTTGCCGACCTGTATGTCATCATTTTGTCTTCAGACAAAGAGACTGAGACACAGTTGAAAGAAAAACATGAGAATAGAGCGGTGAGGCTTAAAATCCTCCAGCTAAGACTCTTAAATTTGGTTGCAGCGAAAAGCGCTGCAGAACCGTGGAAAAGGCAGATATGTTAAGAGTCTTACAACAGGAATTAGGCTAAAACCCTCTGAATGATGTTGTTCGGGGGTAGAGACATTTCACTTTCATGTCTCTGTGTGGGAAACGTGACTGCTACGGTAAGAAAGGGTCAGTGTCAGGGCAACAGAGGCTCTTCTCCAGTCTACATCTGTCAGGTAGACACGTGGGTTCATAATATACAGTAATCTGATCAGTGGGGCTGCACTAGGAGTCATTAGACATTTAATGTACTGTATATGTAGATTGTGCAGCATCCTAAAATGGATTGAGCTCCGAACTAATAAATAATTGTATAAAGTAACTTTGTTAAAACATTGCTAAGAGTCACCTGTTTGAGCACAATGATTCTGAAAGTGTCTGAACAACCCACAAAGAGAATGTTACACCATGTGTCCGAGCTAAGTGGGATCATTTGTATATTTTTCGAATGTTGTACTCATGTCTGATATCCATGCATGATGAAGGCAAGTGTTTGGATGCAGAGGCATGGTCTTGGGGTCATCATTAACCTTACATGGTTCAACCTCCAAGGGATGGACTTGTTACCGAACCACTGTGATCCGACCAATCAGCCACCTTTTGAGAGAGTAACCACTGGTAAATGTTAAATTATCTGTATTTAAATTGCACTTTTCTAGTCACGCCAAACAAGGGAGATGGAACCACCTACTCTCTTGTCCTTATAAAGTGTCTGGAAGAACTACTGGCAGCTATCGCAATGACAGCATCACCAATGTACTGCTCTTTAATAGGTTAGTTATGCTATAGCATTAGATAAATCAAAAGGCTCTTCTCCATGGAAAAGATGATGCCACTCCGACTGGCTTTAGCAGCTGTCATAGAGTGTGATAAACAGATGGTTCATCACCTGCCCATTAAAGCACCAGACCGATTCCAATAAAGATTCCCAGGATGGTTCTGTGTAATTAACCATCTGGCACATTAGGTTAGGCTGTCCTGTACTCTTTGTTTTTCCTGCCTGTCTTTACACTGAATATACAATCTTCCCCTCAGGCTGCGTACAGCCCCAACAACTTTCACCCAGAAGACAGGAAGCCTAGTGCCTGAAAGTGAAATCTAGAGCAAAAAAAAGTTTGGAGTTTGTAAAGTTTTAGAGCTGTTCACCAATTTTGACATTTTGACAGTGAAGCAAGTGCTACTAAAAATATAGGTTAAAATTGGGGTTGCTATATTCAGGTTTCTGCTGGAGTAGCCAATTGAAATCAATGCTGTTTTGTCATTAAAGTTGTATTACATTTTTTAAATATACATTCTTTTCCTTCTTTCCATCTTGAGACTGGAATCACAGCAGTGCTTCATGATATCCTCATACAGTAATATAGTTTATTCTCCGGGTTTAACCTGAGAGAGAAAACAGTTTGCTGGAAGCTGGAGGAAGAGGAGAAAGAGAGTGGGAAAGGGAGGAGGTGTCAGAGTTGTTTTTCATTACTAAGGTCATCTCTCCTCACTGGCACTCTGTCTCTTTCTCTCTTCCTCATCGCAGCTGAAGCTGTGGCCGGCAGCTAGAGAGCAAACTAAATGGATGAAAGTTTAAACTGTGGGAGAAGCCTGTCGTCTGTGTTTTCTGTAAAACACAATGGGCCTCATTTACAAAGCGTTCTTTGGCTTCTTTCTTTCCTAAAACCCACTTGAGGAAGCCCTCTTACTGAGGAGCTCATCTGTAGCACAATTGACAAATGAAGCACTTGTGTAAAAGAGGCAAAAAGAAAGAAAAGGAAGTTATTATAGAGATAGAAGATATTGGTGAATTAGGCCCAATCAGCTTCCCTCAATAGCTCTGAAAATAACAATGTGTTGAACTTTAACACACTTAGATTTAACCAAGAAGTCTCCATCAAGCAGTGTGTACCAGCAGCAGGAAACCAGACCTTTTGCGTTCAGTATTCATTCATTAATTGTCAGTGTTGCTCATGAAACTGTCATAAAACATGGTTAT
This sequence comes from Pseudopleuronectes americanus, assembly GCA_038501795.1. NCBI lineage: Eukaryota > Metazoa > Chordata > Actinopteri > Pleuronectiformes > Pleuronectidae > Pseudopleuronectes > Pseudopleuronectes americanus. The sequence continues at coordinate 15,411,938 of CM076736.1, read as the reverse complement.
TGATTGTGGAGCAGTTATGGACAGAACAAACATATCCGTTTTATTCACTGAAACAATGAAAAGATATGTGATCTAATGATGAAATGTTTCTCAATCTAAGTTGTTGTGATCACTTTTATTTCCTGCATGTGTTTGACAGTAAATACATGTTCACATTAAAGTGATGATGGGCATTGTTTCCAGAGGAGCATGAGCAAATAATCACTTTCCAACCTTTTTCTACGACTACATGAAGACATTTGAAACACTTTTTGTTTTAGATTTGTTTTAGGCTTTATTACATATGTATGACATTATGTTCAAAAGGCAAGAACTGATGATATCGTATTAATAACAAAATAAGTATATGTATATGTAAGAAAGGACCCACATCATTATGCAAATCAGTTTTCAACAGATCATTTGTTCATCTATCCCAGACTTGTTGGATGAGTTTCAGACTGTCTCCACACATCAGGCTGCATAGCCAAACGGTGGAGTATCAAATGTCTGTGTGGTGGCTATAGAGATGGACAGACAAGGGTTTTGTGTGCAGAATTTTGCTTCATTGGTTTAAAGTTGTAGAACATTGTGGTACTTACATGAAGTAGATGGGGTATCCACCTTCAAAATACCAGCAGTATTTTTTCGCCCCTACACACTGTAACAGAGAAGGACAGATAATTAAAGACTGACACTTACATGCATTGAACAGAAAACACCCAGAGAAGATGTTGGTGCTGGACAAATCTTTTCTTCTCAAACACAGGACAGAGACAAACTGACACGCCAGCCAATCAACTTGCATGGATCTTCGCAATTACAGGTCACCAGTATATCACAGAGCCAACATACAGAGACAAACAACCATTCACTTTCACATTCACACCTATATCCTAACTCAAATCTGCATGTGTTGTGGGAGGAAGCTGGAGTACCCAGAGGAAGTACAGAGGGAGAACACTCCACCGAGGCCTAACCCAGATTCGAACCAGCAACCTTCATGAAATGTAATCTCTGTGCGGCTAGTTAAAATAAGTTACTTGATTAAAATATCATAAGTGGAAGCCAATCTGTTGTTATATCACATATACAACTTTGAACAACTTTTTTCTTCTATTATTTTTTCATGTGTTGCATCTTCTATTAATCTATTTTTTATTTTCAGTACTTATCCATCCATCCATTATCTATTGAGTGTCTGGGTGGGGGGTTCTCATCATTGGCAAGTCCACACTCTCCAAAACCCAGTCCTTTAACATCTCCAATGGTGGTTACCTGGTCCAGGTCAAGCCTTGGTCTATTTCTATTTACCCTCTCTTTCTGGCCCCATATCAATATTATCCAACGCTCTTCCCAGATAAACTCTTACAACCTCTCCAAACCATCCAAACCTCTGCGGGTATGATGATAGCATCATTATCCACACTAAATCTACAGGCATCATCCCACCACTCATCATCCAGCTTCACTGCCTTCCAGTGCAAAACAAAGAAATCTAAGCTGAGCAGTAATATGTACTGCCCAGCTTAAAAAACCTCAATTATCAGTTTCGCCATCACACCTTCTGTACCTTCTCCATCCAAACACCTGTGCCGTTCCTCAGCTGCTCGTCTCCGTCCCCACATTTAAACTCAGCACTACGGAGCTGCTCTGAACCTTGAATCTGGAGCTTCCTGTCACATCCACAGCTGGACTGTATTGGACTGCTGTAAGACTGCTGTGTCTTTGCCCCTTCATCAGATTTTCACCTTGGTTTTACTTTCTTGTTTCATATATATTATATTGGCAGGTGTCTGCATCTCCTTACCTTGGCTGTCTTTGATTTACAATTATTGTGTCTTTGCTTTAATATTTAATTTTCCATATTATGTATAGTAGATTTTTTTCAATGAATTGATGATGATCACGGCTGGATGTCTTGGGTCTGTCTTTCAAACCCATGAAAAGTGCCCAACAAACGTGTCCTTCGAACCCCTGGCAACCAGGGCTCAACTGGGTGGATCCTTCCGGCCCAAAATATCACAGGGTTCATTGCGCTTCAGTGACAAACTGTTTTTTAATTTAAATATCTGCTTCAACTCACGTCCTCCGAAGGATGCTCACATAAGCTCCACATCAGCTTAATGACACAGACTATTCCTAGTTTGTAAGGATCCTTCAAAATTCACAGGAAGCTTTTCTGAGCCTCTTTCATGAAGCCCCTTCTGGTATGAGGCAACATAAGCCGAAAATGGAATCATTCATATAACGATTTGATGGTCTTAATGCTTTGCTTTAAGAGTCACATCAACCCATTCACATTCACCGTCGGGGGTCGTCCACTGACCAGAAGGTAATCGTTCATTCCCCAGCTCCTTTAGTATCCGAATGCTAAAGTGTCCTTGGCAAGATACTGAACTCAAATTGCCCCTGGAGGCTTATAGCAGTGCTGTATGAATGTATGGGTAATCATGGTTTGCTCTGTAAAGTGCTTTGAGGGGTCGAAACTCAAACCATTTACCGTCCATTCAGAGACCTGGCACTTTGTGTGTCAACATTATAACTGGACAATACATCTTGAGATTGTGAAAAGAAGGTTACATTGACAAAGATAACTTGCTAACCTCACACAGAAGGCCAACGCTATAGGAGACCTTTCAATCCTCGTAATAAAAAATGATCCTAAAGTTGTTGGATTGTAAAGGTCCTACAAACAGATCCATCTTACTCATCAAAACCAGGAAGGAATCAATCTATTGTAGTATGTTGACCAAGAATAACATGCAGAGCAGTGCTCTCAATGAGGATCCCCCAGAATCCTCTGAGTCTGATCCCCTCTCTTCCATTACTGGCTCCACTTCACAATACACAGAGCACCAATGCCGACATGCTGGGGAGCGCCTTTAATTAACTGCTTTTGAAATGATCTCTTATGAAAACACCCTGCTTTGTAAGTGACATAAAGGGTTTTAAGGCTTTATCACTCTGGGTCCTACAAAGAGGGAAGGAGTGAGGGAAGGAGTGAGGGACAGACGGAGAGAAAGACAGAGGGAAGGGAAGAGAGGAAAGCATGCTAAATGAAGTGGATGAGACTGCAGGGATGTGTTGTGCCTCAGGGTGGGAGGCAGCAAGCACATCATCACGTTCCATTAAGATGGAGACACTTTTTCAGGGATGAAAAATGTAAACTGATCTCTAAATGGCGACACCCACAGTAATAACGTTTAGAGTTTTAAAATCAACACATTCACTATGTTTACGCCTCCTCTCCATCCAACTGCAACTTTTAAAACGGACACGTCTTGAAACAAAGCTGGCCCTGTTGTAGTATTATGATTGTGTTTTAGTCTGAAAGAGCAGAAACTGCACCCTAGCTTCCTGACTGAGTCGCATCCATGAGTCTCAGAGCTTCTATCACGTCAACCATTACCAGAGGAAAACAAACTGCATCATCCTCCACTCACGGCAGGTAATCTCGTTTTCTTCTCTAGCAGCTGATGTACAGTCAAAATCTGGTTGTTGTACATACCCAGTGTGCGTGAAATGTCATGTCATAAGTGTAAATAACAACAAACATTGTTTCTGATATATATAAAACTGAAATGCTTGTCTGGATGGAGTGAAGTATTAGTGTGGACGTAGCTTTGATCCAAATATGGATTTCATATGGTAATGAAGTTGAACTGACATTTAGTCATATCCTTTTCTTCTGCTCTAAACTCAATTAACTCCAGTAGGTGATTAAAACCCCCTCAGGATTAAGGAAGTAGCCCAGTGAACTGATTACAGTTTTCTTTTGGAGTATCATCTTCAGGTGCAGCAGCGTCTAATTCCCTCAGAGCAGCTCTCCTCAGTTACATGAACAATGTAGATTACCACCGACTTTTGGTTAAAGGACGACCCGCTTTACCTCCTGAGCCACAGCCTCTGATTCTACCTTAAGCAGTGTTTTGTAATAATTGCTTGGATCTTAAGTTAATCGTTTTTTGAGGCCTGTGCATCATATGTTGCTGTATCTACATTATATTATTGATAAGATGCAAAGATTTTAAAAAGATCTAAAAAGAAATAGTGACGTATGAGACTAACTGTTTTATTTATTTCCCTTTAGTTATATATTAACTCTTAAATTAAATAGGCTGTATAAAAAGCTGCTATAGTTTCAATCATTTTATTTTATAAAATGGGGGAAAACTTAGACTGACTCACTATTGGTCAAGTGTAACCAGTCTCCAAATGCACACGACGGCAGCGTTTGTATCTGGGATATTTTGGCTTAATTTCTGGATTGTGGAAATGGAGACGCATCGTCTTTCTTTATCTAAAGTCTGTGTGAATTGTGAATGAACTGTTTTTCATTGTGATGTCCAGCAGGGAGCATCACAGTCCTTTCAATGGTAAATTCAATCACTGTCTTCTCCTTTTGTGAAACTGACACTGGCAGGTACCTTGTGGTTTTTGGGGTTGGGGTTGTAGTACAGGAAGCTGTAGAGGGTTTTTCTTGCCACAGTCTTGGTGAGTCGTAGCTAGTTAGCTATTGTTAACCCTTCATCAGTGCAGCTATATGGATTTGCCCTTCAGTATTTTACTAAGTGATATGATATTATGAAAGAATAATTTGAACCCACATTAAAAGAATATGTGTTAAATCCTTGATATGTCCAACAGCTATCAATCTAAAGTATTAATTATTTGTAAATAGACATGAAAAGATTGTAAAACCCAACCTGTGGCAGAAAATAAATTCTGCTGCTGATAGAGAAGGAACTGAGGGAAGATGGACGAATGTGATTGCCAACAATCAGTTAATTACTTTTTGCACCCCTGATAAATTGATTGTATTACAATAATTTGTATTTCTCTAACATAAGTCCGAGCTTCTACATTCAGCAGTGATACACAACGTGTCTGACACAGTGTGGAGAGCAGAGCTGTGGGCAGGTCGAGTTGTTTTGGTGGCTTCCAACATGCCAGCACAATGGCTTATTTGTCAGGCTGCTGGTGGAGAATGGGAAGATCAGAGAAAAGCCTCCCGTCCCCTTTCACTCAGACGATGTACAGTACATCCACTCTATTTGTCCAGACTGTGTCCTGTTATCCCATCCACACAGGAAGCGTGTAATCTAATCTTCAAAGGGCCGCGATCTGAGGACCAATAAACCAATCTGCCCCGTCTTTTATCTCAGAGCTGCTGGATTAATGAGCCTGATTTTAAATGACAGCATCAACATTTGAGAAGGGAAGTTCTGTAATCAAAAATCCAAAAATCTGAGCAGAGAGTTGCAACAGAGCAAAACTAATGCAGATCTAATGACAGTCTGTCAGTATATTATGAGAAAGCTGCAAGAAGAGTGTAAAGCAAGACTAAAGTAGGTCTGAGAGGCTGCATGTATGACAGTGGTGCTTTTAGCTTCATACTATTGTCAGTATTATAACATACTCATGACAATAACAACATTTGTATGTATGTTTACTGTAATAACCATCTAACCTAGCTTGCTAACATTTGCTAATTATCACTTAATGCAAATTTATGAGGCTGATAAGAATGTCATTTATTTTGAAAGTATTAAACAAAAGCATTTGTTTAAGTGAGAGGATCACCAATGTTATAACCAATCATCCGGAGGGGGATATGATTGTAGGTCAACATTTACAACATCGCTGTCCGTGGAAACGTAGAGACTTAATGCTGGTGCCTTCCATTTCTCTTCATTTCTCTCTGTATTAATTCGCCTACTGCTCTGGCTGCAGTGAAATCCTAATGCTGGCCTCTGTGCTTCTGCAGACACAGCCTCTGATACTAACACAGCCCTTCCCTTTGATCTAACAAAAAAAATTAAAATATGTTTTGGATGAAAACATGGAAACACTTGCTTGAAATAAAGATTGAATTCTTCAATCGTTGACTTGATATCCTTCTACAACAGTCGGGACCTAATTGTTATCCAATCCCCAGCCCTCTGTCAGCAGTGGTAACTGTCCAGCTCTGTTCATTGTCTTCCTCTAATTAGAGCCCAGTGGAGGCGCTGACAGGAGAAGGAACTGTCTCTCTGTGCTCCCACAGGACAAAAATGGCCGTTACGCAACCAGAGTGTGTTTCCCCGCTCTAAAAGCAGCTCGGATGTGGTGCGACCAGAGGAGATTCAAAGGGGTGAATAGTCCAATGATTCTACACTGCACATTAAACCTTTAGAAGAAGCAGGTGTGTGTGTGGGTGTGTGTGTGTGTGTGTGTGTGTGTGTCGATGAGGAAGTGCTTTGCCTTTGAAGATGCAGGGTGCTGTAGATGAGATTGTGAATGGAGACAGAAGCTCCATTTGAAAAGTCAAACATTACTGCATACCGCTTGGCTCCGATGCCTTCACATTTAAAGGAATTTTTGTGGCTTGAAGCGTTACAGGAGTGGGGGGATTTAAAAATACAGGATGTTTTTTAATAGATTTGAATAATTCTGCATTCAAATCCTAATAGTGTCCTCCTGGATTTCAAGGCAGATTATAGGCTGTGGTCCAAATGGTGCCAGGAACAATTTCTAAATCCGTTGGATTTTTATACTAATGACCACTTTTCTGGCTCTTCGTCTCCCTTCTATCCTCCACAATCAATACTTTCCCCTGACTCTATCATTCTGTTTCATCTCTTTGGCTCCTCTGCATTTCACTCCTTTCTGTCCTCCCCCTGCATCCATCTATCCATCCCTCTCCTTCCGGTCTCATTGATCTCTGCTGACCGCACAGACGACTCTGTCATTAGCGAGCAGCAACAGGCCAACAGGCCTCATTTGATTGTCAGTGTGTGTTTGGCCTGATGTGGAGTCAACAGGGTGGAGGGAAGCAGGGGGAGGTGTGATGTACAAGAACATCTAAATCTGCTGGTCTGCCTTCGTGTGTTGGTGAGCAGTGTTTCTAAAGGATTTTATTCATAATATTGGTCTGAAACAAATACTTTGTGCTTTATATATATTTTAATCAAGTCAAAACATAGTCAATATTCTAATTCCAATCACAGGTCTGAGACGGCACTTGATAAGATTACAAATTACCTCCATGCAGATAAAGTGATGAAGTGATGCTTTTGATACTGTGGATCATAGCATTCATTAGTAAATTTAAACTGTATGTATTTCCAGAGTGCTTTTCTAGAATTGCAATCCACCTTTTCACATAGTGCTTTTTTGTAAAGTACTTCCTCTATCACATATCGTCCATCAGGGGCAATTTGGGCTTCAGTATTTTGCCCAAGGACACGTAGGCATACGGAATGGGGGAGAAGGGGATTAAACTGTCGGCATTTTAGTAAGTTGACAACCCATTACGTCCTACCTCTCCAATAGACCTTTCTCAGTCACTTTTTAAACTTTCCTCGTCATAAGCTCATCTGAGGTGTGGTGTCCCCCTAGGCTATATCCTTGCCCCCTTCTGTTTTCCATCAACATGCTGCCTCTTCGCCAAGTCATTTAAAATCATGATGTATCTCAGTGTCAGTGTTTCTAAAAGCCTTGCTACAGCAGTGAAGTGACCTATAAACATCATACAATACAAAAGATGACATTTAGTGTCTTCTGGGTTTGACTTTGCAACAACAGAAAAATAACATATGAAACCAGCACCAGCATGAAAACAACACAACGGCGACTGGCAACTCTGAACAAAGGGACCTGCTGTGTTTATAACCAGAAGGCATATTTGATCTTATTGGTATAACAAACAGCATAAAAACCTGCAACACAGTGTTAATTCACAGTTTGAATTCGGAAACTGTTATAATCTTGCCTAATATGTATGCAAAAATATGAGAACCCCAGACACAGTGTTTTCTCTGCAGCAGGTTTTCACCATCCACACGAATCAGAGGATCCATGGGACTAATACCATCAGGGAAAAGGAAAATACTGCAAACAGTAGATTTTCTGCTTCATCTATTGTTGACTTTTTTGCCAGCCTTCTGCTCAGAGGTTCATCTCTAGCAGTAACTGAATTTTTTTGTTACATTTTCTGAATATACTGTGAAATAAATTTAAATATATTATCATTAGTCTGAAAACTGTGCCAGTCTCCACAGGCAGAAACAGAGATGTTTGGAAACAACCCCTTGCTGTCTTTTCTACCACGACATATCCTTCTCTGATACGCCAGGCTCCTATCACGCGACCCCGTTCCGTAAGAAAGAGAGACAGTGGGTGAAGCGGATCTACCTATAACCAGAAGGTCGACGGTTTGATCCCAGTTTTTCCCATTACATACCCATTATAGAGGGGATAAATAGATAGCTAGCCGAAATGCTTGTTATGTCCCACTCCTCCCTTCACCTACATGTTCAGGATGTTCGCTGTGTCAGTTATTGGAAGTATTGTGAGCCCGTAGTCGCCTTTGTCTGTCGTACAAAAGAATCTGAACATTGCTTTTTAATGACTAAGAGTGGAAATATACAGTTTGTACTATTCATCACCGTTATGAGCTGTCCTGTATATGAATGAGATCATGTGGTTACCATGGGAATCCTTTTCAACCATGATATGAACGATGTAAGTATGTAATAGATTACTGTATTCATCTTATTTATACAAATATTTATATATATATATGTATAATTATTTATCCACAAATCAAAAAGTTTTGATTAGTGAAATATTGCAAATAATTTTTAAAGCATCACTCCCACATTCTGAGTTGGAGCCAGATCTCTGCATCAATCCCAACACATTTTCTATTATAGCTCATATCATTTCCAGCATCTTTACGGGAAGTGAGAGGTTCAGTCAGCAGATGATCCATCATTTAATATTACTTCTAATAAAGCTACACATCCTCTCTTGTAATGGCCACCGTCACAGCAACACAAAAACACTAGTTGTACATGATCCTGCTTTTATCTAACATAAGTGTGTGTGTGTGTGTGTGTGGGGCGCAGCAGCAGCAAGAGACAGTTCATCAAATAAAACTCTGGGAATCATGAGTGATTGACTGGGTAGACCAGTACAGACCACACACGAGGGGCGGCTCAGGAGGTACAGCGAGTCGTCCTCTAACCAAAGGAAGGCGGTCTGATCAAAGCTAGATCCCATTCCGCATGCTTGAGTGTCCTGATTGCCCCGGATGGCGGTGCCAACAGTGCAATAGAGAAACTGCTGCACATAGATGCACTGTATGACAGTGTGTGTGAATGGATCTACTGTAAAGCGCTAGAATGATGGGCGCATGACCCATCTGATTGTACACCCCCAAAGATGAATGGTTCGGGTTCACTGTTATTCATAGTTTTATATAGGGTAACAAAGTTTGGTCAGTTCATGGAAAGGGCAGTTAGAATGAGCCCTGGCCCCTGACAGAGGACCTTAATCATTAGTGGTGAGTTACAGAACCATCAAGGTCATGGGTCAAAGAAACTTGAGGGACATCAACACTCTGACCTCTGTCTTTAATCTTCCCGTTCTTCCTATGTAGGCTCATAGGCCATTATTATAATATTATTCACTCCAGCAAGATGGAAACAACAAGACAAAAAAGTGAACTATTTGTAGTGTAGAGGAGAGAAAACACAAAGGACATTGCTAAGCACAAACATACAACGGAAAGCTCTGGAAGATAATGCATTCACACCTTGAGTACGTCCATGTGTGTGAACTGCACCTGATATTTTCTTTCAGTGTGAGATGAGATAACTGAGCACTGTACAGATAATACAGAGTATTTCAAATATTCCTTAGGCTTAGTTCTTTCAATAGTGTTTGAATGTGCAAAATTATTCCAGCTCAGAATATCAGTGGTCCATGCCATGGTTAATTTCACTAGAGAGCTGCTTCAGACAGATGTTCTGCCTCTCTGACACCAGGAACCAGACAAAACCTAAAACTCACACACACACACACATACATACGCACAATCCTTTATTCAATCCGGTTCATAAAATACCACTGATGTGTGTAAGTGTAGGAAGTGATCAGACTCACTATACTGCAACTTGCCATGTATACTGTTGCAATTGGTTTTTTATCAACATCTTTATTTGTATAGCCCATATTCAAAAATAGCAATTTGCCTCACAGGGATTAACAATGTGCAACATTCTCTGCCCTTAAAGGGACTCTTACCTTTGTTGCATTTTTACACTTTTTGTGGATAAGGTTAAATTGGTATTAATAAGGTAATGACACTCTAAAATGCAAGACAGACCCACCAGGAGTTAAAACAAACAATTATTTCACTCTCGTAATATTTAGTGAAAACTTCAACCAATAAAATTCTTCGGACCGAAGGACCTTATTGGCCGACAGACCTGTCTGTTTGCTGCATGGACATGCAGGTTTTTTTCGTCTGCTTCTTGTGGCGCATTCGGGCCCGTGTCATCAAGGCGGTGACGGTACCGGTGCTTCTGAATCCGAATCCATTGCTTTGGTAAACAAAAACTCACGTGCGTGCGCGGAGGCAGTAGGTTGTAAATCTGCTTGTAAATAAAGTTTCTTCAAAAAAACACCGCGGATGGGAACGAGGGGGTGGGGCATTGGAGGAAGGCGGGACGATTCGAATGTGCTGTAATTCTCAAATGCAACAAAGGTAAGAGTCCCTTTAACCCCCAGCAAGGGTAAGGAAAAATAAAAATAAAAAAATATGTAGAAACCTCATAGAGTCTCAAGTGAGGGATCTCTTTCCACGAGTAACTGAGCACATCACGAAAAACAATATTTACCAGATTCGTGAGAAAGTACAGTGTCTAACATAAATGGAGACATGTATTGAAACAAAATACGTACAAAAAATGTATGACAATTGTAATGATAGCAATATAGCCAATACTATATCTATATTTAATCTACTTGTAATCAACTGCCACCACGACCCACGGTACCTATGAATACATTTTTCAAATGAGAGCAGACATCACTTTCTCATATTGGGAGAATACGTTCTGTACTCAGATTCTATATTTTCCATTCCTATCAAAGATTCCAACTTCACACAAGGAAGAGACAGTCACGGCTTGACAATATTTAGCCCTCTCTGGTAAATGGAAATGGTCCCAGGATTAATTTATATAGCACTTCACCAGCCGTTATATACACAGCACTTTTAGCATCACATACTTTGCACAGCCATCAAGAGCAATTCCGGGTTCAGTATCTTGCCGACAGATGCCGACTGGAGGACCCTGGCATGGAACCGACAACCTTATGATTAGTGAACAACCCTCTCTACCTCATGAGGCTAAGACACCATGCAATAGAAAAACCTGATCCTGAATAGAAAAGCCATTAACATCATCCATTTCTGCCTTACGTTACAACACTTAGAAACCATTTAAATCTGTGTGCTGTATGTTCGTGCACTGGAGTTCTGCACAATGGCTGGAAACCACTGTCATTAGACCTCATATCACTGTTCTCTGTTTTCTATTTAACCCAATCGATAAGTGTTGGAATTCATACTGTCTATCATCTCTTAGTCTAGTTGGAAAGCTCCGTCATTTTCTATGCAAAGAAATCACTTAACGTGTCACAAATCCAAAGTTCGACACTTGATTATAATGAAATCAATATAAACCTGCCTGGCTTGTACAGCACACACTGAGTCATACATTACAAACGTACTTACAATGTTTGAGAGCACCAAGTTCATTATAAAATCTGTAGGGAATCATCTGTTTGAGCACTACAGGGGTTGTTACACCAAAGAAGACATACAACAGGGGTTTTCCCTTTCCTTGTCCAAGCTCTTGAAAAAGGCCTGAAACATCAGCGGGCTCGGGCTCAGATGTGCAGGTCGTCCGAGCCACTTATCAAACAAGGTCTAAGGGCTGGATTCCCCCTAGGCCGCCTGCTCCCATTCAAAATGGATGTGCTCACTAAGTCAGCTGAACGAAATAAAATAATAATGCTGAGAGTTAATAATACATGAACAGACATGGAAGTCAGAGATACAGGACAGACAAGAAGAGTGGAGACTGTAACCACATTGTGCCACCCTCATATAACCTGTAAAATAAAGTAAGAAATGAAACATGAACCGTAAATTGAACAGTTCACTCGTTTTGATAGAATGGTAAAGAGTGTTAGGAATAAAAGGATTCCTTCTGTGGCAGCAAAAGTCTCATAAATGAATGAAAGACGCTGGTTGAAAAAATCTAAAGAAATAACTAAAAATAAAATGTAATAGGAGGAAATGACAATGATTTATCATCGCCTACTATCGGATTCAGCCTCCTGCCTATACTTTCTACCTGCTGTGTGAGTGTGTGAGTGTCCTACAGGCCCAGTAACCTAGAGAGTGATTACAGGGTCTGGGTACAAAGACAAAGGATGACATGATCTCAGGTGACTCTGGTACCTGCTCTTGTCTGATGCTCTCAGCCAGCAGTGCTCCATCAGAGGCTAAGACACACAGCGTTGTTCTCCAGTCCTCTCCTCTACCAGCACATTATTCCAGCAGCATGACCTCCTCTGTTATCTCTGTTTTTGTCCTCGTGCTCAATGCAGGCACTTGCATCACAATCTAAATGGCAGCATCAGCCGATCTAAAAGTTACGATTTCATTGACGTGCGGTGATCCCCTGCGGATCATACGCACGCCGAATTTCACAGAAGATGCCATTTGAGTGAGTAAGATCCAAATTCGTCCCCGAGGATGTGGGACATCTGCGCGCGGGTTGAGGGAAGATTAAATTGTGTGGAATTTTAATTGAGTTAGGCAAACAGCAGCGCCGGGGAAACAATACCGAGCCGCATCTCATGGTAGAGAACGATAACCTCCAACCAAACCACTTCTGATCTCATGACCTTTCATCCATCACAGCTCTCACACACAGGACCCAGTGAACCAGCAGCTCTCACCTCCACAAGGAACCAGAGGGTCAGCGCCACACCGGCCACCGGATTCCTCATGTCCCCGCCGGGAGGAGGCTGAGAGCCGAGTTCCGCTTCTGGACGAGAGGAGTCGAAGAGGAGGAGGACGAGGAGGAAGAGGAGAAGGAGGAGGAGAGACGCTCCTTTATCACCACGTCCGTTTCATTCCGGTGTCAGAGACGCATCCCATCCAGAGGTCCGACTCGGAGTCGCACGGTGACAGGACCCCGCAGCCCGGTGACGTTCCCACGGCTCCACGGACACAGATTGACGGTGTGATGGAGTCTGCGTTAGTCTGTGATGCTGCCTGAATCCACGCCCCTTTCCCAGCCTCCCCCAACCCCCAGTCGCCAACACACACATTCAACATATCTTAATAATAATAATCATCATTTATACCTAGAGCTGCTAATTCATAGGTATCGATTCCAGGAGTAAGTTTGCATCACTTCCCAAGTTTTGGATTCTAATATTATATTGCATTCTCTTGCAATATTCTGAGTTCCATGTGAATATTTTCTGTTTCATCTGGATTAAATTTGCGATCAAACACAATATTTTTGCATTCTCTTGCACTATTTAGTGTTTTCTTGCTGTATTTTGCATATTAAGCACATAAGCACATTATTCACAGTGAGGTTGGGAAAATACTCATTATTTTACTTTATGTCTAAAGACACAGGTTATATAAAGTACATGAAATAAGTGAAAATGCTAATTAAAGCAGTAACAGAAAAGATCATACCTGGATCATAATGCATGTGTTGTTCCCTTTGTCCCGGTTTAGAGGTGGACATTGGGTCTTTATTATGAGGCTTTCCTTATTTTACAAAATTATGTTATAATGCCAGTTGACCTACTTGTGTAAAAATAAATTTACTCATGTCTTTGTGCAAATGTAACCAAATGATGGGGAATTCAGTATTGCGGCACATCCCTAGTAAAAACTACAATATGTTGAAATAAAGTCTTTTGTTAAATATATTTCCTAATGTAGACGTTTCACCAAGCATAACATAAGATTTATTTCTTCTCTGTATTATTTTCTTTCTCAGGATTTCCAACCTCAACCTGACTGTTTTCTCCAGAGGCCTCAGATCACTGTCAGGTCAGCTGATGCAGACCCTTCATGTTACCTCATGTATCCTTTTGCCATGCTTCTACTCTGGGGTTTCCATGTGTTCACTCTTTGAATGTATGCAATACTTTCCACTGAGGAAGAGATCCCTGTGTCCCTGATCTGATCCCTACTGGTATTTCATGCGCAAGACACAAACTGTGTGATGTATTAACAACCCTATCCTCTAACAATGCCTGCTGATTGACAGATATACATTTTTCAGACAGCTAGATATATATTTACCTCATCAGACAGTTACATTTGTATTAATATGGCTGTACATAATAATCATATTGTGTATGTTAACAGTAATTTGGATCCATCTGTTTTCTACAAGTTTATAATGATCCTTGTTGTGTATATTCTCTCTTGATGCTTGTGTGTATTGGTGAAGGGCTTCATACTATCTGTCAGCTGTGGCACTGAAATGGGCTGTTTTACATTCAGCACCATGGACAGCACCTGATCGGACACCGGCAGCCGAGACAAGGGAGACAGATGCAGGGGGGGGTGGGGGGTTGGGATGGTCTGGATGTTCCACCCACTTCTCCAGGAAAACCACTGGGTAATGAGGCCACAGTGAGATCACGTGACGCACTCTGGCTCCATAAACAGGGACAGGTAGCACCTTAGTAATAATTACAGTGAGCCATGACAATATCAGCAGACACAACAACAGCATAACACCAGGAGCTGGAAACTGAAGCAGGTAGGTGGAGTTCATCATTAATAATACGACGATTTTGATTCACAATAAAATCAAATTTCCTGACTTTATACTTACGTAACATTTCAAAAATCAGACACGCCCTGTCTTAAAGATGAGATAAGATGAGATAAGATAATCCCTTATCAAAGATAAGTAAAGAAGCAACCCTTTTAATACAAGGAAAATATAAAAAATAAAAATTGAATAGAACTAACATATTCAGTGTAATCAGAATATTTGCACCCTGAGAATATATACAGTTAAATAGAGCATGAGCCATTGAATTGCACAGACAGAAATGAATATTGTAGACTTAAAATAGTTAGACCTGCGTTTAAAGTGCAGTTTGGTGTGTGGGGCTCTACTGGCAGCAGTTCTGGTTGTGCAGTCTTATAGCTGCAGGAAGGAATAGCCTGCGATACATGCCCTTTAGAAACTATAGGACTATTACTGAAGGTGTGGCCCAGTTCTGTGATGGTGTCCTGCAGGGGGTGGGACTGGTTGTCCATCAGAGATGACAGCTTCTCCATCATCCTCCTCTGTCCGACCACCCCCACTGGGTCAAGCGGAAATCCCAGCACCGAGCTGGCCCTCCTAATCATTCTGTCCAGTCTCTTCCTGTCAGCAGTTGAATTGCTGCTGCCCCAGCAATAAGATGCAGACAAGTTAGTCCACGCCTTCGTTACCTCAAGACTTGATTGTAATTTATTGTTCTCAGGCTCAACTAGTAAGTCGTTAGAGAATCAGCAGCTTGTCCAAAATGCTGCAGCACATGTCCTGACAAGAACCAAGAAGAGAGATCATGTTCTCCTGTATTAGCTTCACTACACTGGCTTCCTGTTAAATTTAGACCAGAATATCGAGGATCGATACAGGATCACACACGTGGAAAGACAGATCTGGGCTCGAGCACTTGCAGAGTGTTGAGTCAGTGGGTTGCTGCCGAGGTGGGAGGTGCTATCCGGTCTTGTGAAATGATTATAGAGTTTCTCTCCCTGTCTGCAAGACTGAATGGCATGTTTTAGCTGGACCCCCTTCACACACACAAGAATACTGGTATCTGCCATCATCTTAATGCCCAAACACTCAGATCGTGGCTAGAAGGGCAGCCTATCTAAAAGCTGTGGTTACTATGCTGTGTGAGTCTGTATTCACTGTGGATTTCAGTCAGGTACCTTCATCAGAGTGTGTGTATCCTCTGGGGGAGCGACCCTGCTGTGAGTGTGTGTAGTGTTACATGTGATATAATGAGAGCAATCTGTACCACATGTGTTCTGACTTTGCCTTAGTGCAGCTTGTGTCTGTTGTTACTGTGGCATATATAGGAGGTAATTACTGATTGAAGTGCAATATAAATTCTATTTGTTGTTTAGGAGTCAGTGTCTCTATATATTTGAATACAGCGGGATTGTGACAATGTCAACACCTTCACTGCATATTCATATGAAATATTGATGTTTTTAAGTGCACTGGTGCCCTGTAATTATTCATTCTGATTAATAACATTATCAATGCTGACAACATTTTCCATGATTATTCATAATAAGATGATAATCAAATCTGCTCCTTCCTGTGCACAACTCTGGTTTGAGCAGGGTCTGTCTGGATTAATGGATGTGTGTAAAACAGGAAAAGTATTGACAAGCTACAATATAGATCAATAGATTAAATATCAATGATTGGGTGTTTGAACTGAATGTTGACCATGTTTTTCATTTGGCTCCGACAGTGTGTTTTCATATGAAAAGAGAAAAAGCTCCCCTGCTCCTCATTATAGAAACTAGTGACAGAGCTTCTGTTGGTCTTGTTGTAGCACTGCTTTCTGTTGGAAAATGTGTTACACTGCCTCACTTTGTTTTCTGTGCTGAGATTAGACTTGAACGTGGCAAAGAAAAGTCCTCCCAGAATGAAAAATATCCCATTTATCTACAAAAGACAAAAGTATGATAAAACCACATTATCTCAAGGCACTTTAAATAGTAAGTATCCACAAAAGGTAACCTCCATCAGAACCAGACTGGTTGTAGGTGTAGATCTGCCTCGACCAGTTGGGCTGAGCAATGGGGAATAGAGGAGAGGTGGGTAGACAAGAGGAGAGAGATGAGAGATACCAAGAAAAATTGAGTTTGAACCCTCGCCAGACTGCTTGTTATAATGACACCAATAAGATTTATATTTATGGAAGTAATGGTGTTATTAATGATAGCAGAACCAGTTAAAAATAATAATAATATTAATAATAATAATACTTGATCAAATCTATTGAAGACATTTTTTTTGCCAGTATATAAAGAAGGATGGTCCAACAAAGTCGTATTCCACAACCTACACACATCTGCAGACCGTTTCCCTCCCGTTTTAGTCATTTTTACAGCTTGTTGTTTTATTTCTGGTTGTTAATCTTTTTGTAACACTATTAAGAAAAGGCAATATCAGTTTGTTGTTTTTCATTTAGTATTCATTTTTTATATTCTATATATTTCTACCTATCGCTCCCTTCAGGATGAATCATTGACGCCTATTTCTTATCTGTAATCAATTGAAATTAAACTAAATGATAACCAATATTTTGGTTTTCGATCAAATACCTGCAAAACTAATGACATTCCCATCAGTCTGATGCTGCTGAGGCTGCTACACCAGAGCTGTGTACTGATATGAAAGTGTAACACAGCCTTCAGCCAATTAGAATTAAGAATCAGGATGTTGTGTTGCTATGGTACAAAGGAAATCTTTGTTGGCAGGACAGGGGGTGAGCAGCAGTGATGCAGCAAAGTCTCCTGGGAAAGGGGGATTAACATGCAACACATTGAGGAAGACATGGGCTGCACACCATGTCTTGGCAAATGAAGGAAAATATAAAAAATAAAAATTGAATAGAACTAACATATTCAGTGTAATCAGAATATTTGCACCCTGAGAATATATACAGTTAAATAGAGCATGAGCCATTGAATTGCACAGACAGAAATTAATATTGTAGACTTAAAATAGTTAGACCTGCGTTTAAAGTGCAGTTTGGTGTGTGGGGCTTTACTGGCAGCAGTTCTGGTTGTGCAGTCTTATAGCTGCAGGAAGGAATGGCCTGCGATACATGCCCTTTAGAAACTATAGGACTATTACTGAAGGTGTGGCCCAGTTCTGTGATGATGTCCTGCAGGGGGTGGGACTGGTTGTCCATCAGAGATGACAGCTTCTCCATCATCCTCCTCTGTCCGACCACCTCCACTGGGTCAAGCGGGAATCCCAGCACCGAGCTGGCCCTCCTAATCATTCTGTCCAGTCTCTTCTTGTCAGCAGTTGAATTGCTGCTGCCCCAGCAATAAGATGCAGACAAGTTAGTCCACGCCTTCGTTACCTCAAGACTTGATTGTAATTTATTGTTCTCAGGCTCAACTAGTAAGTCGTTAGAGAATCTGCAGCTTGTCCAAAATGCTGCAGCACATGTCCTGACAAGAACCAAGAAGAGAGATCATGTTCTCCTGTATTAGCTTAATTCAGCCAATTAGAATTAAGAATCAGGATGTTGTGTTGCTATGGTACAAAGGAAATCTTTGTTGGCAGGACAGGGGGTGAGCAGCAGTGATGCAGCAAAGTCTCCTGGGAAAGGGGGATTAACATGCAACACATTGAGGAATAAGGAAGGAAAGTCTAACATTGGTTTGTTCCACAACATACCTACACCTCCAGACAGTTTTCCTCCGAGGCCCAAAATATGTCTCGTACAGATAATGATTAATTTGATATAAACACAAATATATTCAATGTTTTGTGGAAGAAACAAACCAAGAAACTTAATTAATCTTCAATCTACTGAGAATTACACAGGCAGCACGCCGACATTTCATCTGGCTCACATTCCTGTTGCAGTCAAAAGGAATAAGTACGTTCCAGCAGTAACCGATTAAACTGTCCCCTGATGTTCCCTGAACAAAGATCACAACACTGATGTTATCCAACAGCAAAGCTGAACCCAGTGGTGCTGCAGTTATGAGAGACAGACATCTGTAACCATGGTAACTGAACACACAAATGGCTTTAATAGGGACAACAACAGGAAATTGTATTTACGTCAAAAGAAAAAAACTAAAACCCTGAGAACACACACACATACACACACACACACACACACACACACACACACACACACACACACACACACACACACACACACACACACACACACACACACACACACTTTAACAGATTCTTCAGCGCCTCAGTCTTTCATCTGTTCCATTTGCAGCAGTGACCCCAGACAAATGAGTCCTGATGTAGTAATTACTGGGTATCAGAGGATGTAAACACTCCAGTGCATGTGGCAGAGATCTGCCGCATAAGGAAGATTACTCAGCTATTTCACAGCGTATCTCAGAGGGCTCTGTTTCCATCGTAAAGGACCGGAAGCAACATGTGAGAACACGGGAGAAAGGAAACACTTTGAATTAACACAGGGAGCACTAGTCTCCTCATGTAAAATTAATCCTCTTGATCTCCATTTTAGTATGGCCATAATTTATGATGCTGAACATAAACAACTACTGTCTACATTCATGTTGTCTTTTAACTACCTTGCAAGTTGTATTAGATCCTTCATGGTGTTTTGTGCTCAATATTATCAAGTGTGTTAGTAGAATTGATTCATATAATTTTACAATTAAATTAAAATAAAGAAATAAAATGACGAATGGAAGAGTCATTTAAAAAGCAGGTCATTAACACATTCTGACAGTGGTCAGATTCTGAGGCGAGGAACATTTCCTCCATATTTCTCTTTTCTTTTCGCACGCTGCTCAGCCACAGCATTAATATTGATACTGTTGTTTTGCAGATGTAAATGTTGAGCCCTGGAAATGAACTCTTCCTTAGCCCCAAGGGAGATAGCAGCTGTCTGTTCCACTCTAAATATTTCAGATGGTTTCATTCAAATAACTTGGTAAAGCCCAAAGAGGCCATATTAGACCATATTTCTCACAGATTCAAAGATGAGAAAAGTGACCTGGACACCGTTCGGGGTTTACCAAACTGTAATAATGACTATAGGAGATGCTTCATCTTAAGCAGCTACATCAGTAAAATCTCAAACTGTATAAATCTTTTTTCATCAATTCATTAAACATACATAAAATGTATTATTTGTTTTTACTTTTTCCGTCAACCTTCTCTAATGCAATATTGCGATATAAGCAAATTAATTATTAGTTTGTGGAAAGGTCGGAAAGTTTTTTTTTCTGCTTCTGTCCTACATGCATGAGAGAATGTTAACGGAAACAGCAATAATTTACTCTGATGCTTTCAGTTCCTTTTTGAAAAGGGAGTACATTAAGAAAAGATGGATATAACTCACATGACTGATTTGTCGGTATCAATTTTTCAAAACACAAAGAGATGTCTGATGTCAGTGTGAAAAGATGCTTTCTCCCCCTTTTCCTCTGGGCCCTGCCTACCTACATTTAAACATTTGGTCATTTGATTAGTATT
Organism: Pseudopleuronectes americanus; assembly: GCA_038501795.1. Taxonomy (NCBI): domain Eukaryota; kingdom Metazoa; phylum Chordata; class Actinopteri; order Pleuronectiformes; family Pleuronectidae; genus Pseudopleuronectes; species Pseudopleuronectes americanus. Next base: position 15,391,830 of record CM076736.1, on the reverse strand, counting down.
AGAATGTTGATGATCATAGATTCGGTAGATAAGTAGATGAGTTGTGTGTTTTGTTATTTTACAGCAGGTATGTGTTGACAGTTCCTTCTGGGATGTCTGTGATGTTGCTGTGATGTTTTTCCAGATATATGCATGGGGTCAGATCAGCAGGTGGATCAGGGACAGTGACAGCAGATGAGTAGGATCAGGTCTCTGAGACAGGGCGGGTGGGCAGACTCAAGGTGACAGAGAATGGGTGAAGTGGCTGCATTAGATCCCATTGAGTCAACCTTTTGCATCGATCAGCTCTATCTGTGCAGATAGGTTGAATGGTGAGGTCAGCAGTAACACCGAGTCCAAACATGGTCTCCTCTTGGCAGGCACGTGCACAGACATTTTGGGGGGCAGGTGCTCAAACCAAAAAAAAGGGCACCCATCGCCAAAATTATTTATGAAATTAAAAACAATAATAATAAATATATATTTGTTTATGTTAACAAACTAACTCAAACGATCTAATTGAAAAAATAAATGAATAACAGACAAAACAAGGCCATCTGACAGAGTTGAAGCATAAGCAGCATTACATTAATAACATACCACAATATTCCTCACCAGACTGTCGTAGATAAACTCTCAGGAGGTCTTGGAGATGTAGTTTGTATGATGGGAATTTTTATTTTCCCAAAAAGAAGGCCCAAAATGGCAGAATTAATAATGAAAATATTAAACAAAGCAAAAGACAAATACTTTGTAATATTATTTTGTCTGTACATTTAAGTCATGAACGTTATATATTGATGTACATATGGTTCTGAGATGCAGTACAACTACAAACTGCATTTTAATTTTGTTTTCAATTCTTAAGCACTGAAAATCAACCGTTTTTGTTGTTTTTTACACAGATTGTTCTAGATTTGTTTGAGGTTTTTAAATAAAACCAACATGGAAAACCAAATGTTAAAACTTCCTTCTATCCACATGCACGCACGCACACACATGTAGGCACAATGGTGGTCCCTGGGACAACACCAGTTGAAAACCCCTGGTTTAAATGGATTTTCACTCCTCTTAACTTAAGTGCATCGTGGTGATAAATGTAGAATAAAGCAGCTGTAACCAGCCGCTGAGCTGTTTGGGTTGAAGGGTCGAGGTCAGAGCGACGGCTTGGAATAAAATGTTCACAGAGAGGCAGTAAGATAGTGATTCTGACACCACACGGAAATTATGATAAACATACAACATGGAACTGTGGCCAATATGTGTCTCTCGATGAAACAATAACAGAAGAGCATGTTGAGGAGGGCGTGAAGCAGCATAGATTCAGCATAGTAAAGAGGATCATCAGAGGACATCCAAAACTCAAACTGCTTTTGAAGCTGAGATATTCCATTTGCATTGAACCCAGTTTTAAACAATAAAGTTTAAAAATCTCTCGACTTACAGCGTCAGTGCATTTGCAGCCAATTTTTACTTAGAGGTACTTGTACTTTCAGGTACTTGTACTTCTCTAGTACGCAGAAGAAACACTGTGTCCGAGTCGATTCATTAACATCTCCCCTTTCCAGGTCAGAAATGAATGTTTATGCTCTGTGAGCATGTTACTGAGTTGTTTTGTCACAATATTATAATTATTTTGATAGGTGAATTGGTGATTGTGTGATGTTTGTGCAGCTAGTTGTATCACACTGTTGTGTAGCTGGCTAAACTCCGCTCTTCCAGTGGCAGGCATGGAGCAGCACGAGGGTAGCATGAGTGCAACACATGTTGTGTGCATTGTGACCACGGTTAGCTTAGCAACACACAAAAAGAGAGTAAGATGTTGCTTATGTGTACGTGTGTGGTTAATGTTCACTATGTTTATGGGTGTAAACAATAGGATTAAGATATTTTTGTTTATTGCCAATAATTGAAGTTAATGTTCAAGGATTAATAGGCCATTTCCATATATTGTTACCTGTCTATTTAACTGTATAGGATAAGTGAATGGAAAGAAAATGCAAGATCAGAAGAAACACAGTGTCCAAGTCGTTTTATTAACAACTCCCCATTCCAGGGCACAACACCTCCACCATGTTTGCACATCTGCACCTGAGTATATCAGGTCCTAAACGGCCTCTTCAAGAGCTTCCCCATTGAGGAGAAGAACCTGCGGAAAGGTTCTTTCTTTTTAACTGGAGGTGACATCAATTGAATCCTCAGTTCATCAATGAAGACGCTGTCACAACACTGCGTCTCCATGATTTGAAGGATCTCCCTCGCAGTTCCAACCTTTTTCAGCAGTCCTTTGAAAACCGCCTTGTGGATCTCCTCCACATTTTCCAACGTGGTTTCCATCTTTTTATTAGGCTTGATCTTCTGCTTGGCCTTCTCTGTAAGATTGTTGATGAGGCTACGCCCATCTATCATACTCGGTGGTGCCTTGGACTTCTTGATGGTGTACATCACCAGTCCTCTAACAACAGAGGAGATCTTTCTGTGAGCTGAGTTCGGCTCTGCCAACTTTCTTGGCTCAGAAGGAGGCCGGACTTCAGGCTCTGGCAACCTTCTTGGCTCAGAAGGAGGCCGGACTTCAGGCTCTGGCAACCTTCTTGGCTCAGAAGGAGGCCGGACTCGAGGAGCCTGCCTTGGCTGTAAAGAAGTTTCCTCCTTAGTGTCACATTTTCCACAATCATCAGCAGAATCTTCATCATCTGAAGATTCTGAAGATTCATCAGCAGAATCTTCATCATCTGAAGACTCATCAGCAGAATCCTCATCATCAATATTTAAACTCTCCTCTGAGAAATGATGTGAAAGGACCCTGAATTCTTCCTCCATTTGCTCTTGAGGGTCCTGGTCTCCTTCATCACATTGCTTTTCATCACTGTCTTCATCTGAAGATTCAGCTCCAGAATTCTGATTTTCTGAACATTCCTCTTCAGAATTGCCGTGATCTGATTTCACTGTCTCCTCTGACTTTTTAAGATGTGAGATATGCTCTTCTTCCTCATGAAGGTCCTGGACCTCTTCTTGTCTTTTGTTGGTGGATGAAGAGAGCAAGCAATCTGTGATATTTCCAATAACAGCGATCACTTCTTTGACAGCTTCTGGTCCATCACCGCTTCCCTCACAAGTGGCTCTAAGCATCAGGCCTATGCTGTTGTTTATCTTGCTCGCAGTCTCTCGAGCAATCAACTGACTAAATTCACACAAGGTCTCGAAGTAGCTTGTGTATTCATCAGATGTAACGTGAGAGAAGAACTGTGGACAGTTGTCCTTCATTTTCTTCATGATGAATTCCTCATCTAAAGTGAAGGAGCTCTGATCCTGTCGTACAGGTGGGGATTTCTCTGTCCCATCTGAAAGGATCGCCTTGATCTTTTTCTTGATTTGCTTGGTGGATAGTTCAAGAACATATTTGTGTGAGTCCATGGTGACTGTTGAGTTGTAGTAGCTCGTTGTGTACCACCGTCTCAACTTGTGAATAGATCTGTGTTTTCTTCAGCCTCTTCAATTTCGTTCAGCTATAATCAGGATCATGCCTAACATCTATGTTCTCTAGCCTCTGATCTAAAGGTGGGATCATAGGGAGAGGAAACTCACCCAACCCTATGAAGTTTAAAGGTTAAAGGGATAAAGTATTGCAACATACTGTCCGTAATGTACATTGCTACATCCCAGCTGCCATTGTGTAATAATGTTTCCTTTGGTTATTGTTTTTCCTTCTGATTTGCCAAGTGAACTGTCCATGATGTCATCACGATTTTGTGCTTAGCCAATAAATCCACCTCTTTATTGGGACATGATTACTGAGCATGACTCTGACCACGGCTTTCCTGATTTGTAACTCTTCTATCCGCTGTAATGCGGCTGGTTCACTACCATCTCAGGACTGATGGTGGGATGGCTGGCTGGATGAAGGGATGGAGGGATGGATGGATGGATGAAGGGATGAATGGATGAAGGGATGGATGGTGGGATGGATGGATGGTGAAACCGGTGGATAAAGGGATGGATGTCAGGTGGAATTGCTCCAATGGAAAGCTCTTGAAATATCCAATTGTCCAGAAATCCAGAGATTTATTTCTCCGGTGTTGAGGAGCTGCAGCAACAGGAAACATCTGAATTGTGGTTTAAATCAGGGTTTTTCAACCAGGGGTCCGCGGCCCCCTGGCGAAATTCTCAAAAGAACTCAAATAAATGCCCTTCAGATATCACACACATTTGGGGAGAATTGGATGACAGAGAGAGTCATTTCTATTCTTAAATATTGATGTCTCATCATCTCTCATTTTCGTCCGCTTATCCGGGGTCGGGTCGCGGGGGGAGCAGCTCAAGCAGGGGGCCCCAGACTTCCCTTTCCCGGGCCACATTGACCAACTCCGACGGGGGGATCCCGAGGCGTTCCCAGGCCAGTGTTGAGATATAATCTCTCCACCTAGTCCTGGGTCTTCCCCGAGGTCTCCTCCCCACTGGACGTGCCTGAAACACCTCCCAAGGAAGGCGCCCAGTGGGCATCCTTACCAGATGCCCGAACCACCTCAGCTGACTCCTTTCTAAGTAAAGGAGCAGCGGCTCTAATCCGAGTTCCTCACGGATGGCTGAGCTTCTCACCCTTTCCCTAAGGGAGACGCCAGCCACCCTTCTGAGAAAACTCATCTCGGCCGCTTGTACCCGCGATCTCGTCCTTTCGGTCATCACCCAGCCCTCATGACCATAGGTGAGGATAGGAACGAAGATCGACCGGTAGATCGAGAGCTTTGCCTTGCGGCTCAGCTCTCTTTTCGTTACAACGGTGCGGTAAAGCGAACGCAATACCGCCCCCGCTGCTCCGATTCTCCGGCCAATCTCACGCTCCATAGTACCCTCACTCGCGAACAAGACCCCGAGGTACTTGAACTCCTTCACTTGGGCTAAGGACTCATTTCCTACCCGGAGTAAGCAATCCATCGGTTTCCTGCTAAGAGTCATGGCCTCAGACTTAGCGGTGCTGATCCTCATCCCAGCCGCTTCACACTCGGCCGCCAGCCGATCCAGTGAGCGCTGAAGGTCACAGGCCGATGATCCAATGAGGACCACATCATCTGCAAAAAGCAGTGACGAGATCCTCAGACCACCGAACTGCAACCCCTCCCCACCACGACTACGCCTCGATATCCTGTCCATGTATATCACAAACAGGATTGGTGACAAGGCGCAGCCCTGGCGGAGACCAGCACCCACTGAGAACGAAACTGACTGGCTGCCGAGGACGCGAACACAGCTCTCGCTTTGGGAGTACAGGGATTGGATGGCCCTGAGGATAGACCCCCTTACCCCATACTCCCGCAGCACCTCCCACAGTTTCTCCCGGGGGACCCGGTCATACGCCTTCTCCAGATCCACAAAACACATGTAGACCGGATGGGCATACTCCCAGGCCCCCTCCAGGATCCTTGCGAGAGTGAAGAGCTGGTCCGTAGTTCCACGTCCGGGGCGAAAACCGCATTGTTCCTCTTCAATCTGAGGTTCGACGATCGGCCGAACCCTCCTTTCCAGCACCTTGGAGTAGACTTTACCAGGGAGGCTGAGAAGTGTGATACCCCGGTAATTGGCACACACTCTCTGGTCCCCCTTTTTGAACAGGGGAACCACCACCCCGGTTTGCCACTCCTTTGGCACTGTACCCGACTCCCACGCGATGTTGAATAGGCGTGTCAACCATGACAGCCCCTCAACACCCAGAGCCTTTAGCATTTCTGGCTGGATCTCATCAATCCCTGGGGCTTTGCCACTGCGGAGATGTTTGACTACCTCAGTGACCTCCACCAGGGAAATTGACGGCGAAACACCATCAACCTCGAGCTCTGCCTCCAACATAGAGGGCGTGTTATTCGGATTCAGGAGTTCCTCAAAGTGTTCCTTCCAACGTCCGACGACCTCCTCAGTTGAGGTCAACACAGCCCTCAGGTTCACAGGGACACGCAAACCTCTCCACCACGATAAGGTGACGGTTCCAGGAGAGGTGATGTATGAAGAAAAAATTGGGCTCCAGCAGAAGGGCACTTTTCTCTTCCAGGGCAAAAGGGCCAGTGCTTGAGCACCACTAGGGGTCTATCTGTGCACGTGCCTGCCTCTTGGTGTGGTTTTCTCTTTTTCTTTCGGTTTAGCTCACCGTATACTTACCAGGCCAGGTGGTAGGTTCCATGCAGTCGAGGCTATAAAGCTAAATGCCAGTCAGTAGTGCAGACTACAGATGTTTTCTAGTTTTCTGATATTTTTCTTTCTCTAGTACGTTTTTTTTTGCATTTTCCAGGGATAATTTTGTCTTTCTGTTGTCAACAGCAGAGCTAAGACATTTCTTTGTTTGATTCTTCTACACGTAAATGAGCCTCTAAGTGAGGGGCTGTCATGAATAAGAGCCAAGAAAGAGTCTCTCACTGGAACCTGTTACCTGTTACCTCAGGAACAGATACTTCATTAAAACAGTACAAGATTGACAGAGTCAGCTCGTCCCACTTCACCACACTTTAACGTTTGACCATTTTATTAACGGAGAGTAGAGCAGAGATCTCTTTGTAACGTTGTAACCTTGGTTTTCGGAGTGACGAGACTCTCACGGCCTTTTCAGTTTTTTGTTTAATTTCTTGTAAATCTTTTTTATGACATTATTAAGAATGAAAGTTTGTTATTTTCATTCATTTTTTCCTTTCATTCTTTTATTTCTATCTCCACAATCAAATACCTGCAAATGTAATTACATTCCCATCAGCCTGTTGACTGTAACCAGGGACATCCGGTCGCCCTCCAGCAGTATTCACACTGCTGTTGAGGCTGCTACACCAGAGCTGTCTACTGATATGAATGTGTAATATGCCCTCCAGCCAATTAGAATTAAGGAATCAGGATGTTGTGTTGCTATGGCACAAAGGAAATCTTTGTAGGCAGGAAAGGGGGAGAGCAGCGGTGATGAAGCAAAGTTTCCTGGGAGAGGGGAATTAACATGCAACCCATTGAGGAAGACATGGGCTGCACACCAATAATTACAATGATCATGGTGGTATCAAATGTAAAGTGAACTGTCGACGATCAATAAGTGAACGGTGGTGTAAATGAGACTGTGTAGAAGAAGGCCTCTTGAATACGTACAAACACAGCTGAGTCCATCCGAGAGCTTTGATTTCAGGAGCTCCACTGTGTCGATGTCTAGGTACCACTCCTCTGTTGCTGGGTTGTTTCTGCTGTTGATGAGTAGGTTGATCTGTGTTTGAGTTGCTTGTCATCTTCTGGTTTCATCTTCTGCCCTGTCTACACTTGTTCCTGCTGCTGAGCTGATTCACCTTCAGTTTGATGTTGTTTCTTCCCTCACGATCATGCTGAGGCTGCCCCTCTGGATGATGTGTTGTAAAAGTAATTCAGTTTGCTGCTGCTGCTTCACTTGGACCCTGCAGCTCTGACCTTCCTTCAAACATTAAACCTGCATCAGGACACGTTGAGTTCATTCCCTCGAAGGAAGCTGTGAAACTATGTCTTTCTATATTGATGCAGAAGGTGAAACTATGTTATACTAATGATCCCAAAAACATCGAAGATACATTTGAAATGTGTTATTTATTTATTCTTTCATTTGGACGCACTGAGTGTTAACACAGTCATCTTCTACTATTTACAGAGTGATCCATTGTTTATGTTTGTGTTAGAGCAAAAATATTTAACATAGGGTAACTTTCAAATAAAAAATAAAATGTATATTAATACTGAAAGAAATAACAATAACAAACAGAACATATATATACTTACACTATCTTTTTCAATTAAGATAAGATACATTTAATTAGAAATAAGTTTATAAGATCATGTCTGTCAGTGTTGTGTTTACAGCCTGTTCTGCCAAATAAACGAATTCAGCTTTAAAAGGTGTTTTTATACTCACTAATTGAAACGTTGGTGTTTTTATTAATTAGCTCCCGAGCATTTTGAGTAGCTATAACTCCACATGGCCTCTAATTGAGTCATTGCTGCCATCTGGTGGTCATCTGAGGAAAACCTCACCAGTGAGTGAATTGGCATCATTTGTACAAACTGGGTATTCCACATCTCAGCCACATCTCGTGGTCTTCCTCAGCAGAGATGGAGTTGATCAGTTGGTGGTCCTACTGTATATAAGGGAGGTGATAACACATGTCTCTGTAGCCAGATGTGAAATTCCTCCTTCCTGGTCTCATGCACTGTCTCCTGATGAACGTTAATCTGTTTCCTGTTATTCTCAGACAGTTTAGCATCAATCAGCTAAATGATGAGGACCAGGCCATTGAACTGACTGCTGCTTCTGAAATGTGCAGAATTTGGATCTTGCACAACAAATGGTGTCTCAGATATCATGAAGGGATAACATAATTTGAGCTAGTTTGATTTGACAAATGTCTGAATTCTTATTATTTATTTATTATTCACAGCTGAACCCTGACCAGAACTATTAGACGTTTGATTTTACATTGGAATGTATACCCTATAGAGCTCAATTACAATAACACATTATTGTTGTTTGATTTTATATATTATCATTGATTTCTATACAGGATTGTATTGTATACATATAACATATACTGCACACACACACACACACACACACACACATATATAATTCACACATCATAGCATGTGTGTACACTCCACCCGGGGATAAAAACGATAAAAACGTTATTATTTTATTTCGACCAATATAATTTTTTGCAATTCTTTGACTGCAAATTAGAACTTGTCGGTTACTCTTTAAACTATATATCTTTAAAATATTAAGTTAAAAGTAGATTCACATTATATTTATTTTAACTAAATATTTATAGTACTGAGTTCAAATCTTGTGTTCAGAATATGATTAAATAAATAAAAAATATTTAAGCCATCAAAATAATCGCTTCCCAGAACATATGGTGCCCTAAGGGGCCAAAACAGCATTTAACGGTGTTGAGTGGCCATCAGGACTAGAAATGGGTGATATAAATATAGACCATTTACCATTTTTATGTCCAAACTCAAACTAGCAGTGTTGTTTAACCCTTTATTTAAACTGAGCTGATGAGACAATGTGCAGCTACCAATATAGACTCAGATCCTAAATGATCAGTAAAATCCTCAGCAGGCTTTTGAAATGTTTATTTACAGGAGGGGACATTCATGAACAAATCTTTTCCTTTAGTAACTTCATGGACACAAATTTACAGAACAGATCCAGTGGAAATCTTGAGTCAACGTGTACACATTTAAAACTATCTGTCTTTATCGCTTGAGAGAAAGCTGACACCAGGGAAGGTCAGTCCTCAATGTGAGAGGAGTACTGTATGAGACATGGCTCTTTAAACAAGTTATATCTCTTAAAAACAAAATGTTCATCAGGACACAGGATTAGAAAACTCCAGAACTTGAGATATTTGCAATATAACACAAAATCACTTGAAATAAAACAGCGAGAGCTAAAAATAACCAAATATTATCTCCAAGCATGGCACCAAATACAAAAGATAATATAAAGAAACCAACAGGATTGAGCTCGGAGCAGCTGGTTCTGAAAATGCAGCAAATATGAGGAAATGGACAGAGATTAACACAGATTTGGCTTCTGGATTCAAATAAGTATGAAAAAAGGTTTTCCCATGTTTATTATTGAGAGTGACAAACAGTCCAAACCCGGTCATCAGTATACATGCACAAATACCATGACTGGAACTGTAATTGTATTCTATAAACACATTTTACATACTATAGAGAGATTTCAAAAGGCAAAGCAGAACTCTCAGTTTTAAACCAACAGCTCCAGCACTATTAATAAATTAAGCAGAAAAGTTGAACAGATGATGTGGAATCAGTGGCAGGAGTTAGTTGTTAATTTCCTTCAAAGTGAATCGTCTTTTTCTACAATATTCAGTGACATTTAATTTCCCAGAGTGCCCTCTGCCTCCTCATCAAAACATGGTGATTTGGTTTCAGCGTTCACTCAATGAACGCAGGCCTGAACCACTTTACACTTATCAGCCACAGCATTTAAACCAGTTCTGATGCTGTAACGATGTGGCTGAAACCTGACTGACACGTCAGCACACTCACTGTTTTCAGTGTGACCATGACCACCAAGAGTCCTATGTTCTGATTGGCTCTTTTCCAGCACGTGAACAAGGTACACTCTGTTTTGATCCTACTTGAATCTAACACGTTTTACGCGGAACAGTTTGTGTGTGATATAAAACTGTCTGTTCTTCAGAGCCTGTTCGTTTGTGGGTTTTATTTACATTTTGTATCTATCTGTTTAGAGTAGATGTTATTTTAGGAGTCTCATCACTTTTGGTACGGTCATAAAAAAAAAGAAAAAAGAAGAAGGTATATGATCTATAATGCTTAAACATGAAAAATGAAAGATCAGGGTTGCAAAGGAAATGATCACATCAATAATAGTCGGAGCTTAGCTTGACAAGCAGAGTGACAAAGCTTGCTATCTAAGGCCAACATATCGTATATAGTCATTGTTTCTACGTCACCATTCACATTGTAACAGCCGGCAGAAATCCTGTTTCTAGTCACAAATGTTGTTTGTAGTCAAACTATAATCACAGTTTAACTTTAGTTACCTCATCTATCAACATGAAGCAATCAAGTCACTATTTTTGGCTGTTGCTCGGGATACTCCGTCAAACTTACTTATGAGCACATATGTGAACAACTGGTTGCTCAATGAAGTCCACTTATATTTTTAGGAATATTACACAAACAACCTTTTTTGGAGAGCTTGATACGTCCAATTTACTGATAATTTGTCCTAGTGGTCACTTGTAGTATGACAGCAACAAAATCGCTCCAGCTTTTTTTTTGATTGGTAAATGAGAGAGGAGTAACATTCACGAGCTCAGCAGTGTCCCAAATAGTAATCTACTTCGGACTGAAAGCGCTGTTACTGCAATGGTTATATAAGCTTTACGCTGAGATTGTTTCTCTTTGTATAGATGATGTTAGTTTAAAAACAATTAACTGCGGACACAGAACCTTTTATTGTTTATATATTATATACATATTAATATTTTGTGAGACATATAGAGCAGTGACAGCACACCTGCCTGTCACTGTCTATCAGCAGTTGTGCTGAGCCGTTTATCTATGATTGCATGTAGATTGCCATATGCTGTCTTTTTAGTTTTTTGGAACATTGTATGAACTGATAGGATACTAAAGGATAACTCCTCTATTTTACAGCGTGAATATACAAACAATGCAGCAAAGTGCTCCACCCCCTCTGTGCTGAGAGTCTACCTCCGTCCTGAAACACAGAAACTGAACCAACATGTTTTTCTCACTCTGTTTTCTCCTCCTCTGTTTCTCTCATGGGGAAATCCTAATGTCCGGACTTCCCTTCTGTTGCAGGTGAAGACTCTGATCGTTACGCATGTGACCTTCATTCAAATAATACTATTATTGTAAAGGGTTGAAGGTCAAAAAAGTAGAAGGACTGAAGATATTATTTTTCTTAATTATATAAATACGATTTACGAGTTGCTCTGGATCTTTTGGTCGTATCACACTAACGTCGCGAGCAGATGTAGTTGTTGACTTTTTGTTTTTCTGAGAGCGTTTTTTTTGCCATGACAACTGGACAACAGAAGAAGATTGTACAACACGACAACAAGCTCCAGAAGACCTTCTAAACAGACCTGGTGCTGATATTAGCATCATTTCCAGTATAAAAATGAATTTTGAATCTAAGTCAACAAGTAGATTTTTTTGTATAGGTTTATTTATATAAGGGTGAGGATTTATATTGCACACAACTTGCAAATTTACAAACTGCTAAATCCATTCAGAAAAAGGGCAAAAAAAGATTTAGGGAGTTTTGGAATCTATAGTGGATTTAAAGGCGGATAGTCTTCACGTGTGGAAATAGGTCAGATGTCATATGTCACACATTTGTCTAACATTTGGCCAGTTATTTACGAGATAATAAAACTACAACAGCAAACCAAAATGAAATACTAGTGAAATAAACCATTTTAGGATGTTAGGAGTTGGCGGGAATTAAGCAAGGAGGTGCATTATGTGAGAAATAAGTGAGTAGGTACTTAAAACAAAGAACTTTAATCCCACTTCTTAAATAAAATAAATTTGATTGTGCAACAGCATCGGATTATACATGTACAGTATATATGAAGGAGAGTTTGAATAAACAGAAGGTTTATCTTTGTTACCGTGACAACAGCAACATTCTTGGGTAAATGGGCTCAGTAGATGAACTCCCCAGGGACCTCCTGCAGGGCACTGAAGGGCTCCTCAAACTTGAAGCGTTTGGAGATGGCCTTCTGCTCAGCGGCCAGAGCCTCCTTCTCTGTCGTGGAGGACTGGCGACACTGACCCAGAGTGTAGGCAGCCACGACGATCAGCTCCTCTGTCACTGGCTGTTCTCCTTCCTTCTCCTCATCGACAGCTGTAGTCAGGCAGCTGGGAGTTTCAGGAGCATTGGTAGTGCTGGGCACCTCCTGCTCCTTCATTGGGAGGATCTCCTCCACCATCTGGGTTTCCTGAGTCTTTGAGTGCTGAAGCCAGGGGTGTGTGAGACACTGCTCCGCTGTGGCCCGATCCCTAAAACACACAAACACCCACACATGAATGAAGCTACACATCTCACATCCTGCTTTGGTTCTGCATTGAATGCATGTTTATCAAGGGCACTTTGGATGTTGTAGCCTTCTGCTAAAATAGTTTTAAATGTGTTTTTAACAGCCTTTTTTTGAAAACTACTCTAAATGCACAGTGAGTCCTGGATCAGGAGGTTCTCAATCCGGAAATCAAGCTGTCCACTAGGGGGCACCAAAGCTTCACATTTCCTCATTTATCTGAACTTGCAGCACTGCAGCTGTTATTAAGCTGTATATGATACATTTTGTCAGAAGATATTGTGACTGTAAAATAATATTTTCAAAGGAAGGGAGCAATAACTAATGATCACCATTAGATTTTCTGCCACATCAGAAAAAATAAATATATACATATCACGGTCCAATCAGATTAATGTACATAACCAGCTACAGCATTATTTTTATCATAAAATTCCCAAATCAGGGATTAATCAGGAGGAAAACCATTGGACTTAATTTACAGTAGGCAGTGAGAGGAGTGAGATAGAACCTTCAACAAAGTGCAACGCCTAAAATACATAGTTTTCAATATGTTCACTCCCGTGCAGTGCAAGGTCACCAAAATCAATAAACACATAATTGGTCTATTCCTGGTCAGACTACGACCCTATGAACTGAGTCAACTCAAACACGGACTATCCTCTGCTTATTAGCAGTTAGTCAACCTTTGATTGCATTAATGAATTTTGCCTTTATGTTTTCTAAGAATGTGCCTCGTATGTTCATAGGTCTTGTGGACGAGTGAGGTGTGGACTGACTGTGGCTGTTTGAGGAGCAACATCTGGATGAAGGACAGTGCGGCCTGGTCCAGCTGCTGCAGCTCCTCCTCCATGTAGCTCACATTGAGCTGGGAGATGTTGAGAAACGTCTCCTGCTTGTCCTCGCCCAGGAATGGTGAGATGCCCGTCAGCATCACATAGGCCAAAACACCAATACTCCTGAAAGAGACAACATGGAGCAGTGGGCACACAGGCTTAGGCAGAACACAACCAAGAAAATATAAAGCAATCACAAAACAATGGAAATAACTCAAATACCATGAGAAAATTGCAAGACTTAAATGAGCTATATAAAGGTAACTACAGTTACTCTACTAAGCTACATAACTTGTAGGGGTAGAATACTCTTTCTCTGTCAATATTTAAAGAAAAACTATATATGACACATTGTTAAAATGACAGATGGTTGCAAAAAAGCACTCACCCATAAATAAATAAAGCCCACAGATAAGTTACTTAAAATTGTTGAAAAGATTCCAGAGACATAATGACTAACATTTACAAATAACAAAATATGTTCAAACAAAAAACACATCAATAGGATATTTATTTAAATGAATAGAATATTGTTCGTGGTTCACATCCTCTACCTCCTCCACTTCATTACAAAAGTTTTTGCATAACAAAAAGAAGATTGGTTGTCTTCACTGTGTTTTTTTTGTGTTTTGTTGTTATGCTGGGACCTGAAAACACTGTCATTCTGCTAAGTATCCTTGTTAAAATATAACAAAATGAAATGTAACTATCATGTTGAGAGAGTGACGGTCTGTCTGTAAGTTGCTGTGAGCTACAGCTTGATTTAAAACATTGTCAACACATTCTACAACCTTCTTCTAACTTCTTTAATAAGTTTGTGAAGGAAACTAACATTTCTACAAGGAAACAATATAAAGTTGGGACACTTTTTACCCTCAAATCAAATCTTCATCCTTTCAAATAGACACCCCTGTGTCCAGGTTAAGTTGATGACACTCCCCATTAAGAATTCAAAATAGTTTTCTTACCACATATCTGTTGCAGTGCTTATAGGCTCATAATTTAGGATCTCCGGAGCTGAAAAAATATTTACACAAATTATCATTCAGAAGCAGTTTAAAAAGTAAAATTACTTAGTCATGGTTTTAAGCCTCTGTTCACCCGGATTTGAGTTTTTATGTGTGTGTGTGTGTGTGTGTGTGTTATTGTGGTAAAAGTGTGCGTCATTTGTCCTGCAGATGCAACAAAAATATATGATCCCCATGTTCTTGTTCTGCTGTTTGTACACTCATTAAGAGAAACAAAAAAATATAACTAAGTTGTAGCCATGACAGGATCTAATTCTTCACGGAGCTCCTGAGATAATGCCTTCACGAGAATGTGACGGAGGGACGAAGTTGGTCTGGTGATGCTGTCGTATAAGTGAACCTTGGCAGCGACTCACCAACATACTCTGGGGTCCCCATGATCTCCCGGAGCTCCTGGTGGCTGCAGACCATCCTGGACAGGCCAAAGTCCACAATCTTAATGTCACCCAGAGGAGAGCTGCTGGTCAGCAGGATGTTCTGAGGCTGGAAGGACATCACAGCACCCGTTAAACACTCACCTCACACACACACACACACACACACGTTAGTATGGACTGTGGCAGTCAACCATCTCATATGCTGTCCTTCATGGACTGTGCATCAGTGATTTTTATGTTATACCACTTTCATGGTCGTTAGTAACATTTTCATATGCAATTTGCACATTTGAAGGAATTCTGTGACTACTAATACTGCCAACAGCCCTGCATTGAGATATTTTGCCCCCAATACGTCTCAACATGTGAAAGATAAATGTTTTCACTGAGAGATTAAATCATCTGGATTCTAAAAGTGTCTTGTCGTGTTTCTGCTGAAGCTTCTTGACTGGTTGTAACTCCTGAGTCCACTAATCCCCCAGCATCCTTTTATTCACCAAGGACAACATTTAAAGTTCTGCTTCTGGGTTTAAAGACTCCCTTGTTCACATTTTTGTAAAATGCAGAATTAGCTCTACAATAAAGTGTTACATCATATCAAAAAATGGCCATCATAATTTCCTAGAGGTTAAGGCGGGTGCTAGGTGGACTATATCTAAAATAAATGAAATGTTAAATAATTATTGTCTTATTTTAAATATAAGGTTTTCGAGTAAATGTGTAATTTTATCTGTTCAATTCAAAAGCTGGTTTGAACAGTCACAGACTAAATTAATTTAACTTAGGTTTGGGAGCAGGGCCAAAACTCAGCCACACCACAAGATACCATTTACCTAGTCAACCCACCAGGCTCACTTTGTCCCAGAGTATCCCCACCCACCCCCCTTTCCCTTCTTTCCATCCTTTCACAATTCGACATCATCCCTTCCTATTCAGCCTGGTGCACAAGTCTCATTCTAGGTTCCATCTACAGAGCCTTTAATCAGCCTGAGAGGAATGAAGCAGAAGAGTGACAAGATGGAACCACTACATTGAGACTCCCTCTGCCAAATTCTTCAGGGCATCCTCCCAGACACATCTTTACCTCAATCCCTTACCTCAACATTATTTCCTCTTTCCTAGTCGTCCAAGTTAGATATTATTAAAACCATTAAATGACATGCTGTATAGAACTAATTCATTAAACAGAGCAGGAATTGGCAGAGAACTTTGCCATGCAGGCTTTACCTGCTCTGAAATGTTAAATGTCTGCCATCTTAGGTCCCAGCAAAAGCATTTTACCAGAGAATGAAATAGGGTTAGGGTTAGGTTGGTGAAGGTTTGCAGATCACTGAGGAATAAGAGTGGAACTGAATGGAGCAAAAAATGGAAATGACAAATATATGTGCGTGTGTTCCCCTTCACTGACCTTCAGGTCGAGGTGGACGATGTTGCTCTGATGGAGGAAGCTGACTCCCTCCAGGATTTGCCTCATGAGTCTCTTCACGTCCTCCTCACTGAAGGCCTCGTCCTCTGACACACACTGGTTGAAGATCTCACCTCCAGCCGCACTGCACGACACATTACATCAGATGAGAATACAAAACATGTTCACTTTTAGGATAAATCTTTAGACTAAAAGGATAAGAGTTCATCCAGGTTTTCTGTAAGGCTCCACCAATCTTTGTCCAGTGTCAGGAAGGCTACAGCCAGGGCAGGTCACCAGTCACTACCTGTGATTTAGAGTTCTCACTTGACCTAACTTCAGCGTGTTTGGACTGTGAGAGGAAACCAGATCGTCCACAGGAAAACTCATACTACAGCTCTGGTTCCCTGTTTCACCACACGCTCACCAAAATGATCATGAAACTTAGGTTTATGTGAGACTTTTTATAGTGAATACCACAAGACAGCATGGGAATAAAAACATTTTCTCACCCCAGTGTGTGTTTTGACTTGCTGGAGGTGGAGGCAGAAATAGAAGACGTCTTCTTAATATAGCAAACTAATTACAAGCTTCTCTTGAATGAGGCCACTTGTCCTGATCACATTCTTATTTCCTCTGACATGAGAAAACCATGACTGCAAGGATAAAATAACAACAACATGAACATTGACTCAACCTACTATCAACACTGAAAGTACTGGCCAATTTTTTAAGCACCTTTAATTTCTTTTTGACCTGAGATAAAATCTGACGGACAAACTCAATTAGAAAACCGAAAAAGGAAAAAGAGGGAGGGCAGTCAGGAATAGACAAGGTGTCCCCTCAGGGTGCTGGTGAATTAGGCTTTATCTCAGAGGAAGGTTGGGAGGAAGAGGAGGGGTGAGGGAGAAGGATGTGGATTTACAAGTTGATAAAAAGGGCCTTTGACCGGACAGAGAAAATAAAAACATAAGTCCGGAGGCTGGACCTAATGAAAGTCAAATTTCTCACAGGACATCCATTCTACTTATTCACAGTTATCAAAGAATCAAAGAAACACAGACACACAGAGCGACCGAGTTCAAACACATTTTAACTGAGCTGCAACAATAATAATCATTAAGATCAGTGTGATTCAGCTGCAGCTTCTCATTTTGATCTGGTTTTGAGCATCACTGTTATCTTATTTCAGAAATCTCTGTCTTTCTGTCACTAAACCATTTCATCTTAGCGGCTACACACTTGGCATGTGTATTGTTAAGGGCCCACGAAAGTCCAATGTCAAATTTGATGTGATGCTTACAAGACTGGTGCACCAAAAATAATATCTGGCCCATCAGAATTTATTTCTAAGTTTTGACCTTGGGTCTGAGGATTGTGTCAATTGCTTAACATACCGCTGAAATAGCTGACATTTAATTTACAAAAGATAACACCAGTTATGTCAATCATTCAAACAAACCACACACACAAAAAGGATAAAGTAAATTCAGTTTCAGTTTACGAAGGACATTGACTAGAATCCGACTCATCATGGATGCACTACAGCTTATTTTCTCCTTGGGAGCAACAACTTCCATGACAACTTCTGGACCTCAGTTTAAAATATTCCCTCACTATGGCACGTCATGCATGTGTTGGGGTGCAAGGAAACTGCTCAAGCTTTAAGATACGTTTCCATTTAACTTAGTTCAAACTCATATAAACTTGTGTTACTAAACATAATTTCCTGAGGTAAACCAGATTTACATAAGTAGATGTGGTTAAACACACCAGAACAGCTGTGCCGACACCGAGCTAAACCCTTAGCTAATGTCTCTGCTAAAGAGGTCAAAGAGTTGATTCCCACACACACACAAACATCAATTTCTCACTGTTACATCTTGTTTCAGGTACCTCTAACATTCCTCCGTCTAAGTACAGAATAACAGAACAATGTATGTTTGCAAATGCAATTACAATTTGTCAAAAAGTCAGCTTTTACGGCTAAATCAGTCTTTACACACATCCTCACAATGCAAGGTTTGGTTTGTGTGGCTGCTTTAATGAGGAAGTTTATGTGAGTATATTCAGGAAGTATCAGAAGCCAAAGAGTATTATGTTTTATAATCAGGTCAGCTGAGGGAAATGTGTGCAGGAAATGATTGGTTTCTAATCTGTGTCACTGTTGCGCGTGCACACACACACACACAGGGCTGCTTTTGGCACGTCCGTTTAGCTGTTGGAATTGCAATTCATTCCTCAGAGGATCAGACAGAAACTAATAAACCAAGTTTACAAACAGAAAACAACAACTACAGACTTCCCCATGTACCCATGTACACACACACACACACACACACACACACACACACACACACACACACACACACACACACACACACACACACACACACACACACACACACACACACACACACACACACACACACACACACACACACCACACACACACACACACACACACACACACACACACACACACACACACACACACCACACACACACACACACACACACACACACACACACACACACACACACACACACACACACACACACACACACACACACACACACACACACACACACACCACACACACACACACACACACACACACACACACACACACACACACACACAGGATATTTACTGACTAATGAGACTAGACGCATATCTGGGAAATTTGTCTTTTATTGAAAACTGAATATAAACCATGTATTTCTTAAATGTCTGTTTTGACTCAGGAATAGCAGAGTGTGAAACGTGCCTGGTCTTCATCAAATACTTGAAACCAATGGAATCATCTTTAAACAATTATTTTGCTGAACCATATTCAAAAGGGGCTTTGTCAAAATTTTTCAAATTAGCCTTTAAATCCATTTGCCAGGACACCGTTATGTGCAGAGAAGAGAGTACGCCAAATATTTGTTGAACTATGAGACTTGTTGCACCAATCGATTAAAATCACTTCACATATATCTCCATCTATTTTGAAAACCCCAGTGACCAAGAAGCCTCACCAAATGTGTCACTCACACCAGAGTTTTGCCCCTGAACCCTGACAGTGGCTTTGAAGCCCGACGAGAGGTCAGGTTCAGCGAGTCACAGTTCGATGGGCGAGCTCCTAATGTAATGAATGAAATCAGTGTCGGCTCAGTGCTGTGGGAATGGATCACTTCAGCTTTGATCAGCCACCCGTTACGCTCAGTCCTCAGATAGTTTTAGTGGAAAAATAGTAACATTAACGTCAGCTGACCTAATTATTTGACCTGCCTCGGTCATAAACATAAACCCATGAAAACAATGAAGGGGGGGAGGCGAAGGAAGCTTTGAACTGGAAGGCAGGGGAACTATAAAAGTCCTGAATATTCCTTTATGAGTGAGCCTCTTAAGGATTCACAGAGAACGAGTGAAGAGTGCGATCTCAATCAAGGCAGACAGAGGTGCTCTGCCGGTGGAGGAAACCATCTTCACTAAGAACAGCAGAGACAAATGTGCGTGACAGAGAGAGGGGGCGCGATGAAGTCAGATTGAGGTCAAGTGAATTCCTAAAAGTGGCCCTCCATATTGAACTCATCATGTATTCGTGTCCACCAAATTGGAGTTTCCCATGAGGTAATGGCTCCATTTACTGCAGAAAAGTAGCAATGTGCAATACGCTAATAGATTCCCATTTGTTCAACTGTCTGACTCATTGCAACAAATTAAGACTGTGATGGGTCCTGGGGACATTAATGAGATGAGATCCATGACATCCGTTTTCTCTCAGAGCCCCAAGAACACACCAATATCTATAACCTGGAATACAAAGCCCCAAATTATATTATAAGACTAAACATACATATTTAAGGTTATAAGTCAAAGGTCAGGGATTTTTTTTTAAACATAAACTTAGATTTAGCTCATGCATGACACACAGCTAAAGATGGGCCACATAAAATAAAGTTCTCATACATAAGACAAGTAAAAGCAGCGTGAAAGACAAGCAGAATATATATACAATATTTTAAATGAACATTTAAAAGCTCCATGCCACCCTTGTTCATTAACAAACAATAAAACATTCCGTATATCAGCTTTTTTAGATCACCTAACTTAATTCAGCGAATTCACATGGCTGCCATTTCCCTCTGACGTCATGCTCAGTACGGGAAAGTGGGGTAAGGGTGATGTTAACTAGGAGGTGGTTGAATGCTAACATTAGCTTTTGTCAATTGATAGCTATTGTGCTATCAAATAAGCTGTTTTAATTTGAAACGTTTGGTGTGACCTCCAACCTGCATCATAGCAGAACAACATTACTCTGGAAGGATGATATTTGAAGTTCCCATCCTGAGTGTGACATCATTGGAAAATGGTCACATTGTGAATTGCTGAAAACTGGTTGGAAGGATGTGGTATTGGTAAGGCCAAAAAATATTAGTGCAGATCCACATCAGGAGCGGATTCAGGATTTTTTTCCCTTCAGCTTATCAATGTTGCGAGGTAGGGTGTTTTTGAAACTTTTATTTATGTTTAAGACATATTTAGGGAACTGATATCAAATGGCGTGTGTAATTTGTGTTATTCTAGACAGGGTAGAACAAATCTGATGGTACAGCTAAATGAACACGACACATTATTTATTTTGCTACTATAATACAGTAAGAGTATATTAAGCCAGATATTGAAGAGCCGTCTTATCCTTAATCTCATTAGCAAGCTGATGATGAGTAACTTAATAAAACAGAAAAACCTCAAAAGAGTCGACCTGAGCCATCAAGTCATTCCTCCGTTTTGTTTACGCACTGTGACTCTCTCTCTGGGCGAGCGACCATGCTTTGGCTGGTCTAAAACACTTGTGCACCTCAACTGACCTAATAAACTCCCAGCTGGAGCTCAGCCAGCGATGAGGCCATGGAGCTCTGGGCTCTCATCTATTCACTCTGGATTCCTTCATCTCTCCGTTTAATTGTTTTCTCCAACACATTTAAACTATTTTTGCCTCTGTCCTTTCCCTTCCCTTTCTCACTCTTCATCACTTGCTTTCTTTCTCTCCATACCAGCCTGAAAAAAGCGTTGGGCCTCTTTGCCTATTTTCCTCACTCTTACCAACTTCCCTCCCTCCTCTCCTCCCATCGTGGCATGAATAGTTTTCTATGTCAAATTGACCCTCATTTGCAGAATTTCTGCCCCCTCCTTCCTCCATTCATCCTTCAATCCTCCTTCATTACCATTTCCCCACTGCCCGAAATATCTGTCAGCTGTCAGCCAAATAAAAGATGGGCAAAGAAAAAGATTAAAAAAAGAGTATGTCGTCCCTCTTCTGAAAGAATGAAAGCATTCTGCTCTACTGCCTTTGATTAAGAAAAAAAGCACAGAAGAGAAATGCTCTAGCAGTCCATCAAACATTTGGCCCTGAAGTCCTGTGATTCCTATGGTCATGACTCGAATGATCTCATAACTATAGACTGTTGATTGTTTCTTGGGGTCTAATCTAGCTAATGGTGCTAGTCTCTTTTATTTAAACACTTAAATGACAAATGATCCATTCTATTGTCTGTGTCAATAACAGCAGATGTGATGCAGACTGATATATGAGCATATTTGATGAAATTTAGGACAATGAATGAATGAATCATAAATTGTCAGCAAAGCACCATTAAATATCCTAAATATGGCCTTTTATACAGCATTCTTAAATCTGGATCCTACATCTATGCATAAATGATAGAATGAAACATGTCACTCAAACTGACCAGTCCTCATACAAAAGGGTGTGGCACAACTACATTATGCTAAAACCACATTTTGAAATAAATATGTGGTTCACTGCAGTGGCCTTGAAGTCATCAACGTGAGTGTTAGTATGGGTCGGTCTGTGTGTGTCTGTGTTGACTGTGTGTGTCTGAAGAGGAGCACTATCCTCACCCAGGACAACAGTTAATTCTAAGATTATCCTTTTAATGAACAATGGCTGGGATTAGGATTATGGGCTGAGGTGGGGGAGGATTGGACCAACTGGAGAATTTAACGGGGCATTTATTGGATCTCCTTAACAGAACAGATTGCATTGCCTGGCCTGTGCTGCTGACTGCAAATAATTCTGTATAACAATACATTTCACATAACACGGACAATACTTTAACTTAATTTCTCACTCCATTTACAGTTTTACTTCAAACAATAATTTACATTAAACAGAGTCTGCACTGATTTACTCATAGAGTCAGACTTTACGAAAGCGCAACACTGAATCCGGGATTAACTTGTCCGTCATCCCATTCAACACAAGGGGCCAGCTGACCTCAAGTGTCTTCAAAGGAAGTTCAATATCGCCACCTGATATGATCTGTTGCTGTGTCAAACAACCACAGATGTATTTGGAACTGTAACTGTATCCATGTTTCACATTTGTATCATTTAGTAATGGGAGCTTTCTTACAGCTTATGACACTATATCTGTGCAGTGCAATCAGCTCTGCATTGTCAATGGTGTATGTGTAGAGGTCAAACACGACAGATGACAGCTGATCCAGGATGTGTCAATAACTTCTAATCTGTCAGACTCTGACGGGAAGGGAGTTCTGTGGGTCACTATGGAGAGGGATGCAGGCAAAATCCAATATGGCATGGAAAGGGGGAGAAAGACAGAGGGGAAGTGAGGGAGACCTTCTTGATCTGCCCGGCGTGGCATGAACTGACGCACGCACGCACGCACGCACACACACACACGCACGCACGCACTATGGGAACCAGGTCAAGCGTGGTCGGGGCAAGTCCAGTGAAATGAGATCATCGACAACTGGTGTAGCTACTGCCGTCATCACCATGCAGGATCACATGCATGCTTGTGTGTGTGTGTCTCACATACTGGGTCAAACTGAGCTTTGCTCCAGTTGGTCTTTTTTCACGGTTACTAATGGATTTAACACATCAAACCGCTGTCAGTGTCTGTCTCCTTCACCTCTCAGCCTGGGACACAGGAAACCCAATCCCGGAGAGAGAGAGAGAGAGAAAGAGAGAGTGTGTGTGTCTGTACAGAGGGGAAACACATTGTTGGAATAGCTAGTGTTTACAGGAGTGTTAACGTTCAGCCTGAAGCTCTACAGAACTAAAGAGCTGTCTGTTCCCTCTCACACGTTTCTTTTGAAAATATCACGTTGTTCATTTCCTGAGCTTTCTATGTTTAGTCACAGACAAAACAAATCTCAGAACATTTATTGATAAATAAAGTTCCAGAACCTGTAATCACAAACACTACTCATGGAGAGAGACTCGATGACCTGGTGAAAATCACCAAGGGAAGACCGTGAGGAGGAAAACCTGAACAGAGCATTTATTCACAGTAGACATTTTGAAAAGTTTTTGATCCTTCATTAATGTCATTGGTGAAAAATGTGTGTTTTTCCTCTTTTTTCTAACTGGAGGATAATTTCACCTGGATTTCAAACAGCTAATTATTAAATGTGACATAGAAAATCAATTTCAAACTGTTCTAATTGGGCGATCAATAAGAGTGATTGTTTTTTTTTGATAATCTACGTAATAAAATGTATAAATAACTCATATTAATGTTCTTTATCTGATCTGTACATTCCCTATTTACTTTGACAGTAAGTACTAGTAAGTATGTCAATTCATAATTATTACATATTTAAAGATTTCTTCTTAATGACAACGGGGCATTATTCACTGCTTCTTCAGCTGCTACCTGGTCTACCTGTGTGAATATATCATATTTCACCTCACTGAACATCACTGTTTGATCAAATAGACCATATTCACACAGCAGCTATTTCTCTGGGACATCCCGCTCCAGGTGGGAAGCTCAAATGCTTTCATGAACAGAATAATGTACTGCTGTCATCCAGGGTTCTAAGTCATATAAACACAGAGCATCTGACAGACTGTTTTCATTTAACTGCTTCATAACTGATCAGTAACTGAGAAGATAGTGAAAAGTTCAAATCTAGGGGGGCATGGAGCTTTCTACCCTGAGCGTAACATTAGTGGAAAATGGCCAACGTGTGAATATGGTTTATATATCACTATTTCATTATGTCATACATCCCTTGTTCCACGGCTGATTAGGAAACCCTGGATTCACTGGTACAAATGAGTTTAAACAGCCAATTAAGCATCCCAATTAACACTGGTATACTTATTATTGTGTATAGATTGGATACTCACAACTCCAGGACCAGCACCATCTCAGAAGCCATCTCATAGACCTGGTGGAGGTTGACCACCCGGCGGTTGACTGTGGCCAACTCGAGCACTGCAATCTCATGGATGATCTCCGTCCGGCAGTCCTGGCCTTTCCGTCTCTTCCTCATGAACTTTGCAGCGTACTCATGGCCCGAGCATTTCTCCACACACTTTCTGACCACGGCAAACTTCCCCCTGGGAGACAAGATGAACGTCAGTGTTATGTGGGCGCTTGCCATGTGCAGTTCTGAGTGGAGCAGGAGGAAGTCCTGCACTTGTTGCGTTAGGCAGATACTAGGGTTTATTTTTATATGGAAGACCTTCTCCTATGCCACACCTCATATTTGTCTAACAAGCTAGCTATAGTTTAGCATAGTTTAGCATGTTTAATGCTGTAGTGTAATGTCTTAGCGTGCCAAAATTTGGTAATCAGTACTTAACACAAAGTAAGATTGCCTTGTGATCATGCTATCATGTAGTATGTATCATGTAGTATGCTATCATGCACACCATACCAAAACACAGTGAGTAGAGTGAAGAGCACACATTGAACACACATCTCTCTGGCTTTAAGAGAACTGTATGCTTGTCGTGCTAACATTCACAGTGAAAAGGGTATCTACCGATGTTATGCTAAATTATGCTTTCCTGCAGAGGATGGTACAAATGTGGATGTTTTGGCAGGCTACCAATGCTGTGAGAGAGGGATTGGGCTAGAGAGGGACAGAGAGATGGAAAGAGAGAGAGACAGAGACCAAGAACGACAGGGGGGAGAGACCAAGTGCTGCACATAGTTCAACAATGAAGCAATGATGCAGGTCATCTGGCGGGGGACATTGTCTACCACATTCACGTAGTTAATGGGATACACTGCTCACAATAAAGAAAACAGATAAGACGTGCACTGATTTTATTTCTCTAAAAAGTTTTTCTGGACTGTATCAGAGTTGAGAAGGAACAGCAGCAGCTAAATCAGAATTCTGAAATCCCAAAGACTAAGTCAATAAAAAGTCAGAGCTGAAAAATGTGTATTATCTGCAAGAAAGTAATGTAAAAATATATGTCAAAGCTAAGTACAGATCTGAATGTAGTTGCATCCGATAATGAGCGGTGCCTGTGGATATTGTTGGCAGCATTTCCATTTCTCTTTCCACCACCACAGACAAGCCTGACCCAGTTTTATAGCAGAGTGGAAGGATGGTTTCATGTGAAGACCACAAAGTGCTGTGTGCACACATATGTGAGCTGCCCAGGGGAAATCCTCTGAAATGCAGTTGGTGATGGAGATGACAGGCCCCCATCATGCCTTCCCTCTGGCTACTGTTGGCAGTCAATGCTCCAATAATCAGCAGCAGCACCCTGGCTGAACCTGACTGGTTCATAGCCAAGACGAATACACACCGACACGTCAGAACTCTCACAGCTTCTATAAATTTGGATCAAAATGTTTCTGTGGCATAACATAAATAAGGATGGGATGTAAAGACATTATAGAAAACAGACCTTTGCAGTTTCAAATTTTTTAATTTGGTCTGTGTTAACAATCCAAACATTTTTATATAGTGCAGCTTAGATAGCAGGCAGGAGGAAGCTACTTACAACGCTACTGCCACATTAAGTTACACACAGTGTCAGTGGCAACTGGCAAGTAAGAGGTTGTAATGTTTTATTGTGAATATTACCATATTCACAATATAACCATGTCAAATTTTTAAACTGATATTGAATAAAACAACTATATAAACTATGCACCTTTATTTAAAATACACAGCGCTTTTTTAAGAATAAATACAGTATCGTAAACTATTACAACAATCAAAGATATCAATGTTTCCTTACATTTCGGAAACAGTTTTAATATACAAGGCAAATATGCTAAATCTGTTAAATGTTTAAATTCAAATTTGACCTTCTCATCTCTTGCACTTGTGACTTACACGACTCAATCTGTCTGAAAGCTTTACCTTGTACAATTTAAAAAGACTAACTAAGAAACTCTGCTGTTTAAAACTGAAACTAGAATATTACACGTTTTCACCGGCTTAACGTTCAAATTCGTGTAATTCTTCAAATTAAACTTCCACTTCCCATTTGCACCTGCAACTTTCACCATCAAATATCAAAATTTTACTTACCCTGGAAAAAATGGGTGGTTTCTAGTAAATGAGCTTAAGGGAGAAAAAAGGCCACTAACGGTTTTTCTGAAATAAATAAACTGGAGTTGAATTTGGAAAATGCTTCAAATTTGGTCAAAAATTGCGGTAATCAAGATGTTGACATTTCACTTTCAAACACAGCAATACAATCAGTATAATGGTTTTCACTGCAGGGTGAAAGTGCAGAAAGGGTGCAAAGTTCAAGAAAATCATTATGTCTTTTTACATTTTTATCATAAGACACCATGCTTTACATATGACAACACTCGTTAAAAGTCTAGATTGAGCGAATCCAGAATTTTTACTTGAACAAAGAAGAGTATTATAATAATTCAGTGCCGGCCTGCATAACACGCAGGAGACAAATCTGAGATAAGAGTAATTCAAATTCAGTCTTTATGAACCCACAGCTAAAAGCCAGAGGGGAAGCTGTGAGAGGAGACCACAATGAGAAAGACTGTAGTAGCCATAGAGGCCGAGTGTCAGGGCACAGGGCATGACGAGTGGCTCTGGGCCTGAAGCTCTGCACTGAGCTGCTTCATCCTCAGCTGGCCTCATGTGAGAGTCATGAGGCTGAAGCTACTGGAAGCTACAGATTCCAGCAGTGAGAGATGCTTTTGATTACGAGACTTGGCATCACAGCGGGGACTTGTAACACATCTATTTAGTCGTGCAACTGGCTTCTCCCTTTGTTAAGTGAATTTGATAAGCCCCATTTCAAATGGCAAGATTGATGTCACTAGATAAGTTAGTGACGGTTAGAATGATGACGATGATGAACTTTGAATTGCGTGAGCATAGTTTTTCTAGTTACTGACTTTTTAGGAAAAACTGTGAATCAATTACTTTGATCTCGATAAAAATTGATAAGACATTATAATAAATCTGGAACTATTGTCTTTATACAGTCAATGCTTTCACTGAAACAGGACTGTCACACTTTCCGAAAATCATTTGCAACGGTGCCTAACTGTAAGTTACATTATGATTAAACAGTCATCACCTCAAGTTTGACATCCGTGAGGTTGAACCCAAAATATGTCCTCACACTTCCTCTGAAAGGTTTTGTATAATTGTCCATGAATATGCATTTATCAGAGATTTCTAGTTTTCTAAGTTTCAGGCATTCATTGGGTCAGACAGACAGAATAAACCACTCGGTTGCAGTTGAACTATACATTGGGAAATTCAAATAAAATTAAAAAAATACAATTACAATTTAAATATTTATGATGAATTATTTTTTCCACAAATTCAAATAATACTTCAGCCTTCAAATTAGAATTCCCACACTGTGAAACCATATCTACCTGGTAATAAATTCATTAAAGCGTCAAAAGTGCTAACAATCACACCAGACATTTAAAAAGGAAATACGTGTGTCGGCTCAGTAATGTAGAGCTCAAATTTTTATCTTATAAGTAAGATTTCGCTGTCGGCAGCCTCAGTTTTATCCAGTCTTAAACATTAACTACCTAAACTGTGGCAGCCCAACATAGTTTGTCCTCGACTCCTGACACAGTTTCATAATGAGGCAAGAATTTATTCCACTTCTCATAATAACATTAAAGATCTCTCAATTTGTGTTTTGTGCCATTGCTTGATCGTTGAGCTGTGTGCGGTGCCATCTACCCGGCTGCGCTCTCTCTCCCTCTCACTCACTCACTCTCACACAAACACATTGACCTGTTTGTAACTGGTGATCAGCAGCACCAGGAGAAACCCCATCAGGTCGGTGAGCTGGTTGGCCATCAGAAAATCCTTTTTTTCCCCAATCACATCAGACAGGAAAAGCTCATTGCAGCACCTGCCATTTCTAGGGTGCACATTTCACTGATCACCTTTAAAACTTAAATCATCATCATCAAGTGATATTTCTACAAGTACATTCACTCTCTCACACACACACACGGACACGCACACACACACACACTCACTCGCTCGCTCGCACGCACGCACGCATACACGCACGCACGCACACACACGCACACACACACACAACCAGAGATCAAAACAATGCTCTGCTTGTATGGCTTTGCCGGCATGCAGGGTAATTATTAAATGCAGAATTAAGTTGGGATTTGAATTTTTCATGGCTTATAGAACCCTGGAGGCAGTGTGTTCGAGTCTGGGTGTGGCTATGCCTGGGATCAGTTGGGAGATGATGTTTGGTTTGGGAGTCTGGGCCTGCTCTTTAGAAACCATACTGGGCCACCACAGCCTTTTCTAAAGCGGCATCAGCACATTTCCAAAGCCAGCAGCCTCATTCACAGGCTACACCCTGAAAGAGATGGCTTTTGTGTGTGTGTGTGCGTGTGTGCGTGTGTGTGTGTAAACAAACCAAGCCAAAGGTGGTGGAATGGGTACATTTAATGGAAAGAAGCTTTCTAATGGATGCAGTGGATGGCTTTGAGAGGTCAGAGCCTAAAGCCTAGCGGCAGCAGAGAGCCTGACAGTGTTCAGTGTGTATTAATACACTGATACAGTGCATCAGCTGTTCAAAGGTCTAAGCATGGCCTAGTTACAGTGCAAGTGTTTCCTAACTAAGTGAAGATTTATGCATCACTGATTAGCACATACAATCTTTTATAGAGCTTAGCTTTTACAGTTAATATTTACACTGAAGAGTTTCCAGGTTTAAACCCTCTATCTGTCCTGCTAATGTGCCCTTGAGCTTTTCTCTATTGCAGTGACTTCGAGGACGCTCTAAAGGGGTTTTCAGGCTGACAAGTCACAATTTGCCATGTTCTCTTAGTTATAAAAACTTATTGTTTTTAATTACAAATATTATGTTTCTGTCACGACTTTGCTGAATATGATGTCGTCAATTTTGTGTTGTTGTATAAATGGTGTATATATTATAAGACATTGCACTTATATGTAGCTCTTGTAGTTTGTTTGTTGTTAAGCTAATTGTAATGACATCATTCTTGCTGTTCTGGGTTTGTACTTCAGGTAGATACTGGAATTCTCTTATTTGTATGCATATTATCAGCAGCTCCTGTTTGCAATGTATACCATTGAATGGGCAGACAGATACAAGTGGATTACACCAATACTGAAGTTTCTGTAGAGTCCCTTTTCTATTATTTATAAGCAGAATCATGTACGTTTACTTGTAATGGTCTCCAGAGTTGATGCATAAATCACACTGAATGAAATAAAACTATGTTTCATGGGCTGTATTACCATTTCACTGAGTTATGATCCCAAACTACCATTTTTGTTTCAAAACCACCTCATACAGAACCTCTTCAACCTATCTCTGTGGCCTTTGGTTTTATCCTGAAAAGTCCTGTCTATGACGGATCACATCCTTTAGTTTCAGAAAGGGCAAAAAAATCCAAGATGATGAGTAAGATCACAGAGTAGCACAGTGAATACTTTATTCCGTACTTCCCCTGTCTAAATGGGGCTTATGATTTCATGCAGTAGAGATGTTTTTCCATCCACAACCAAATATTAGCCATGACTACATGGGCTTTATAAAAACCATGTCAGTGAATCCCTGGCCCTCACCATGGTGGCTTTGGAGGCTGTCTGCAGGCTCAGAGCTAGTCTCGGTGACAGGCGGCCAGGCAGCCCTGGATGCATTTAATGTAATAAAGATTTCCACTGGCCTAGGGCCAAACCCTCCTACTACAACAGATTCCCTGTGTGCACAGCAGGACTGGTTGGCAGTGTGAATCCTCATTTACTGTCATCAAATATGTTACAGGCAAGAGGAACTCAAGCCACACGCAGGTCTAGAAAAACGAAGTTGATCAGAGTGTGCCCAATAGAAGATTACAGACGGTTCGCAAATGTTACTGGGTGCACACGCATCTGGAGGTTAAACTGAATGAAAGAGAAGAAACACGAATCAGCCATGAATACACAAGTGAGAGTTTAAATTGATATTAAGTCTGCAATTTCAGTGTAAAACCATCCACAGACGGAACAGATCGTATTAGCTAGCAGCTAAAGCCGTTCTCTGAGCTATCTGCCAGTTTTGCCTTCTGAGCTTACAGGTTTACTTCTTGGGATAGTACACATTTTCTACCCATTCTTATTCTATTCACACAGTTTTTGGCACTAAAACACCTTTTCATGTTGATTTCCTCATTAGCTCTCATTTATTTTGGGAGATGACATCATTGATGATTGTTTCATTGACAAAAAAATGTGTCTTTATAGTCGACCATCGAGTATATTCTGTATATTCTATCACAGACAGCAGGTAAAGACCATAAACATTAGCTGACAAAATAGAACATTGTTTAGGTAAACTGTGATTCAGGATCTCAAGGTTTTCAATTTAAAGTTGATAGATTAGTTTAGGGAAATAGTCAACATCCTGACTTTGTCATGACATGGAGGAGTTGGTATACTGTACTAAAAAAGGACAAGATTAGTAATGAAGCTGGATAGCGCATTACAAGTGTGTGTGGAAAAATGTATCTATCAATTAATCAAGTAAGGCGGTTTAAGGGCCTCCCAGGAAATAATTACATTGTTGAAGAAAAACACAACATATAAGCCAGTCTTTGTAAATGAAGAGGTCTAAATACAACATAAGTGTCTTGTGTCGACTATTACCAGCAAATGTATTCAAACACTAATTTAACCCGAGCCATGCCATTGGCTTCCTGGTGTGACATTCAGTCACGGAAGATGAGCAAAGAGCTCTACCCAGGACCATATGGGCTAACAGGAGAGTGACCATCTCGGCCACTAAGACCCATTATAGAAAAAGCTTTGGGTCTTAACCATATGCAATTCAATTTCCACTTCACCATT
The DNA here is from genome assembly GCA_038501795.1 of Pseudopleuronectes americanus. Classification (NCBI taxonomy): domain Eukaryota; kingdom Metazoa; phylum Chordata; class Actinopteri; order Pleuronectiformes; family Pleuronectidae; genus Pseudopleuronectes; species Pseudopleuronectes americanus. The sequence goes on along the minus strand of CM076736.1, from coordinate 15,360,462 downwards.
GTCGGAGTCACTAAAGGAGCTTGACTGCAGACCATCTGGGACACCCACTGCAGAGACTCAATGGAAGGTATTACCTTAAACTCCCCCCAAGCTGTGCTACAACCCCCAAACGTGCGACACACCCAGCCACTATAGTGTGGGGCAGACAGCAGCTATTTAGTGCACTGACAAATTGTTATTATTCTTTTCACAATACGCACTTTCCTTATTGTTTCTGGAAAAGATTTTCCTTTTAAGGTGATTTCAGCAGCCAACTCACAAATCACATGTCATAGTTTCTAGCAACGACAAAGTCTATGTACCGAATAAATACATTATTTAAGCCATCATAGTTTTCCCTCTAACTTGAAATAGAAGAACTTGACATAAAAATGTGAAGGGTGAACAAACTGTCCTTATTAATTTATATATTATGGATTAAAATGATAAGCTCTGTATGCCTGGAACTGTCACCTTTTACTGACAAATACCTATTGTGTGAGGAAACTGTTACTTAAAGTGCTTTTGGCAAAGCAAAGCTATTCTAAAATGTGTATGTTCAGCTTTGGGAATTGAGATTAATAAAAACAGGGCTTTGTTCCATTATAAATATAAAACATTAGAAATTAATGGAAATAAAACACTAACTTTTCCTTCTTTCTATATATGGACCAAATCCAACACCAAAAGCCCCACTTCAACCTGAGAGGTGGCAAGTAAAGAGACTTAAATGTTTTTTAAAGTGTTTTAACATTTGTGTATTTATTCACTACTGTTTTTAAAGCTTCTCACACTTTGTTGCATTTCAGGAGTCGGAAGAATTTTTAGAACCTATGAAAGTGAAGCACTGGACAGTAGCTCTTACTTTTTTATGATAACTGAATCATATAAATGCTGAAAATTCTGCTGCTAAATATTCCATGTTTTAATTTTCATTTTATTGAGACCTCATGTCTCACAATTGAGCTGCACTCTAATGTCTAGATTTTCCATTGGATTCAATCGTTGCCTTGGTTAGAAACCTGAAATATGTATCTCCTACTATAACCCGTCCAACTTACCATAAAAGTTAAAAATTGAAGTCTCTCACTGGATGAGGACAACTCCTTTTTTTAAATGCTTAGAAGGTGTCAATGGTTGCAAGTTTTAACTGCTTTTGGGAATTTCTCAGAAAGGCAAGAGAAAGAGGATTGTATGAAACAAAGGACCTTGGCGGGATTCAAACCAGGGCTTCAGCTTCGATACATGGCATGCACCTAAAAAAGGTGAGCTAACGGAAGACCCTAGGAAGTACACGTTTTAAACTTTGTTCAGCTGTTCCTTCTGTAATCTTAACCAACCTCTACCCAGCACAGACTAAGTTGGGTTAAATAAGTTTCCAGGCGATTATTATTAAACTTACTTCCACGGATAAGTGTATGACCATTGCAATGACAGTTGTTTCAGAATTTAAGTTCAGGGAAGGCCGGGCAGGCGGATAATAGACTACTGTAAAAGCTTCTGCAAACTGGTTACAGAATTGCCTCTGGTTATTATCAACTGACAGTGGAAGAGCTAAATGTATATAAAAGATAATAGTTAGTTGAAAATTGAAAAAAGGAAAAGCTTATTGTTTCTCCTTTCTCTTGTCACAACAAAAGTGGCAAAGTCTTCACTAATCAGAGGAACTGATGTGTTGTGAACGTACAAACTGAGGTTTTTGTGGAGCCTGCGCATTTCCCTTTGTGGGCACAGTGAGAAAGTGAGTGGGCCATGTAACAACCAGGAAACTTTGTGCTTCAGTCCACACATGGAGGCAGGTGGGCTGCGTCTCTCAACAGCTCAGTGCGGAAACTGCTCACAATGAACACCGCACTTCACGCTTTATAAACACACACACACATACATACACACACAGCTACAATGCTGCGCTACAGGCAGAATGTTCTGCATGCCTGTTTCATGATCATACTTCAGTTTTAGGAGCTGTGCAGCTGTGAATTTCCTCAGAAGAGAGAGACCAGTGTGGGATAAAGTGTCAGAAACTATTACATACAAAGAGAAGATACAATTTCTATGGAATAATAAGCAAAGCCATATCAATTCAGAATTTTGTTTTAAATGATTATGCTCATAGTCCAGGTAAGGACTCAGTAACTGCACAGAACAGTGTATGGGCAAAGTTTACAGTCAAGCCTTTAATCTGAAAAGGCCTCATGAATGGAATTCCACCACAGACTTCAGAAGGCTCGGGGAACTGGCCAAGTGTCAGCCAGGGAATAAAACACAAGTGGTTCGGCCGAAGCATGCCAACCCCTTCATGTGTGATTACAAAGATTTACCACCACAACCATGTGCCAGCTTAGAAAAGCTTCAGAATCACATAGCGAAAAAGAAACATCACCTAAGTTGATTTGATTCCAAACTATTTTGTGGGACCACGATGCTGCTAACCCAACGCTCCATCAATACCATCTGGGCTATTGTCTTGGCTGCTGCTGCTGAAGAAGTCAGTCGAAGAGTTCTGTAGCAAATGGCCCAGTAGTCGCTGAATTCATCTAAAATAAGGCCATATTTTAGAAGAGCATGAATTTTGGCTAAAGTGTGGATGTGTGTCAGTATGGGAGAATTACTATTACGAATAAAATGTTTAGTTTTTTACAAGAGGTAATATTCAATTAAGATAATTTATGTTATAGCCAACAATTGACAAATGCATCCCCCCCCCACACATACACACACAAAGACACACACACACACACACACTATCAGTGCTAAAATAAGAGTTGATTTATACTGTACTGTAGAAACCTGAATAGGCAGAAGGAAAGAGAGTATTCGTTACTCTCAACACTGTTATGACCATGCTTACATTAATACAGTACACTACTGTACACTAGGACACTATGATCCCGAGCAGCAACTTGCTGCACATTAATCTTAACACATGAACTTGGGTCAGCTGATCTGTTTACTTCCATGCTGTGGATCCGAGTAGTACTGCAGATTAATGTAACCTTTCATGTTGTTCTGTGGCAGCTAATCGCAGTCACAATGTCATGTCATGCGATACAAAGCCACCCACTCAACCACACACACACTCATACACACAGCCTTTGTTGTGGTCCTCAAAGACTTGCACATACACAGCTCTATGGCAGGAGATTGTTGGCTGGAATTTCCTTTAATGAGCCAATTTGACGCTGAGCTCTTATCTCTAAAGTTGTTTGTGGGTCGACGCACCAGCACGGCCACAGTCATGTTATCTTTTCCAAGAAGCTTTGAGAAAACCAGTTTACACTCACAGTCACAATGTGACCAAAGTCATTCTGCGGTGATTAATCATGGCAGAAGCACATTCGTACCAAAAGGAGATTGGCCTTGTGACTTTGTGAGGAGCTGTATTCCAAAGCAGTTGAGCATGCTGGACAGAGGGGATTTCCCCCTAATTATTAACCTTTAAGAAATTCTGTGAAACATTAGCTGTTTCAGGCAGGCAGAGCTCTGGCATCGCACAATGACCTGGATCTGACGTCTGAAGTGCCAAAGACATAACAGAGCAAAATGGGAATTTGTTAGATTTGACAATATTTGTATATAATCCTATATTCACCAGCATTAAAAAAGATCTTTCAATCAGCTGAATGCATTGCCTAGCTATTAATGATATTGCTTTGGAATTGAGTCAGAACGGATGTATTTCTGTGCATCAGCAATGGGTCATTAATGAAAGTCAATGCTTCACTTCTGCCAAATCAAGCTGGCACAGTGATCTGAAGGGAACTTGGCACAATAGGATAAGTGATATATATATATATGCAATAAAAGATATATGATTTGAAGTTATTGAAGAAATAGAGCTAAGAAGACGCATGTCAACGGTGTCTCTCTGTTCGCTGTCTCGATCCATTCGCTCTCATCAGGTGTGGATCCAGCAGCCTGACAGACAGACTGTGCCCCCCGTGCCAGCAGCTGAACATATATCCATTCAGCCCAAACAGCACGAAACAAACAGAAAACTTTGAATCAACAACCAAAAGTCACAAGTTCCGTTTCTGATCGACTACAGGACACCAACTGGTTCGGAGGTAAGTCAGTAAGTAAGTTGATCGTACCTTCCGAGCTCTTTGCCGGGGATGATGGTGTAGTGGTCGGTGAACGGCTGGTTGTTGATGCTGGTCTGGATCTCCGTCAACAAGCCGCTGGCGCCGCGGCTCGGGCTCGGTTCGGCCGCCGGGCTGTACACGAAGCGGCCCCGGCTCCTCGAGTCCCCGGCGCGGGGACATTCGGGGATCATGGCGCTCAGTTCGTTTGGCTCGGTCCGGGTGAAAACGTGAGCTAACGGCGAACGTTAGCAGACTGACACTCAACTACAAGTTTAAAAACGAGTGGAACGGCAGCGCGACGGGAAAGTATCAAGGCTCCGCAGCTTGGGAGTTAAATCCTCCGCATAGTTGAATGTTGAGATTAATGACGAGAGAGTCCGGCTCATGTTGGATAAACTTCTTCTTCTCTCCTCTTCTTCTTCTCTACTTCTCCTCTTCTTCTCTGTCACAGACCTGCGGCTGCTAGGCTGTCAGTAACCATGGCAGCTCGTGTTGACTGACACGTGCGCTGACCTATAGGATGGAGGACAGTGGAGCGTTGTGTTGGAGGCGGGCCCCGCCTTATTGTTCTGCTGCGTTCCCATTGAAACATGGAGCATTGTTCTCAACGAAACATTCAATAAGTGAATACATGAGTACTTATAAGTATGATTAACTGATATTGCTCTACGCTGGCCAAGAGAGCTCAACACACTACAAATTAAGAAAACAAACACAAATAGAAAAAAACATGCTCATAATAACAAAATTGCTTCGATGACACGTGCTCTGCAAAGTCATGTGACTTTTTACAGCGCACGTTTCATCTAATTGATTAAGTTAATTTCTTAATTTGCAAGTGGCTATTCTATTTGCAATTGTTTTCTTAATTTGCAGTGGGTTGAGCTCTCCTGGCCACCATACAACTCCCTCACTCTCTGTCATAATCAGATCTGCAGGATCCAAATAACAATAATCATCAATTATTAATATAAGTCATAATAATAATACTAATACTAATCATATTGATAACTGGTGCAGCAATTTTATATAGCATAATGACATCAATAAATATCAATCTAATTATTTTATAATAGCAACTAGTCTGACAGAGCTTACATAAGACAGCTACAGCCCTTCCTTATGCTACTGGTTAGCTACAATGCATCTTACACTTATGTAACAATGTGTAGCAAGGTGCATGTGTATGTAATAGATCATTCTTCATGAAAGTTAGTTCAAACAATATTAAAATGACAAAGGAAAAATGTGCTTGATTTGAGGAATTCTATTTTATTATTTTTTATTTATTGCAGCATTATTCCTATCAGTTAAAGGTTCAGTTAGTATAATTTAGTGAACTCTAGTGGTGAAGTTGCATATTGCAGCTGAATACCTTCCACCTCACCCTGTAGTAGCCTTCAGTTGTCATAAGAACTCAAAAGGTGTTAAGTTTGTCAATAAGGACTACGTCCGTAGAGAGGACTTGCTCCAGATGTAAATATGAAGTAATTCAATAAACAGGGGCCATACAAGTGTAAAAAAAAACACAATACGTACAATTTAGATGAAACTCAAAATATGGCTAAAAGTTCCAGCAGAAACAAGTTAGTATGGACTGTTTACCGCTTTTTTAACTAAATGTTAGAAGATCATCCTGCTGAGAGTACAATAACCTTGTGATGAGAACGTTTTGTCTGTTTCCAAGGTCAAGAAAGAACCTTGAGATTTTATTTGACGGTCACACAGAGTTTGAGTCTGTACAATACATACACACAATGGCAGCAAGGTAACAAAGTGACCTTTTTTTATTGAGCTTCATAAACAGTTGTATGGTATGGTGGAGCATGAGCACAGCCTGAGTATTTAGCAACCTGTTCTAAGACAGAGCTGTACTATTCAACAGTATGTACATACAGAATGTGTAATACACTCTCTCTTTCTCTCTCTCAGACACAAATACGGACACACACACACACAGAGAGACACAAACACACACAAATATGCATGCTTCAGTGTCACGTCCCAGTAAATTTGCCATCCATCAATTCATCACATATTCCCTTTGCTAAAATTCCCTTTTGTAAAATAAAAATGAACAAATATATAACTTGAACAGACAGAAATACCAAACTGCTGCTACAATTTGCCACCACTTCACCCCTCTGTATACGCCCAATGATTTATTACTTTTCCAAAAGCTTAATTAAATATTTCTCTGACAGCTTTACTCAGTGCACCTTATGCATCCGTGTTATGGGAGTGTTTTTCCTTGTTCCAGAACAAATACCAGTGTTCAAGATCTACAATGCATGTATTCAACATATAAACCTAATAAGAGCAAGACTTCTTTACATTGTCTTTACATTTTACATCTAATTACATACAAAAACCTCTTATTTTTATGCATTTCATTTGTTGTCAAAATTGCTCGAAGCACAGATTACTTAATGAATACACTTGGCTTTTAAATTCATGGTACAGTAAAATGATCTACCTATATATGTATATATATATATATATATAGCTATGACATTGAAGAAAAATTAGTGAAGGCATTGACAGAACCTTAATAATGCATGTGATGATGCCACCAGTGGCAGTGGTGATTAGAAAAAACAGAGACACTTTGAACTGAATGGAAACGTAGCTTAATGCAGCGCTTAATGTAGCGACAGATGACCAGCTAGTTTAATAAATTATTAAAAAGACACATATTAAAACACAAAGGCTTCGAAAGTGAAGGCAAACTGTTGGACTGATGCTTCTTAAAAACAAGAAATAAAAAAAATAAAATAAAAAAAAACATTCAAGGAAAGCTTCAGGACTTTCCTTCACTTATAATTACAATACAGTATAAATAACAGTACAAAAGATTTGTAGAAAAAAACACTGGGAATGCAACATAATCACAGCCTTGTCCTGTAAGTCGGAGAGATGTGTGGATAAGGCCTCGCCACAGTGTTGCAAATGTTCTCACTGCCAGTACAGTTATAACGGACTCTGATCAAATCTATTCCTAAACTCACAATGTCTACACTTCACATAAACTGTGGTCTGTCCTACTGCAACAATTAAACATGGTTTCCTGCATTTCTGTTGCTTTTGCAGCGCCCCAATTACCCCATATTGATTATTCTCAGAGATTAAGCGAATAAAACACAACAAGAATCGTATCAAGCATCATTCCATTGATCTTGTGAATTCAACTGTTAACAATATAATAAATAAAATAGTATAACATGTGGGGAACAAAAAAGCCTGGAATCTCTATTGAGGATTAGGAGGTGGGTGGCTGAATCTTTAACAGCTTGCAATGGGTTGACAACAGGGCAGCAGGTGGCCAATCTCTTAATTTAGGCCCTATTTGCACTTGACTCATAACTAAACCCCATTGCCAGAATACACCATCTCTGTCGGATGTTTATCTAAAATCTGAGATAATGTTAATTTTCTCCATTCGAGGACAACAATTAAAAAAAATTCTCGCTTTATACAATATCCTGCAAATGTATTGCAAAAACATTGTGTATGTTTTTGCAATAGGTGTGGTACTTATGGCAAATAAGTTCCACACCTATTTGGTGCAAAACTCTGTGGTTAGAGTTTGGCACCAAAGTAACTTCAGCTAAAGACGCAGGGGCAACTCGCATTAATGGACTACAAAGGAATTAAATCAGTCTTTTTTATTTCCCACTTTCTTCCTCATTGCAACTGTCTGTTTTGCTAATAGAGGCTAATTTAGCCTGACGCCTCAGAGATGAGGAGTGAGCTACATGACAGTGGTAAAGTCACTTCTGTTTAACTCCCCACCCGCAGATTGTTTTCATTTTCCAACTAGTCATCTTCAGACCCAGCTGACACTGACACAAGAGACACAACTTGAAGACATTTATCAGACTTCACACAGCTCAACTCCGGAGATTAAAAAGGCTTTGTACAACTGTTTTCACATATGCAGTGGTACCACGCAACACCTGAGAACACTTCAGTGTCAGTTTTCAAATCAGTGGATCTTCCCTTTAAGCTCATTCAATGGTTGCAATGACAAACTGTAACGTATGTTGCTTTGAGAGCTTAAAGCTTTTACACCTTTTACACATCTGGCTAAAATGTGTCAGATTTCAATCCAGCTGTTATGCGTCTGCTTGCATTTTTCTTAGCTTTTTGGGATATTAGATATTTTACATCTGTGCATGAAGACGGATGAAGATGATTCGAGTAAATCCGGTGTCAGAGTTTCTGACAAACCCGAGTGGTGTTTTGAGCGTGACAGGAAAGCCATGTGAACACCAGGGGGAACATGCTAACAGTTTTCAAATGGAACCAATGAAAATTGTGAACTCAGGACCTGTCTGATATGAAGTATCAAATATGAAATTCACCGGCCACATATGAAGCAGTAAGTAACTGAGGCACAGTTTCATTACTGGACAAGAGATGTAGACAGAGGGTCAGGAATGTGGAGGGAACGCTGTAGTCAGTCACTGTCCTAAAGAATATGGCAGACTGTGAAACAGACTTATGTTGCAGTCTATTAACTATTGCATATAGTGCACTGGTTCATCCAAGGGCCCCTGTCCACACGAGAAGTTTATAGCAGAACAGCTTTATCGGTTAAGGATCCCGATCCGAAGAAGCCCTTGAAGACCCACATGCTGCTTTGCACTAGCTCCCTTGTTTGAGACAGTAAAGGTTCAGATGTCGGAGTACCTGCTCGGTGAACAGAGCAACACCCTGGTACACAGACAGAGAGGTTCATCAGTGGAAGACCTGAATAAGAGTACAATAAGCTCCCATTCAAACAGCAGGACCAGAGATGCTGACAGATGAAGCACCGTTCTGGCCAACAGGAGTCATAAAAAGTCCCCTTCATCCAGTTGGAGTAGACAGGTGCATTATTTTTAGTCAAGGACTCATGAACTACCTGTTTTGCTAATAGACTTGCAGAGCCAGACGGCTAGGAGAGACTGTTGGAAGTTCTTTCTGAATCTGCAATTCTTAACTGAAGGATGTTTGTAGTATGAAGTATTCCTCTATTACTCTGTTCCTAATTCCAGTGGGCCAGACCATTCCTGGTTCTTTCTTACAGCACTTCTCCGGTGTCACCGCTCCATACTGAGTTGTTTGCTGAAGAAAAGCACGGACTTTCAAATGATTGACATTGAATTGTCATGGTTAACTAAGAGGATAACAACTTAATGTGCATTGATGGGTGAACTGTTTCCTACATTGAAGTATCCCTTCCATGGTCCACTGGTCCTTCCAAGTTGATTATTCTGGTAATTTTATCCAAATCCTATAGTTCTGTTTTGGGCTGTATTTTATTTTGACACATGCTGTTGTCTGTAGCTGAGGACATCACAGGCGTGTAGTTGTTATACTTATTTATTGTCCAATGTGAATCTGCTTTGTTAAGTGCATGAGCAATTGGTGCCCTTACAGCGTAGTGGCCACACGGACCAGCGTGGACAAGTCAATGCTAACATATTTTTTTGGGGGGGGACACGGACGCCTGCACAGTGGACCCTTGCATTCATGTGGATAGGGAAAGAGTTACACCAGCCTTCTAGTGGTCTGAATAATTTGTTTGTTTTCCAAATGCCTTCTGCTAAAGTCAATGTGCAGTGACTACTTCTTAGAATGAAGCAAACAAACAAGGTCTATATAATTTAAGCATCTTTACACTAGTTCTAATTATAGATTTGTTTGTCAAGCTCTACCTGAGGCCTTGCTACATTGCATTTCTTTGACCGAGAATTTCTTAAGGTCCCAGTCCGAGATCCTATTGAACTGTCACAGTGCAGATCCTGGTTGGCTCTCCAGATTAAAACCCAAAGATGATTGTTCATTTTGCTGCTACACTTCTGCATTATACTCTGAACTACTTTTTTACTGAACATTTATAGATTATCTGAATGGATGAGTAAATAATTTGCTATTATCAGAATTATATTCGAGCAGCAAACCACCTGAGAATTTGTGTGCAGGACTAGCATTCAAGTTTGAATTCACAAAGAAGATTTACAAATTTCGGCGTCACCATTTGAAGGATTCACATGATGCAAATCTTGTTAAACAAAATTTTTCCTCAGCAGACAACATTTTCCAAGTAAAAGTGTAATTTTACTTCTCCAACCCTCATTCGGTGTCTAACATGCTTCAATTTAAGCTTCTCTTGTCTTTATACCGTTTGTTTGTCTTTCTGATTCTATTCATTTGTTTCTTTGTCTTTTTCTGTATTAGCATTTTCTATCTTTTATTACTTATGATTTATTACTTAAATATTTTTTAAATTTCAAACCAGGCATATCACTGTTTTTCTTACTTTGTACACATTTGTCTTTATTTGCTTTTGTTATGATCTATATAAATATTTGTATCATTGGATGGATTATGCATTTTGGGGCATGCAACTATAAATTATCTTGAATCCATCTTGTTTACCCTTTCTTTATGTATACATGTACCGCCAATATCAGTAGTTTCATATTATCCGGTCTTAATGATTAATATAAAAATAACTCTCGACCTTCTGTAGTGTACTAAGTGCTGGGTGCTGTCATAAACATCCGCATAGCTAAGTGAAAGATTTCACCACATGGTACCGTGACGTTGACATACATACATCCACACGACCAAAACCTCTTTGTTCAGTACAATCCAGGTATCTGTACCACATGAGCCAATCAGAGCCGGAGCTTTTTCCTTCGCAGTGTGGCCCTGCCAGGTGTGACACCCGGACGGATGCAGTGTTGATTCCTCATTTCTGTCTGTTTCACTCCAGGCCAAATGTGCTGGTTTCCTCCACAGCGATTAGCAGTTTTTCATACAGCATGGTGTATGAAGGGTATGGAGGCAGGTCCAGGCGGTTAAAACAGGTATGAGCCCTAAGAAAGAGAGAGTGAGAAAGAGAGAGAGAGGGGTTCAGAGTCATGGCTTGAAGGCAAAACCTGGAGCTCAAATCACAATTTAAGTTATTCAAATTATATGTTTCCAATGTACAGGTGCAAACATTTATAGTTTTTTCGAATTGCAAATAGGTTATTTCAGAACAGTATAATTTAACGTGGCTCAATAATATAAACAAACATGAGGTACTGGTCACACTAGACCAAGCAGCGCAAAGACTGAACTAATCAAGCTTTGTATTTGGTTTTCTCATTCATTCCTTTTTTAATGTGAAAGAAAAAGATTTTAGTTTTTTATGTCTTTGTCTTGCACATATTAAGTACCCAGAAGGAGATTTTACACTCAGATGCTTCCATAACAACACATACATCTCTAGAGTGTTATTATGAGGGGTGGTGCAGACTGCAGGAGACAGGACATGATGTATTAATTCCTCTGCGGGGATCTAATGTCTTCGTTTACATCACATTTGCCCACATCACAAACTCTTGAATCTCGTCTTTCCAAGTTCAGCGTCTTCATGACTGGGTCCTCTTTTTCATCCTGAGATATTAATGTTCTTTCAGATCTTTACAGCTTTGCATCTGTGGTGTGTTGGAAACATCATTAACATGCCAGTCCATTTGCCACACGCTCAAACTGTGGCCCTTCTCTGCAGTGAAATGTGAACCCAGCTCTCTCTTTCTGCTGAGCGCTCTCACATTTTAACTGCTGATTACCTAATGAATGCCCTGCAGTAAGGTCAGAGGAACACGCCTCGAACAATATCACATCTACTTACACTGCAGAGGAGGGAAAAAAAAACTAAACAGCTCTTCTGCTGAGTCGGTGGATTGTTTGTGTACTGATATGGGCAATGCCAGAGCATTTATATAATGCTCCAAGCGTCAGTTATGCAGTACTGTATACCAAACACAAAAGTGCTAGTGCAGTCTTATTATTTCAACAGTTTCCCTGCATGTGTGAGTCAAGGGAACATGCTGTGGTCCAAAGTGTAAAAAAAAACAGCACAGGACCTTTGGGGACAAAAGTCCAAACAGTGCAGCTCATTGATGTCCTTTAATGCATTTTAGATAAGATAATAATAATAAGTAATTTAGAGCCGTTTTTAGACATGACCTCCAGAGGTTGTCTGGAGAATTGGGTCCAGACTTTCTGCTGAGGTTGTCTTTAACACATGCAGCAGGAGATTCTCAGCACAACAATACAGAATCTCCAGAATGCTAAGGTGAGGGGTGGTAGAGCATGTGGACGCAGGATGTAACATAGGTTGTTACGTATGTTTTCATTTACAAAAAATCATTACCAGCATCGACTCTTATCACCAAAGGCTCTCCTGACATCTTTGTCAGTGTCTTATACATGTCATGCAGGCACCAATGGTTTTATCCACAGATATTTTTTTCTTTTAGTTTTTCATATCCAGAGGATCTACTGAGCTCAGCAGCTTTGAATATCAATAGTTTAAACCTTTACGATACAGGGAAGTATTTCCTCATTACACACACAAAACATTTCCACGACATGTGGCCCCTTATAAACTGATGCTGTGCTGTGAGTGAACCTTCCACCTCGCTTGTAGCACCTATTTGATATACAAGATGAGCAGATCAGGCAGAAGAGTGTGAACATGGCTTTGAAGTAGGGCTGCATAGTTATCAAAAATGTACTGTCATCACAATATCAACATGCGTGATATACTTATTGCAAAAGACAGCTTGAACTGCAATGAATGGTGTTCCATGAGCCATTCATTTACGCTCTGCGTGTCAATATATTTTGCCAATCAGATGTAGCCCTACTGACCTGGATAATAAATTAAAGGTATTGACGGGCATGTCCAGGTTTTTTTCTTCATAGAGAATTGTAAGAAGCCTAGGGCAAAATTCTATTACTTTAACATCATATACTTAATCTTTTGTTTATTTATTGCAAGTCATATCCATTTAACAACGTTATTGCATATCGCATGTTTTTACTAATATTGTGCAGCCCTTCTTTGTAGGAACCAAAGTAAGATACCTGGGTAATGATGTGACTTTGCCCCACTTCTCGATGCAGAAGCGTCGCAGGCCGTTGGATCCCCGCAGGGCGGCAAAGCCTTCATAGGGCACGCTGGACGTCCCTGTGACGAACTGCAGCAGGCGCAGGCGCTGCTCATTGTTGAAGCGCTCCACGGCGGCCCAGAACCAGCGCATCACTATGTGACCATCATGGTAACCTGGTTAAAGGGGGTCAGGAAGTTAACATTGACTTTACCCAGACAAGTTTTTAATTTCTATACGCATTTCTCTATCAATGTATACTGTAGTGTACATGATAAAAACAAGTAATTTGTAATTAGATTTGACTTATAACTTTGCTCTCTGTACTTGCATCCAATTACTCGGACCAGACATTTTACGAACTTAATTCAAACGATGGCGCTTCTGTTGACCAATCAGTATCCAGTTTTGTAAAGGTTGGCTCACAATATACTTGTGAACTGGACACTTTACTACTCTAACTTTACAGGAGAGCTGACAGAGAGAGCTCATCATGATGTGACTTTTTTTCTTCATGTAATAGTTTGGACATTGTTGGTCTTGTTGAGAGTAAGATGAGAAGATTCACATGGGTTACACATCTGTACAGTGACACATAGAGACAGAAAACAGAGGCAGGCAGCGAGCCTACATCAAATCCTCTACCAGCATCTACACAGTCCACTGCTTAAACATCTTATTATTTATGCTAAGCTAATGCGTAATGGCTACTTGCTGAATCCACATTCATCCAAGTGTCCTCAGGCAGTGTGTGATTTATGTGTGGTAGAGAAAGTGCTGCACATAGATACAGTATGAATGGTAGTGTGAATGGTTGAATGGCACAAACTGTACTCGAAAAACACTTTGAGTGGTCAGCAAGAGGAGAAAAAAATGATATAAATACAGACCATTACCAAACACACTACATCAACAACTGGTGAGACTCAAATCCAGATTCAGATGCTGTCAGGCCTTTCAGGGACCTTGCACCTGATCGAAGTGACGTCCACATACGTATTTGTATATTTATAATACTGGTCAGACTTTTTCCTACCTTAATTATATCTACAAGGTCTTGTTTTGTCTTAGCTGGTCAAATTCAACCTATTGTTCAGAATCACACTGAGAAATTGAAATAATTGTTTCTGATGTCACACAAACATACCTCCTCTGTACTCTGTGTTGCTTCTCCAATCACAGAGGTCGATCTCAACTGTCCCGGCAATAACCAGCTCCAGCTCCCGTGCATCGAATACGGACACCAGCCTGGAGTCAACCACCTGGGACAAAGACAAGTACACGTTTCAGTGTGTGATTGCATTCATGTGCACATTTTCTAGTGATATAGTCAGAGGACAGTTCTAAATGAACAAAAAATATTACACAGCATGGCGTAATTTGTTGGAATTTGTTTCAAAACGGATTCCTCCAGCTGGCACCAGTTGGCCTTTGATCTTATTGCTGTTTTAATAAATGAGAGACAATAGTTTCCTAACTTATCTTTATCTTTCAGTGTTTGTAAACTCATTTAATGCCGTTCTTGACATCTGAGAATTGTTCACCTCATAGAAGCCTCTGACCAAGGCCTCAGTCTGCTGCACCACCCCTCTCTCCACTCTCCACTTGGCCATTCGCTCTATGTAATCCTTCTTGTTCTTCTCCGTCACCTGCAGGTTGGAGCCGCCTGACTTCAACTCCCGTTCCGTTACCTAGCAAAACAGCAGGGGTCGAGTTGACGAGTGAGTTATCATAGCGGTATAGTGAAAGTTTGCTACTCATGAGAAATACATGTAAAACAGCACTTTGAGCATCATACAGAAATGAAAGAGCTACATGCAGAACAGACAATTTGCACATGAGGCAGGGTTTGAGCTGACACACACACACACACACACACACACACACACACAGAAGCTGACCTGGCCAAAAACTTCCTCGTTGACAGTGAAGGTGAGGTCCAGGATATCGGTGATGTCGTTGTCTTTCATCCATTGCAGAGACTGGTGGAACTCCTCGTCCAGATACTCCAGATCCGATAAGTCTGTCGGCCTGTAGGACACAAACACACACACGCAGGTCACACATGTGATGCACAAAACTTTTTTACATACAAATATATATATATAAAGCTTTAGATTGCAACTTGAGTGAAGAAACCTGCAGATTTGTCTCACTCCTATATTACAGTGTAATCTATTACCAAGTAACAGTAATAAAAGATTAACCTCTGTGATAGCATGACTCTAACCAAAAACATCCCATAAAGACCTCAACCTTTGCAAAGAAACAGTCATCTAAACCATCACATTCTGAAACTGTGAACTTTATCACTTGTGAATGACATTTTAATTAATGAACACTGGATGCTGAAAACAGTCTTCCTACTTTCCAACTCTATACAAAGATTTAATGATATCCCCTTTATTACATTTACTTATACTGATTTGAACCCTGAAACCTGAATAAGTTGACGTATGAAAAATGCTGTATTTATTGTCTGTGAATATGTGTGTGTGTGTGTGTGTGTGTACTAACAGTCTGAGCAGGGCCTTGTAGAAAGGTCTGGTGAAGAAAGCATCCAGCAGGTACTGATGAATCAAAGCAAGGCCCAGGATACGACCGCTGAAACGGAACCTGGACAAACACACACACACACACACACAGACACACACACACACACACACACACACACACAAACACGCAGATGCAGACACACATACGGAAATATGCATGCAATCAGTAATGTGTCACATGACGGTTATAATCCATCACACTTCCAAACATTTCTCTCTCACAGGTAAAGAAGAACAGTTGCATCATCCATTGTAATCATGGCATGTATCATTAATAGAGAAACCATAACTTAACCCTCAAACATTAAAACAATATACTTTTATCAACATAGATGAAAAACATTTCAGTCACATGTTTCCTTATTAGAACACTGCTCATAGATAACTGTGTGTGTGTGTGTGTGCTGTGTGTGTGTGTGTCGTGTGTGTGTGTGTGTGTGTGTGTGTTAACTTGGCTGCTCACCATTCCAGATGGTTCTCGACAAACGCCGACATGGGGCTGATCTGAACAGTATAAGTGTCGTTGGCTGAGTATTCAAACAGGCCATAATACGGATTAAACATCTCCTGAGACAAGAGGAAGAAGAACTCTCTGGATGGACCGCTGTAATCTAACCTGGAGAGATGGGAAGACAGGAGGACGCATTTTTATATATTCAGTTCATAGAGCATTTGGACATAAAAAACTGATAATTTAGCCTTGTTTTTAACTAATAAGAGTATATTTTTTATTAAAACAGGCTACACAATATCGAAAGCAGCAGGCAGGGATTTCTATACTATGGATTTTGCTCTGACATTTCATATTTCCCAAAGCAATAATTCTAAAAGCCTTTTTCATTCAAACTTACTCACTGATGAAGGACACAACTATAGCAATTCACATTCAAGAATATTTTCTTAGTTTAAACAATGATCTATTGCTTAATCTATTCAAAGACAAAGCACAGAAACATTTTAGCCAATTAATAACATAAAAAGGTTTATTTCATAATCGGTGTCACTAATATGTACGTTCTCTGGTTGGTAAACAATGCTGAATTAGATGCTAAAAGTGAAATGTGCGTACAAAACTTAGTTTGGAACAGCATCAACATTGGAAATAGGCCAATCCCAAGCTGAGAAATGATTTGCGCGACATTAACTCTTGATCCTTGCACACAGCTTAACTGCAGTCATGGGGCAATAAGCAAAAATGCCTTTCATTCTTCTCTCTAATCTCCTTCATTCCTTATTGTTGTAAATGTGTTTACATTTATTAGAGTCAGCAGATATGTATGTTATCTAGTTAAACACACTAGTGATCAGTCTGGCCTAACAGATCGTGTTTAACCTTTCATTTGTTGTGTAGCTTGTGCATGTGTGAGTTTATCTGTTCTCTATAGTTTTGCTCCTTGTGGTCTTGCATTAAAAAGAAACCATCTGATAAATGGATTTCTTCCTTTGTGTATTAGTTTGTGTATCAAGTCGTATGAGTCAGTAGTGCCTCTGTTTCATTGTTTCTATTTATTAAGGCTTCTCTGACACTTCTCTGAGTTCTCAACAGCTACTTTCAGCATACACTGAACTTCAGAGTACTTGTGGACATTCTCCGGAGGGCCTGCATGTGAGAACACAAATGTATGTGTGACAGACTCCAGACTTCTCCGGAGTGCATGTCTGAAAATGGCTTTAATACTTGCAACATCAGAAAAATGTGGACTTATTGCAGCACAATACATGTAGCTGTTACATCACTGGTCATGTGTATGTGTGTGTGTCTCACCCCTCCTCCCCCAGGAAGGTGACGTAGAGTTTGTTCCGCTGCAGCTCTTTGCGGGAGTACGCCATGACCTGGTTAAAAGTTCCTTCCAGTAGGTGTTCTCTCCTGATCAGCAACCTGCAACAACCCCAACAGGCCACACATCACAATATAACTACATGTACTTTAAAAACATTGAGGTTACAAGTTCCCTCTATACAACCACATCAAAACGTCTGACCACTCACCAAAAGTCTTTAACATATTTCAATAGGTTGGATTGTTCATTTCTCAATTATTTAACAACTGAATTTATCAATTATATCATGTTATTTATGTTAAAATTCCATTTCAATCCCATTTCTACAGAGCCAGGAAATCTGGTAGATATTTACATGAAGTATTTCAGTTTAAATTGAAGCCACATGTTGTGGCACTGTATCTATGGCATCAACGGCTAACTGACAACTAACTCACATGATAGATGTATAAAATAATGTAACATGACATCTGCTTTAAGTGTCATAGTTTAATGGGAGTACTTGATAAAGCAGTATTATCGCTGTCAGTTATTTCATCTGTGTAATTTACAACCAGTCTTACTTAATTTTGCCTGGTCCTTGGCCGTAGCCCTTTGCTTCTAATTTCCTGTAGAAGTTTCTCAGTTTGGCTTCAAAGTCTCTGCGGTACGGAGCTGGAGCCCTGGCCCTCTGTAAGCCTACACACACAGACACACACAAGTACACAGATTCAAATAATTTCATTAATTTATACAACTAATATTTTTATATAACTTGACGTATTATACTATTTCTAATATAATATATTGGAGGTTGAAATGATAAAGCCTCCATGTGCTGAATATTTAATGAATATAGATGTAAAGAGCTGAATACACATTCAAAAGCATTTTGACCATTTTAAATATATAAAAATAACTTAAAAGGAACTTTAACTTAAATTGTTTTTAATGATACAATACTTCATCACAAAGATTTTGTAGCAAAAATAAGCCGGCTTTCCTCATTGTACAGCATCTGCAGCAGAATAAGTCCTGACACTCAGTGGACATCAACCAGTTTAAAAGCTGAACACACCAACTGTGTTGAATCATTTTACAAAATAGTGTGAACACAAAATATACGAAATACACAAATCACATAAACACCTGATGAAACCCTGGATTATTTCACTCTAACAT
Organism: Pseudopleuronectes americanus; assembly: GCA_038501795.1. Classification (NCBI taxonomy): domain Eukaryota; kingdom Metazoa; phylum Chordata; class Actinopteri; order Pleuronectiformes; family Pleuronectidae; genus Pseudopleuronectes; species Pseudopleuronectes americanus. The sequence continues at coordinate 15,341,965 of CM076736.1, read as the reverse complement.
AGAGGAGCATAAAGCAACACTATATAACTTCTACTGCACAACAGCGTCCTCAGCAGCCACACTTGGTCAGAGGGATTAAATGATATTCATGTAGAGAAAAAACAAAGCCTATGATTCTGTTGACAGCAGCTCTAACTGTGTAGTCCCACTGAATTGAAACATAACTGATATTATCAGAAATATCATTAATATATAGATAAAATCAAAGCGGAACCCAGTGGAACACCCAACATATTCATGGTAATAGACAAAGCATCCCAGACTTCTTAGTCATTTTAACTGATCTACACTTTGGCATTACTCATCAACTCATGGGTCTGATTCTGGACATTTATGCCACAAGTAATCAGGCACCTCTCACTGGAGATTGTAACCCTTCACCAAAGTTGCATAGTGAAGGAACAGGTATTCGTGGTGAGGAGTGGGAATGAAAGTGGCCCCATTCTACCTAATTCAAGTCAGATTGCATCAATCTAATATAAATTGTGAGGCAAATAATCCAAGGGGTGTCATGGTAGACCAAGGTGAGAATCTGCTGATCATGTAGTCATGGTGACGGGTTTAATGTTTTAAGCCTGGTCCCGATCTTTACATTGCCTTTCATATTTCAAAAGTCAATACGAATGGACTGACCCGACGATGGATCGCTCTCACAGTGAGACTGATTGATATGGAGCAGTTCAGCTCAACACTTCTTACTCTGTTTCCAGGTCATCTTTCAACAGAGGCTAAACACAACTAACGAATGACGCACAATTACGAGCCAGGATTCCCTGCTGTGACCCAGTTTCCCTTTATAGAACCTTCCATCAATGGAATATACACAAACACACAGATACACGCACACACACACACACACACACAAACACACACTTGTGGCCCAATAGTGGAGCTCATTATGATAACATAATTGGACTCTAATGCAGCACAGCACGCTCGGTCAAACAGCAGTGATTGTTATTGTGGGGTTTCGGTGAGTGTTTGAACTCAAATAGTAAACTAGAGTAGAAAGCATCTCGCACTGTCAACAGGCCTCAAGAGGGTATCAGCGTCATAGTAGATAAAGGATGTGTCTTCACGTCCTTACAGCTAACCACTGATTTAAACTTATTTAAACTGCTCAAGGAAGTAAATATATACAATTTTCTCCATATATATAGTACAACAAAAAATGCTGTGGTGGCAGGAAAAACACATTTGTGCTGTACACTCTTCTGAAAGTTCGCAAACTCATATTAAGCCTTTTGAAGACGTTTCTAATAGCAACTGGATCACAATCTACAGCCTGTTTTACAGTCATACCACTCAACAGTGAAGATGTGCTTGACACCTGTGAACTCAAGACATTTGTAACCGTCCACCTACCGGGAGAGTTCTGTGGTGAGGAGACGGGAGAGCAGCGAGGAGAGAAGCTGAAGCCGGGGTGGATGGGGTGAGGTGGAATATAGGACATGATTTCCTCTTCACATAAACTGCACAAACAGACAGAACAGCAGATAAGACAGCACATAGGACCCGAGTGTACGTTGAAGGTGTTATTTTCAGTCATTCGTGAAGATAATACTGTGAAGAACCAAGATGTTAGGCTGGTTTCAGTTGAAGTCAATGAGGTTCTTTACCTCAACAGAATGACCAGGTCTGCATCAGATGACAGCTTCTCCACCCCCTGGGTCCCCTCTGTCCGAATGTAGTGGATCTTCTCCCTGAACAATCGTCAAAACAAGAGTCCAATTCAATCTCTTGTTCATACCGGTAGCCATTTGAGGTACTGCAGTCCACGTTCGCGGAGTTATTGATGTAATCATACTCATGGAGGTAAATTTAAACTTAATTAATGGTCAAACATCATATCAATGAAGGTTTAATCATCCTCAGTCTGTCTTTCCAGTAGATTAGAGAGCACAGTCCCACTGCTGGTGAGAACTGTCAAATCATACTGACCATAATTCTTCCATGACATCAATGCAGCATGATCCTCCAAGCCTGGCACATTTCATTTGCAAAGGTACTTTAGAAAAATCCCTGAGGTACACTTCAGAAATGAAACTCAGTGACCGATGTGTTTGTATTAATTTTGTGGGCAGCACTGACCAAAGGTTAGAGAGGCTCTGTGGTTGGATCGTGGACTGGGCAGGAAAAGCAAGGCAGGAAATTTGCTCCAGTGACGAACAGACAAAACTGTATTTGTTCTGGGAAACCTTCAGGTCTCAATGTGTGTCTGAGTGTGAACAGTGCATTCATGAATGAAGTGATGCATTTCTGTTTGCTTGATTTTTTTCTGTTTGAAAAGAAAGCAACTTAGACAAATGGACAAAAACAAAATGGATAAAAGCACCTTGAGGGTTGACTAGACGAAGAGTATCTTATGAGGTCTTATGCCATGTTTACACTACATGACTTGTCTGACATGGCGACAATCTCTCAGACTACTGTTTCCAGAAATTGAGCCTCATCATTAGTCCCTTTATCTTGACAAAATGAAACAAACCATAGGTATGAAAGTGACAAATTATACAATTATACAAACAGTTGGAGAAGCCATGTAGATTGTTGCACACAAAGCTGGATTCATTTCATGAGGTGCATACTACATCATCTCTAACCAATGTGACGAGCAAAATCTATCTTTCTAAAAGCGGTGGAGGAGCAACATGGACACAGCTATGGCTGCAGCTCTCTCTGTCTCCCTCTGTAAGTTGTATTTACAACCAGGAGAAAGGAAACACAGACAGACTCAGAAACTGATATGTTCTGACCTTCTGAAAATGTAGTAACTGATTGAAAATTTGTATCATTATTGTTAAAACCTTCTATGGATATTGTGGTTATCTTGTCATTGTGACTTGTTTTGGCCACAATATGATGACTGACTGACAGAGGGAGCAGCAGTAATAATGCACTTTGTATTCACTGCACAGCAATGAACACAGCCTGAGCAAACACAGAGGAAATAATTGATTCTCTAAAGTGGACTGGAAGAATCACGTTTTCTTTAGATAAATGTGTTTCTCTGAGGGGAAAGGGTTGTGGTGGAGGAATTCTCACTACAAAGATATGTACAGTGAATATAAATCCAACAGGTCATTATTTCTAAGTCAGTTCTTACCTGAGTGCGTGGTTTCTGCTCAGGCTGGGCTGTCGCTCCTGCAACATTTCAAAAATGTTTGGCTGTCGGAGGAATGCAACGATCTTGTCATTGTAAGCTGAGAAGTGAGAGAGAGACAGAGACGTCAACACAGCCTGAATATAAAACAATGTCATCAGAAAGAATAGTTACAATGATCCAGATTAATAATGGCGTGTTATGTCAGTGCCTACTTGGAGGGGTCAGTGGTGAGTCAGTGTGATGCTGGCTTCTTATTGCGGCTACCAGACTGTTTCCTGGCCGGGCCATCAGAGAAGCCACCCGACTCCTGGACACATCGGAGGCCTGAGGACAAACAGGAGCAGGAAACAGAAGGTGGTGAAATAGAGACACAGAGCACACCACCTAAACAAAAAGTTTCATGTTGCCATAGACTTTGTGATATACATAAAAAACATTATGATTCTAGACTCAGTTATAAGGAGCATCTATTTTATATGCTCTGATACTGGTGGAGCTGACGGTGCCATAAGAGGAGAAGTTGGAGGTAACCCGTTAAAGGAAGAGGGTACATTTGCAGACCAGAGTGCAGGGAAGGTGGATGGAACACAAAACTCTGTCCGGGGGCGATCGGTACAAGAGGCTTTGTTGGTAGCTCAACACTACAACCGCTCAGAGACCTTAGACTACAGGGCAAGGAGCTACACAGACCCTTTAAGGAGCTATCACAAGAGGCAGAGAAGGCCAGTGTTTGGCTACGGCTAAGAAGGCCAGACAAGATTTGAGGAGCGACCATCTCCTGAGAAAGTTTAGCTGCTCTGAGTGTCACAGAGATGCACTTCCACGGCATGAGGAGATATTCGGGGTTAAGATCTATGAAATATCTGGCTAGCTGATGACCCAGCAGCCAGTGGACATCAGTGGAGGTGCGGCAGGTTAACTTTAGTCCTGAAAATAATTAACATGAAAAAGTGAAAAGCCACATTGAGCAAGCTTTGATTGGAGACTAGGATATTCCAGAGTGGAGCTGAGAGTCACGGACAGGTTGGGGAAGAAATTATCGAGAGAAGGGCCAACACATTGATTGTTTAAGTCTTTTCTTTTCCTTTTTTTAATGGCGGCAAGACAACCAACCTAGAACAGCAGCAAACTGAAGATACTATAAAAGCATCCCAATCATAAAGGTGAAGTAAAATGTTCACCAGCAAATATTTTTCCAACATCATTTCAAGCTGCATCTCCCACTACTTGAACAGTGCTGCTCTTTAACAAAGGACAGGACATAGGCAGACTGTATGAAGTTGACGTGTAGGTACCTCCCCTGCGCTGTAGCTGCGTAGTCGCTGTAGGTGCTGCCTGTGGGCGAGGGGGCCCGGCAGCCGGCCATTCTGCAGAGGGATCCGAGGGTCAATGAAGGTCGTTGCTCGACTGTTGTGGTCCACGAAGAAAGACTGAGGAGCCGGGAGAAAAATTGTGGATTGGAATGATTTAATAACAGAACGTGAAGGAAAATATGAATTTTAAAATTATCTCTCCATATACAAATGATTCTATGAGTAAAGGACAAAAGGACATTAAACTACACTATTATCCTCTAACATCACCAGTACATTCCATTTGAGAGTGCATGTTGCTGGATTCATATTGTGGTCTGTAATTTCGGTTGCACATTGAAACTTTGTGGATTTTGTAGTAACTGACCTTCTCTGGTGGTTATGCAGCTTAAAGCAACACAGAGAAACAGCTGCACACGAACACAGTCAAGTGTTCTGTCCTTGATCTGTTTCGCTTGGTTAGCTTCACCCTGCTGACGATCAGGTATCAACCTCCATCCCCTCCTGCGGATCAATTCAAACGTCTTCTACATGTGTGTGCAATGTGATACCTTGCCCTGGGGGTCGGTCTTGATCTCCCAGCCCCTCGGCAGCTCCATCTGCATGTCTGCGAACTTGTTGAGGAAAACCACCAGGTCCCGGTTGTGTTGGTACCGCTCAAAGTTCCTGGCATCGCGGCGCACCTTCAGGATCATGTGTTTCACGCAGCTGCTGCTGGTGAACATCCTGTAGGCTGCCTGGAAAAACAGGTTTACTTTGTGAGATTTACGAGGGAAAGATGGTGCAAGTACCTAGCCAAGAAGGTTAGCCTCATTGTCAGACTGACTACACAACGTCTGTTCGTAAACTTTTGTTTGGCACAATTTTAAACGGTATTTTATTTAGAAACCAACAGACGCATGCTACATGCTGCTAACATTGCAGCATTATAGTATGTAGAGACTTCTCTAGTTTTGCCTTGTATATGTTGTGTGCAGATGTTGTGTGTGGATAAGGTTGTCTCCAAAGGTTGGCTCCATGGAGCGGTCTTCACTGGCCGACCTATCTCAGGATTCATTGCACTTCAGTGACAAATCATTTTGGACTGTTTAGGGCTTAAGAGTTGCTTTAAGGTGAGGCTTAGGATGAGTGTCCTCACGAAGAGAGGAGTACAAGAATGGTTATGTGTCTGTGTTTACTACTCACATAGTTACTATGCAACATAGTGAAGAATTCCGGGTGTGTGATGAACTTGACAGCAGGGGATTGGAGGAGATGGCTGATCTTCTGGTGATTGACAGGGGAGGAGGGGCCTGCAGACAGATAACATTAATATAATGATTATGATTTATTATCTATATATACTCAGAACCAATCAACAGTCCCACAAATGAACTCTCAGTGCAGTTGGTATGTTGCGTCCAGACAACGGGACTTTAACATGCAAGGAGGACCGGTAGTGTACCTGTTGGAGGAGAGTCAGAATCAGTCTCTGTGCTGCTGCTCCTCTCCAACCTCTGACTGCCTCCCTCCTCCTCTGTGGCCATCGTCCTCTGGATGTTCTGGTACCTGCACAGATGAAACAAGTGCATGTGTTTGGTTTAGGAGGTACTGCTGAGTTCTAAAAGTGTATCTGCACCTTTCACATTTCACTATGTTAATACCTGCTCAATACTACTTGTACTCAAATGACCATTTATTATATTGATGTTGATCTATTGCATATTTTCTAAGCCCAAATATTTTTGAAGCCTTGCTGCACTATTTCCACATATATTGCAAAATATAGTTGTAGTTCCATCTCCAGTCACAAGATGTCAGCCTAACCCCACTACATGACCTGTATTATTCTCTTCCCTCTGACAACACTTCCTCCTTCATATACAGATCAACATTGAACAATGTATCAATAAGGCATTTTGGTATTTTCCATTAAGGTGAGTTTTCTTGTTATGGTGTGCAGTGTACATTTTTCTGTACATAGCACTGGAATTAAACATACAAAATTCACAAGTTTAGCATTTTAGAAGGACAAATATTTTATCATTCATGGGTGTTTTAATATTTAATATAGAATAATAATAGCAAAGAAAATGGGTTAGGGTTAGGGATTAGGGTTAGGGCCAATTTTAAGCCGCTTATTGTTGCCAAGATGACTTCTTCTTAATCATGCTATAAAACAACAATCATTTTAAGAGGTCAAAATAGCCTAACACATTTGTATAGTGTTGTCAAATTGAGTTTTATGATGATGAATGGTCATCTTATCCTGTTAATTTATGACATGTTCTTGTTATTACTCAAAATCTATTTGCTTCTCTTTGTAACATGAGAAACTACTATGCTGTCATAAAATGAAACAACCAGGATCAGTTATTAGAATCAATCCCAATTCATATTCTCTAAATGATAAAGAAAGGAGCATCAATTATCTCCTTCAGCATAGGAAAACATCCTTTATGAAAGGAAAGGAGAAAATACCGCCCTACAATTCTATGTGGCAACAACATTTAAAGTGTAGCACACCCTCAGAACAGCTGTTTTATTCTCCTGACACAATCAGGAACTGATTCTCACATGGTCGTCTGATTTCTTCTCAGTCACATCTGTCCATTGAACAACAAGCTGATTGAATTTAAAGCAATATCGTCATCAGACCCAAATACTTTTTTTATACAAGGTTTTCGCCACATATATTCCTCACATTATTATGTCATTTCAACATTTCAGTCATGTGCATTTTATTTTCATTTTCAATTAAATCTTCTTTTTTTCCTCTGTGAGTAACTGATAAGTATCTCTCTTTCTCTCTCTCTGCACTCTCTCTCTGTCTCTCCCCTGAGTCTGACCTCCTGTTGAGTTGCTCCATCTGCTGGGTGGACCCTGAGCGAGGGATGCCATGGTTACACTTGCCGCTGTTGCTCGGCCTCTGCCAGGTTGTAGTGCGGTTGACGTGGTCCACATAGAAAACTCTGCCATGGCTGTCGATGCGAGCTTCCCAGTCTGTGGCAGCAGAGAGGGTGAGGAGGGGTTAACAGGGAGAAATTGCTCTTATGTATCACTGTTCAGAATGTGGCACATCTCAGATTAACCGGATGAAAACAAAATCCTTATGAATATCATTAACCCCAATGACAAATGAAGAGAAGCTCCACAACTCAGTAGAACCTTGTGGTAATAAACAAAGGTGACATTACCTGGTTGCTGCCTATATTCACATTGCTTTGTAGTTGTTGTTGTTTTCTGTACATAAAAAAAAACTATTCATAAGATCTGTAACCACCTCATCCTTTCAGCAAATTGTTGAAGAATATTAAATAACTTTTAAAAAATTCCAATTCTCTGTTGTCACATTCTAAAATTCCGTACTGTCTGACCTAGTTTGTCTGCTGTTTGGTGAATGGTAGGAGTACAGTAAGTTTATCAAATATTTTTCACGGTGTACATCTGGCTGCTGCTGCTGTTGCCTCTGATAGACACCAACGCTAGAGTGGGTTGTTGTAAAACCAAAACAACATTGTGAAATATCCAGAAAGCTGAGAACAACTGCAGAGGTGACTCTCTGTGGATACGTCATTAGATGTAAATTTAGTGCTGTAGTGCCTCTATGTGTGATAAGTGGGTCCAATCCATGATGTCAGGTGCCTGAATGGAGCGTTCCACACTCTGCTGTAGAGTACTTAGAGGAATGAACTTCACATTGGTCATATTCTGTAGTAGATGATTTAGGGCTTGTGTTACAGTAGAATACAAATTGAGCCATATTTCTAAGATTGTGTTCCTTTTTTTTAACATCTTTGGGCAGCAGGGAACTATAAGAGAGAATAGGTAATTTACTATTCCTGTTTGCAATCAAAAATGAAGTTCTGGAATTTCAGCATCTTTCTTGTAAGAATTCTAGGCAGATTCATGAACATCAGAGGTGATGATATCCTTCTGAACTGTAACTGAATCTAACATATAAAACCACATTTAAATTCATAAGACAGATTTTTACTTTGAGCTGCACCAAATCATGCTCATAAATATCAGTCTCCTAAATATGCCAGATTTTTTTCAACAAGATTCATGAATTATTCCCTTGAGAAATCAAAGGAAAGGAAAACACTGTAAACACAACCACGGAAATGTAAACAAACAGAAGAAATTAAGTGGATATTCAAATCCTGCATCTGCCCCCTGATCAGGATCGGCACCAAAATGTAACCTGTTCCTCCTTGGGTTGGGTCTCACACCTCCATGAAATCTCCTGGAAATCTGAGAAGATGTTTTTTCTGTAATCCGACTCAACATCAAACAAACACACAAAGAAAATATTGAATCTGTGGCGAAGGTTAAAATATGTGCGATTGTGTTCAGATTTGATTGACGGTGATTTCTGATCCTGAATGTCTGGTAAGAGCTGACACCTGAATCTGCCAATTTATAGATTTAACGAAGTCTTTCTTTGTCATTAGCAAAGAGGAGTGTACAAACCATGAACAAGGTTAGCTTCTTAGGCCAGTGTTACTCAGAGTCACCAGTAAAACTGACAAACATAGCTGGTGGTAGTTTATATGTTCATGCTCTTATACTGAATATCGTGTATAATTTGATGACGGGCGGAAAATGTGTGTTGTCTGTTTAATATGATCTCTGCTGGCAGTGTCTAATATCACTTCTGTGTAACCATCTGAGCTGTGTTTCCGTAGTTCCAGGAAATCCGAACCCAGTGGTACATCTTCCCACAAGCAGACTGTATCTAATCATATTCTCCCACTTCAACATAAACTTAATAATATTTGTCATTTAGGATTTTAACCTCTGGTATTTGGATCCGGTTCCTCCTGAAAAATTAGGTTTGCCAAGTTTGCCACAGCTGTAATGTCAGTGAGTCAGATACACATTTCATCTGCACTCAGGGAAATGTAAGTATCGAACCAGACTCTGTATTTCCAAATAGCCAGGTTACAAAGAATTTGGATTAGTAAGGGTGAAAAGAAAGCGTTTGAACACTCATTAGTGACACATGCAATGCGTCTCTTGTGAGTTCAACAGTTTGGAACCACAAACACTCTTTTGTTTTATTTCTAAGAATGAGAAGGGAGGAGGGATACCACTTCCATTAATGCGTCGCTGGAGTCAGGACCTATTTAGCCTAGCTTTGCATGTCCTCTGTTCAGGAGACTCTAAAACTCAGTAACACTCAGTAATACTGTGTACTACTACTTATTTATAGAACCAGACAGCATCCACATTATAAATCACAAAAATCTGTTTTAAAAAAGGAAACCGTTTATGGATTCTCAGTTGGATGATGCCATGAAAGCAAAGTGGAGTTTGGGCCTGAATAAATGACGACGAGTGATTCCTGCATCCATCGAATACTGAGTGCAAATCCAACCCTTGAAAAAGAGCAGAGCAGGACAACACCTGGGCCAAAATAGGTGCAAACCCGCACCTATTGTGGGACAAGGGTCTGCAGTGTAGCCGCACTAACCTGACGTGATGGGCACCTGCATAAAAAGCAAGATGTTCTGCAGCAGGTGTGGCCCCGGCATTACATCTCAAGCTTAAGGAATATGCAAGGAAGGGATGAAGATGGCAAACAAAGAGGAGGTTGAACATATGAAAGTGAAGGTTCATGGCAGCATGCACACACAATGAACCACTGTCACAGCAAACCAAGGTGTTGGGATGAGACTCCAGAGTAAGACTGGGGGCTGTTGGTTCTTACTTGGAGGTAAGGCTTGGTCAGTGGCAGCAGGATAATGGTTAAGGTCATGGCTGGGTCGCAGGACTGGAAGATGGCCGACAGAAGGGGAGAGTTCTGAGCCTACGGGACATCAGAGAGACAGTATGGGATAAATGACCATGAAGCTTTGGATACGCTGTACCCCCTTACAAACTGGGAAAAGACTCATTGTACACTTGAAGCAGAATTTCCTTATTTTGTATTTTACACAGTTTCCAAATTTGTCCCAAAATTTAAAGCAGTATTAATATATTTTGTTGTCCACTTGCAGCAGTGGAATAAATTGTAAACATTTTCATATTATCACAATATGAAATTATGGCAAATGTGTTTGCTTAATTTTCCTATTTACGCATCCAGTGACTAACATTAGCATGATTGATTTTTCATAAGTCTCCTTTTAGCTCTGGTTTGGTCTCCACCAAGCTCTGGATATATGGTCAGATCCGCTGCAGTCCGTCTGGTAATCCATACGATTGCATCTCATTAATGAGGGAGAGTGACTCCACTGGGTGGAATCATAATCCCCAAAGCAGACGAGTCAACAAATCACAACAAAAGCTATCAACGACTAAAGATGTTCTGCTTACTGCCCTTTTGTCCAGAATACTCTCTGATCTAAATTATGAGGGCAATGGTTTGTTCACATCAGCTTCATCATCGCAGTGGAAAAAGTATTATTCTGCCTGACACAATGGAAGAATACAAATAAATTACGCTGCAAACATAGCATGAAGAGGTTTGTACGTTCAGGAAAAGTATCTGTTCATCAGCTGATTACCACACTAACCTCCTGTATTGGGAGTTTCCCCCCTCACACCCCCACAGACTGATAAGACTGATTTTGCTGTTTACCTGGGCTTTTTCCCACTTCCAAAGTGTAATCGTTGTTCAAGTGGGTAGCAAGAAAGATGCCTTATTGGTTGTGTTTGGGTTGAAGACCCGGTCGAACTAGAATGTCCCATTTCAAAGGGCTGCCGACTGTGGCTGAGGGGTAGAGTGGTCGTCCTCCAACCTGAAGGTCGGCGGTTCGATTCCCAGTCTGAACCATCTGCATGCCGAAGTGTCCTTGGGCAAGATGCTGAACCCTGAATGCCCCCCCCCTTAGAATAACAAAGTGCTGGGATAGATGCACTGTATGAATGTGTGTGTGAATGGGTGAATGTGAAACTGTAATGTAAAGCGCTTTGAGTGGTCATCAAGACTAGAAAAGCGCTATATAAATGCAAATCCATTTACCATTTACCATTTAATGCTTGCTTCCATCTGAGAGAAACAAACGGTCCAACGGGTGGATCTTTCCCAGCTAAACATATCCCAGGATTCATTGTGCTTCATGGATGAACCGAGTATCTCAACCGAAAAGCTACAGTACATGCTAAAACACCAAGGGCCATTAAAACTTTCTCCTCATGTCATGTGGCTTGACATCAGCAATTAGGGAAATCCTCTTTAGACCAAACTGTCTCATTTCACTTTGATCTTCACGGTCCACTCTACACGGACCACGGCCACATCACAGGCAGTCTTCGTGGCCCAGGGTAGACCACATCCTCTGAGGGATGCGAATGAAATTGTTGTACATTTTTTCCTCAATTTAAATCGAAACATTTCCGGTTTATATCGTTTCATCGTAGTTAATTTGTCAACAGGCTTTGATTAGTTTAGTTTAGTTTAGTTTGGTTTCTTGGACGCATCTTATACCCTGTAGTTGAACCTTTGAAATCAACAATATTTGCAATATAGTACAATCTAATATATATATTCTAAAAGGACTTTGCTCCTTCTCCCCAAAACATAATTTTTAATCGAAAGATTAAACAATGTCCCTTAATGAACTAAGGTCCAAATTAAATCATGCTCCTTTTCTGATGATTCTGTGTTGCTTTGTTTTTTGTTGTAAGATTTTGTGTGTTCTTTCTGTTCTCCTGCAGGGCATGTGTGTGTGGCAGGGGGCTTGACTGGCTTCCCCTGCAGTAGACAGGGCACACCTGCTTCCCTTCATCTACCTGCCTATAAAATCCTGCTTTTCACTCCACTGCTCTGCCAGATAATTCAGTCTTGTTCGGTAGTGCCCTGCTTTCTCTTTCATCAGTGAACAGTCAGTGGTTTTTATTATATCTCACCTGTGTTTTTCTGTTTGCTCAGGTAGTCCTGTGTGCCTTGCAGCCCTGCCTTTGTGTCTTCAGTGCAGAGTTTCTCCATGTGCTCAGCCCTTGTGCTGGGACTCTGCCAGCCAGCCTGCTCTCTGCCTCAACTGCCTGCTCCTTTTTTGCTTGTTGTTGAGCAATAAACTCTTAATCTTTCTACCTACCTCTGTCCGTCTCCACTTTGGGGTCCAAACCCCAAACTTAACACCCTTTATGTCATTAAAGGCAAAAGTATGAGTCCGAACATGTATGAGGTGGATCTTATATAAATGAAGGCAACAATAATACAAGCATAATTTATATGAGAGGATGACTGAGTAGAAGTTAATTTATTAAAATTAAATGTTTCAGATTTTCAGATTTACTGACTTCAGCTTTATATACCTCTTGTTTTCTAGCAGAGTTGCTGTCCTGTACACAACCACAAGTCCAAGATCTAGATAAACAATATGATTTAAAATAACAATAACAACACAATTTTATTCTAAAAGAACGAAGCTGAAGAAAACTGGAACAGATTGATTTATTAAAATTCGAATAATACCAGTGACTGGACCAGGTTTTTCACTGAAATGCAAAACTGGCTGAAGATATGTAGAGATTCTTAGAGTAAGCATTGGATTATATTTTCAAAATAGAAAAATAAATCATAATTTTGAGGTGCAGTACGTGCTGGTGTGTCCTGATGGAAGCGGGAGGGTAAAGAGAAATGAAAAACGTTCGAAACAATAAACCTGGCAAGCAGTCTAAGTGTGCTGATTACATTTCACAGGGAAGGGAATTTAATTTTTTAGTGTGTAAGTGTATGTATGTGTGTGTGGTGTGTGGTGTGTGTGTGTGTGTGTGTGTGTGTGTGTGTGTGTGTGTGTGTGTGTGTGTGTGTGTGTGTGACCTACTTTAGTATCTTAGTCTTTAACTGCCGTCATGTAAAATGCACAGATACAGTATAAAACATGAGGAGGGATCCAGTGAAATGAGGCCATTCAAAAAAACAGCAGGCACTTGGCATTGGATAAACACAAATGTGGGAACAATCATCAATTATTTTTTCTTCTAAATTTAACGAAAAAATACAGTTTGTCCAACTATTACTGATATTCCATAAGTAGTTTGCAGCCAGCAAGCCCCTCTCCCACATGCTGTACCTAACATTTGTGGCTGTATCTGATAATTCTTTATATTTATATTTCCTCCATTCATTTATGACCATCACACATGATGCTCACACAGTGAATTCCCTGATTCTTCATCTCTCCAATGTCAACATTTCTTAGATCAAATCGTACTTTGTCCTTACAGCGCCCAGGCAGAGTTAAAACGGACCAGACATCAGGTCATTTACAGTAAGTCCTCAAACAAGAGCAGGTGTTCATATAATGGCTGTGTCTTCAATAATGTTTCACCATACTGTAAGATACTTTTCCACACTGTACTAATGTCATCAGTACATCAAAAGTCATATCACACTCAGCATTCTGCTTCTCTCAATTTCTTGTTTAACCGAAGTCTTTCATACATTAACAGTTTCTTATTGCTCTTTTACTATCTGTTTTTCAATCAAAGTTTGATGACTGTTGACAAAAGGCCAAAGTGGCTTCAAACTTATCACAAAACAGGCCAACAGGAGCAGGGAGCTGTCTGGTCAATTTTTGATCTTATAGTAGGAATGATGTTATCATGATGTCACTCTCAAGCAACCAATAAGATAAGAGATGCAACACAGTTTATTTAGTTTAACCAATCATTTATCATGATGTGGTATACATGAACCCATGATTATGTCATTATGAAATGTCATTATTGTATTTTAAACTAGAAATAAACTGTAGTTGCATGCCTCCGCCAACCAATGCAGGTTCTTCTTTTAACAAGATTCATATAAGGTCACGGTGACCTTTAATTTTGAGCACTGGAATCTAATCAGTTCATCTTTGAGTCCAAGGGATAACTGATCAAAGATTCCCTCAAGGTGTTCCAAAGGTATCACATTTAATATGACCACCAAAATCATCCTTCAGTCCAAATCAATGTTTTTACCATTCAAATAAATATTCCCAAGGCGTTCCTGAGATGTCGCGGTCATAAAAATGGGACCAACAGACAGATGTACGGACGGATAACACAAAAACATGATGCCTCTGGCCATTGGCTGTCACCAGCGCAGATAAATAGAAAATTATCATTGCCTGACTGGGATGTAAACAGCAACTGCAGGGTTGATTGGACCTTGACAAATAAAATGACATGGCAGTTTATTCGTCCAACATGAAACTTTGCCAGTGAGTTAAAGCTTAAAGCATCTTATATGACAACACAGCCATGTGTTCCAACAATGAGCCGCTACTCCCGCAGCAAGGCTGTGTGTGTTGTTTGCCTGACCTCTGAATTTCTTTACATCTATTATTTTCACTTCCACTACATTCATCATAGGAGTAGTGCCTCTAACGTATTTTGCTCACAGTGTAGATACACTACTTTCACTCTCACAGCACATTACAACTTCACATGCTTAAAAATAAGAGCATTGCAGCTACCACATTTGTATTAACACTAAAATCAAATAACATATAGACTTACCTTATTTATTTTCTGTGAGTAATGTAAACAGTTGCTTCAACATGCATTTAACTTAACAAAATTTATAAACTTATACTATTTAATCATTTTAAAACTCACAAGTTACACCAAAGTAATTCACAACAAACGCACAATTAAGCTCAGACTCCAACAGACAACCAATAAGAAGATCATGTTTTATCTCACCATTGCTGTTTCTGTCGCTGGGCCCGGCCACAGCTGGTTCCACCTGCTCTCCCCTTCTGGCCTCCTTACACCTCCCCGTCCTCCTCTCGCCTCCCGCCCCGCCTGCTTCCTGGCCCGCTGGTGCGTTGCCCGTATCAGGTACCGACTCAAAGGCGCTCTCCTCATCTTCTTCTTCATCCTGCGAGGAGAACACAGTGCTGCCGGAGAGCCTGTTGCTGTCCACTGATGACAGGCGGGTGTGGCTGCAGAAGCGGCTCCTCCCCTCATAGCCTGAGTTGCTGTAGCAGGACGTACTGTAACAGGAAGTGCTGTAGCAGGACGTGCTGTAGCAGGACGTGTCGCAAAACTCACACTCGTTTTCATTTGGAGGTCTGTTAGTACTCCCGCCGACTCTTCTTGTTACTCCTCCAGTACTGGAGTCCCCCTCCTCGTTCTCTAAACAGGCAGGAGAGATCCTCCTGATGGCTGGGTGTCCTCCTTCACCCTCCAGGAGCTGGTTAAGCTCAGAGAGGCGTTCGATGGAGAGGCTGCGGGGGAGAGACCGCCGGCAGCAAGGACCTGGACACTCCAGGACCTGCAGATAAATCAGAATCAGAATCAGAAGAATTTTGTTGACAAGTAGGTTTACTGTCAGGTATCCTTCGAAAGAAAATCAAAAATCTAAATCTGGAGCCACAAAGAGCGGAAAAAACAGAATGCGCTCAGAAATGTGAAAGTGGTGATCAAAAAACTAAAAGTAATAAGTCGATTAGATGCACAGTTTGTGAGATATGTATTCCACAAACAGAGAGACTTGTGGAACTAGTAGGTAGATACCTATTTTACACAGATCTTAAGTGAAGATTTTGTGTATTTGATTCTGTTTCAAAAATATGACCTCAATAATTGTGTGTTTTAGGCCACTGTAGCCTGTAGAGATCTGTGGTGTGGGGTTAATGGAGGGTTATGATGAGGTTTGACTAATTCTGAATGTCAGACTGTACCTGAGAAGGAGACTGGGCTGTATCCTCCTCTTCCTCGTCCTCCTGCCCCTCCTCCTCTCTGTCTTTGCATGTTTTGAGCGTAGGTGATGTGGAGGAGGTATCTTGATTGGTGATTGTGATCTCTCCCTCTTCCGCCTCCTCTTCCTCCTGGCTAGGAGCTCTCTGTTGGGCCGACGGGAGGCTGTGAAGGAGGTGGTGTATCCGGATGTAGTGGGATCGCGGTGTCTCCGGCTCACCACAGGCCGAGGCGATCACTGTCTCCAGCTCTGACACAGGGAGGGAGCAGGGGCGGGTTTTACGGCGCGAGGGAGCATGGGAGTTGTGGTTTGAGAACAGGGACTTGCAAGCACAGGGGATGCAGCCTATGTCTCCGCCCTCTGTCCCCTCCTGTTGGGCACTGCCAGCCGACTCTGCAGGAGCGTCCTGGGTTTCCTCAGTGAGATCCTCCACAGCAGTGCCCCCATCATTTGTTGTTTGTGCTACAGGATTGTCACAGTCTGGCTTTGGCTGAGTTTCCTGCCCAACCTCCATGTCTTCCTCTGTTCCCTCCTCCACCTGTGGTGCTGACACTTCCATCTGCTCCTCCTCTTCTTCCTCCGGCTGCATGTCTTCCTTTCCTCCCTCGTTTTCCCCTACTCCAGTGCTCTCCTCCTGCTGCGGCGCTGAGGCCCCCTCCTCCTGTTCCACCTGGGGCTCAGTAGACGGGGGCTCCTGCCTCTCTGTGCTTTCCTCCTCCGTGGATCCATGCTCCACCTCCGGTGAAGCCTCCATCTCCATCTCAGCCCCAGGTCGCACCTCCTCGGGCATTGACTCCTCATCTGCGGGGGCTGGGGGTGCAGATGTCTCAGAGTTAGGAGAGGCATCTAAGGGCAGGTCAGGCATGTCTGGTCCCACGCTCAGTGTGTCGTCATCAGGTGGATCAGCAGCGTGGTTGGCATCTTCTGCATTCTCCTCCTCAGGACAGGCTGGCTCGATGACCAGGGAGTCCTCATCTGCGGAAAGACCCAAACACACTTTTCATAGTGCTTTGACAGTCACCATATTCTAGTTCTGTCTGTGTTTTGTGTTTGCGTCCAACTGTTCAACATAACACACTCTTCTTTCCCGTCCAAACTTATGTTAGAAATATGTGAAGCTCTTATGTTTAAAGTAAGATCTTACATTTACATTTACATAATGGAGGTTGATAGAAATTTTTCTAGAGGCAGCTGATACAGTCTCTTGCAGGCGACAGCTGACAGACAAAAAATTAGAAACCTGACATCTTATCCTGTTTACACAGCATGCTCACACCGTTATGGTCAACTAAGAGATTCTATTACCAGCCATTAGATACTTCAGAAGAAAAACAACACGCAGTATGAGAAAAAACAATACTTCCATGTGCAGTCGTTGTTGGCTTCAAAGTTTAACCACTTAAACACAGGATATGACTTGAGATAAACATGACAATGTCTGCTCATGCTTCTGGGTGTCATGATGCCTTATGTACCTTGGTGAATGGAGGAGCTCAGCTCAAAGCGGAACTGCAGCTGGCCACACACATGATCTGTCGGTAACCTGCGGCCCAGAGAGTAACTCACGACCCTATCCCTGCAAACGTAAGACAGAGACAGAGGGAGTGAAAGGGAGGAAGGGTGAATCGTGGTGGGGGAGACAGGAAAAAGATAAGAGAATTGAAGATGCAGATGTTGCTGTGATAATATTGATTCTGACCAGCAATAAAATGCAGTTCAGACTTGAGAGCAAATAAATCTGCAGCTATCAGATGGTCAAATGAGATTTAAAGGGACGACAGCCTTTCATATATCTCAGCCGGTGGATGTAGGGCAAAATTCCAGAAGTCTGGTGACTGGACTCATTAAGCAGACGAATAATATGTGTACTGACGACAGAGTCCTTTTCCACACGTGTGTAGTGGGTGTGTGTTTTACCCGATGGCATGTTTTTCCAGGAGCCTCTGGACAGGGACAGAGAGCTTCCCCAGGAAACGCTTGATGATCGGTCGACTCTTGGCGAACTTGTCCTTCACCTCGATCTCCAGGACGTCAGTGGGCAGAGAAACAAAGGTAAACCTCTGGGGAAACAGACACACAGACAACACACACACAGACAACACACACACACACACACAGAGGGAAACTTAAGGATTAGAGCATTGCTTAAGTTGAAATATTATATTCATCTGTGCACTACAAGGTCATATGAAAGTCTATTGAAAATGACTTTCATATCAACTATGTGTTTTCTCGGAAATGGTTCACAACAAAAGAAAAAGAATAAGCTTTGATCTGCAGAATGTGGCATTTTAGGCTTTTTCACATCTCCTGCAGCATTTTTTAATGTGTGAATGGCTCACTCTGAAAATGTCCAGAGGGGGGACACAAGTCAGAATAAGTATCAATAAGCAACAGCAGTGCAAGGTGTATTATTTTATATGTTTTAGGGCATTTCTAATGTTTTCTTTACAGTCCTTTGAAATGTTATACAAACCCAATGTCAATGCCTTTCTATATTCTGAGCACGCTGCTCCTGCAGGAGCCTTCATAAAAAGCAATTTTTCATCGGAGGACGAGGCTTCAAGGGACATGTGTGTAACAGCATTCTGCGTTCAAAGCACAAGAAGGGGTCTAGTGTTGTACAGGAGCTGAAGCAACAGATGTTACAATCTGGCCCTGATGTCAAACTACGGTTCACAAGTTTTGCTCAGGTTTCTATAAAGACCTCAAAATGCTTCTGTGAGTGGAAACCCGTCCTATACTGTATCTCTTGTATGATTCTGCTTTATTTGACTATTCTGTCATGCTGGGCTGAATGTTGCTGTTATAGTCAATGAATCAAATTTTTCTTTATATTTATAGCCCATATTCACAATCCCAATTTCAGCCATAGTTCATATTCAAAGAAGTTTGTGTTTTACAGAAACATGGATCCCAATCCAATTGTATTTACAGCCCCTTACTTGTTTAAAAGTCTATAGAGAGAGAGATTATTTATTGAAGACATGGGAAAGAATCATTCCATGTGCATGTGCATGAGGAGATGTTGTGTTCCTAAGTGGCTGCAGTGCAGAGACAAAGATGTGTGTTGGATTGACTACAGCAGTGGTCATGGCGACCTCAACTGTGTATGTAGCCAAATGAATTATTCAGAAAACACCATCTTTCGCTCACCAGTTGTAGCTGCTGCATTCGTATGACTTATCATATGAGCATAGGGAGTTATCTGCACAAGCACTGTTAATATAATGCATTGTTTTCCGCATTCCTAAAATGACATGATTAACATTTTGTTAGCAAATTGTTTTCATGCAGCTGTAGTGATTCTCTCAGGATTCTCTGCTTTTCTGCTACTCTTTCAGTAGCTCACTTCTTTCTTGTCCTAGTTTAGTTTTCTTTTGGACAATAGCTCAGCAGAGCAACAACATACAGCATGAGGCTAATCGCTGTTATCCAAATTTCAACTTGCTTTATCCATCAACTTTTAAATTGCATGCGTGTGTTTCTGTATCATTTTGACTGTGTTTGGTTTTCTGATGTGGTCAATTATCAGCGTGTGTCTCTTCTGCTTTTTTTACACTCTGTGAGCCAGTGCTGGAAGACAGATGAAAATAAAAGGAAACATAAATGGAAACAAAATCGGTGCAGGAGAGAGGAGCGAAATAAAAAACAGCACAGCAAGGAAATGGAAAGGTTGCAGGTGTTTGCATGGGATGAAATGAAATGACAGTGTGGGACTGAGAAGGTAGAAAGAGAGTGAATAATTTACAAGATGAGCCAGAAGGAAGCAGACAACAAAAGTGTGTGTTCCTGAGTGGGGGATGTGGGGCAAACTCAGTAAACTCAGATGGAAAGAAGAGAAGAGAGGCAGAGGAAAGAGTGTGTGTTTTGTTTTGTTATGTTAACCTGTGTTGTGTTGTGTTGTGTTGTGTTGTTGTCACAACAGTGTGCTAATTGGGTCTTTTTGGTCATTGCAATTGGATAATCAATGAAAAGCATTTCTGACCCTGTTGTCTTTGATCAAAACTATTGTAAAATAATGAATTCTGCATTTTACTACGCCAAAACTGTTTACACGGCTAAACCAAATGCTTCCTGTGTACAGCAGCATGAGCTTCCTTCTTCTTTACATCAGTATGTGATTGAGTTGCATGTGATAGTATAGTGTTAGTATAGACATAACGCTTGTGAGGACAGCAATCAGATCGTATGGATGTAGCCTGGGTCTCTTGTTGTAAAACATACTGTTTCCCTCACATGCAAAAAGGTGGACGTCACACCCGCCCGCCACATTATCCACTCAGCAGTATGTTACCTGTAGCATGGCACATAATGAGGGACAACTAAGGTTTGCACGTCTCTCTCAACATGCGACAGCATTGATCCTCACACGGTAATAAAGGTCGTTTTCACTGGGCTGCACAGTGCTTGACACTTGTCACATTTACAATATATGTATGAAGAAGAGAACACAGAGAACCCAATCAGCTTCAATGTGACAAAAAACTAAAGAGTGTCACTGGAAGGTCAGATCATTTTCATTGCAATTTTCCCTATTTTAGGACGACTATACAGTTCCGACATGGACTTGTTTATGAAATTTGCCTTCTGTGCTAAGACTTTTTAAATTCCATCCACAATATTATATTACACACATATACATATTATATTCAAATATTGTAGCACACTATGCATATTTAAAATCGATCTATCTTGATGCACGGGACTTATATGGCAAAATTACTGGTATACACTCTTCATACGATGTGTAGCCCAGTCCATCATAAAGTCAGTTTTGTTTTTGTGTATTTGTATTTATGTAGTATTATCTGATGTACTTACATGTTTTGTCCCATTTTATTATATTTATCTTCAGCTATTGAATCTTATTTTTCAATTTTGTTTCACTCTTATTTCCTAATTTTGCTATTGTTCAGTTCCCTTCGACACAAGTTCATACTGAGAGACGGATACAAGTTTGTGTGAGGACCAGTATAACTATGTCAAAAAGCTGTTGAAGACATAAAATACTATTATTGAAAAAATCGTGAAAAACCTCATGAGGAAGTCACTTCAAATGTGGTATTACAGATTACCACACACGTCCATATTTACCTAAACATTTTAAATATAACCGAGGAGTAAAGCTCTGCTGATTAACCGCCAGTCAATCAAATCATATTAGATGCAGTGGCGTTAACAAAAGGTCAAAATTAATCTCACTGAAAGGTGAAGATTAATATAACCCAACATTAATTATTCAAAAAAGTATTGGACTGCATGAACACTTTTCCGGTTTCCAGCCATCAATTCTTGTTGGGCTACATTATTTCTTCATTGTATTTCAACATGAGCTGAATCAGAATAAATCTGAAAGGGACTGGAGTCACTAGCTCAGTGCTAAACTAACCCTTCTGCAATGGTTACTCTAGCGACTGAGCTAGCAGGCTATGGAGACCCATTAGAGTTATACAGTGCATTACTGCTTGGCAGCCTGAGATCCACTCAACATGGGAGCTGTTTGGAAAGGGAAAGTGGCTGTGAGCTGAGTGGATGCTGCCAAGAGGGTCACTGCAGTAAATCAGTGTACAGAGTCTCATGAGGGACACTAGAAAGGCTAGAGATTGTGGCAGTAGAGCACTGTGAGAGGTACACTTCAGTCAGACAGGCAACAGCCCAGCACCACATAAGCGTTGGTTCATTTCCAGTGTTTTTTACGGTCTAATCCTTCCCTCATTAGTTCCTGTTCTCTTCACAAATCAGCAGTTCAACCAGACACAGACACATAATGTTGGTTTCTTGTGCCTTTCTATAAAATAAACATTAGCAGAAATTCCTGCAGCAGATCCCGGGAAAAATGTGTCCATCAGGCAAGGTAAAGGCTGTGTATGAATCTGGGTCCTCTTCTACAAACTCAGGTTTTGAGGATGTTACATATACAAAAGAACTGGTTGGACAATAAATGGATCTTAATCTTAATCTTAAATTACAGTTCAGTACAGATCTTAGGCAGCTTTATTGTGTGTTTGCATACCGCTATAGAAGACCAGCCACATATTTACAGTCAGTTACAACAGGATGTTTCTGCTGGGTAAGTTACAACGTCCTCATGTTTGTTCAAGTTTTAGCAGAACAGTTCCCAATGTAGGAGCAACGTCCTGAGTTACATTACAGAGTTTCAGTACGTAGTAACAAGTAACGTCTAGGTTACTCCTAACTGAGCCCAGCGACACGGCATGTCAGAAGAAATAAAGCTTAAACACTGGTCTCGAACAGTAACCTTCTTAGGAGGAATGTGCACGGAAACATTCTATTCCTTGCATCACTTCACGCTGCAGTGTTTCTTCAGTGTTGTTTGTTGTGGTTGGCCTGTGGTAGCTAACAAGTGGCTAGCTCAGCGACATGTCTGCTTCGTGTTGCGTTCGGTGTGGAGGGCTGGTGGGTTAGGAGGCTGGACTGCTACTGGCTGGGGGGGGCTTACAGACGAGTGCGATCCCGAATGACATCATACGGAGAGGAAGTACGAAACAAGACATTTCGAAAAGATATTTCTGAGAATGGACTGAGTGAAAAAGTCGGCGGAGTGACTGTTTTCATACTTTGAGGGTCCCTACTCATCCTTTTAAAGTAATTACGGATAGTAGAAGCCCAGAACATTTTTATTTTAAACAATATTGGCCCTTTAAGTTCTTAACTTCCTTCAGTATTAAATATTTTTTTTTACTCTTTTTATTATCAAATTACTAAAGACTGTGTATGTCACTAACAATGATAAATCCATAGAGAGGTGTTAAGATATCTGTTTGTTTTAATGTCATTGCCACCTTGATTCTGTGTTGATAAATAAAAACTAAAATAAATATATATATATAAATTTATACTTTTTCAGTCATAATACAACCTTGTTATTTTTTTCAATATTGATCTGTCGAGAGCTCATTGGTGAGGTGAGGTCTCAGGGGGATATCTTTTTTTATTTAATTTTTATATTTTTTCTTTTCAACAGCATACTAAAATGGATAAAAATGGTTTAGCATATCTCAACCAAATTGCTAATTCCATTATTCTGTAGTGTCCCTAACTGGATTGACCAGCAATGAACTTTCCAGAAAACGTATGGATTTCAAAGAAAAAGTCCTAAATGAGAAAATCAATGGGCTGATCTTGTTTTCCACAAAGCAAGCATGATTTTCATGGATTACATTGATCCTCTTACTCCACTACAGAAACCAAAGAAGCAGCAAATCCCCCCTCCACAGTTTTGTGCAGTCTTCTCCACCGGCTTTATATTGGACATGTTTGGGGAAAAACTACTTTAAATAACAATTATATAATGAGAGAGATTAACCTGCACCAACTCATAATTCCAAACACATCAACTTATTTGTTTACTGGAAAAATTATGACAAAATGCATGGAGTGGGTGGTCAGGAGGCACAGGGTAGATTCTCTCTGTGATCTCCAGTATGATAGGTTGTGAATTTAAATAGGATGGTCGGAGGCATTAAACTCCAGGGCTGAAAATAAGACCCGCAAGAGCCACTCTGGCCCTGAGCATATATATAAGATGTCTAAATATAGCAGTGAAATCTTTCAAGAGTGTGTGTGTGTGTATACCTCTATGCTCCACTGTGGGTTGACAGTGTTGCACACCACTCCGGAGCGTTTTTCCTGGCCATGGTGTGGCAGCGAGGGGAAGATGCTGTGCTTTCCAGGCTGGATGGAGAGCTTGAGGTAGGGGTCAGGATTGAAGAACATCCCCTTCTTCAAACCAACAGCCTGGAGGTCTGAAGGACATGGAATTAAACAGGGATTATGTTATTTGAAATAGGAATGACACGAAACTGCTTATGTCTGCTGTTCAGCAAATTATAATATCGCCCGTCATTAGAGCTGACAAGGGAAATTGTTTTTCATTAATGATTCAGATGACCGCTGATATCAAACTGCATTGATTGCAGTGATTTGTCTGTTTGTAGATTACCTTGGCATCAAATTACTACCAAAAATGTTTTCCTTGAATTTTAAAAATGTCCACACAATTAGGTTGAGTATTTCTACAGACTTTTGCATTTCACATATGAAGAAAGCAGCACGAGATTGTTTACTGTCTTGTCTTATAACTAAAAGCCCTTGAATCACATTTTCTTTCCGAGGACTTCATCGGTCAGCTCTACATGTATGAAAAGTTTTTTATCATGAGATATTTATATTCTTATTTTTTTCCAGTTTTGTACCTCCTGCCTGTTATAAACATCCTCACTACACACCTGTTGGGAGTGAATCCTATAGAAAAAATCCTGCTGCATCCTCACATGGAATTCTCTGGAGTTTTTACAACAGGGCTGGCAGGAGAAACCACATACACATCCTCTAGATAATTTCAGGAAAATGTCTGGAGTCTGAAAGCAGCTATAGATAATTCTGTAAAGCTTGAGGCTCTCTAGACTACAAAATAATGGTCAAATAGAGAAAAGCTTCTTTAGTCACTGTGGGCAGAGGACGATTACCAGGCTGCAGCTACAATTGAGATGATGTCTTTCATATCTATGCTGTCTACTGGCATGATGTGTTGCCATAGTTATGTGTGTTTCATTTCATTGTAGCAAGTTTAGAAGCTACAGTTACTTTACCTCCTCTAAAAGCAAAGAACTGCTGCCACATTGGATGCTGTAGAGTCACATAAGAATCAATATACTGTATATACAATGTATTGTGTCAAAAAGCTGGATTTGAGTTTTGCCACATTGTGGAACCATTAAATGTCAAAGCTACCACTGCTTGGCTACAGCCCGCTCAAAGATGATATAACTAGAGAGAGCAGCAGCTAGAGAGATGGGTCAGATGAGGACGGAGTGTGGGAACACACTGATTGAAGGGTGCTGATTCTCGGACTAAAGCATTACAGGAAAAGATGGAAAGACACCAATCTCTGGGCCCATCAGTTATTATCTGAGAGTCAATTAGCGTCTGGATATCAGTGAAGGACATGGCTTCTTCCTTTCACCGTACACTGTTTACAGTCCAACTAGTTTATTTCATCATGTGTTTCCTCACCACAAAAGACAAACATGAATACTTCTTGTAAGTGTTTTAGGTCCAAATAACATTTCAGCTCATTTCTATTAACAACAAGCTGCATATGAAACCATATGAATTATAAAGTCAATGTGTTCCACCTCTTTTGTTCTCCCCGCGGCCCATTTGGACCTGCAGGAACTGAGGTCTCCTCAAACTTGATTCGTCAAACTAGAAAGAGAACCCAGAAGCTTCCAGACCCAAAACCTCATGCACACAGAGAAACTGTTTGTAAAGATAAGAAAGAAAGAGACAGATGTGTGTGGCATACCTGACAGGGAAAAGTTGATGAGTCTCCTGTTGCCAAGTCCATGGTTGACCTCAGGACTAACCACTGGCTTTAATACCTGAAGGCACAGACAGACAGTAGGGTTAATATGTGTCTATGAACATGAGGGAAATGAAAACACACTGAACTTTCCTTCTCCTCTACTCCTCTACCGTTTCCTTCCTTAGAATGACAATTTAATGATGCCTATCAGAGAAGTAGGTCACTGAAGCCAAACAATGATATGCAAGTAAAAAAATATATATACAAGGGAACACCTTATTTGGTGGAGTAAAAGTCAGCGACAAACTGAATGAGAAATTTAATACACTATAAATAAATTCCTTTAAATCCTGACATGAAAGGATGGGAGACATTATTTTTAATACATGGAAGTTTGGTAAGGACACTCGGTCCAATCTCATTTCAGCACAGTGTTTTTAAAGGCTCCACTTTCAGCCTGACTGCGATCAATACTCTAGTCCTCATTATCCTGACATTGATTCTTGAGCCAGGAAGAGAAGGAGCGAGGGGGTTGGGGGGAGAGACAGTGGAGATGATGGAGAGTGGAGAAAGCAGAGGACAGTGTAAATACTGTGTTGCGTCAGCTCCACTGTACAGGGTTTTGCTGACATCCCCTATCCACCAAAACCAGTCAAATAAGAAAAAAGAAATGTGATGGACAAGATATCTGAAAGGATGTCGCACTTGAGTTTCACAAAATCTACATTCTTCCCTCTGGATTCTGTTAAATGTTTAGATCACTAATCAGTTCGGAGCTCCATTTACAACTTTGTGAATATAAATTTACAGTTACAAGATAAGTAACAAGACATCTATTGCTACTAAACGGAAAGCTGAAGAATGTTACTTGGTTAAAGGCTGTATGTGGTGCTCTGTTGTCACCATGGTACTATCCACGATAAAGACCTGTAATTGATGGATGGGTGATTAAGCAGTAGGCTGACAGGCCAAGAGAAATCAGAGGACATAGCAGGTCGGTACCTGTGCGTTGCTTACACATTATTTTATACCATGCTGCATCAGCTGGCATTAGGCAAATCAACACAACTATTTGATGGATTACTGTGAACATTGTACCAGATACTCGTGGTTCCCACAGGATGAATTCTAATCAGTTTGGTGATCTGCTCACCTTTTCTTCAGCGCTACCAGGGATTGACTTTTTCGTTTGGGCTGAGTTACCATGACATTTAGTATGCATAGTCAGGCCCCCCCTCTCAAAATGAGTTATGATGATGTTAGTTAATGGACTGTATTTGTATAGCTCTTTTCCAGCCTCAGTGACTACTCAGAACACTTCACATTCACACTTAGATGACCATCCACATCCATTCATATCTGCTTCTATGTCTAGCGGTTATCACTATTCATACACTGTCAGCACAGCTGTCGTAAGTAATTTGGGGTAGAGTTTCCTGCCCAGGGGCACTTCAGAATAGGACCAGAGGAACCACGAGATTGAACCGCCGAGCCTTTGGTCAGTGGACAGCGCTACCTCCTGAGCCACAGCCGCTGATCCCTCTCTTACATCACCATTAGATATCTCCTGGTCGTATACATTGGTCTATGTCCTGCAAAATTAATAAAGGGATAAAGGAAATGACAGATGTTTCGACCAATTCATTTTAATGAGATGCTAATCTGCTCTGCTGAGTAGAGACGGAGAGAGAAGCGGCAGCATGGGTCTCCTCAGTGATTCTAATCTCACAGATAAACCG
The DNA here is from genome assembly GCA_038501795.1 of Pseudopleuronectes americanus. Classification (NCBI taxonomy): domain Eukaryota; kingdom Metazoa; phylum Chordata; class Actinopteri; order Pleuronectiformes; family Pleuronectidae; genus Pseudopleuronectes; species Pseudopleuronectes americanus. The sequence goes on along the minus strand of CM076736.1, from coordinate 15,314,850 downwards.
AATGACAACTTCATCCATCTGCAGCACACTTTATATTATCTAACATCCTGCTGCAGCATGTACAGAAAGACCAAATACCCATGCACTATCAAAATATAAAAGGCGCTGAGTGTGCTCTCTTAAATGTTTTAAGAGAAGATCGATTTTAAAGGTCAGTTAAACAGGGGATCCCACCTCTGTGTGAGTAGGATATTTGAATAGATTCAGTGGCTTTAAAAGCAGAGCAGCTTGGTGATCTACCTTATTGAGTGTGGCTGCACAGGATAGTGGAGAGGAGGTTACGCCAGCTCAGCGTTGAGAGCAGGTCTGTGGAGGGTACTTTGTCAAATGCCATTGTGTAATGTCAGTCACTCAGCAGTAGCAATGAACCTGGTGCTCTGTGACATTTGGAGAACTCCACAGTACACAGTTGTGCCAATTAGGGTTCACCAATATGCAGGTGAACTCGCAGTGTCTTCCACGGAATAAAAAGGTATTTATGGTGGGCACTGATTGAAGGGGCTTTATTATATTTTAAGTTAGACATATAAGGTGATCCCTTGATGTTTGAATGCCTCATAAACAGCTGAACAATATGCAGGTTACAGCTCTATCTGTTGTCAGTCTCACCTGCAGCTTCTGCCAGAGCAGCCTCATCTCCTGTATCTCTCTCAACATTAGCTACACTGACACCTCCCTGACCCTGAGAGGGACGGAACCCAAGAGACCCACACATTCAAAACAAATGAAATGAAAAGCTAATAACACTGGATAGACTGTTCATCTCTCCCATTTGTGTTTTTAAGGTGGGGTCTGTAAGTACTTGGGTTTGTTGGATGCCCCCCTTCGAACTGCAGCATTCCCTGCCACATGCACAAACTGCAATAATGTAGGAAAAATATTTATTACTTCTTATTTATTATAAGTCTGAAGCAGTCTTTTGGCCCCAAACTAAATGCTATTTGTTAATTTTTACCAGGGGGGGATGATTCTGATGGCTCAATCCACACGCAACCCTCTCTCTCATAAGCAATTTTCAGGCATGATCTGCAGAGGATGTCTGCAGAATTGGGTCCAGACTTCCTCCCAGGAGATCTCTCAGGGGACTCTCCGGTCAGATGCATTAATGACAACACAAAAATCTTGAGTCTTCGGTTGAGGGGTTGCCAAGCAGAATTCTGCGTCCGTGTTTTCTACGTGCATGGTACCGTTTCATTCATCCTGAGCTATTTGTATTCCTTTTGTGTTAGAACTGTTATTAACACACCCACATATTGCTGTGAATGCTGCGGGGGATCTCCTGCTGTATTCTCAAATTGGTCTCATTCAGACATTATCCAGATTTCTCACTAGGGGACTTGCCGGAGAAACTCATTTGTGTTCTAACATACAGTCATATACAGTAGACTGAAATGTCAGGAGGATCTCTGGAGTTCAGTGCATGTCTGAAAACAGCTAAAACGGATGGGGGATGGGGGGGAGGGGGTGTCTGAGAGGGAATGGGAAAATGTATAGATTGTGTAAGGGGGATTGTTTTTTTGATCATTATGGTTCAAAGGGGATGGCCAGGGGAACGAGCTGTGTCCAGCTCTACTATGGAATCAGATTTTACCCATTTGAAAAGAAAAAACATAAATTGACACAAAGAAAATGTACGTCTAGCCTGTGAGAAGCGAAAAATTACTTTCAATACATTGAAAAACTGTAGCAAAGTCAGTGGACGTCAGCTGAGTAAGTGGTTCCTCATGTTTCCAAGACCACCTCCAAATGTGGTCTGTATCTTAAGTACAAAGTCAGGAGGTAACTAGCCTAGCTTAGCTTAAACACTGAAAGCAGGGGGAAGCTGCTAGATTCCAACTATTTCTACAATGTAACCTATATATTATTTATCAGATTTATAAATAATATATGTACAAACTAGGGGCCACAGTTACTGCACAATAAACTACCGACACCACCAGCGTGCCCCGAGTATCAAGCATACTTTTTACAACTGAATATTAACTCATTGTGTTTAATCATATCTATGTTGATATTAAAGACTTTCAGGCTGTTCCGAGGGTCAAACTTATGAATTCCGTCAATGCAATCCGACACACATCTTATAACCTGCAGCAATAAAAACAACAAGAGGCAGGTGACTGATTGAGGTATTCCAAATGCATATGAAGAGAAGAGAGAAAGACATATTTATGGTTACCCAGGCTATCCAGCTGAGCCTCGTCCTCCTCACGCTTCTCCTTTCGGGATGACTGGGAGACAGCAGTCCCAGCTGAAGACACAAACCATCCATCACACACATACACAAACAAACGCTGTGTCTGCTCTGTCTGCACCGTCTGACTGACTGTAGAGAAAAATTGAAGCAAACAAATGTCCATCCGCTGCTTCTCTGTCAGTCCATGTTCCTCTTATCCTCTCCTTCTCGACCTCAAGCTATTAAACCTGGTGCATTCTACCTCTTGCCTCTAAATTCCTGAATGACTTACCTAAGCTGGACTATCTCCTGTTATCTCCCCTCTTCTTTCCCTCCCTTCCCCCCTCCCTCCCGCCCTGTCTCCCTTCCTATGGCGGTTATTTTTATTCATTTGTCCTCAGGAAGCAAGTGCAGATCAAGTTCTGGGCCCATCAGCATTTCCAGAGGCCCACAGCAGCAGAATGGGAAGGCAAACATGGAAATCCAATCGCCTTGCTGGACACTCTCCTGATAACAGGGTTCAACTGACAGAAGCTTTGGCAGAGCAATGACAACATTGATAAAGTGAAAGTAACACTGTCGCTCTGCTGCTCAAAAAAAGAATACGAAAATGTCTTCATAGGAATCTATTTTAGCTATAACAATAATGCCCAATTACTTCATTATGAGATCCCACAGCCGCCGGGACTGCTGTGACCAATGCTACAATTGTGAAATCACTCCACAATTTTAATGTTAGTGATGCTTATTCTCTCCACAAATCAAATGCATCGAATAGCTAAAAATAAATTGGTTTAACTTTTGTATAGGTCATTTCACTTATTGTACAAAAAGCACTGTGAACAGTTTAAGACATGTTTAGGTTCTGGTTCATCACAGATACGAAATTCAATCTGCAGCATGACACAGTCCCAAAAATAAAGAAGAAGACGGAGTCCTCCAGCAGATGCTGTGGCCCACACAGAGCCCTGATCTCCACATCATCACATCGGTTACACAAGGAGACACAAGACCAGAAAAGATCTGCAGAAAGTTCCCAGAGATGAACAACCTACACAACAAGAACTCAAGTACTTAGAGCTATTTTCAGGCTTTAACTCCAGAGGATGTCCACAGAATTGGGTCCCGAATTTCTCTGGAGGCTGCCTTTCACAAAAGAACTACACAGCCGGAGATTTTCTGCTCAGACGTGATCACAGCAACACACTGGCTTGAGATGAATCTTGCAGAGGATCTCCTGTTCTCACATCAGCTCCTCCAGACACTTTGCTGACGATTTACTAAGGGACCGTCAGAGAAAGTCTAAAGGCTCTCATTCTGACATTTGCGTTCACACATCCAGCCCCTCCGGAGGATGTCCAGAGTATCTCTAGAGTCCAGTGCATGACTGAAAGCAGCTATAAAAAACTTTCACTTAGCTTTAGTGAAAAGAAGAACAAGGAGTCCTGCAGCAGATGCTGTGGTCTCCACTGAGCCCTGATCTCCATATCAGTTACATGAGACAGAAGACCAGACAGAACTACAGAAAGTTCACTGTGATGCTAAAAATAACCTATAAACCAAGAACCTTGAGTAACTGTGCTCAAGCACTCAATAGACTTACCTCTGTTTTAAATGCAAAGGGTGTTATTCTAAAAAAAAAGAAAATATATCTTATTATTATTTATCTTTGTATTGTCCTCACTTCACTGCTGGACACAGTAGGAGGGCTGGAGCCAATCCCAGCTGACATTGGATGAGAGCCTGGGTAAACCCTGGACGCGTATCACAGGACTGACATACAAACACAAACAACCATTCACACTTAGAGTCTCCAATCAACTAACCCAGACTTTGGACTGAGAGAGGCAGTCGAGGTACCGAAGGAAGCCCAACACAGAGAGGGGGAGAACATTAAAATCCACACAGGAAGGCCCTGGTCAAACCAGGATGCAACAAATCTTTGTTAAACATTTTAATTGCATTTCTTTAATCTCTTGTAATCATGTATACAACAACAGACACACAAAGTGTTGTGTGGAGCGATAAAAGGTCAACGTGCTAATTACAACCTTTATCAATCCTGACAAGTGAGAACACATTTGTGATGTGTTCATGCAATGTGTCACTACAGAGCAAATAGCTTACAGTTCCACTCTCATCCATCCTTCCCAAGTTTGCAGCTTTAAAAGCTTCTGCAGCTTTGTTTTCTTTTCTCAAGATACAATACAACATTATGTGTAGTAATACACTCACACTCTACACTTGGAAAAATGGGGGCTCACTAGACGTCTGTAGACCACACCTCATCTCTGCTTGAAGCTAGAGGCTCCGGGCTTCCTTAGCCTTCACTACTGTAACACAACTAACTATTGTGCTGCATTTCGGCACCAGGTGGAAGAAGAATGTGTTGAACAAAAACTCTTGGTTCTGCTAAATCAGTTTTGACCCTCTTGTCAAAAATTGTCAGTGTTGAATGAATAAAGTGATATCTAGTCTTTTATTACCAGTTGATGCATCAAGTACATTGGGCTGAAGGGTTATTATTGCTCAAATCTAGTTGTTCTACCCTCTGTTTTGACTCACTTTCCTGAACTGTTGCAATCGTTTACAAAAAACAACTCCTTCCATGGTTTAGGATCTCGTTTGGGACGTTACTTCCCAACGTTCCAAACAATTCACATTACATAAGCTTTGGCGCTGAAATGTTCAAGTCTGTTAACACTGGGTGGTGTTGTGTGGGTTATGAGCCATGCTCAACCCATAAAGGCTGATTCTTTTGTATTTTGTAATGTTCTTTAATGTATTTCATCCCAGTTAAGTAAAATTATTTGTTTACACTTCAATAAACACATTTAAAGGCCCCATATTTGACACCTTTCTGAGATTTAATTTGAGGTATCCCAGGAAATGTATTTTACACAATATGGGCCCTTTAAGTGTGCAGTATCTCTTTATTAGTTAGTGACATATTTAATTTCTTCATATGGAAGACTGGTTAAATCCAACAGACTCTGTTAATAATTAGTCTGCATAAGGTGATTTTCATCCAAATTTAGGAAATTGAGTTTGCTTAAAAATTCAAAAACCTAGTAGGATGCCTTAAAATGTTGACTTTTCATGTCCTAAAGCTTCCTCACCACTAAGCTTGATTGATTGAGTGACAGAAGTGAACCAAACTTAAGGAGCTGGACTGCTTTTCCTTGTAGACACTGGACAAACAACATTGAGAAAGGCCCACAACTCTCAGACAGCTCCACATGTCAAAATAAAGCCAGGAGGGTTGGTGAGACTCACGGGTGCCGGGCCTTTCTTGATGGTTACAGTGGGTGTTGTAGCCCTCAGTGCTCCAGTCACGCCGTGGTAGTACCTGAAGCAGACCTGGGTCTCAGCTGAGGAGGACACACACATGTAAGGTAAAGGGAGGAGGCAATAATGGAGAGAAAATCAAACAAGTATTAGTTTCATTTCAACACTGCGTGTAATTTTACATATTTATACCTGAATTTACTAAATGTGCCTGTTACACAACAAACGTTTTGTCCAAGGTGCTTTGACATGTCTGTACCTTATATGATCATGTCAACAAAGCCTCCTTGAAGTTGAGGGGGAGAGCCATGAGGTCAGAGGTCAAATCAAATGTTATTTAAGTCAGTTTTCTATAAAATGATCAAGTATATGATACTTTATTGAAGTAATTAATGATAGCTAGTCAGCAACGTTTATCATTTGTGGGACTCAACAGGGGAAGTAGAGCAAAAAACGCTAAATGCTTGGGGGACATGAGCAGATTAAGGTCATAGTAAATCTCCATGTTTTTCTGCCTGTTTGAGCAGACACACTCAGATGGTTTGATGAGAAGAGGGGAAACACACAGAGACACTTCACTGTAAGCTCTGATTACAATATCATTCCCGCTGGCAGCCTTAAATGGTTTGATAACACTCACATTTTCAAAACTGTTAAAAGTTCTGTTGAGCTGTTGAACGAATTTATATACAATGATAAATACCACACCACTCTGATCGGATAAAACCTTGAGTCCAATACTGCGCACTCAGCAATTTCCTTTGAGCTGGGCAAACCCCCTAATAAAACCAGATTAAGCAAGAGTGTACTTTTTATACAAGCTGGAAGTTTTAGATCAACCACAACGAAGTGGAACAGCTGGCCAATCAGAGCAGATATCAGATTATCAGGAGGTGGGCCTTATGGGACATGTTAAGCCGGGAAGGATCCTCACGGTGGAGCCTCAGTTGGTCAAGGGTGGAAGAACGCAGTAGTTGGAGCTTTCGAATTGAGACACTAGTCGCTTTGCTGCGGAATAACTGGTCTACAAATGCAGGTTCTGTCTATAAAGACAGTGTTTTTATGTCCATTGGATATTTAATTCATTTTGGAAATATTCACATGTTAAAAACTGTGCAGAATCTGAGGTTCAACACAGACGATCACGTGGATAATCTTGATTTGCCGCAGTCACGAAGCAAAGCTCTACAATTACATTAAATAACTGTTTTATAAGAAATTTGCCATCGAATGTGAAAAAGCTTTTTATAATCAGATTATGATGATGGAAACTAGTTGAATGTGTTCTGTGCTTCAGCTTCAGCGATCCCTTTTACTCCCACCTGTGACTGTCACAGTTTTTCTTTTCAATCTACTGTGAACTTGATTGTTTCTTTATGAGCTATTTTCGTCTGATGTGATATGAAATTTGTAATTGTAAAATACATATGAAAACTAAAACTTAGAAAAACAGCAACAATATGTGTTTTCCATCCGCTAGTGATGCTTGTAGGCTTCCTAATGTAAACAGCAGTGTTGTGTGAGGAATATATAAAATAGGCAGTGCATTAGGCTTCATCCTGACACAGACAAAAATGTTCTTACAATTTAATATAACTCAGTCCTATAAAGTCTAAAACCTGTGTAAAATGCCTCCTCTGCCTGTGATAGAGTGGATGGTGTTACTGAATGGAAACACCTGCACCCTTTATGCTGATGAATTTATACTGTTTCATGTGAGCATCTCTCTCACTCCTGCACACCGTTCCCTTCGCCCCTAAACGTAGCAAGTGTGCCCCATTTGTGATTGTCTCCTATTTTTGCATCCGTTTTCACTCTGTTCTGTTTCTAAAAGAAACGCTGTAACTTTTCCAGAGACTGGTGTTAACGTGCTGCTGCAAATATCTCAGAGCTTACAGGAGCTTGTAGTTTTCAATAGACCAGATTAAAAAGCACCATAGTGAAGACCACTTGGCATAATACCTGGGAAATGATATTTGATGATAAGTATCATTTTTCTAGTATAATTGAAATCATAAGAAGTAGTGAAAGTACTGTGTGAACGCTCGCTTATATTTGACTTCCAACTAAAGCTGCCCTCAGACATGCACTGAACATTCTCCAGTGGGGTTATATGTGTGTGCGCAAATGTGAGACTGACAACCTCTGAACTTGCTGCACCTCTGGCCAGTCCTCAAGTAATAAGTCCTCAGAAAGTCCAGAGGAGGCTGTGATAATGTGAACTCTTCAGGACAGAGTATCCCCTACTGCGTTGCGCATGTGGAAAAGGCAAACTCCAGAGAAAGTCCGGACTAAATTCTCTTGAAACCCTCCGGAGGTCTTGTCTGAAAATAGCTGGAAGCTGCCTCACATCTGACCCCTTCAGAGCAACAAGGCTGTGTTTATCTGTTTGGTTTCCATTAGACAGTGTGGGACAAGCTTCTCAGCATTTGTTTGAATCAAAAGCTTGATTCAGCAATTACTGAAAACGCCTGCTTGCTGCCACTGGAGATGAGTAGTAATGAAACTGAACTTTAACAGTGAACTGTAAAGTGAACTCATTGTGACACACCGCGTCCAGTAAACTGCTGCTGGAGCTGCAGTCAGTCTTCAGAAATAATTTCCCTCTGAATGACATCATCGTAACTGACCACTGTATATGTTTCCTCGTCACATGACCTCATGTTTCCCCCAGTGTGAAGTCAGTGTGGACATGACATAGATTTTTCTCCCTTTTTGACAAAATGAACCTAACTATTTTAGAACAGGTAGCTACACTTTGCCAGTGTCTGCTCAGCGATTGGTTTAATCTTATCATTAAACATTGTCAGTGAATGACTGTGTCCATCTTTCAAACGACTATGTGACTTTAATTAATAAATACTGTGCATAGATGGTTTTATAATAGCTGCTTTTGACTAAGGCTGCACAACATGTGAACTGCACAGAGAAATGGGCAAAATTGTTACAATATATAATATGACAAAACTTGTTGCCTTGCAGGGTTTTTATTACTTACAGTCAATGATGTTGGAGGTGGAGTCAATTTTCCAAACTATCTGTCCTCTGTGGGAGCCGTTGATTCCCCGGTTCTTATAGTCCAGAAAGTTCTCCGACAAAGCCTCATCTGCAATGAGAGGAAACTGATGAAACCACAGTCTTAGTTGGAAGTCGTATCATTTTATATTCCATTTCCCAGATCCACTCAAACATAAATACATTTGATTCTTCAGGAAGAGTTGTTAATGACACTGCAATTTACTCACCACCAATGCTTTCAGGAATTTTCTTCAGTAAACAATTTCTTAAACAACACTACATCAAGAGTCCTAACCGCCAAGTGTTTTGATAACATCATGACTGCAACTGAGGAAGCAAATCTAAGTTATGTCATTAAACACCCTAACCCAGCCATGTTAGTGTCATTTAATATAGTTTGATAATGTTGAGGTTGATGGCAATATCATTTGTTTTTTTGAAGGTATTTTGGTCACAAACCAAAATGAGGGACATATTAAAATTTTGACCTGCTACTGGTGTTAGATAAAAGCTTAGGGATCAAAGACATTTTAATTATCTGGGGACCACGGATGTGTCTCCTGTAGATGTCAAGATATTTCCCTCTGAAACCCAAAATGTCAAACTCATGATGATGCCAGATGAGAACAGATGAAAAGTCAGGAGATCTCCAAGGTCGGTAGGCTTCTAGTAGTTTCTGGCCAAGATTTTATGGCAGCCTGGAGGCTACCACTTTGATCATGACTCACTGAGGACTGCCAAAAGGGAGCGGCTGAGGCATTTATTAACGACCAGGATCGCTGTCACTGATGCAGAAAAAACTGTTGAGTCCGTTATCGAGACAGTATGAAACAAGGTGGATGGAATATTATCCATAATGGAATAAACAAGTAGTTTGTAGTTAAAAAATGTTCTTAAGTGAAGAGTGAAAAACAAGCTCTCCCATGCGAGAGAGGGCCGCATCACATGGCACTTGCAGGAACGCATAGCAGTAACTGTGAAGTCCGACTGTCTACACGGACAGTAAAAGCTTATACGGAAAAGAGCACACGAGATATCTTATGTTAATATGACAAGGGTTGGCTTTTTTTTGGGTTAATTAAAACAAAATTATCAGCACAAATTAGAAAATGGAGGACCACATAGTCTTGATAAATAATAGGAAACAGTGCATTGACATGGCGAGATGGGGCATTAGCATTTGCAGAGGTAAACACTGTCAGAGCTCCCTTCTAGTTGGTCTAAGATCTGTTCTGTGACTGTTATAACATCACTTGGAAATCGAAAATAAAGTGGGTTCCAGACCATTTGCTAAATGTGAATTGGCCCATCAAAAATTGGCATTAAATGCGAAATTTTACATCTTGGGACCTTATTAGTCAAGGATTTAAGAGTAAGTCAAGATGTAAATGGTATATATCACTAAAACCAAATGTCAGTGGAAAAAGGAATGGAGTTTGTCCAGTTTTGTCAACATGACCTCAAACACTGTAACCGACAACACTGCTGCAGTTGGAATATGGACAACGATTGGCAAACAATGTTGTCACGCTGCTCTGTGGCTCAGGAGGTAGAGTGGGTCGTCCTTAATCAGAAGGGCGGCTGTTTGATCCCCATCCCTGCAATTACGCATTACAAGGTCCCTGGAAAAGATACCGCCTAGAAAAGCGCTATATAAATAGAGACAATTCGGTTTAGCACTCTTACACCAGCAAACGTTGTTGTATTATAGACAGATTATTATCTGACCATTAGATTACATTATAATCAATATAAGTATTGCCTCGTGGCAAAGATTACGATGTCAACCTATCTTGCAGCTTTTGAGGCTAGTGTCATTAAACTAGACAAACAGTTTAATTCATCTTGTATCAAACTCTAACCTTCAGAGTCATTCTGTTAGGTCTCACTTACCAACTTGATACATTCCGATCCAGTCTCCAGCATCCACGTCCTCCTTGATGTCCCATGTGATTACCAGGTCGTCAGACTGACCTATGGTGTAGTAGGAGGAGCTGATGGTGAGGGTGGATCGGGCATCCGGCGAGACCAGATCGGTGTCACTGGTGGACCTTGCCAGCCCCAGCATGAAGGCCTCCTGGTTCAGGCCGTTCACAGCATAGCTGTCTGGGCCGTAGCTGTGACGAACCGCACCCTTGCAGCGTTGGCGGGTCTGGCTGCTGCGAGTTGGGGAGGCCATAGCCGCTAGGCCCAGGAACCTATTCTGGTACAAGTTCTACAACAAAATACAGCACAAGAAGCTTTTTAGCTGAATAAAAAGGCTTTTGTTCTGTAGACAAAATAATGAAGTCAAATGAGAGAACAGTAAATCCTCAAATAAATAACAATCATATCAATGGACAACAGATGGCAAAAATATTAGTATTCATCCAAAGAATGCTACACAAATTAGCAGTCATTAAAAAATACAAAATATGTTGATTTCCCTGCGAACACAGGCTGTGTCTTTTAGTTTTTTAACATCTATTGTCATTTAGTGTGTTATCTTGGCACTGGATTTTGTCCCCCCCCAAAAAAACCAGAATTACCTCATACAAAACACCCTGTAATTTACAACTACAATTAATGTCTGTTGTATCAACTTCCCAGTTCTGGGTAGATCAAATATCAGAAACCAAATATTCCACCAAAACATACAACACCACAAATATATTGTGTTCATGTATAATGAAATCTGTTAACGAAAAGTAACCTGTCAACATGAACCTGGTTTAAATGTGTGGCGAGTTCAGTGTCTGTGCAGCTTGGATGCTGTGATCACTGCAAGATGCAGCATCATAACCAGGAAATCCACATGCATGGGAGAGAGTTTTCCACCCTGGCATCTCAGATCAGATCAGATCAGAGAATGTTCCAGAGCTTCAGGGCACCACTCAGCCAGCATCGACGGATCGGGCAAAAAGCTGAAGCACTATGTGCGTGCAGTTGATGATGAAGAAAGGATATACCCAATAAAATTGAATGTGTTTGCTTCTGTCAACATGTGATATGACCAATAGAAGAGACAGCATCAGTGTGGATTCAGCATAAATCTCTGTCATTATATTGCTTTGGAAAATACTGTTCTTTATTAAAACCAGTTCGAATTTTGACATGAACACACAACTATATTCATATATATATATATATATGTATGCAAAAAGGTGGGTAAATGTGACAGACAAAGACAAACGACATAGGATGTTTCATGTTTGTGAGCATGCATAGGAGAAGGTGGCGGGTTATTGTGGTAGCGGGTGAAGCGGGGGCACTGACCTTGAAACTACAGAGCTGCATCAGCATAATGACCAGTCAACCCAAAGCAGACCAAAACCTAAGGGAGGTGGGAGGAGAAGGGTGGCGTGTTACAAACCACAGAACAAAAAGCAGAGGCAGGGAATGTAGCGGGTGAAAGTGTTTGTACACTCGTTTTAGAGGATGGGGGGGAAAAAGCTCATCATCATCATACTTTGATACTACTCTTCGTTAGATAAGAATATGAATTATTGAGGAGCGTTGGCACAGATGCACAGACAACAGGAAACAGAGAGACAAAGACAGTTTGACCTCCACCCAGAAGAAAGAAAGGATGCCGATACAACAGACAGACACAACAGCAGCGTCTAACGATGGTCAACGTAAAACAGACAGATACAGCATATTGTCATGTGTATCGCTCGATGGTCAAACGGTTTGTTTGCATTGCTGCAGTGGAAAGAAAAGCCTGCAAATGAAACCAACAGCAGCAGCGACATGGCGATCTGTATGCGCTTGTTTGAAATGTGATTGGTCCTGTGAAGGTGGTTCTCCTCGGATATGAAAGAGCTTTTTGTGGCCAGTATTCATCAGCACCACACTGGTCGTTCATCAGAGGACTTTAACCTCTGGTCAGTTGTGGCTACAATAACCTTTTACTGTGTGGTGCCCGTGGACAACCCAAATTAAATCATAAAACTTGCTGTGTCATGGCCTCGATTCTCATTACACTTGCTCACTGTGCTTCAACACCTTGCTGGATGTGTTGTGAAAAATGAATTACAAACTATTTCTCGCCAAAAGCAACTGCAACATGACATCCCAGTTACAAAAATGTAACTTTTAACATAAACCCACATATTGTATGATAATTACATACGTTTCACACAGTTGTCCTATTATATTAGCATGTTCCCCATCTGCCCATGCGTGTAATTAAGAAAAACAATCATATCAGAAAATGAAAGGAAACACTGCTTCTGTCTCTCTTCCCAAAAATAAACAAAAATATATTTTTTTAAGTCAAGGGACACTTGGATATTGATAATGAAAAGCATCAAAGATGGTTATCACAATTGCAAACAGCAGATACTCTCTCAGATACTCTCACTGTCCTCACAGGACACAAGAAGCGATCAATTTCACATGGTCCTTTTTCTCATGTCAATATTTTCTTATTGTCCCTCGTAAGTCAATAGAGTGACTCCATTCTTATATTATGTCTATGATGACTCCTTTGTTATAAACTTGTAACAGTCTCCAGCGGTGGCTGAGACTGCTGTAGCTATAACTACAATATAAGAGGCTGGAATACATACAAACTCAAGGACACAATGGTGTGCACAGGGACACGCATATGCAAATAAGCCAAAGCCCGGTCGGGCCTGTACGAAAACTACACAAACACATTTCAAAGTTACACTTAAATCCCCACAGTCCTCATTAGTCATATCGCAGGATATTAGTACGATGTCGTAGCTGGCTGTGGAATCTCGAGGGATAAGTCCCCAGTTGTTCTTCCCACTTACTCAGACACTCGTAATTAACCGATATAATTGCATTCAAGATGACGTGATTATGAATTCAGTGCACATGTAGAGCAGATACACATGTAGAGCAGATACACATGTAGAGCATACACATGTAGAGCAAATGAAGAAGAAACTAAAAAGCCTCTGCTGAACCTGAGATGATCCAGAACTATCGCTCTGCAATGACCTTCATAACCATTCTAATTGTCCTCTTGCTTCAACGTATTATTATTAGTCATCCATTGTTTCCCCTTTATACATTGCACTGAAACTGCCCAACAAAGAGGGCTATTAATTTGAAACAAAGGATAAACGTGGTGACACCCTGCTAAGCTGAGAATGGCTGAAATAAGAAGAAATGCAGATTTAACACAATAAGTTGGATAGGTTGTATTGCCTTTTGATACCTACTCCAAATGTCGCTTCATTAGGCTTGTGTGTCACCCAGGTACAACAACACTTTATCGTAAGACATCAAGAATAGTGGGAGAAATCCAAATTGGATTGAACATTTTCATGACCTTGTTTTGACAGTGTGAATGTCTCTCTGTGAATTGACATGTGCATGCATTGTCTGGGACTGGTGTCTCTTTACGACGCTGCTTCCAGTTTCTGATTAGATAATCCAGCCATCTTCCTCCTCCGTTTCCCTTTCCGAGCTACTTTAACCTGACCATTTGCCATCAATTTTGAAACCCCGGCCGGTTTGATACAGTATGTAATTGTAAATGTCATGGAAATATATTTACTACAGCAGCTACAGTATATGATTAAGTACTCAAAGCAGTTCTACATTCACCCATTCACACACACATTCATACAGTCCATCTATGCGCAGCACTTAGTTATTCTATGGGGGGCCATTCGGGGTTCAGCATCTTGCCTAAGGAAACTTCGGCATGCAGATGGTTCAGACTGGGGATCGAACTGCCAACATTCAGGTTGGAGGACGACCACTCTACCCCACAGCAGCCCGGCTTTTAAAGTACCTGAACTTTGTCACAGCTTCTGCTGCTGCTATAACTGCCAGGCCTGTTCTGACCTTTGTCAGTCAGCCGTGACAGAACAGGACTTAGAGTGGTTAGATTGAAGTCTCCAATGTTATTGTTTCCTATATATTATGTGCATAGCCATGGAAAATAGTGCAAGACATAAATTTAAGTCAGCTTTTTAACTGATTTAAATGATTAACTGAGGAGGGCGTGGAAGGGGGTTGTTCGAAGGGCCAAGTTCTTCCATCCATCCATCCATCCATCCATCCATCTATTTATTTATCTATCTATCTTCCATGTTCCTAACTTTTAACTGGTTGGATAATATTTGGTTGGGATTAGAACTTGTGCCCATATCCAACACAAGCCTGTAAGCCAGATATATGGCCACCAGCGCATCATCTAATGGGGAAAGATGGATACATTGAAAAAGTGTGGTTTCATATAAAGAGCTAAATATGAGCATTTGCCAAAAAGTTATATTATCTATAGTTATAAACGTAATGATTCTAAAGTCAGTCAGCCACCAATTATTATCAGCTGATAAGAAGACTCAATCAAATGATGCAAGCGTTGCAAGACAATTTTTCCTTGCAAGACTAAAATGGCTTGTTTTGCGACACCTTTCTGGCAGTTCTACAAGGTATCTGAAAGAAATACAAAGCCTTTGTTGAGAGAGAGAGAAGAGAGAGGAGAGAGAGAATCTCAATAACAATGAAACCACAACAACCCTGCAGCAAGGTCAGAAACCAAAGAAAACTATCAGCCAAAAATTCTCTGTTCACAAACCACTGTCAATTGTGGAAGAGGAAAGGTTCCAATGACTCATGTCCTACTTGGATCCGCTCCGCACTCTGCCAGGGCCTAAAATTATGCTGATGTTTGCACTGTTATAACAAATACTGTACAAACAGGGTTCAACCCCTTGATTTAAAAACATCAACAAACACATTGTTGGAAGCAGCCCAGAACAGATTAAATCTGAGCCACTGTACACCATCGCTACAGTCCTAAATCTGATGAGAGACTTTATACACAAATTATTAAATTGCGTGCGTGTGTGTGCCTGCGTGTGCGTGTGCGTGTGTGTGTGTGTGATAGGCTATCTTTGAGCGCAAAATTCGGATAACCATTATTTGCAGTTTGATACAAAATAGTTAAAAAAGAGCCCAAGCTCATTCAACTACAACATAAAATCCTGCTTATAGATCAATGCATTAGTAAAACTAATCTCACACCATAGAATAATTTAGTATTAAGGTCACAGGGAAAAGATTTTAACATTGAGTTCCTCTATGTGACATTTTAAAGTTAGATGTTTCATGTTTTATTCATGGATCCCTTCAATTCCATCTAATTCCAGAAATCTGTCTGTATGTGGAACCCATATATTGAGAACAAGAAAGCCCAGTGTCGAATTTGGTGCAATTTGGACATGCCATATGTTCAATAATAATAAAGATTGCATACACATAACCAGGCAAACAGAGCTGTGTAGCTGCATGTGGCTGGGGGTGGAGCAGAGCGCTAACAGGCGGACTGAATTGAAAATGTCCATGTCCTCAGATAACCTACATGAACCACCAGTGTTTCCTGTGATGAGTAATGAGCACAATCATATGACCTACAGGGAGAGCGCCACTCTGCCATTAAAAATCAATGCCATACTAACATATACCATTGGCATATTCCAGGAACCACTGTTTGTCTGTCTGTGTGTCTGTGTGTCTGTGTGTCTGTCTTTCTGTCTGTCTGTCTGTCCTGTCAATTTTACAAAGTCAGAAAGAGAGGTGCTGCCAGCATCACCACAGGCCAAACAACCGCCCAGTCAATATGTTTACAATGTTTTCATTTTATTTCTATAGCCCATATTCACAAATAACAATTTGTCTCATAGGGCTTACCAAGGTGCAACATCAGCTATTCTTAACATATTTCTCTGTTTAATGTACATGTAAGTAAAAATATATTTTTGGTATAGGTCTTTTTCAATATTTCACTGACTATATGTAAAATAATCATGGGTCGTGAGTAATGAAAATAAAAAATAGTTGAAGTCTTTGTCCCTAAGAATCTCACATTCCTTCAAAAGTGCCAGTTTTACAGCAATTACAGGCCTTGTCTTTTCAACAGTGGATATTGTATCAGAAATTTATCTTTCATTCAAAGAAAAATATCTATCTAGACTAAAATACTTGATGAGATATCTAGATATCTGGATGGGGACAGAACAATCACTACAAACGCTCATATTAAGCATGCCAGGGCAGTAGGTGGCTATAAAGTCTACTTCAACGATTGGTCAAATAATAGAGAAGAACGCCATTGTCCTATTGGCACCATGATTGGTACTGGGCAAGCTGGTTGCTGCAAGCTCATTACACAAACAGTGGACTTATGTTGAGTAAGTTGTGACATCATTGTTTCCCAAACGGTCCGCTTTACATGTACACACAGGTCCATGGAAACCAGAGTTTTTAAAAACGTGCACTTTTGAAGTGTTTGTCAAAGGGTTATCAAAGTAAAAGAGTAATAATCTCCTTTTTGGTGACTTAAACAAAGTTCACATGTGGACGAGAGGCCCAAACACAGAGCAAAAAGTTTGCCTTCCAAAATGTGTGCACATTAGTGTGGAGAGGGCATCAGTGTGGGGAATGTTAAGAATCGTCACACCTTTCTGTTTTGTGAGTCTTTCAAACTTCTGTGATTAATACAGAAGACAGTACAGTCAGCTGGTTCTACGTCTTTCAGATCAGAGCCAGTGTGACAAAACATCCCAGTGCTGAGTCAGCGCTCTATCATCTGCACAAGGAGACGTGTGTCCCAACTGAAAACAGTCAAATTGCTGCTCTTTTTAATCTCCACAATGTGCGCAGAAAGCCAGCACCAGCACAAATCTAATCTACACAGCTCAGGACATAATTATATAGATGAGGACACGTTGCAAAACTTTCTATTTCATTACAGTATGTTCACTATGAGGTAAATGGTTTCAAAGGTCAGCAGTGTTGTGGCAGATACAGTACATGGACACTTGTTTACAGGAGTGTCATGAATAGAAGTTGATTAGTACTACACATTTGAAGGCTGATGGCGTCACAGCGACACAACCAATCTGTCCCAATTGGAAGGCTCCCTCAAATGTGACATATGTGTCCTTCCACCCCCGAGCAACGGAGGCTCCACTGGTTGGATCCTTACCCACAACCTATCCCAGGGTTCATTGCGCTTCACTGACAAACTGTTGGCGGCATCAGGTGAGGAGGAAACGGTAGAGGGATTCCTTTATTAATTTAAGTATCGTCTTCAACTCAACATAAGGGCGCACAAAAACACATCTTTTCAGCATCTTTCATCAACCGAAGAACTTTCTCGTCTGTATCTGTTGCTAGGCGACGGCTGTAAGGGCGGGACTAGCTGGTGCGGCAATAAGAAGACCACATTGTCGCTTTTCGGTTCAAAGACCATGTCCTTCTAAGGATGCGGCCCCCACTGAATTGAGACACACATAGAGACTTCTTGGGTAAACCACCACACTCTAAAGCCACGTGAGTGCATGTGTTATCGAGAAAAGACCAGCCTCACACCAACACTAACACTAAAATCACACACTGTCAAAGGAGATGTTAATGTAAGGCATAGTTAGTGGGAAATAGTCATATTTAGAGTGGTTTCTGTAGTAATGGTCACGAGCTGTAGGTCATAATAACAACCACACTCATGGTTGATTGTTAGCTCAGAGTCACGTCTAGCCCTTAAAAGGTTGTTGCTGTTGCTCCTTGGAAAGTACATATTTTTTTATAGATATTTGATTGAGTTATTATTGTATCATTGATGTCCTGATATTCTGCAGTGTTTTGATTGTTTCTATATCTGTGGAGTGTTCCTGAGTATCTTTAAAGGCACCCATAAAATAAAACTATAATTATAATTGCACCATTTACTTTATAACCCCCCAACGTTATCAACATAACAAAAGGCCACAAAAACGAAAGCAGCAATGTGTGGTGTCAGGCTCCAGGATTTAAGAGGATTTGGGGGAATGGGAATCCCCCACACAGCGAGGGGAAGGGGAAGCCTCACGGTCGTAGTAAGACCCGAATCAGGAGAAACTAGGACAAGTACGGCTGTGGGGCCCAGGCATCTCCAGCGCCAAACACCATTTAGAAAATTAATGAATTTCATGTTGCGTTGCTCCCTGGGGAATATAATCTTCCTTACATGGCAGATGACTGAAGGTCCTCTCTCACCCGTGGTCCCTCTGTAATTCGGCAAACATCTAATCGCTCATAATGGCAAATTTGACCTTTTTTATTTGATAGAATATCAACTTTAGGGATGATGTGTACGGAATTTAGACTTCCTCTGACAGGCGATCTCAGTGGAGTGCTGCCCGAGGACAGTTCCGCCTGTGTGGTCCATTCGGAGGCGAGAAACCGAAACAACCCGACGTCCTGCGCCTGTTTCCTGTTGGCGGTGAATTCCGCTCAAACACTAGAGAAGGATTCAACGCAGCGTGTCCCCCCCCCCGACAAGGAGGAGGTGCTGGGCCGCTGCTGGGGGCTGACATGACGGCGAGGCTCGAATCGCATCACCCCCAGCGTTCACCCAGCAACAATGGAGGCCGAGGAGGAGACCTACCTGGGACAAAACGAGCTGCCGGTGGATCATTCTCCAAGCACGGTGCCGGTGAGGACGAGGGAGAGGTGGCTAATTTCCGCCGAGCTCCATTTTTGTCCACGGTTGAAGCGGGGAAGGAGGGAGACACACAACAGCAGAGAGAGAGGGATGAGACACGGGAGAGAGAGAGTCACATCCTCTCCTCTTCCTCTGGACCTCAGTCAAGATAGATACATTGCAGCGCAGCATTTCCGGTCCCAGCTAAAACCACGCTCAAATACTTTGACATGTCAGGTTTTATTGTGGCATATTTCGGTTTTATTGGCTTAGTTTTATTTAGATTTTTTAATTAATATGCGATAAATATCAATAAAGAAATTCCCTCCAAGCGCACTTGTTACGAATTGCCTTAATTTGATTGTATATTTTGTTACTTTTTTGTATTTTATTCTTTAATGTTATATTATTTCATCCCTGGTCATTTTTAGATTTTGTATTGTACAATTTGCGGTCTTAAATTTGTAATGACTGCTTCTTGCCTTTGGTGTTTTGTATTTGTGGTGTTTTCATTTGCCCTCTTCATGAGGCACTTATTTATTATTATTAATAAAACATTACAATTATAAGAACAACAACAATAATGATAACAGTTGTAATAATAAGATTCAAAATTGAGGGGTAGTTTTCACTTGCAATTGTGCAAATAACAGTTCTGACTCAAATAAATGACGCAAACCAGAGTGAAAATACTCTTATTTTGAAGGTTTCACTCGTCATATTCGACGTAAACATGCTCAACTTGACGTAGCTGGGTACCAGAGCCCTACAGCCAATCAGCGAACGCACTTCTCTCCTCGCGTGCGCTGCTGCCTCCTCATCTCCTCGCCTCCACCCGACAACGCGCGCATAAACATGCAGTTTACGCACGCGTGCCAGTCATCCATCCATCCATCCACATACGCCCCTCGCTCTTGTGCTCGTGCTCGTCGATCCTCTCTGTCAGAGAGATGCAGCTGATTCGAGGAGGCCCGGATCAGCCCCATGATCTGTGTCTGCATTAAAATGTTAGGAGTTCTTCCCTGACCCATACTGCATCCCTCCACAAGGTTCCATGGTAATCCATCCAGTTCCATGCAGGAACTAAGAAGGAAAAGAGAAAGAGCTTCAGAGCTGCCATCATCATCTTTTAGCCAATGAGAGTTGGTTGCAGCTGAGCTGGACTTTCACATCATCTTGCACACAAAGATGTGAGAGTTAAAATGTGTAACTGTTTGGTTCCGCTCCACAAATTGGGCTTCAAATACTACGAAGAAAATTCTTCATTTCAAAAGTAAAACACAGACTGTGTGATCTTTACAGGAAACACGAACATGACAAAATGACTACACTCATCCAACATGACTCATAATATATACTTGAATCACTTTGAGACTTTAAAAACAATTTAAATCACTGCTTATTTTAATGTTGTTTTTCTGAACTTACTATGCAATTTAAGCTAAAATATCAATATAATAACAAATATCATCCACAATGAGGACATCTCAATGTCCTCATTGTGGATACTAGAGCTGCCACTCTTTAATCTGTCTATAATTTTCTAAATTATCAACAGAATTTGTTTTTTTGTCCATAAAATGTAGAAAGAAATATAACGACTCCAAAATAAAATAGTGAAGAAAAGGGTATTTCCCAGGGTCTGAGATAACAAACCTCTAGTTTGGTTTCTCCTGCTACTTCAGTCTTTCAAAGCTTCTTTCTCTGCCCGCTCACACTCTCCTCCATGTAGGGTTGACTTCTGTCAGGCTCACTCTAGAGCTTCACTGTGTGGATGGTGAGCTTGGCCATGAGCTCCACATTTCTATATACAAATGCCATGTTTCCAGTTGTGACACTGGCTTTTATTGATTTTACTTGTATGCTTTCCAGGATGATGTGGTTTACCTTCTTCTCCAGGGAGAGCTCCCTCTACTTGACCCAGTCACACTTTTTTCCGTCAACTCCTTTTGGACCATTTGGTGCTCGACCTGCTGCATTTGAAGATGAGCATTCAAGGATTTTACCTTTTTCTCTTTTGCTCTTAACCTCATGTTCATACCTTCGAGCTTGGACTCTTGCAGTATTCACCTGGCTGGTCAAGTCTTTTCTCCTTTCTCACCATTGACAGACTGTAAAGAGTCAGAGCAGCGTTAAGTGCTGCCATGGTGATAGATAGATAGATAGATAGATAGATAGATAGATAGATAGATAGATAGATAGATAGATAGATAGATAGATAGATAGATAGATAGATAGATAGATAGATAGATAGATAGATAGATAGATAGATAGATAGATAGATAGATAGATAGATAGATAGATAAATAGATAGATAGATCTATCTATACTGTTGAATCCTCTTGTTGATCATTTTGATGATCAGCTCCATGATGTTTCCCCATTTTCTTGACTTCACTGCCACCTAGAGGTGAAGAATCTGATTTGTTGTTGCAAAAGAAGCTCTAAAAGCTTTATACAAAGATCAAGAATTATACATCTTTGAGAGTTTGTTTGTCATGACCTCTTTATGTTTAAAAACAAACATATGATCTAGGATATTTCTAAGAAATATCTTTCTGAGATGATGTGGTTTTGTGTCGACCCCCTCTGAATGTATTTTTTCACTTGGCCTCAGACAGAAAACACACACAGATCATTTGCCAATGAGATAATAACTTTTTATTATTGATGTTGTATTGAGGAGCAATGTTGACTTACCTCTTCAGGCATGTAAAATAAAGTGCTTTTTTTCAAAGGCAAAGTTCGAGACTACTCGTAGTGGGAGGACATATCAGTGAAATCATTTACTGCATCTATCAGAGTGTGAGGACTGTTGCTCTGGTGGCATCTGCTGGACAGAAGCTGTTCATGCATCCGTGTTAAATCACCGATTCACAGATCGTCCACTGATTCCACAAGGGATAAATTCTGACTGTGGAGTATAAATATACCTGGATTGTTTCAACAGAGACAGGGGTAAAAATGAATGTTGTTATTGTGCCTTTATAACCACTGCTAAGAGATCACTGTTCGTTCCATTCTGCCTGTGCTTGTGTGTTGGAGGCAGAGGAGGAGCGAACAGTAGGAGAGAGTGGGAGAGACAGAAATTGCCAATGAATGTAAATGAGTAACCAACATTTACATCTTCCTGGGTTGGCTGCGCTTGTACTCCAATGATATCTCCCTGTCTCCTTGTCATGCCACCCCCTCACATTATCCCCTATTCCCTTTCATTCCTCTTCACCACCACTCAATCCCTGTCTCTCCCCATTGTTCTCACCCCCAGGCTTTCTCTGTCACCTTCTCCTCCTCCTCCTCCTCCTCCTACTTCCAGTACTTGGTTTCATTTTCCCGGTCCCTCTGTCAGCTCCTCTCCATTAAGGTTGAGTCATTGAAGTACCGGGAGCAACAGCTGCCTATTCATCTTTTCCCACTGACTGAGACATGAGAGGGAGAAGGGGGAAGAGATGCAGGAGGAGGGAGGAAAAGGCAGATTCTTTTTTTGTGTGATGTCCAGTAACCACACATTCATGCCTGCTTCTGCAGCACATGGATGTTCTTCACACCAGCCACATCCGGATACACACCACAAAAACAGCTATAGTCTCACTTCAGCATCAGAAAGACAGGATGTAGATTAAATGTCCATGGTCCAGAGAGCTATATCTAATGTAATGTATTATTCATTATTAGGTTGAGATTTTCATCAGTGTGTAATCAACTTAGACTAAAAATCTTTTTGTTTTCTTTATGAGTCCTCTTCCACGGAGTCCGCCATTTTTCACCACCATGTTTTCAAGAACGAACAAACCAAACACTGGCTCCTGGGAGGGCTTTTTCCATGATGTAACCCAGGTTAAAAGAAACATGATTTAGTACATAAATTAGTGAATAAATAATTGAATAAATATTATTAAAATTTACCTGAGTTCAATTTATATTAGTTATAATATCCATGATTTAATCTGAAATGTTTAACTAAGACTAAAATGAATATAAAAACTAATACAATAATGATCCATATTATTAGTTTTGAAAGTAATTTAAAGTGCACCGTGGCTTTAAGAGAGCCTGTTGCAAGAGCCAATCAGAAATAAGGTAGTTCCTCCTGCTCCGGGAGAATTGATAAAACCAAAAATAGGAAATGGTAAATCTTTTCTTTTCCTAAAAGAGAGAGATTGAACTTGAATTTTATTCATTTGAAGGTTTGTATGTAACGTGTGTTGTATGTTAGTTGTATTGTAAATGTGTTATATGGTACCGGTTTGTTATTCTATCTGAAACAACAATTTTTTTCTATTCTTATATAAAAGAAACCGGCATTTCAACTAATTCTATGTTCTCTGGTGTGTTCACTATATTTCTATTTCTATTTTTTAACTAATTTACTGCTCCCACAAACCTAGGCTCTGGTCCTGTTACATATAAAGAACTGAAACTAGTAGCAAGTGTTACAATGATTTGATGTTACCTGAAGTCTTCTACACACTTGGAAAGGGAGGATGTGTGTGGAGGATGTGCGTTGGCATTAATGCC
This sequence comes from Pseudopleuronectes americanus, assembly GCA_038501795.1. Classification (NCBI taxonomy): domain Eukaryota; kingdom Metazoa; phylum Chordata; class Actinopteri; order Pleuronectiformes; family Pleuronectidae; genus Pseudopleuronectes; species Pseudopleuronectes americanus. The sequence goes on along the minus strand of CM076736.1, from coordinate 15,291,415 downwards.
ATTGATGATGTTTCCAAAACCCGGCACAAAGGAAAAAAGAAAAGAAAGGAAATAACTCAAGATGAAAAACGCCATCCATGTAGAAAAAACTGACGAATATGTCACAAGGGCTTTTGGTGATAAGAGCTGATGCTGGTGTCGATGTTCTTTAAACAATATGTGTCTGCTCCTCTAACTCTTACCTGAAAAGCAAACTGCGGAGAAAGTCTGGATCCAATCCAACTTCATGTCTGAAAATGTCTTATGTAAGGTGCCTTGAGAAAATCTTATGGTCTGATAATATACCATGTGATCAATGATATATGATAATGTTGTGGCGCCACTACATAAATATTAAGATTAATTTTTTTCTTCACACTGACTATGACCTGATAGATTAAGATGTCCTTCAATATGTTTTGGAGCTGCTTTTATGTATTTATCAAGTTCTTCATTGATCTATAGAGCCTGAAGGCAGGACATACCCCACCATGATATTATGTATACCCTGTTTGTTTTTGTCAAGCTCTCAAATTGAAATGTAAAAGAAAAATATGTCATAACGAGTGGTGTTCAGGGACAACTTGGAATATTGTGCCACTTATCAATTTCATTTTGAGTATAATAATTATTCAGCAACCCATTCCCCTCAACCTGCATCACACATTGACTCCAGTAGTAGTGTTTTCCAGACTAGTGACAATTTTATCAGCCATTTAGCAAAATGTTCTGATTTGGTGAATATTATATTGTGTCATTACCTCAGTGATTTTCTTTGTTGGATTTAAAAACACGATGACTATTGTGAAATGTGTATGTTGCTACATGTAGGAAGTGTAGCTATATGACATAGGGGTTCAACATGATGTGTAGGCAGTGCTCATACCTGTTATCTTATTAAGTTGTTAAAATACATTTAGTTCCCTTTTATTGACAGTTTAATGAGATTATGCTGTAATCACTTATCCAACAGCAATAGAAAAAGAGCCCTGATGGATGAGAAAAACATGGAGGTATTTGGGTTTACAGCTGTGACAGTAATGTGACTGCAGTTGACGCAGCCAGACCGCAGTCTGTTTACCTTTAAAGTGACACTATCATCTGTATATTTGCTTTGGGCTGGTGATGCAAGGCACAATGGAGAGCAATTAAAATGCACCCTCTCCTCGTTATTAGAGAGTACATTCACCAGAGATTTTGTGGAACCATCTCGGGGCACCTGGGAATAGTTATAACCCTGGAAGCGATAAAAATGTGGGCTTCAAGTCAAAAAACACCTCTGATTAATTTTAATGGCTTTCAAAGATATGTGCTTTCAAGTAAAACCCAGTTTAACTGCAGTCTAGGCTCTCATAATAAAATAACAAGCATTGTTGTGACATACATGTGCAATCTTTTACATTGCTAATAAATTTCATGCAGAAATCCACAAATGCATTGATTAAGATACGAGGTCTTGAAGTCATGTCCATTTGGCATCTCATCCACTAGCTGCCATAACTTACTGCAATTTCTCATTCAGCATTTCTTCCATCCATCCATCATCTATACGGTTTATCCTTTGAGAGCGCAGGAGCTGGAGCCAATCCCAGCTGACATTGGGCAAGAAGGGGATACACCATTGACAGGTAGCCCGCATATCACAGGGCCAACGCACAACCAAACAACCATTCACTCTCACATTCACATCTACGGCCCATTCAACGTCTCCAACTGACCAAACTTCAATCTGCCTGTCTGTGGATTGTGGGTGGGGGCCGGAGACATGCAGGAGAACAGAGAGAAACCCGAAGACTTTCTGTTGAGACAACAGCCACACTCTGCGCCACCGTGTCGCCCATTTTCTTCACCTAAAAAAATCAAGTTTGTTCTTGTGTTTTCTCTTCATATTCTAATCTTTTCATCCACTACATTAACTACAAATTGAAACCTTAATTTTCTCCAATTGTTAACTCACGAGATAGAGCGGTCATCTATTGACCAGAGTGGTTCAATCCCTGGCTTTTCATTTATGTGAACCAAAGTGTCTTTGGGCAAGGCTCCGAGCCTCAAATTGCCACCGATGGCTCTGCTGGTGTGAGTGAATAAAGCGCTGCAAACAGATGCACTGTATGAATATGTGTGAAACTGCTGTCAAGAGCTTTGAGTTATCATCAAGACTAGAAAGTCCTCTATAAATACAGACCATTCACCGAAGGAAAACTACAGCAGCACAGGCACGATCCATAACACTCATGTCATTATTCTAACTTTAAAGTCACAAGTTGTAGAGTTGTATTCTTATGAAGTTGTGCGATTTAGCACCAAAATGTCTAGGGCTCTTGGGAAACAGTCTACATATTTTTTCAACTTGCCATCCTAAATAAAATATTAGAAGCAAAAACACATGACTTGCTGTCAAAATCAGATTTTGGCAGAATGAAAGGAGGATGGGGGGGGTTGATTTAGAGATGTGGAGGCAGGCTGCAGCATTCAGGGGATTTATCAGAGCTCTTCACAGAAAACAGCTTCCTGCCACCGCTGAAAGAAGTTTAATAAGATCAGAGTGTGCAGGCGGAAAAGCCTCAAGAATGAACCTAAATAGGCTAAAAAAAGATCAGTATAGCTGATGATTTTCATTTGATCCATCGGTGGCATAAGAACATTGACCTGTGTAGCTGGTAATCAGTTCCATAATGAAATCAGAGTACTTAGTGAACCATATCTCAGTTTTAAATAAATGTAAAATGTGTGAAAAAATAAAGGGAACACCTGATTAAACGCGTGGAGAAACACGTCGGAGACTTCAGTGCAGGGCACGGGAGCTAATTGTTTGATGAGCATCAACATTACGTGAATCATCAGTGACAGCCTTCGTAGTAGTTAGTTCTAGACCTACGACATGTTACAGTACGACCTTCCATCTAATCATAACCACTTACTCTGTGAGGGTTGCAGGGGAGAGGGGAGACGGCAGCCAATCCCAGTTGACATTGGGTGAGAGGCGGGGTTGCCGGTTCATTAGATTAGATTCGATTTCTTTATTTATCCACACAATGGGGAAATTCACTTGTTACAGCAAATAAGAGAAAAGCAAATAAGAGAAAACGAAACAAACAACCAGCAAAACAGACACTGTGGGCTGACACACACGGAGACAAACAACCATCCACGCTCACATTCACAGACAATTCAGAGTGTCAATTAGCTACGATGCATGTCTTTGGACTGGGGGAGGGCGGAGCAAAACCCACATACACACGCACACACACACAACACACACACACACATGAAAGGCCCTGATCTGCTGCTCAAACCCAGAAGATTCTTGCTGTCAGGCGACAGTGTAAACCACTACTCCAGCGTGCAGCTCCTGCACCGTATATCTACCAGTATGGCTGCATATCGCTCAAATAAAGCCATAAGGCAAAGCAACAGTAGATAGATTTAACGGAGCTCTCTGAGACATTTGTATAGTGCAGATACGGACATGCCATCCTGAATAGACTATATCACCACACCCCAAGAAAGAATAATCCGCTTAAAGACACCACTTTAAAACCTAAAGAAGATAAGACAGAAGGAATGGAGAGAAACAAGGAGGACAAACACACAAGTGTCCTAGAGAGGAGCTACTTTTTATCCTGTTGGATTTAGGGGGAATGAAATCATCTGCAGTGTTATTCTTACTCGTAGCACTAGGGGGCAGTGTGGTCATTCTCTACTGGTGCTACGTTGCAGGTTCTTTTTCCCCACGCTGGTTTTGAAGTATTGAAAAGGATTGCTCTGTGCTCTCTGTAACATCATGTGCTTCTATCTATCTCCCTCTCTCACACCACTGAACAATCTTGTATTTACATAAGAAGGCGTAATGTGTGTGTGCATGCGTGTGTGTGTCTGTGTGTGCATCTGTGAGTGTGTGTGTGTTTGTGTGACTAGTCGCAGTATTGGTTCGCTTCGTCTGTACTGGCCAGCGGCTGCAAGGCACAGCATCTGCTGCAATGAACAAAACATCTTCTAGCACCACCATCTCTCTCTCTCTCTCTCTCTCTCTCTCTCTCTCTCTCCTCTCTCTCTCTCTCTCTCTCTCTCTCTCTCTCTCTCTCTCTCTCTTCTGTACCATATTTGTCTTGTTCTTTCTCAATTCCTGCATAGCTGTGAAGGTGACACAAGCAAACAGGCTTGCCACCACCGATAGCAGCATTTCGAGGCTGATTTTGAATGTGCGCAGTGATTGAATAGGTGACATAATCAGTGTTTGGAATAGCTGAATGACTAATACCGATGCTCCACACTGTTACGATACCTGCTGCCACCACAACACGACTACAACACTACTACACAAACACTACACCACTGCTACAGCTGTAATGACTGATATCACTTCTAGTGTGACTGCTGGTTCCAACTCTAAGAAGACTCCACTGTTAGTGTTATGATAGTTCTGCTGCTTCTTACACTCTTACTACAACCTCTACTATGACAAATACTGCTGCTGTAGATTATTGTACTAGTACACAAGACTTTTAATATAACTAGTGTTGTTACTAAAACTATTATTACTACTACACCATAAGACATGTATCGTTTTCAACTACAGCACTTGGTAACCAACCACACGCTGGGTTAAAGGTAGGATTGGTGAGTTGTTTGCTTAAACACTTTTGATATAATATAATATAATAATTTCATGTAATATAGTAGTCTGGAAAATGGAAAGAGCTGATGTCTGTGTCCTTTTAGGGCTCATTCAGACCAAAGGAACTGATAGCATTTTTTTTAAGTGTAGTTTGCGTTTGCTAACTCTTCCAGTATTACCAACCCTAGCTTTAATTTATGGCTTGATTGTTCTACTCAGTACGAGGTGTTAAATATTATAAATCAATCAATAAATCAATCAAATTGAATTTGTATAGCCCATATTCACAAATCACAATTTGTCTCATATGTCCTTAACAAGTTGGGACATCCTCTGCCCTTAACCCTCAATAAGAGTAAGGAAAAACTTCTAAGGGAGCTAGTACATGTTGGTTCTCAAGTGTTCCCTTTCCAATGACTTCCAGTGTGATTCTTTGATTTGAATTGATTTTGAACTTGTATGTCTGTATATAGTGTTTTATAAAGTGAGTAGTAGTAACCTAGTGTAGTAAGGCTGAACCTTCTGATCATTGCCTATCGTAGCTGACATGATTATCGTGGTTGTTGTAAACATTTCCATGGGGACAGGGAGCTCTACCAATCAGGGACATCTCTACTACACCTGAGGATTGTGGGTATTGTAATACCTCTTGGCATTGTGTATGAAACACGATTTATTGAAATACAGTTTATGTCATACAGACTTGTGGCTTCTAGGAACATATAACATAGTTTCATATTCTCATATCCTGTGGTAAGTCTACTTTCGATGGTTAAATATTATTGCTGATAATCAAGATTTCTGTTATGAAAATGAAGGTGATTTTTACTTCTAGAACCACACTGTGGAGATCTACTACCACTTCCAATACTTCTGCTAACACCACTTCTGTTGCCGCTGCCAACACTTCTGCTGCTGTAACTAGTAACAACCGTTCCCAGTGTCACCTTCATTAATACTGCTGCTGTTGCTTGTACTACTGCCACCCCTGCCACTGTTACTGCAGCTGCTGTTCCTCTCGGCAGTGCTGCTGTCACCACTAAAGCTATCAGTGCTCCTGCTCATACCTTTACTAAACCAATTCCTGCTGCCTCTGCTGAGGAAATTAAAGTGTATAGAACAGAATCAAGAAAACAAGTCATAGTGCAGGGGTGCCTATAAAGACAAAATGCAGCCACGTTGTAATCATGATGCTAAAAAGAGCTTGGGAGGGACGACAAATTATCACAGGCTATAAACCTAACACACAAACACTATGAATGAGGCTAATGATTCTGTCTTTGCCAATGACTTGAACAGTTTTCATTGAAAATCTGACACCGTTGATTATACGGCACAGCGGGCGGAGGCAGTTGATACAATTAAAAGTTTACCAATCAGTGACATCAGGATTAGCCAGGATGAGCTGGAGAACCTGTTTTATTACTGGTAAATCTCAGGGTCCAGATGGCGTTGGCTGAAGAGTCTTGCCAGCGTGCGATGATTAACTCGCAGCTCCTTTCCAAAGGCTGTTTGAGCCCTGGACACAGGTTAATCCTTGACCTGTGGACACAGCCTCTGATTGTACCTGTGCCAAAAAAACGCAGGCCCAAGGAGATATTTAACCTGCCGCCAGTTGTCTTAACCTCGGATCCCATGAAGTCTCAGCATCTTCGGATCCTTATGTATCCTTAGGTATGCAGAGTAGCCAGAGTCCAAGTTATAGGATGCACTACCGACCCCTGACAATGACCAAGCATAAACAAACCCTTGGAACAACCTCAAAGTTATGTGAAGATTTGATGTTCCTTTTTTTTTAACACTTCGTGCCAGCATATGTCCTGTCGCCCCTGACTGTGTGTGACAGGGACATTACTGGGGAAGGTAGTTCCAGATGAGATCAGAGTCAAGACAAATATAACAAAAACAATACAAAGCACACACAGTGAATGCATTACCCCTCTCATGCTTGTTTCACTTTAGTTCTAGTTTAACACCAGCAGCCCCTCCACTGCTGGTTCACAAAGTGATTGACGGGTTGAAAAGAAGGTTGATGCAAAGGCTAATCTGAGGATTATTTTTCTCCAAAACCATACTGAGCAGGTCAGATTCAAACAGAACTGTTTCCTCCCTCAAGTATAAAAATAGCCTGCAGAGCTGCGTTCTGCCTCTCATACTTAAGACTATAAAACAGAAAGTGTCAAGCTTCCGTCCCCACCCACAATCACCTTAAAATGCATATTCAATCAATCAATCACATTTTATTTGTATAGCCCATATCCGCAAATCACAATTTGCCTCACAGGGCTTAACAATATGCGACATCCTCTGTTCTTAACCCTCGACATGAGTAAGGAAAAACGACCGAAAATCTGGGGTTAAAATAAGTAGAAACCTCAGAGAGAGTCTAATGTGAGGGATCCGTCTCCCAGGACAGACAGAAGCATAGAGCTAGAAGCACTAGCATATAGAAACAAATTTACAGTTGATCATTATGTTTAACGACTGTTTAAGAAGGCTGGTCCTTACAGCATCCTGCCCTTTGGCCTGATTCGTTAAGTAGGAGAGCAGCATAAGTCACAGAGCATGATCAAGAGGACAAGTAGAGTCATAGCATGTGACAAGATGTCAGCTGCTCAGTTGCGGAAAGACCTCATTCTGAGTAAGGCTCAGTGCATCTTCAGTGACCCCACTCACCCTCGACACAACAGGTTCCAACTAAGCTGTCAGGGCAAAAGAAGAAAATAATAACAACCAGGTTTAACAAGTCTTCAGCAATCAGACTGTGAAATAAAAGATGCAAGGGACAGCAAAAAACAAAAAGGATTTCTTGGTTGATGTGGAAAAGTAGATCGGCTGAATGGCACAATATATTTTATTCTGTTCGTCACTGTCATGTAGTCAACTGTTAAACAGGTTGGGACATTTATAGTAATAACATATCATCATGTGCACAGCCTTTTCCCTCATCCACTTAGCTCCAAGGCCTCGTTCGGCATGGTATAAATGAAAAGAACTAGACTGTAAATAATGTTACAAACTCACTTGAGTAGTGTATAACAAAGTTGAGATTACTATACTAACTGCAGGACCTGGCAGACTGAATCAAGTTTCCTCCTCAGGGCCTATTCTGCTGTAAGCACTCACTGCTGAGACTATTCAGAACTACAAACCTATATACATGACCTGACTCAACTGCTGCTGACTAGGGACGTCACCATATGACATTTTGTCACTACGATTATGTCGAGGAAACATCAGTTTCCACGATTATGAATACTGAAGAAGGAAAAAGACACAAAGCAAGAATAACTAATAATATATCTAATGAACTAAAATATGTATAATCATCAACTATATCCAGTCACTTTTAGCTATTTAAATATAATTTATGTAAGCTATTTTATTTAGATGCCCTATGTGGAAGGTTTGTCAGTGTTTCCTGTATCATAAGCAGAGTATCTGTATGGGAATTTTATTGCGAAGGGTCACCGACGGTGACCCTTCGCAATAAAATTGAAGTGTTGACTAGTTGTGAAAAAACAAAAGGGCATATTGTCCTGGTTAAAGTACACATTCTTCATGTCCTTTTTATACTATTCCCTTTAAGTATAGGTGAATTAAAGCCTCGGCTTAATTTATAATGGTCAATAGGAAGAGCGAGAGAGCGACAGAGAGTGTGCTGCATGTCAGCTGCTCCTTCGGAGCTGGTAAGAAAACGAAAGCAAACAAGGATTTCGTCTTTCACTGTGAACTGTTTTGTCCAAAGTTGGTGGTACTAAGACTAAAGCGTCAGTTCCCTCTTGTCAACTAACATTTCAGTAGCTTGCACACACAAACGAGCGCAGCGCACACACACAAAACTTTAACCCACAATATGTTGGACTGATATCTGAAACATAAGATAAACAGGCTATGGTCAGAATATTGATTTCACCCGTTCATACTGGCCAGGAAGAATTATGTTCATAGAATGACTACTACACAGCCCTGGTTGTGTACAAACATGCATTTTAAAGTCAAGACTCAAAAAGGAACCTCAGGTCCTCAGGTCATCACAGATGATGAAGTTTGGTACTTTTATAAAGGTGTTGTGCAATGCTAGAAACTGGAACAAGACCAAGCTTCTTGTAGGGATGTTGCATGGGCCCAAGTTACCCAATCAAGTGCTGATGAGTATCTAGTTCATCGTCCCTCCACTGCTAGAAGTTCAGATCACTCAGATTGTTCCCGACCATTCCAGAGCAACCGTCTGTTCTGCTGCTGAGGGGCAGTGTGATATGAATGTTATCAAAGTAACTCTTTGAAACTTAGTCTGCTGATTTAATTAAGATCTTTGCCTACATCTCAGCGAGAAGTACAGATACAAGTTGTAGACATAAAGATTTTCTATGGTACGACCTAGTTTGCACAGTTGGTTGCAGTGGGATTACATCATGATGCTAATACAGTTTGCAAAGCAGACTGATGAGCTGCTAATGCAGATAAACTGAGAGGAGTTGTGCTGATGAATTTATTTGTTTAACCTCACTTGCAGTAGCTTCACAAACTTACCACTGTAAATCACACATTGGTGCTTCTGCCTGGACAAACAGCAGCAAAAGCAGAGAGCATGGAACGTGAGACTGCTTTGTTGATGACAGGGGAATTGAGGACTTGAGATTATCCTTTATCCAAACATTACATCAGAGTTACTGTCAATTAATAAGAGCCAGAACAAGATACATGTTTTTTTTTGTATTTCTTAAATGAAGAGTGCTGCTGACCTCAGATGCTGAGCAGCTGCACAGCTTCAGGGGGGGTCACAGGCTCTCTGTCTGCCCAGTTATAAGTTTAACTAATGCCGACTTTGACCTCTAAATGTACTGACCTTTGCATGTGCATACAGTGGCATTTGTGTGGAGGTTCTCAAACATCATGTCATGACGCTGGACTCTAGATGTTAGCTTGGACTTTTAAATGAAGAGCATTTTAGTTTGGATCTCCGAGTCTTTATATATTTTCCTGTTTTCCTTCTATTTAGGTTTGTGTTGCTTTTGTGTTCTACCTTGTGGAGATGACTTTTCAAGCAGTTTTTCCCTCCAGCAAACAAAACAGAGGTACTTTGAAAGGGTATGGATATAAAAATGTGTAAGAAATATGCATTTTTCATGATTAGTAAATGTTAGAAAACCTTATTTTTTATCCTCACTATTTATGTTTACAACCGAGTAACCGAATAAATATGTTAGGCAATGCACTTAACTGTCATCAATCTAACACAGTATGGGCACATAAAACAATAAGCTTTTACTTTATTTCTGTTCTCAGATCTCTTTCTGTTAAACATTCTGCCAGACTTTTCGACTAACATGATGAAAACACATCCACAACAGCCAATCAGCCATTTCAGTGAGGTGCCCACAGCCCATAACATAAATTAGGTGGGCATCAATAATTTATCAGTAAATGGAGGCATGGAGTTGTGTTTCGTTTGTAGCTCAGGTGCAAACTGATGTGTAATGGTGGAGGCCTGCACCAACCTCACCTCACCTCCTCTGCATATTGGACTATAACTCTTAATAACTGCTGCAACTACCACAGAAATAATAACTCACCACCAGCCACATATACTGTACTGGGAGCCTATATGTGTGTGTGGTCAACAAAAGACACTTTCACACTGCAGTCACATAGGGGAGGGAAGCAGAGATAGAGAGTGGTACAGATCTCTAATACACATGAGCTGCTTGTTTTTCCCAGCAGGAAGGAGAGGATAACACAACAGTTATCCTACATGATCCTCTAAAAGATGGATAGATCACAGGGGAGCAAGCACCACAGCACCATGGGAGAAAAAAACCATAGCTCACACCGGTAGGGTTCAGCTCATAGTGGATATTAAATAAAAATTGGCATTTTATTTGAGGATAAGACCACACTTTTATTTATGAAACACATTATCCCAGGCTGGTGACAGAAACAGGAAACAGGTTAAACATTGTGTTTCACATAGACAGACTACATCACAATTACTCTCTATTTAAATACTCTGAACAACAACTGTTAATAATTAATTGGATTAATTCAAATCAATATATTTAAGGGGATGGACTAGTAATAGAATTTAGAAACTTGAATCTTTGAAACTGAAACTGTAAAATCTGTGATTTGTTTTTCCTTCATAGAGAAAGAAATGTGTCAGTACAGTGTTTAAACAGCCGATGAGTCGTGGGTTTATACCATTATTGTGATTGACAGACGGATGATAGTGAGCTGTTAGAAATCCTAAGGGACCTATCATTTTAAGATTGGTTCACAGATCTGGGCAGTGTGGCTGCATATGAACAGATGTCTTTGGAAAGAGAGAGAAGATACAACGTACAGTGATCTGCCACAACAGTTATAGCAGAGTGTACCAAATGTACCTGATGTACTTGAAAATGGGGCAAATATTTCTAATTTTGATGACGTCATTCTGTGTCCTGACCCTAATACTGGTATTTCAGCCAGTTGCAGCCATTGTAATTGAGTGTAGATACTCAAGTAATTTGTAACCAACTATCACTCCTATTGACATCTATACACAAAGGTTGTTGTAAAAGCAGTTCATAAATGATAATATATTCAAACAAAGTTGTAATAATATATAATTTCTTATTGGAATGGTTATATTGCTGATATGTATTTGTAAGGACATTTTTAAGTCTGTAACCAAAAAAACCTTTATATTGTGTTATGAACTATTACATCTTTATATAACCAATGTCTGACATTTCAAAAAATAATGTGTTATATCTATTTGTATTATCTTATGAACTGGATGTGTGTGCATATAGATATTTGCATATTTCCAAATTAAATTGAATAAATTCTTGTGGGATACTTTTTATAATTAGTAATTATAGATTATAGCAATTTTGATTTAAAAAAGAAAAATCGTAGAAAAAAGACACAGTGAAGTTTCAATCATACAGCGACCGCAGGCTCAGGTGATATTTGCAGCCTCAAAAGAAAATGCAGAAGTGAAGACGAGTGGTAAGGGTCACAGCTGCTTTAGGCTAATATCACTGAATGCTCTTATGAATATTGAGTCGAACATGAAACCCTCATCCGGCCCCGCTGACGTTATCCCCACAAGATTGTCTAGAGAGATAATAGCGGCCATACGCTCTAATGTTCTCTGTATTATTAATAGCCCTCTGTCGTCTGGATGTGTACCAGACCATTTTAAGACATTCTGTGTTCAACTGCTGCTCAGGGAGCCTGGCCTAGAACCCCAACATTTCTAAAATTGAGGAAAAAACCCTTCAGATCACTTTCCTGAAAATCTTCACAAGCAGCTTCTTGCCCTAGTTGTAGATGGAGCCCATAGCTAATCCACAGGGTATTTTCTGTGATATCTTCCAGTCAGACTTAGAGACAAATGTTTTAATATTATTTGTATAACATCGAAGTGTATTTAGAAAAGCTTTAGGAGGCCCCATCACTGCTTTCTGTGGTAGTCATTATGTTGGCAGATATGCATATCTAAACCCTCTACATCAAAGTAAAAGAGCCAGGATGGGAAAAAAATGTTTTTAATAAGTTTTGTTCTATTTTTATGTGCTGCACGATCAGGCAGGGTCAAAGTGTTTTCTTCCCTTCTGCGTCTCTCTCTCTCTCTCTCTCTCTCTCTCTCTCTCTCTCCTCTCTCTCTCTCTCTCTCTCTCTCTCTCTCTCTCTCTCTCTCCCAGGTGCTGCTGCCGCTGATAATGATGATGGCTGCCACCTGTGTAGCTGCATCATTGGTCCAGCTCATTGGTTCCCTCCATTCATCATCAGCCTATCACAGTACAGGTCTCCAGAATAAAGGGAGCAAGCCCTCAGAGTTCAGGGTCTCTTCTGGTTCCTGGTTTCCTACAGGGTTATCTGTTTCCAATATATTCATGATGACAGCCCTTAATTGCAACTAAGAGGCCGATTCATTCAGATATAAATGGAATCCTCGTAATGTCCTTTACAATTTAGCCATGCACAATATGTTGCACAACAGGTTGCTACCCACTGCAAATTGTTTTTTTCCACAGTGGACATGAAGGGAGAGGGTTTCCCATGCTACCTAGCCTCATGTGCAACAATATAACCATACAAAGTTGGTTGAATCATATTGTGTTGTTTAACAAAATGGTTCAAGTAGGTTACATTATGATTCACTTTCTAGCTCAGGTCTCTATGTCTTTGTCATGACAAATTATCCTATAAGTGAAGTCTCTCCCTCCATGTCTTGTTAATGATTACGATGCATGACTTTCATTTTAATTTCTGAGATGCTGTATAAATGTCCATCCCTAATTCTGAATGCAATCCTTAATTTGACTAATTAGCTCCCATCCGCATATAGATGTCAAATTTAAAGGTCTCAAAGGATCTAATTCCAGCTGCCGTCAACACAACACATCACTGTGTGTGTGTTTGAAGGATTGTGTTGATCAAATTAGTAAGGATTTCTATCAGGCTATTTATGTTTCCAATAATATTTGTTAACTAACTCCACATGGTGGTCAGTCAGTTGATCTTTGCAGCATGAACACAAAACACAGGTTATTGTGTAGTGAAAGTTAAAAAAACACTATTTAGAATATGTGCAGCATTGACACATCTTTTGAATTCAAGGAAATTAAGGAACCTTTAATTTATGAAAAAAATTTACAGATTAAACATTACTGCGTTTGCATCCTGATTATATACTACACAGCAGGCTTATTCATTACTATCGTCATATGGCTTACCATGACTGTATATATTTGCACTCAAGCATCTGTATATTTCCTTTTCAACTTGTACTCGATGAAATGTTGATTATCAAATTCATTCTCAGTAACAGTGAGAGATGAACACACTGTGGGAGACTGTTTCTCTAACTCCTGTGGCTTTGGACATTCTGTGGATGTATGTGTAATGTCTGCTGTGCAGGAACTGAGGGATATCTGGTCCTTTGCCATTTGGCTCTGTGTCGACTCAGCACTGCTCCCTACAGGGCATCATCTTTATCAAACGTCCACATGCTGCAGAATTCCTGACAGCTGTTTGCTGCAAACCACAGGTTTCTAGCTGACTTTGACTTCAGGCCTAACTTCAAGAAGCATCACCTTCCTGAGAGGCTGGAGGTGTCCCCCGAGCTGCCTGAGCACACTGGCTTGATTTACAAGAGCCAGCACTGGGGCTGCCTCACATTCTCTTTCACCAGCTTTGAATATGTTTAACAGCAGAGCACAAACAGATCTGATATTTGTCCAAGAATCCCCGATTCTGAATCCTCCAAGTTATACAGTTTTGTAATGATCCTTCATCGATAACTGAAGAAAAGACAGGATTATTGTCTTATATTGCTGAATCCCAGCATTTCTTTTAAAACCCATCTCTAAATCCACAAAAGCACCACAGATCCCACACTTACAAGTGGAAATACCAAAAAATATCTAAAGATGTGGTTTATTGTGCTGTTAGATGACAACTCCCTGAGCGTTTTCCTGCTGAGACAACTTTATCTTTAACAAGTGGAACTTCAAAATAAAAACCATGTGCCTCTGCTTTTTTGTCTACACCTGTAAAGGGACAAAGTCTCAACAGCTGTGAAAAAACATGTCCACAGCTTTATCCTGCTCAGGTGAGCTACGGAACATCCACTCACAATGAAACCCAAGTGTTTGGCTGCTAGAGTTGAGATTATTCAGCTTCCCAGTGAAGCTTGGTTTGTGGTACAGTGATATGAAGCTTTGATTGTGCAACGCAGTACAGAAACAACACATTTGTTCTGGAGCCTTTGACCATATCACACGTCCCTCACTGGCAGACTAATGTTGAACTTTTCAATCAACTTCGATAACAAGTTGTGAAAAGAGGGGCAAATTTTGAACATCCACATTGATGAGAAACATGTTGACACACTCTCCGTACTTCCCCCCAAAAAACCCTGCGCAAGAGCACCTGGGCAGCAACTGTTTTGGGCCATGTTCTATGTGTGACAGTAAAAAGCTGTGATCGAGGCTGTGGGTCCTGTGTGCTTCGTGCTGAGACAACCCGCTGTGGTACCCTCTAGTTTTCCAACCCTCATGTTTCTTAATTGTATGGGCGTAGTACTTATTTTAACACTATATGCAAGAGACTTCCATAATCATGGAATTACTTCGGCTTCCCCCTGTTTTTCCGATATTGCTCCTACTGGCTTAATAGTTATTCAACTACAAAGTAAAGTTCTACTAAAAACGCACACATACTTCTAGGTGTTTAAATTAATTGCTTTTATTTATTAGGTTGGACATCGTAATTTACAATGGGACTCTTGTTTTAGTCCTGTAAATTACTGCCAATGGGCATGAAGAGAGATAATGGGAGAGGTCGTTGAATCTCATGGACAGCACGTAAATATTTATGACCGTGATTGAGGACCGGAAGCCTGACCATAAACACTGTTTCCCTGAAATTAATTCCTAAATATCGGAGTAAAATACATCTGCTGTAATTGAATAAGTAAAGACAATAAAGTGAAGTTCAGTCAGAGTGGAGCAGCCAGCAGGTGATTACTGTTATCATGGTTCCATATCACCGCCGATGATTAATGCCGCGCTCTCTTTTGTGTGCTGTGCTCTTTGTCGACTCTGTTGCTTCCTCCCGTCTCAGAAAAAATCCCCCTCCATTTAAAAGACGTGCTGCTTTTTTAAGTGCTTCATTTTGTCACACATAAATCTGTGGAATGCAACTGCTGTCAGATCCACTGCCAACACACACTGTTTTTATGAGCGTGCTGTCTTAGTCCATTATGTTAAACTGTATTTCATGAGAGGTGTAATGGTGCTTGACCGCTGTTTGGTAAAAGTCTTAAATGGAAAAAAAAATATTTCAAATATGTTTTGGGACAATGCTGCGTCACATGGGTCCATTTTCCCATTTTGCAACTAAATGTACTTCTAAAGAAAAGTCAAAGTTTGTATTCATTTAAAGACATAATCTGGAGTGACAGGAAGGAGTTTCACCTTTTTTTAAATTGCACAAAATTGAGATGATGTAATGAAAGGAAAGCCAGTGAACTCCGGATCACTTCTCAACCAACAATAAATAAAAAACAAACACCCAGAGATGCACTTCACATCTTGCCATACGAAATGGAATATTACAATGTTTTATTTCACATTATTTAAATGTTTTATTAGCACGATTAAAACATAAACATAAATTGGGCATCTTTAATATATAGGCGATGGTCTAGTGGCAGAAACTTGGACTATGGGCAGAGAAGGTCTCTGGTTCGTCTCTGGTTCGACTCCAAGGAGAGACAACAAAAGACGAACCTGGGTCTGCCCAAAAATCCAAGAGTCTGTTTAGACCCTGTCTAGTGCCCCTGAGCAAGGCACCTTACTCCCCCAACATCTGCTCCCCGGGCGCCGTACATGGTCGCTCACTGCTCTGTGTGTCCTGCACCAGATGGGTCAAAAGCAGAAGTTGAATTTCCCTACCTGCATGAGTGTGTCTGTGCATGTCTGTGCATGTGTTCGGGACTAATAAATGCATCTTAATCTTAAATCCCCCTGAACAGGCTAAAGCCCAAAATGTGTGTTAATTACTTTTAATGCATTGCTACACGGTTCCAAAACCTACTGGTTCCTCCATCCAACCATCATCTATTCTGCTTATCCTTTGTTGTGGAAGGGGATGTGGAGCAGAGGCCAGCTGACATGGACAAAAGGCAGGGGAGACCCTGGACAGTTTGCCAGAGCATCGCAGGGCCAACGTACAGAGACAAACAATCTTTCAAACTCATTCAAACCTACAGCCAATTTATAAAAGCTTTACAAGCTACATAACGCAGTTATAGCAGCAATATGTTAATTAAGCTAGATATATCCAAGGAGTTTTTATTTGACAGTTTTTCATTAGTAATTTTATGATTTATTGTTCTCTCTCAATCATCATAAAGTTTATAATGGGTGTAATCTCCATGCGTATGTGTTTGCACATATTTACTTATATCGCTGCAAAATCACTAAATTATGCCATTACTAAATGAAGGGTAATTTATTCTTATACAGCAAAGTCCTGTCACTCTGTATTTGATTTACAAGACAGAGAAGAAGAAGCAAGTTTCAGAAGCAGCATCCTCTCTTTCCCTGCAGTTGTAAAGTTTGATTAGGCTTCACCCACTCGTGAAAAAGAAAGCCCTCTGCAGTTCATCATGAATCACTTTGATTACATTTTCACATCGACATACAGTATGTTGTAACTCTTGGTCTTTAGCAGCAGGCTGGTTCCTGACCAAGCTGGTTAGGGTACAGACATAAAAGTGAAGATGAAGAGAGAGATAATAATCTAAAACAATACAATAATAACATACCTCATTTGCATACCACCTTTCATGCATAAAAAGTGCTTTACAGGACAGAGAGAGGCAGCAGACAATACGCAATAAAACAACATGAAGGACAATTTAAAAAACACAAAAAAGAAATTCTAAAGCTCAACACAAATATTTTTGTATTAATTAAAACAGTTATTTAAAATCAAAATCTTAGAAATAGGTCTAGAGAGGTTTTCTAACACTATTATCAGAAATTGCTTTTGTCATTTTTGCTGGCAGTCGGCTGTGTTCCAAATCTTTGGTGCATAAAAACAGAGGCTGCCTCACCTAACTTTTTATGGTTCACTTTTGCAACATTCAGCAAGCCTGCGAAAGACGACATAAGGTAGAATCTGGAACACAACCAGATCAGCAATCAGAAATATATGAAGGTGCTAAACCAATAAGAGCCTTATAAACAAGTCAAATGTCTTTTATATCTTTCCATCACTACACAGGCAGCCAGTGTCATTATGTTATAAGTGCAATAATGTGATATCTTTTAAAGGCTCTTGTTAAAACCCTTGCTGCTGAATTCTTTAGAAGTTTCAGCTTATGAATATTATTGTTTTTTCTTGATAATCCTGTAAGCAAGAATAATATTTTTTGTAATCTTCCTTTGCATATAAGGGTCTTACCAGTAACATTTCTTAACAGATAAATGCAGTATTTGAAAGTATTTTTGATATAATCATAAAATCTAACTCAGAATCAGTAATATTACTTGTTGTGACTTGTTCTGTGGTGCTATAAATTTGCTAAATGGTAGCATAAAAAAAACAATAAAGGACCAAGAATTGGAATGTGCGGAATATCAAAAAGGCTTTCATGTTTTCCAGGGATATGGCAGCTGAGCTAAACAACATATCTTCTTCCAGCTAGATATGTATTCAACCAACGAGAAGCTGAATCTTTTTAGACAAATCCAATTTTCAAGTCGGTCTTGAAGAATCCTCCCAACAACAGTATTCAAATATCCAGAAATCTATAAATACAACCATTTGGTGGGACAATTAACACTGGGAAAATTCATAGCCTTAGAGTATGAGGCATTGAAGTAACCAGTTATGAGGATCCCTTTCAGGAAACATTTAAGGAAGACGTAATAACACATTGGATAGTGGATATCCTGATATTCAAAAGATGATAATTCAAGTGACTGCTTTTAAAAATGTCAACTGATGCAGCAGCTAGAACTCATCTCTCCCCCTTATGTGTCCTCATGGGCATCTATGGGGCTGATGCTTCAATTTTTAAAGAGTCAACGATTATCTTCGTCCATGTCTGAATTTTTTTGACTGAGCAATGAGCTTTCAGGGGTACAGTTAAATAATTTAGATAATGAATGCGTTTCTAAAAGTGTTATCGATTACAGTTGTGTAGACATAATGTGTATGACTGGATAAAATGCTCAGGCAATGGATTCCTTACCAGACTACAAATGGGATCATACTGATGTGATATTTCCAAAGTCCTCTTGTCATAATAGAAACAAATGTTCTATTAAATTATTCAGTAGTGCAGATGTGCCGCTCGAACATGGATGATAATAATTGTAAATAAAAATTCACATTCCAGGAGACAGGGTTTCAGGTTTGTGATGAAAGAGTTGTAAAGATCCATCACAGTTTAAAGATCCATTCAGTGTAATGTTGATAAATTCAACTTATTGTTGTCATGTACAGTTTTTATGCATAACAGGGGAACGTTAAGTGTGCTCAGATCTGAAATAATCTGGATGTTCGCATTTATTGTAAGATTGTAATCACATAAAAGTTCCGTTATGTTGTAGTGGCAGCAACATCTATATTGCACTCACTTAATGAAAGTGTTCATCATCTTATCTGTTTAATAGGATTTTCATTATCAAATCTTCTCTTTATTACATCTGCTTTGATCATGCTTGGTTCGTTTAATCCAAGAACTGTCACAAAAAAGCAACAGAGGCCAATAACAATGTAAAATTGGTGTGCAAGCTGAAACTCCAAGAGTGACTTGAGATGGGATGTTCCAAGTCTCTCCTCTTGATGGTGGTAGGGTGGTTGGTGTGTGTGCATTTCCATCTGCATCTTCAGCATCGATCTTCGTTCCTATCCTCACCTATGGTCATGAGGGCTGGGTGATGACCGAAAGGACGAGATCGCGGGTACAAGCGGCCGAGATGAGTTTTCTCAGAAGGGTGGCTGGCGTCTCCCTTAGGGATAGGGTGAGAAGCTCAGCCATCCGTGAGGAACTCGGATTAGAGCCGCTGCTCCTTTACCTAGAATGGAGTCAGCTGAGGTGGTTCGGGCATCTGGTAAGGATGCCCACTGGGCGCCTTCCTTGGGAGGTGTTTCAGGCACGTCCAGTGGGGAGGAGACCTCGGGGAAGACCCAGGACTAGGTGGAGAGATTATATCTCAACACTGGCCTGGGAACGCCTCGGGATCCCCCCGTCAGAGTTGGTCAATGTGGCCCGGGAAAGGGAAGTCTGGGGCCCCCTGCTTGAGCTGCTCCCCCCGCGACCCGACCCCGGATAAGCGGACGAAAATGAGATGAGATGAGATCTTCAGCAGACAACTCTGGCTCATGGACGTTTCGCTCCTTAACCTGTACGTCTCACCTGAGTGGGGCAGCCAAGACCATATTAGCCTTCACCTGCGGAAGGGCTCCAACTGCTGGCTCTCCTCAGCCACAACCATCTTGTGCGGGTCCCCGCTGTCGTAGCCATCTCCCCCGTGGCTTTTTTCAGTTGTTTTGATTCCAAACCAATCTTCTGCAGAAAGTAGCTCACTGATGTTGCTGCGGGGCCCCTGGCAGCCGAGGAGAGGGAGTATTGCTGCATGCCGCATGAATTTGCACGTCATGTACCAGATCCTGGTAGTTTGCTCTTTTCTGTTGGGGAGAGATGGCTTACCTTTCCTCCCAGGGCACCAGTCCCAAAGCTAAAAAAGACAATTGATTGAAATGATTGACCAGTTTCAAAATGGCTTTCCTGTGATTTTGTTGAACAGTCAACCTCAGCTCCTGGTTCCTGCACAATCAGCATCTCTGCCTGCAAACATACATTTGCTGGTACTTACAGAAATTCTATTAAAAGTCATTACATTATTCTACAGGACTTTGAATGACAGTTCACTGCACATCACATTCACGAGCATCAGCAACGTCAGGATTGTCATAATTAAAAATGTCCTCTTGCCATCAGGTCCTTCTCACAGCAGCTATGCAGAATCCTATGCTTTCTCTGCACTCTGCAAATCTCTCAAAGTAGAACATGAAATTCATGTTTCATGAGAGATGTGTGTCAATGAAAATATATAGGCAGCATCAGCACACTGGCGTCTTTTGATGGTAGCGACAACATCCCCGACATCATCGCCAAGTGGCCAGGCGTCCTGCTGGAGACTGTTGATACGGAGGCATCCTGTCCCAGCTGGACAGTGGCAGTGCCTTCAGGCTGTGGATTCTCAGGTCTTACAATCATCCTTAGGTCAGTAATAAAAATAAGATGAATGTGGCCACACAATAGTATTTGGCTGTATTAAATTTAGGTAAACTTTACTTTATTTATAAAAAAACAGATCTTGCAATGCTCTCTGTGATTACATCAACATGCCTTGTCGTTCGGGGAAAAAGATTAGAATAAAATAATAAATATATCTAAATGTCATATTTTCTTTGCGCTTGAATCATCTCTCTAGTGTTTTTTCAGATAAGCACCATAACAAACTACCAACAGTGCTGGACTGGATGCAGCTATTGACTTTACCGCTTTGGCTGTAGAATATTAGAAAATATACTGTCTAGTAAAAGAGAACATGATGGCAACAGAAGAGGTTGTCATTTGGAGCAGTTTTAAATATAACTCAGGGAAGAGATAACGTGTTAAAGCTAAACATGCCTAAATTTTGCAACTAGATGCAGACCACAAACCCGAAGGTGCAACACACAGAAACTGAGGTCACATAATGATAAACTGAAAATAGCATTATTTTTTAAGCGAGGCTATGTTGAACATTTGTCCTCCAAGAACAGAGGAAAAATCCAAGAGGTTTCACACACACTTGCAGAAGCAGCGTGAGCGTGCAGAGAACAGCTGAAGCTGCACTTCAGGAAATCTGTCCAAGAAACTAAATATCTGTGTTTGAACGCAGCAGAGCACAGACAGGGTCTATTTGAGTGTGAGAGTAGGGTTTTGAGTGAAAGCATAACAAACATAACACAAGACCATGCTCTTAAATAAAGATTTGACAAAAAAACATATACTAAGTTAATTGAATCCAAAGAACACAAAGGCAACAAACAGGTGAACAAGAACAAGAATATGAGATTTATTTACTTATATCTACTAGAAAGGGATTACCAATATGATAACAAGACAGGGAATATTCAAATGGTATAAATGTTGACCCTTTGAGTTATAGTAATGAAATAAAGTGGTGATAATTTGGGTGATGGTGGGACTGTGCGGTGTTAACAGGCGGTGATAACATTAAGAGGCCAGGAATGTCCCCTGCAATTCCAACAGGACTAATACTGCAGAAGGAGAAGGGCCATTAAATAACCTTAGAGGTAATTCAACTAATTTTTCCAAGCTCCATTTCAACCCTCAGGAGGTATCTCCTTGACAAAAAAAAATCCATTTCAAAATCATAAAAAAAAATTCTGAGAATAATCACTTTCTCTTCAGTATGAAACTAATCCAGGGACAGTTGTGTGTATAATAATAATCACTTTACAATCAATCACTACCAATATCAAATTATTTTGTGACAATTCATTTGATCGGCTCTCACCCTGAGCCTTTCCCACAGAAAGAAAACGTTGAGAGGAGATCCACTTAAAATGTAAGGTTGACACTTCAGAAGGGATTTATGATTACAGTTGGACTAGTCAGTTAACATAAAAACAGCAGGTACTGGGGCTATAGTTATTACTGGTGTGGGAGTGAAAAATAACCTGAATGGGATTCAAATCTCTGACCAGAGTAGGATATGTTAAAATCACCCCACATCCCCAAGAGAAATAAACCCAGCCTTAATGGGGTAAAAGACAATCAGTGATACTTTGCTGACCAGAGCCACCAAATGATTGAAAATGCAGGAAATGGCTCAAAAAGGAAGAAAAGAGTTTTCAGAAATCAAGAAACATGCTGGTAATGTAAAGAGGTGACAACATCAGCCATTTCTCGTTTGGAACCTATGCTGAGTGCAAGATTTAACAGCGGAGGTGTTACCAGAAATTGTTGATAGTGGTGGCAAATTGTGGAAACTTTGGGATGGCACACTGAAACAAAAAGCCGTAACTGAATATCAGAAATGATTATGAAATGGAAATCTAGTTAGTTTATGAATACAGCAGACATTTCCATCTAGGGCACAGCCCGACATAAACTTTATGCATATAGCATGTACACCCACTGTCTAGCATGTGAACCCATTGTGTTAAACATGTTGTGCAGAACCTGATCCTGAGGTCACTTGAACTCTAAATTGACCTTTGCTTTACTGTGGTTGAACAATGTTTGTCCTTTGTAAAAGGAACTGAGCTGACTGACAAGCTCCCTAACACTATTTCCTCTCCAGCACAGAAAGGATGCAGCCTCTAAGTCATGCCTGTACATGATATATGTTCCATACACACAACGAT
Source organism: Pseudopleuronectes americanus (assembly GCA_038501795.1). Taxonomy (NCBI): domain Eukaryota; kingdom Metazoa; phylum Chordata; class Actinopteri; order Pleuronectiformes; family Pleuronectidae; genus Pseudopleuronectes; species Pseudopleuronectes americanus. The sequence continues at coordinate 15,268,857 of CM076736.1, read as the reverse complement.
ACATTCAACTAATGTCAGCTCTCATAGTTTTAGGTGGAGATTTGTGTGAGGGTCATGCAGTTTTCAGCAGGTCTTGTGGTCTTACCTGTCCCTCAGTCGAAGAGGCAATGAGAGTGAAATGTGTCCGTTCTTTTCTTAAACTAAATAAAAATAAATATTTATACAAATAAATAGAAACCTAACAATTTTAAAATATCAAATACGATGGGCCACTGAGCGTCTTGACTCTCTGGAATTGGACTCTTAAGAAATAGTATTTTAGTTTTGAACATGGACACTTTGTTAATCCATTTTTTCTGTACTCCTTTTGTTTAGGTTTGGGTTCAGTTTGTTTTCATTCTGAGTTCTGTTTTATTTTGAAGATTTTGCTCCTCTTGTGTCTCTGATCTGACTTCCTTTCTTTGTCCTCTTTCCTGCCCTTGTGAAAGTCTGCACCTGTCCCTCTGTTGTCTTACATAGTCGCCTTACACCTTACACCCTGTCCTCATTCCTTCACCTTTATCCCTCGCTTGTAAGTTTTTCTTGTTTCTAGTGTTTGTTTTTGACTTTACCTTTAATAAGGGACACCTTTTGCTAGTTTACTTTACTCCTGCCTTGCTTCTACATTTTTAAACACTGAAACTGTGGTCACAAACTTTTCAAGAAGAATTTCCATGTATAATATCCCTGTTACTTTTTTCTGAGTTCTCCAAGACTGTAAATATCTTCTGCTGAGGTAAATAAATAAACTGGGTGTTTTGACATGGGTTTTAAACTTTTTTTCTCAACCTTACTTCATGGCAGTTTAGACTTGGTTGAGCAGCAGAAAAAGAAGAAAGCATTGTGCAAAGAATGAATTTCTATGTGATGTCTAAAGACGTATTCCACGGCCTTTATTTGAAACAATGATGGCGCGATTCCATCAAGTATCCCAGTGAAGAAACAAGAAAAATACTAGTACCATGGAACTAGCCCTAATTGGCAGGTCATACGATTTATGCTATGAAAGATTTAATAGTGTGCTGTAAGTCAGTATGCAAACCTTACACTGCAACTGGAGTACAAGAAAATAATATCGGAAATCCTTTTCTCTCATTGTGAACTTAGATGTAATACAGAGTGGTTCCTTCTGGTTGAGTGCCTGTCAGGTCAGAGACAGGGTCAACAAAACACATGTTGCTCTTTCATGTCTGACAAGCATAACGACAACTGTCAAGAATAGAAAAGTAGAAGAGGAATGTTTTTTCATGGGATTAATGTTTTTACTTTTTTAAAGCAAAAGACAACTGTGTGTATGTCTTGGTCGCAGTAATGAAACATGCTAAACCGGATGACCTGCAGGGCCAAATATAAAAACTTCCTTCGTGAAGAGTTTTGTACCCAACAAGAAAACATAACTGCTACCCTGAGTTTGACACAAAGGAGGATTTGCTGTCATTGCAAGTCATGCAAGGTCCTTTGGGTAGAACGATCATCATCACTGCCATTTGACATCAGACATCTCACAAAAGTCACACAGGTCCAGCCATCGCTTTAGGTTATTATGATGTGATTAGCAATTTTGTATAGCCCTCCAAGATACCCCACTTCTGATCTGAGCCAAATTCATTCTCTAGCTTTGTGAAGCAAAACACTGTTTTATTGAATCCATGTTACGACAAGACAAACGGTTCTTCAAATGAGCTACATGTGACAACTACAGCATGGTTCTGGCTATAGGGAAATCCAGGTTGTGGAAAGTACACAAAACAGTAGGATTAGTATGAGCAACTGGACAACTCTAAATAGATTCTGTCCATGTACTAACATTTCAAGGAGACGACCTGTAACCAACCACTGTGGACATAATATGTGTATATATTCATGATCCATTGTATTGCACACAAATGATGTGTTATCAACAGCAAACAAATGTAATAAAATACCTGTCAAATATTTGCATAGACCAAGACTGATACAGTGTGTGTGTGTGTGTATTTAACTAATGAATATAAAATAATTATCAAATCAGTAGCTGATTAATTTTCAATTGATGAGCTAATTAATTATGCAATATGCACTTCATACATTATAGTCAAGTGTATTGTGATTTGTGACAGGCCATGTCAGTTCACATCTTTGGAATGACTGCAGATATTAAAATATTCTGACACACTGACTTCCCTTTTTAATAACCTCAAAATAAACTCTGGATGGCCTGACAAGAACAAACATAGACAGATGAGATGCCGCTGATGTTTTAATTAGCCAACGTGCTCCTCCACAGAGACGGAGTCTGAGCCCAGATCTGCTCCTGTGTTTGTTTATTCCACTAAGACTGAGATAACATCATTATGAGCAGTCAGGTAGGACTCAAGCACAAACATTTGAATGTGCTTGTGTTATTCATTTCTCTGGTACGTGTTACTTTGTAGGGATTCTTTTATGCAACACCTGGGTTGCCATCTTTTTTTTTGTTATTTAACAACCGCAACGTCAAGCATTTTAATTGGTTAATCAAAACAGATGCAGCTTGATGATACACAAAAGTTTTTTTGAAGGACAGATAAACAAACACCTCCTGTCTTCCGTGACGCACTTACAGTGAGACTGTCTCCTTCACCGTTTGTTTAACTTCAGTTGTGCTTGTGTGTATGCTGCACGACTTAGGTACTGTTGAGATCTTAAACTGAACTTGATATCTTCAAAATGAATACATTTTAATAGTTGAAGCTATTGTGGATGTGTCCAGACTCTGTCCCTGACTAGAGACTCAGAGCGTTTCTGGTCTGAACCTCCGTTATCTCCCTACAATGCTGTTGAACTCCCACTCGCCTGCAAGTAGCCAACTCCTGTCCTCTGACAGCTTTAGGGTTCAGTTATTTATTTTAGTCCTGATTGTCCTCACAACATGGCAGTAAAAATGATAGGGAAAAATAGACTTTGTGTTAGTTCTTTTATCTGCTCTCGCTGGCAAGTCGCCACCTCCTCTTCTCACCTAAACCACATGTCATCAGTAAAACCCTGGACTGCGTCTATGCTAAAAAAAAGTCCTGAACCTCGTGTCTTAACACTTGACTCTCACGCCGCGGTGAGGTTTGTCTTGGGGTTTCTGTCTCGTAACTTCCTGTTTTATTTTGAAATCCTAACTCTACTCTCGTTTCAGGTCACTTGCCCTTCCTCATGTGTCACTGATTCCGGATTGTTTCCACCTGTTCCCTTCACCCTCATGTGCTTTTAGTCTGCGTCTCCCCTTTGTCTTGTGCCAAAGTGATTAGTCCTTGTCCGTGCACCTAAGCCCTTGTCCACAGTCCTTGTCGTGTTTTGCCTTGAGATTTGCTACGCCACGTAAGTTGTTTTCTGTATCCTCCTTGAGAATGATTTTTCGTTTGTTATTTTCTAGTTTAGCTTCGTTTTGTGTTCTTTTGTAATCTGTTCTTCTTCCTCCCTTTTTGGAGCGATTTATGTTTAGAGAGTTCTAATTAGTTTGATGAGCCTCCTGTTTAGGCGATTTATGTTTATAAACCTCTTTCTTTTCCTAGTGTGTAATTTGAATCTTTTAGGGAGTTTCTTCCCCGAGTTATTCTTGCCAGGTCCTAGAAGTATTAAGTAAGTGTTTCATAGCCCAATCATTTGTCACTCCTCATAGAGGATCTGAACTCAAAGTGTGCTAGTACGTGTAAACCTCTGCATCTGAGTCCTCATTTTTTTTCCAGGCCTGACACTGACAATGGAAGGTAAAAGTGTAAACTGTGGGAGGTTTTTCGTGGAAATTACAGGAATAAAAAAATTGCTTCACGCAAACGAAACAGGCTTTTAAACAAAGAAAAAAATAAGGAAAAACTATATACCATGTAACTGCTATGTTAATTTACAGTGATAATATCATAGTATGCATTTCTATGAGTAGTTCATTTAAATGCTATTTTATACTACTACTTTACTACACTGCTATAGATTGTTTTTGTATTATTCAATTTTAGACTGTCAGAAAATGACCAGAGCAGTGATTGGAGCAGAATGCATCAAATCTGTACCTGCAAACCACCCAAAAACTTTTTAATTATGGTCCATGGCCTCGGTAACCTTGCTAATGGTAATTGCTTTGTGCTAAATGTTAATACTTCTCATTCTATTGGCTTCGTTTTTTAATATATATTAATTTGCATGAAGTACAGGGAAGGCTGATGGGAATGCCATTTGTTTCATACGACCATAAAATATATTGGACAAAAAAGGACTTTGACCCAATGACGGTGCTAGATGGGACGTCAAGGAAGCAGGAAAGGCTTCATCTTCCAGGAAACACGACTGTCAAATAGAATTATTCCCAGTCCATCCAGTAGATGCTGAGATATTTCACAGTAGTGTGAAAGGTATGACATGCGGTTGGAAAAGTTAGGGGGTCACCAGGAATTACCCTCTGGGTGCCAGGGTTATTTGACGAAATAATGGAAATGTATATCCTATTTGTTGAGCTATTTCAGTCAAAGTCAGACGTGTCAACATTATGCACAAAACAATCTACTCTTTTTTTTTGGGGGACATTGTGTGTTCTTTCCTCCCATTAATCATCCGAGATACATCTTGTGGACCCAACCGCTAGATTGTTCCTGGATTGTCCAGTTTTGGGCAGTATTACTTGTTTAAAACTCATGAGTTAAAAAATCTCTGTCCACAGCTTTAAGTGGCCACAATTTATATTCTTATGATAATACCTCCATTTAAATGACGATGGCTGGCAGTGATGAACAGGCCTAGAGAAAAAAAATCCTTAAATCTGCAGCTGCCCTTGGACATTCATGCTAAGTTTCAGCCTATTATTGAGCTGTCCAGTGAACAAATTTATTGTTCACTGGACGTGAGGCGCGCGGACGAGGACCTCCGGTGGCTTGGAGAGGAGGGCGACACTAGATATTAGATAATTTCCAACGGCACACCTGACGATCTCTCACGGCACACTGGTTGAAAATCACTGCTGTAAGCCATCAAAACTGACTCAGGTGCATCAAAGGTCATCCCTGAGGAGCAGGAGCCATCCACAAACTTTCCACTGACATAACGCTACTCCCGAGGTCAAGACCTTTACGATGATGTCTTTCCTCTTGTTCTACCACAAAGTTTACATTTCATCCTGCTCCAAACACAGGCCCTCTGGGGTGTACTTTCTCAGACCCCTTTGAGGTCCAAGCTGGATCAAATCTGTATTAAGTGGTATTTAATGGTCAAAATATGTATGTTTGCTTTATACGCAATCATATGTTTCACTTTCGACCAAGTTAGAGACACCTTTGTTCATTAACAACCCAATTTCTCACACCCCAGTCTCAGACTGTTTGCCCTCCTCCCCTCTGGGAGGCGCTACAGGGTCCTCAGTTCCCGGACCAGCAGGTTCAGGAACAGCTAATTCCTGCTGCTGTCCCTCTGCTGAATCACCGTGGTGCAGAATTCATTTGTATTTTTCATATTAGGGTTAGGGTTAGATGAATGTCGGCAATGTTTTTTGTTTTCACGAAGAGAGAGAAACGCATAGGTCACGTGTCCCCAGCCTCCTGACTCACGATTTAGTGGAATTCATACGAATTCAGCAGTGTGAATCAGTACATAGGTGAAAGACCTCTTGTCTTTTTGTGTGGATCCAAAGTCGCGATGGGACTGTGTATTTACCTGTTATATGTATATTTGTGTGTTTCACTCAGTTGCTCATCATGTGGAGTCTCCGACCAAAACAGTTTAGTTCCTCCATAAAGAGATCATAGTAATGGAGTTTTAGAGGATGGAGCTGGCTCAACAGAGTACTGCACTGACGATAATAATGTCCAGCTGAGTGGAAGTAGAAACAGACCATGCAGGATCACATCAACTTTGCCAGACAGGGGCAGGCCTACGGCCCTGCAACAGCCATGCAGACAGAGTTGGAGGACAAGCTCAAGGAGTTGAAGCTTGTTTTGAGGGACAAGGACAAATAAATCCGGAAATTCAATTCTCCTCCTAGAAACGTGTAGTTTGTGACAGAGGATGAAACAGGAGCTGATTAAGTCAAGTCAAGTCAAATATCAATATCAAAGTGCAACCAGATCCAGTGGATGGAGCTTTCCTTTTGGAGAAGATGAAGCACATCATCTTTGAAAAGGATGCAATGATTGCCAAGGTCACAAATGAATGTCAAAACTGAGAAGTGAGTGAAGGAGGCCTGCTCTGAGAAAATGGAGGCCATGGAGGAGAAATGTGTGGCCAAGCAGGAGGACTCCCTCAATTAACATCGAGGAGAAAATGGAGCTGCTGATAGCCAGAAACACTTAGCTTCAGGTATGTTTCATCTGCTCAATTAGGAGCGGCGGTGGACTAGGTGTTAGAAAAAGGGACATCAGACTGGAACGTTGCTGGTTCAAGGCCAGGGACTGGCTAACATACCTGGGCTGGAGGATGGACCAGATGTCATCTCTGTTTTTCCATGGACCTGCCTTGACGACTCCCACAGTAAGGCAGAATCACAATAGAGGAGTAGAAAAGAACAGAATGGGAAACTGAAGTAGGAGATGGAGCAGGAGAAGAAATACATACTGGAACAAGAGAAGATGGAAAAGTTACTATTTTCCATTTAAACCCTCCAACTCCCCCACCCTTCACCTCTCCCTCAACCCTGTCCACCATCCCCTCATCCTAACCCCTTTCCCTCTTTAACTGTCAGGCTACACCAAATGGCAAACGAGAACCCAATAGCACAACACTTTTGCAGTTTAGATGTAGCAAAATGTCAGGTTTTAATGAAAGAGCAGGGGTCAAAACCAGGCAGACAGTCAATGAGGGCAAACAAATCCAATAGGGACCAGGCAAAAAGGGAATCCAGGTTCCAAGAAGGCAGTTCAACACAGGAATCAGGCAGAGCAAAGAAACATATGGAAAGATGGGATGCTGGATTTATGCTCCTGCCCAGGAAACAGTGGGGGTTGCTAACCTCGGGAGCACTTGAAGGGTAAGAGGCCAGTAGCTACACTGAAAAGCTTGTTGTGGGCGTCTTCCACCCACAGGAGCTGCGTAGACCAGGAGGAAGGATTGTGGGAGGCAACGAAATGAAGCCATTGTGGTCTGAAATGTTAGCCACATCTCTGCTCCTCCTTTGTGCGGTTATATGCCTCTTAAAAAAGAGAAAGCCCAATTAGCCAAAACAACCAATTGAGATAATTTCACAGAGATTAGGATTAAGCTCTAGTACTGGACCAAAGGAATTGTAAATCTCCAGTCCTGGATTGAGCTTAATCTGTGTCCATGAAATCACTTTATAAACAACACATGGCAGAATGACACGTGGTGTAAAACTGCAGAATAGGCCTGCATCGTAACTCGATATTGAAAATGCCCGTCTCCAACATTACAAATGAATGTCAAAATAAAAAGAACATAATCTGATGAAAAATATTGCATACGAAACAGGCAGCTGTCCTTTGCAAGTAAAATGCCATGTTGGTCTTGTAAATCCAGCCACTCACTTGTCTGAGTGAGTTCTCCGACAAGTTCATTGAAAGGATCCATACAGTGACTTTTTTTGTTAAAGGTCCAGTTTGTACAATTTAGGTGAAAGAATCTATTGACAGACATGTATTATAAAATAATCCTTGTGATGTTTTCACAAATGTCTTTCATCTAAATTATACACATTGTTTTATTTAGTCTAGAATGGGCCCTTTATATTGAAATATGTGTATCTTCATCAGGGGTGGGTCCTCTATGGAGGCTGGCGTGTTTCTTGTAGTAGCCCAGACTGGGCAAACTAAACTCCCTTTAAGTTTATTTGAAACCTGAAGGTTACCACAAGTTCTCTTTCATGTTTCGAAGGGGTGAATGAGGTGAGGGGTGTTCAACTGTAACATGACACTTCACCACTATATTCAACACACTGCAACTTCTTTTTTCCTTCATTTTGAATCAAAAAGAGCGCCTATGTCCCACGGGATTTGACTAACAGCAGGTGTTACTAAATTAAACTCACCCAAACCATCCATACCAAACAAGTACGTATCTATTTTCGGCACTCATGCTCAGATATACATGTTCCACAGTATCTTAACAATTCATGAAATTTTAATTAGCTCCAGCTGTACTTGGTGTTTACAGCTATTTTGAACCCATTGTATGTTTATGGCAAAGAATTTCTGTTAGTTTGGTTCTGCATATGTGTCTGTGTGTCTATTTGTGTTTGGTGTGTGTCTGTGTGTGCATTTAACACTTCTCCCAAAATATTACTAGAACATATCGGGTCTATTTAAAAATTATTTAATTTTAAAGTATTTCCTTCAATTTTTCAAACAATGCAGACATTTTACCTTTTTTTTGGCCAATGGACAAAAAAAGCAGCTTCATATATTACACATTCGTGTCAAAACTACTATTTTTCTTAAGTGGTCAGAGTAAACACTCTTTTAAAAACAAATGTTATTATTAAACAAAATTTGAATAACCATTAAATCCCAGAAACTGCCATTTTTGCTTTGATATACTTCCAACAGGGAGTCGCCACAAATCGGGCTTCTTGTGCAGATAGGGCAGAGACAATAGGTTTATTGGCCATTTTGCTTCTCCTGTGCATTTTCTCTAACTAACATTTAAACAATTACATCACTGATGAACATGTAAAGAATATATAACTGTTGTATCTGTCTGTTGTCAGTGCAACAGGCTGGGGGATGATCTGAGCTCAAATTTGTCTTTGAAAACTTAGGCTGTGACAATGTTTAAACTCCACTTGAAAAGTTCAAGGTCCTGATGCAGTGCACACTTCAGATTCATATCGCTGAAGGATTTTATTACAGAAGGACTGTTGCTAAAAAAGGTTTTGTATAATTCTTTACTAAAAGATATCATTGCTAAACAACATGTAGTCTGTCTCTCATTGAGCATGACACAAACTCCATGTGCCGAAGGCTGCAAGAGATAACATGGGTCACCTTTTTGTGCAAGTATCACTTGTTTTAAAAAGTGACTATCCTTGTCCAATACAATTTAATTTCTCATGGGTTACTCAACTATAAAAAAAAGCATCTGGACATATTGAAAATGTGCAAATATTAACCAGCCAAATAGAGCTCCAGCTTAAAAGAGGAGAAGGGATATACTGCTGTAAAACTTTCACTGAGGTTTATCCAAATTGGGCTTTTTTTTGAGTAACCTGTACCAACAAATTTATTAGTGGTAGTCTGATTTCCCTAAAGAAGTCATTAACGTTTCATCTAAACTTTAAGATCCTATAGATACAATGCTATTGTATTTGCCAACAATACATGCTTTGATCTCTGTCCCAGTTTTCTTCCTTTGACTGAGAATAGGTCTCTTAAGAGGATTTGTGTTCATCTACTTAGTTGTCAAGAATAGTAGCTAATGTCCATGGATTGGCTTTTAATGAGAGGTTTATAACTCTCAGAGTTTCTAATGCAGTATTTTATTTCAATAAAGTTAATCATTTCCATTTGGATTTCAGGATGTGGTTGGATTTTGTCTGACTATTCCGACTCGTTGACCATATTCCCTCTTAGGCCCTGTCGAAAAGACATTTACAATTAAAAACAATTGAACAAATCGCACACACAACGTAGACACACTCAACCTCAATTAAACCCAGATGCCCTCCGCTCACTTCACTTCCCTGAATAACAAACTTTTATATTACTTTTTTTTTAACCAATAAAAATCAAGAGTTGTGTTCACCTGTTTGTATGAGAACCAGGAGTAAGAAGATTATCTGTGGGAGAAACCGACCGACACCACAGAGTTAACTGCTGTTAGCGTCAGGGAAGAATCACACACACACGCACACACTGCAGGCACATGCAGGTATCCCAGCCAAATATGGGTCAGTCATGAACGGAGGAGAGTTGTTTATAGCATGTCATTAGCTGAGATATGTATGCTGCTGCATTTGCTTTTCTTTGGATGCAGTTCAGGCATGCGCACACAAAACACACACACAGACACACACACACACATACACACACAAACTTGAGTTCCCACCAAAATCTCTACTCTGCCACCCAGTTGTGTTATAGAACCTGTAAACGTGAACTTCGTTATGTAGCAGCTATGATCGCTGAGTGTGATTTCAACCTATGGTTCCTCCCTCTGCCAGTGTCCTGCCTTGTAGTGTAGCATCGTCCTGGTAGAGCTGACATTCCCGCTCCCAGATGTTACAGCAGATATAATTGAAATAGATGGTGGACACGTTGGAGATGCTGTCGAAGTGGAAGCACCGACATAGGGGAAGAGGCAGGTCGGAGCCGCACTGGAAGCCGCCTCTGTGGTCTGATGGTCTGCAGGTCGGCCTCATGTGTCCTGATCTAAGGGGGCTGCTTCCTCTTCCCCCAGCTCGACCAGGAAGGGGGAGAGGCTCATTTTATGAATGTGTGCTGCTCATATATTTGCCACATTAGCATATTTCACCTAAGTGGAGATAAACAGGAACCTAACACAAAGGTAAATGTGTCTGCAGCCTCTAAAGAGCTTTGTGCTCCCTTTATAATTACGTCAGAAGTTTAATCATGACTCTTCAGAGAAGTGATTTATTTCATATTTTAATTCTCATTACAACTGTGTGGAAAAGTTAATCGGGGCACATTTCATAATAGCAATTAAAAAGAGCAGGTAAACACAAATTTAGTTCTTGACATTGTGTTCTCCTAATTTCAAACTTTGTTGTCAGAGGACTTGTTTCAGCAGCCGTGTCCTTTATCCTGTATGCCCTCTTTTTCTTCACCGGGCAGATTTCTTCTAACACTGGTGCCTCCTCTTCGTCCCTCTTCCTTCTTCGGGATAGGAACCTGGTTAGAGTCAGCTCTTCTTTGAAGCTCACGTGTTTCTTCTTTTTTGACGGGTTGCCATCGCCTGTGGGATCATCCCTCTTTCTCTTCCTCTGGGGTTTTACTGGGCCCAATTGCCCACTTGTGTCTTTTCCAGTGGCTGCCAGTTGTTCACTGATTTCGAGAGTCGTCCTTGATTTGGATAAGAAAATAGTTTAACTCCTGATCTGAAAGCAGTGGTTTGACAATCTTCCCACTGAACTCTGTGCAAAATACAGGAACATTTACCAAACTGTTGAACTATTCTTCTACAATATAAAATGATGGAGACAGGGAGATATTTAAAACACCCACCTGTTGTTGATGGTGGAGGTCTGCAAGAAGAAAGGCTTCTCCTCTCTCATCCCAGCAGAGCCGCCCTCCTCGGCCAGGCCAGCAATGCTGCTGGAGGAGTCCTCGGTCGGGGACGTTGTCTGGGTCACCTTGTCTCTGTTTCCTCGACCGTCAGAGCTCTGATCCTGGCAGATATCCATCAGATCCTGACACCAATTCACACTGGAAGACAAAATTGAAATGTCTTAGCCAAACACCTTAATCTCCTTATATCTCATATATGTTTGGCCTATATCTATCAGCACAGACGTACGCTCACTTACTAGGAGCTGTTTTTTAATGGACCCTTAAAGTGGCTCATCGTGATGAACTGACTCTCAAGAATTTGACTGGGGGTAATTCTCTGAGACGGGTTCATCTATAGCATATCTGTCAGGAGGTCGAAAAAGCACTGCAGGTCCCATAGTTCAGGAGGAGTCATCTGTAACAAGATGAGAGGAAAAACACTGTTTGTTAAGGATATGTTATGCTGTTATGAATTCATCCAGGCTGTTGATCGAACGAGAATTGAAACAGTCGACTGAAAAGAAAAGTTTGCTCCCAAGGCAGTGGATGGTACAAGGGAACGAAACACAGACTGAAGGAAAGACACCTTATTAGGCAGCTATAAACACAGCCCAGTGATGGTAAACTCATTTCCTACCATGAATCTTTCTGAAATCCAGAACTTTGGCCAGAACCAGTTTGGAAGGAAGAGTCAATAATGCAGCGGCCTCCAAGTTGACAACAGAATTTGCTGAGCCTGAGAAGAAAACACAACGTTGTGAGAGTAAGTTCACGTCAAGATTGCTGTGACGGCCCTCTGACTGTTATAGGTAACCTGCTCTGCTCCTCCCCAGGTCTCTCCTCTCAGGTGGTTCCAGATGGGCGGAGCTGCCCAATCAACACCAATCAGAGGGTGGCAGATAAAAGGCTCACCAGTCTGCCCATGGCTGGTCCCCTCTCCAGACCCATTATGTTTGGTTAAACTTTCTGTCTGTCAATAAATTATGGTTAGTTTTCAGTTTAAACCTTGGTGTGTCTCCGTATTTGTTATGGCCAAGAGCCGGGCCATGACAAATTGGGGGCTCGTCCGGTAGAATCAGGTAGTGGTAAGCATTTTTTGTTGAACTCAAGTCGATTGATTTCGGTTTTTGTTGATTGTGTGGCTCCCAGGTGCCTTGATTGGTAGGGGCACACTTGATTACTTAGGTGTACCTCCTGTGACGTTCCTTTGTTGAAGGAAAGGAGGTGTCACTTGTTGTTCTTGTTGTTAAATGAATTGATTCGGGTGGCCAAGAGGCTATAGGAAAGTGCACCGCTGTGTGTTGTGGTAAAGCCTTGATTGGCATTGGGGAGACACTCTGAGGTTTGTTAAGTTTAAATATTATTGATTAAATTAAACTTGGTCTACTTTGTTTTCTGCTCGGTGTCTGGACGAGAGAGGGGGAGCATTTGTTTTGTGCAACATTCAGGTAGTTTTCATTTATGCTTGATAGGTAGCCTGGAGCAAGACGCAGTACTAGGACTCACCGTTGTGCAATTAAGATTGCGGGGCTTCCCTGTAAGGTTACGGCTTCATCCCTTTGGGTGTTGCTGAGCGCTTCCAGTAGTGTTGTGGTGACCGCGGTTAGCAGCAGTTGTCTCGGGGGCACATCCATGTGCTTGCGCCAGCGTGCTGGTCTTCTTTCCCGATCCATGGGCTTCAGTGCGTAAGTACCCGCTGCCAGTAGCCACATGAAGACTAGGGTTGAGCTTAATAAGATTTTTGTGTAGGTAGTTAGAGGGAACGCACCGTCTACAAGGTGGTTAAGTGCCTCTGGTGAGCAGCGGAGAGTCTTGGTCTGCGCTCTTGGGTCCGTAGGCATTCTGCAGTCATGGCTGGCATAGAAACATTTTTTGATGCTCCATCTGAGGGGTTATTGGAACGATTTACAAAGGCTCAATTATTACAAATCTCTGAACATTATGGCGTTGCAATAACTGGAAAGAAAAAACAGGAGGTTAAGGAATGTCTCATAGCAAATCTGGAGAAAGATGACATTTTGCAAAGGTGCACACAGGTTGTCTCTCCCAGTGTTGCAAAGGGGCTGCCTCCGCTTGTGTCGATAGTCCCTGGGTTAACATTTGACCAACAAAAAGAGCTGATGTTGATACAATTGGAACATGAAAGAATGAAAATAGATAAGGAATTGGCACTCGAAAAAATTAAAATGGAAAAGCAACTAGGTGAAATGGAGTGGCAACGACGAAAGCTGGATTTGGTTAGTGCGGGTAAACTCTCTGGTGATTCCGTGTTTGATGGGCATGGTTCACTTGAGTCTGGTGGTGCGTCTTCGCGTCCTTTTGATATTATTCGTAACCTGAGCCTTGTGCCCAAATTTAATGAAAGAGACCCGGACACATTTTTTTCTTTGTTCGAGCGTATTGCGGATACACGGGGTTGGCCCGTCACTGAGCGAACGTTGATGTTGCAGTGTGCTTTCACAGGAAAGGCTCAGGAGGCATACGCAGCACTGAGTAACACTGATAGCCAAAGTTATACCAAAGTTAAGGCTGCTGTGCTGAAGGTATACGAGTTGGTGCCAGAGGCATACCGTCAGCACTTCAGAAATTGGAGAAGAGGGAAGACGCAGTCACATTTAGAATTTGCACGTGACTTGGTGTTGCACTTTAATCGCTGGTGCGCTGCGTCAGAGGTTGACAACTTTGAAAGTTTGAGCGACCTGATATTGCTTGAGCAGTTTAAGACTGCAGTTCCACAACAGATTGCTACTTACGTCGGTGAAAAGGAAGTTAAAACAGTTGCTGAAGCTGCTGCGCTAGCAGACGACTACACCTTGACGCACAAGGGTACGTTTGGAGAGCCTCGCCCTTATGTTGCTGACTCTGGGTTCAGGAGAAATATCCCTTTGTTTGATATGCAGCCTGCTGCTGGTCTAGGTAGAGTCGTCGGGTCAGTATACAGGAGTGATCATAGTGCACGGGAGGTTGACAAAGTTTGTAACTATTGTCGTAAAAAGGGACATTGGAAGTCTGAGTGTTATGCACTCAGGCCAAGAAGTGGATCGAGTGGTGCCCAGAACGGTTCGGAACCGCAAGGGGCCGGTCTGGCTGCCCCTGTGGTGAAACGGGTCGGTTATGTCACCCCAGAATCTGAACCATCACCCAAAACTCAGCCCTCCCCAGGTTTTGATTCTTATCTGCCCTTCGTAACGGAAGGGTTTGTGTCTCTGTTGGAAGGTGACAACAAGGTTCCTGTGAAAATTTTGCGTGATACTGGTGCATTTGACACGTTCATTGTAGCGTCAGTTCTGCCGTTTTCAGAAAACTCTGATACTGGTGACTTCATTCCAGTCCTTGGAATGGGCATGAACGTTTTGAATGTTCCCCTGCACAAGATAAGGCTCTTTTCTGATTTGTTCCAGGGTGAAGCGCAGGTGGGAGTTCGGCCAGCGTTACCAATTGAAGGAGTCACAATGATATTGGGTAATGGTTTGGTTGGTGCGCGTGTTTGGGCTGATGTGCCATCCGTTGTGGTAGCGTCAGTACCGCTGGTTAAAAGCAGGCCTGATGATAGCGAAAAGGAGTTTCCCGAGGCGTTCACTGCTTGTGCAGTCACCCGTGCGAGGCGCCGTGCAAACGATGTTAAAAAAGTGGATGATGACCCAGAAACTGTCAGGTTATCCTTGTCTGATTTTCCTTTGGCTGTCTCTCACGGTGACCTGGTGATAGAGCAGCAGGTGGACCCTTCTCTGAAGCCTCTGTTTGAGAGGGCTCTCCCTGCTGCTGGTGCGAGGGACAGTGCACAGGCATACTTCGTTCATGATGAGGTTCTTGTGAGAAAGTGGGTGCCACATGGTCCTGATTTTGTTGGAGATCCTATTTTCCAGATTGTCGTGCCTTCCAAATTTCATAGTGTGGTTTTGCAAGTGTCACATGACGAGTGTGGACACATGGGTGTCCGTAAAACATATGATCGCATTTTGCGTTATTTTTTTTGGCCTCGTCTAAAGAGGGATGTGGCTTCATATATTAAAACTTGCCATACGTGTCAGTTGACCGGAAAACCGAATCAGAGCATAAAGCCTGTTCCTCTCTGCCCAATTATGGCAATTGGTCAACCGTTTGAGCATCTCATTATTGACTGTGTTGGTCCCCTACCTCGTTCGCGTTCGGGTGCAATCTATCTGTTGACAGTGATGTGTCAGAGCACTAGGTATCCGGCAGCATACCCATTACGCACCATCACTACTAAGTCGGTAGTGCGTGCCCTGACTCAGTTCATCTCCATATTTGGAATCCCCAAAGTCATTCAATTAGACCAAGGTTCTAACTTTTCCTCTCATCTGTTTGCACAGGTTTTGAAACAACTCAGGGTGAAACATAACAAGGCATCAGCCTACCACGCGCAGAGTCAAGGAGCTCTTGAGAGGTTCCACGCCACGTTGAAGTCTTTACTCCGTGCGTACTGTACTCAGTTAGACGGAGACTGGGAAGAGGGGTTACCGTGGTTGATGCTGGGGGCTAGGGAGGTAAGTCAGGAAAGTACAGGCTTTAGCCCAAATGATCTGGTGTTTGGACACACAGTGCGTGGCCCTTTGGCAGTCTTGCAGGACGATTGGAAGAATTCTGAGCCACCTAAAAACTTGCTGCATTATGTAAATGGATTCAGGAATAGGCTATATGCTGCTGGAGAGCTAGCAAAAGAGAAACTTGCAGGCGCCCAACATAAAATGAAGCGTCTTTATGACCGTCGATCCGAGCAACGCACGTTTTCCCCGGGTGATCAAGTTCTCGCTCTGCTGCCTTTGGTCGGTTCCCCCTTTCAGGCTAAATTTACTGGTCCACATACAGTTGTAAAGAAAGTTTCAGACCAAAACTATTTGATTGCCACGCCTTTGCGTAGGAAACCTAACCAACTCTGTCATATTAACCTACTGAAGACTTATTACGATCGTGTGTCCTCTCCAGTATGCCCCCGTCCGGCGTGTTTGGCTAATACAGTCCTTGTGGACTCCATCCCTCATGCGGTGGCAGAGCTTGAGGAGGATGGGTTGTCCCGAGCACCCTGCTAAAATAGCCTAATGTTGAAAGTGCTGTACATGTTATCTTCCTCCTTTCTTACTCTCCACTAAAATCGCTCGCAGGATCCTGCTGCTGAGGTTGGAGGAGTGGCTGGGTGCAGACGCGTAGGAACTGGGCAACAGTTTTTTTTTATTTTTTATTTAGTCAATCCATTTTTTATTAGATATATTAAACGTTACTATGATTAGTAGAGTTCCATTGGAACCCTTTTCCTATGGGGGGGGGTGTGACGGCCCTCTGACTGTTATAGGTAACCTGCTCTGCTCCTCCCCAGGTCTCTCCTCTCAGGTGGTTCCAGATGGGCGGAGCTGCCCAATCAACACCAATCAGAGGGTGGCAGATAAAAGGCTCACCAGTCTGCCCATGGCTGGTCCCCTCTCCAGACCCATTATGTTTGGTTAAACTTTCTGTCTGTCAATAAATTATGGTTAGTTTTCAGTTTAAACCTTGGTGTGTCTCCGTATTTGTTATGGCCAAGAGCCGGGCCGTGACAATTGCAAACTCATCATTGTTAATCAGGTGCATCAGGTGCACTTCTATTACTGAGATGTATGGAAGATGTGACTCTAGTTTGTCTCATTAATAAAATAATAGAAGTCAGTGATCTTCTACTGGAAACTCTCTCACTATTTAAAAAAGTATGTGGATTTAAAGAACAAAAAGAGTCACAGCCTGTTTGTAGTGTTTTCAGTGCAGCACGTGTGATACTGACAAACTCATCATTCCAGGCCGTGAACAACGGAATGCCCATAAACAGCTCGGCAGCAATCCAGCCTAGAGACCAGACATCGATGGCCATGTCGAAAGGAACTTTCCTCAGAATCTAAGGAGATCTTAGAAGAAGAGAAACACATTCAATTTCATTTATTAGAGCCAACACAGCTGTCCCAGGTATACTGATGTGCTGTCAGTTACTTACCTGTAAAACAAGTCCTTCATGACGTCAGGTATCTGCTCCTCAGGATTTGTGCAGGCGGAGCCAAAGCCGATGATTTTGACTTTCAGCGGCTGGATGATGTGATCGACCATCATCATTTTTTGTGGCCTCAAATCTGTATGAATGATCCCTACACTTTCCAGGATTTCCAAGGATGTTGCCAGCTGAAATCATGAATAACACCTCCCAGAGTTCATCTCCTCAACAAATAAACATGTTCACTGATGGCAGCAGAAACAGAAACAACAATTAGTCCGATATTCTAAACACGTAGAGTCGACTATAGGAAAAAGATAGTTTGAAGATAGACAAACAGACACAGCAAGTGATTGTACAAACTAAATATGAAACTGAAGGTTTCCATGTATCCACCACAAGTCTCCATCTCTAGTCTTTAAGGACATTATGTGACCTAACATAGTGCAAACATCTTTCATTAGTTGCTACTGAACCAAAAACACTTGCATTTTGATGGGAGTTACAACTTGGATTTGACAAAAACTGTAACAAACTAATCTTATAGACAAAGGCGACCTTTCACCCGACAAAGCAGTTAGTGTCAGAACTTCAGTTTAAACATCAAACCTGCTTCAGAATGGGGCAGATCTCCAGACGGAGAGGTTCATTCGGGCTGCTCAGCATGAATATGTTCACATCTATATCCAGGTGCTCAAACACGAGGCAGTAATATCCCTCATGGTTGAAGGATTCGTACTGTGTTGCGATGTTGATCTTGTCTGAGTGAAGCTCCTTCACGGTTTTTAGGGTGGCCTCCTCTTGCTTTGCACACTTAATATGTGCCGGGATACTGAACATTTTTATAGCCACCGTTTCATTGTTGCTCACATTCGTGCATTGGAAAAAACCTTTCCATGTGAGCCAGAGCTCAGGTACTTCAGCAACTGGTATTGTGTAGTGGGTGAGCGAATCAGGTCTCCTACACTGATCTCCACCACACTGTTTTGAGACATGGTGACGGAATAATTCTCCTGTTGATTTTCTCAGATCTGTGGGGAGAATGGAAAAGAAGGAATTCACACACAGAGAGTTCACATGTATGTAGCAGAAACATTAACAGACACTGCATCGAGCTCAAGCATTTGAAAATAAAACTACTGCTTCAATCAATGGTTCATTACAGGCCAATAAATATTGTGTACTAATACTACTCCTATAACTCTATGGACATATTTATTGTACACAATCCAACATGAGCTCACACTGTATACTTAGTAAAATATATTTGAAGTTATAACTACTCTTACCAAGCTCTAATTATAATATAGTTTGCCTTTACCAACCATCAGTCAAACTTTAATGACTCATAATGTTCCGAAGAAAATAAGCAGCAATTTACCAGGTCAGACCTGGTGTTGTTGTGTTTATGTGCCAGATGTTTGGTTGAGAGAGACTGGTTTAGATTTTTGTGAATTTACTGAAGTTTCTGGAAGTTTATTCAAAGTATAAGATGAGGAACGTTCAGATTGTGACCGATATATGAAATTCAGGGGCAAAAATTCTGGATAGTACATGTACTTGATTACATTTAATCTGATTAGATCTTATTCAAGACAGTGAGTCTCTTTCTTTCTCTTTTCTTTCTATTTAGTCCTTACTAACTTCCTTCTTGTCTTTATTCCTTCCTTCCTCCTTTCTTATTCACATCCCTGTCCTTTCCTTTATTGCTGTTTTCTTTTCTGAAGTCATTGCATTTTCTACCATTTAAGTCTTCATTTCTTTTTTCTTACTTTCCTTGTTCTTTATAATTTCTTCAGCCCTCTTTCTTTTCTTCTGTCTTTATTTTTTGTTTATTTCCCTTCAATTAAGCTTGATTTACCTTTTTTTATTTTTTTCCTCACTCTCTCTTTAACTTGTTTTCTCCTTCCTTCATCGTCGTCTGGAGACTTGATCACTCGGGCGAAAACTTTAATACAAAACTTTAACTTTTAAAATTGTAACTTTTTATTTTGAGACTCTGCTGGATTCACTTGCATGAGCGTAAGTGTGTGTGTGTGTGTGTGTGTTTGTGAGACAATGAAGAAAGAAAGTATATAAGAAAAATAAAATATGACTTAATGGTTCAGGTTTATGATGCGAGTCAGGACTTGTTTTACATACATTACATAAGAGCACAGTGGCATTGAGAGAGGATATGTAACACAAACAAACAAACTCACACACATATATACACACAAGACACATGCACACACAGACACACACACAAACATCAGTAAGATAATAATCAGGACTTTGTGTCGGGTTGTAGATCATCTGAGTGTGTGTCTATATAACAGGTTTTCAGAGGTGGAGGGAGGTGAAAATACATTAACCTATCTTTATTATTTCCTTTGTTATCAAGAGGAGCTCATGAACTGCCTTTATTTCTGCTTTGCCTGGAGGGGGGGGGCAAAGACGATGTGTGTGTGTGTGTGTGTGGTGTGTGTGTGTGTGTGTGTGTGTGTGTGTGTGTGTGTGTGTGTGTGTGTGTGTGTGTGTGTTGTGTGTGTGTGTGTGTGTGTGTGTGTGTTGTGTGTGTGTGTGTGTGTGTGTGTGTGTGTGTGTGTGTGTGTGTGTGTGCGTGTGCGTGTCAGCAGTGGGAAGCCAGTGTCTGTACATTTGTAATGACACTCAGGAAATGTTTATCGATGTTTCATTGGGTGGGACCAGCCGGGATTTTGGGTACATTTAAACAAACTATTTCAACATCCTGTTTAAAGTCTCACTCAGGAGGAGCAGGGAGAGAGAAGAGATAAGCTTCTGGCCGAGGTGTACGCACAGGGATTTAAATAAGACTGAGTCCGGAGGCCTCGTCGACAAGTTCAGGTCAAACTTCTCAATTAGAAAGTGAAGATGCAATGTTTGAAGTCACATGAGATAAGGGAACTCCGGTTCCAAAACACTAACCCAGAAACCAAATGTGAAACACTGAGCGTTTATAAAAATGAACGAAGACCCCCGGGAGCGGAATGTGAAGCCAATGCAGAAGTGCTTGAAACCTGTATTCACTTTAATGACCAGAGGGGCCGCTATTTTACTGTCCAAGCCTGACTGAACCTGAATGACTTTCTGTTTTCTTTTTTTTATCTTAAATTTATGTGAAGGTTTTTCTTCATGGTGTAATTCATCATTTGAGATGCAAACAAATGACGCAGTGAAACAGACAGAAGGAAATCAGGTTCATGACTCAGCAGATCCCGCGTCTATTTAGTCATCTCCGTTGTATTGTTTTCATTGAGGAAGAAAACGCAGCTTTACAGGAATATGTTGACTGCACAATAATATACAGGAAATAATGAAAATAGTAAATCTGAAGTGGTTATATGGTTATTTCCAGTCAGTTCTGAGTCACACGTTTCTACCTCAAGGTTCGTTCTTTGTGAGGATCTGGTTTCAACTGTTTAAACCCTGAGGCCTGCTTGTTTCTGTCGAGTGTCACGGTTAAACAGTGCATGTACAGTAAGGTCATTGTAATGTCAGCGCCTTATTCCGGCGTAATTCACCATGAAAAGTCAGTTTTTTCACGGTCAATAATGTCCGTACAAACTGCTAGCTTAGTTGCGGGCTCCATGTACTTTTACGCCGGGTTAAGGAAGTTTTTCACGGTCAATAATGTCCATTCAGACCGTTAGCTTCGTTGGGGTCTGTATGTATGTACTTTTTCGCCGGGTAAAGGGGTGCTTTTCCCGGGGAATAATGTGCCCACAGACCGCTGACCATTGCGCCGGCTAAATGCACTTTTGCGCCGGGAAAGGGTTGCGTTTCACGGCCAACACTGTCCGTACACTACGCTGACATCAACCCGGCCTCATGTAAAATCCTGCTAACTGTACAGGAGTAAGTGGTGTA
Source organism: Pseudopleuronectes americanus (assembly GCA_038501795.1). NCBI lineage: Eukaryota > Metazoa > Chordata > Actinopteri > Pleuronectiformes > Pleuronectidae > Pseudopleuronectes > Pseudopleuronectes americanus. Next base: position 15,247,869 of record CM076736.1, on the reverse strand, counting down.
TATGTGTGTTGTATACAGAAATGGGCAAAAATATAGCAAAATGTTTTTGATACAAGATACAAAATACTAGAGATGAGCCGGATACTCGGCTGAAAACGAGTATCCGGTACGGATAAAGCACTTTTGCCGATTGCGAGTATAATACGAGTAATACTAGTCAATATCTGTGCTCGGACTGAATGAAAATCCTCACACAGTGTCACAGCGCTCCTCCCCTTCACACAACGCTCTGCTCACTCACTCACAGAACAGCTCTCTGTCTCTCAGTCACTCAGGTTCGCGGGTCTTTTCCGTTAACGTTTTGGGTTTATTCAGCTTGAAGTTTGTTTTTATTTCAGTTTGTACTTACTTATTAACCAGTAGAGTTCTGTTAAACGTGGGTTCGTTCAGACGTGGTGCTGGTCAGTTGGCTCTAACCAGTTTTATTTTACTTCACGCACTGAGTGTCTGACACTTTCTAGGTAGTAGTGGTATAAAAAATATTACAAATTAAGCTACACACACACACTCCCCCTCTCTCTCTCATGATCAGTGATACAGAATAATGAGTGATACAGAGAGTATTTCAGCTGACACTGAACCACCAGTAAGAGTTTGCTTAACCTTGCAGGACAGTGAGGGTGGCAGTAGCACCCACCTTTCCCCCACTGAGACCAATATTGCATCTGGTGATGGAGGTCCTCCTCCACCAAAGACCAAGAGGACTTCTGCAGTATGGGACTCTTTCACTGTGTCTGAAAATGATCCCTCCAAAGCCATTTGCAAGCTTTGCAAGTCCAAGCTAAGCAGAGGTAGAGATCCAAAACATTACAACACAACATCTCTACATAACCATCTGCTATATGCCCATCACATTAGAACGCCCACTGTATCAGCCACCTCCTCCTCCTCTCCTCTTCCTTCTCGGGTCACTGGTGTTCAGCTGGGTGCTACTAAGGGCTCACATTCATCTTCCTCTTCACCAATACTCACTGCATTTGCAGCAAAGCAGCCATTCTCAGCAAACCATCCCCGGTCAAAACAAATTACAGAGATGATTGGTAAAATGATCTGCACTGATCTTGAACCTTTCTCTGTGGTGGAGAGGAGAGGCTTCAAGACACTTGTTGGCTTTTTAGAGCCCAAGTATAAGATCCCATCGAGGCACTATTTCAGTCGAACTGTAGTGCCTGAGCTGTATGGGGCAATGAGAGGGTGAGTTGGTCCAGTCACTTAAGGCAGCTGAAGGAGGTGTCATCAACCTCACTACAGATCTTTGGACCAGCAATCACAACGCACATGCATATCTCTGTCTAACTGGGCACTGGTGTGAACGTGTAGGGGAAGCTTCAGTACAGAGGAAAGCAGGGCTGCTAAATGTTGGTGTGCTGGACATTGAGCACACATCAAACAACATTCTGTGCTGCCTTAAGGAAAAGATGAGAGAGTGGGAAGAGTCTGTTGGTCAGTCTGTCACAATACGGTTTGTTGTTTCAGATAATGCAGCCAACATGGTGAAAGCTTTGACTGAATATGGGCACATCCGTTGCATGTCCCATACGCGTCACTTGGTGGTGATCAAAGCACTGGAGAAGGACAGGGTTGTGACATCCCTTCTCTCCAAAGCCAGGATCATATCTGGCCATGTTCATCGCTCAAGCAAAGCCAGCAACAGACTACATGAGCTGCAAACACAGTTGAACCTCCCCCAGCACACGCTCATAACAGATATAAAAACAAGGTGGAACTATACGTTCTACATGCTCCAGCGGCTGCTGGAACAGCGCAGGGCTGTGCAGATTATGACACAGGAGTCTAACATGGGTAGAGCTCGAACAATCATCTATCCAAATGAGTGGAGGCTAGCATCAGACATGCTCACTATTCTTTGTCCTTTTGAGGAGGTCACAAGGGCACTCTCAAAACACAGCGCCTCCATCTCTGAGGTCATCCCCCTCCTGCATGGCCTGTGCTCCATCATCAGGTCACTGCATGTGGGAGGTCTTGCAGCTGGTGAGGAATCTGAGGATGAATCTGATCAGTTCATGGCTGGTGATGATGATCAGGATGCCACAGTGGGGCTGGGCCAAGATGTTGCGGCTGAGTCCAGGGAAAAGTTAAGCACAGCAGCAAGGAGACTGGCAGCCAATCTGAGCAAAGAACTAGAATGGCATTTCCAACCAATTTTTGCAAACTCCACATTTCTGCTTTCCACTCTCCTTGACCCCAGATATAAAGCCAGCTGTTTTCCAGACAATATTGATGTGGAGGCACTGAAGAGGACATTACTCCACAAAATGGAGTTCTGTAACACTGTGGCTACACCTGCAAGAAACACAGAAGAGACACGTGACACCAGCAGCACTTCAGTCTTGTCTTTCCTGCAGAAAAATAAATCGGCTATTCCAATGAGGACACATCATTTACCATCAGGTGATGTGGAGGCCTACCTGGCAGATGGGGACATCAGCCTTACCGATGACCCAGTGAAATACTGGTCAGGCAAGCTTCATTGCTGGCCCAATCTTACACGCTTTGCACTGCAGCATCTCAGTTGTCCACCTACAAGTGTCCAGTCTGAGCGTGTTTTTAGCACAGCTGGAAATGTGGTCAGTCCACAGCGTGCAAACTTAGACCCTAGCCATGTGGAACAACTGGTCTTCATTAAAGTCAATGCAGATCTGAAAAACAGCATCGGACTATTTGATCTGTAGAACACAGTCTCCCCGCCCCCCTCTCTCTCTCTGTCTCTCTCTTACACACAGACACACGCACACACACACACACCTGGTGTGGAAATAAATGTAAAAAAAATTAAAATAAAAAAATCATAAAAACATTTCAAAGTTAAAAAAGAAAGTTATGTTGAGCATGAAAACCCCTTTTATTACATTTTACTTCATAATTGCAACAGCATGTGTTGTATTCATTGTTGCAAAACTTGTTCTGTAAATAGTTCGTTTGCTATTGTGATCAAAATCATTGATCTGAAGCTCAATGCTGATGCTGTCCTGTAATAGTTTTCTATCAGCAATAAATATAAAAATTTCTGATCAACCCATATCAATTGCATGCTTAAAATAACATACTGGTTAAAGCCCCGCCCGTTTCAAGACAACCCGGCCTACTTTCGGGTTAAACCCAACCCACTTCCGGGTCAAGCCACACCCACTTCCGGGTTAGGCCCCGCCCACTCAGAGTACGGATACGGATACAGATAATTCATATGGTTAACAGATACAGATACAGATAATGCTGTACTCGCTCATCCCTACTAGTCAATATCTGTGCTCGGACAATCCTTACACAGCGTCACAGCGCTCCTCCCCTTCACACACCGCTCTGCTCACTCACTCACAGAACAGCTCTCTGTCTCTCAGTCACTCAGGTTCGCGGGTCTTTCCCGTTAACGTTTAGGGTTTCTTCAGCTTGAAGTTTGTTTTTATTTCAGTTTGTACTTACTTATTAACCAGTAGAGTTCTGTTAAACGTGGGTTCGTTCAGACGTGGTGCTGGTAGAAAGCGACTCGCGTTGCGTCTCTGCCTGCGGCGGCTCCCGCAGCGGCAGCGGCAGCTCCAGAGGCAGCTCCGACTGCCGCGGCTCCCGAAGGGGAGCTTCCGCGAGCAGCCCAGCCCGAGGCTGCTATTGGCGGGGCTCCGCCAACAGAGCCTCTCGCTCCTCTGGATGAGACTGAGGTGGTACTCTCCAAAGCTCCGGAGAGTCCGCTCCCGGAGGTGGGAGTTCAGGGGGGAGGCCCCCCTGTAAATAAACAGTACTTCACGCATTGAGTGTCTGACTACTCTCTCGCTCTCTCTCTCTCTCCATCTCTCTGCTGGTCGTTGGAGTAAACCGTCAGTTGGCTCTAACCAGTTTTATTTTACTTCACGCACTGAGTGTCTGACACTTTCTAGGTAGTAATGGTATAACAAATATTACAAATTAAGCTACACACACACACACACACACACACACACACACACTCCCCCCCCTCTCTCTCTCTCTCTCTCTCTCATGATCAGTGATACAGAATAATGAGTGATACAGAGAGTATTTCAGCTGACACTGACCCACCAGTCAGAGTTTGCTTAACCTTGCAGGACAGTGAGGGTGGCAGTAGCACCCACCTTTCCCCCACTGAGACCAATATTGCATCTGGTGATGAAGGTCCTCCTCCACCAAAGACCAAGAGGACTTCTGCAGTATGGGTCTCTTTCACTGTGTCTGAAAATGATCCCTCCAAAGTTTGTTTGCTATTGTGATCAAAATCATTGATACGAAAGGTCAATGCTGACGCTGTCCTGTAATAGTTTTCTAATCAGCAATAAATATAACAATTTCTGATCAAACCATATCAATTGCATGCTTAAAATAACATACTGGGTAAAGCCCTGCCCGTTTCAAGACAACCCGGCCTACTTCCGGGTTAAATACAGCCCACTTCCGGGTTAAACCACACCCACTTGCGGGTTAGGCCCCGCCCACTCCGAGTACGGATACAGATAATTCATATGGTTAACAGATACAGATACAGATAATGCTGTACTCGCTCATCCCTACAAAATACCCCTCAAATAAATGTATTAAAATAAAATACTGGTGCCAGAAAATTTAATAAAATACAAAACATGTATTTTGTAATTAAAATACAGGAAATACTTTTTCTGGATTTTACGTTTTCTCACAATTTAACAGCCCATAAACTTTGTATCAACAAAAAAATAGCATCACACATTAGGCCTATGTATACTATAAAAATATATGTCATTAAATCCAGTTGTACACAGGTAAAGAGGCTAAATAAATTACTCAATTAATCAAGTTCTGCACAGAAAAATGAATAAAGGTCAAGGGTAAATAGTAAATCAAATCTGCACAGAGTATTTTAAATACAAAATTACTCTACTCTTAAGTATTTTGTTACAAATTGCGTATCAATCACCTTCTACTGTAAATATCTATATTATCTCCATGGATTGGTTGTATTGATATTCTTTTGTGTGGCACTGTTTTGTGTGCTGCTACTGTATTTTGAGCCTGCCTAAATGTTCCTGGGGATCAATATCAATAGATGGATCTGTCTGTCAATCACAACACTACAATCTGACACGTCTAACGTTGCTGCTTGTCTGCTTAATGTCTTTGCAGAATGGATTTCCGTCCAGTTTTCAGGCTCCTTCCAACAAAAAGCCTGGTGCTCAAGGCCTCAGATGATGCACTTACAGTGGCCCAACGTAACCGTAGGGCCACCACAGCATTCGCCCTGAAGGGACCAGAGGCGATGAGGGAGGAGGCCAAGGCCCGCATCCTCCAGGCTGAAGGAGACCCCGAGTGCTGGCAGCTGGTGCTCAGTGAGAGCCAGCTCCAGTTTGGCCAGTACCGGGGTCAAACCTTCAAGTGGCTCCTCAGACATGATGTGGGCTACGCCTGTGGGATCCTGGTGTCCCACATGCAGGAGAGGGAAGCCGGGGACACCTCCCAGTCGCCTCTCGCCGTCCACAAAGACGCCCTCGCCTCCTACGCCCGGCTGTTCCCAGAGATGGTGCAGGTGATCCAGTGGCGTCGGATGCGCGATGGCTTTGTGTCGGTGAGGGGCATGGACCGGACGCTGGTGGGGTTGAGTGTCAAACGTAAGTATTTCGGCCACAGGTGCAGTTGAGGATGCAAGCTGACGCGTGTTGACTATATATTATGTTATATTATATACTATATATACTGTACTATTTTTATATATTGTCTAACAATAACTTTACCATCATATCATCAGTACTATTACCATCATCTTGCCACTGCACCTTATCTTATCTACCTATTTATCTTGTGTTTCTGTTTTTTTATTCTTTCTACCTCAATATTTTTTATTTTATTCTATTGTATTGTATTTTATTGTATTCAAATATACCTGCTGCTATGACGACTTAATTTCCCTTCGGGGATGAATAAAGTAGTTTATCTATCTTGACACATTACTGTGCTCCTTTTCCCGCCTGCAGCTACAAGCGGTGGCTTAAGAAACAGCAGGTCAACCCAGGGTCCCTGATCCACACCGCACAGGTGTACTTACTGGGCCGGGAAAAAGAGGCAGCAGGGTCGTCGGCTGCTGCCCCTCCTCCAGCTGCTTCCCCGGCTCAGCAGACAGCTTCACGGCCTGCATCGAGTAAGGCCTGCCTGCCTGCCTGCCCTAGCTAATGAGTAGTGTGTTCAAATGTTAATAATCATATGCCTGCCTGAATATGATTAGCTAATGAATCATTAGCTAATCGTATGCACACTAGCTAATGAGTAGTGTGTTCAAATGTTAATAATCACATTCATTTGTCTTCCTCTGAACAAACGAAGGTGCGGCAGACATAATAGAGCTGTCGGACGACGAGGAACTCTTTGCTGCTGCCATGGAGGTGGACACACTGCGTGAGTGTATTTGACTTAAACCTCGTTGTTACTATTGTGACAACCCTGGAGTTGTCAGCTGTGTTTGTGCTTGTGTTTGTGTTTCAGGCTCCTGTAGGCGGAGTCAGACCCTAGTGATCAGCAGTGATGTGACAAATATTTAAGAGGCCTGCAGACTGGCCTTTGGTCTGTCATTCACTTTGTCTACCTCCACATGGACATGTGGAGGTTTTCTTTGTATTTGTTGTTTGCAGTATTATTAACTGCAGAACTTTGTGCCATTCGTTGTTTCTTGTCGCACGCCTGGGCCAAGGTGTAACCCTATATATATATGTGTGTGTGTGTGTGACAACTTGAGTGTGTATTTTACAGTTTCCCTGGCCGGACCCTCCCGGGCTGGACCCACCCTGGCCGGACCCTCCTGGGCTGGACCCACCCTGGCCGGACCCTCCCGGGCCGGACCCACCCTAGCTGGTCCCACACTGACCAGACCCCAGGTGCCTGCCGTCCACCGGCCAGTGGGCGATGCACCGGATCATCCCCCGCTGCTGCTCACCGGCGCACAGGTAAAAGTGCAGGAACGACTTGTGTGTAGTTGTCAATATCGTCTGCTCGAGTTTAATCTGCATATGCCATTGTCCACGCAGCTCCTGCCCAAGGGCTGGAGGCAGACGCTGCCGGAGGAACAGCATGAGTGGTTGGGCCGGGCTCTGTTTACCGCCGGCACCGGCAAGCATCCTGTCCTCACCAGCGAGCTGCGCCTCTGGTGGACACCTCCGGGAGCCTGGCTCCTCTACACCCAGATCCCCTCTGCTCACAGCTTCTTTCAGCGCCAGTTTTTCCTGTGGGCGCCCTACAGGATGTGGGCCTACAAGCTGTCCTGCCCCAAATGCAAGCGGCAGCTGACCGGCGCTGGACTGTACAAGACCGTCCGCCGCGTTCTTGACTTCGATGGCTGGTACTATATGGGCACGGAGTACCTGGAATGCGGGACCTGCAAGAAAAAGCACGCAGCATGGGCCGAAGTAATCATGAGTCAGCTGGACCTGGCTCACCAGTCACAGTTTCCGGCTGTGCTGACATACAAGTAAGCTGCAATGTTAAAGCGTGCATGAGTGTGTCTGTCAGTCAGCTGACACTAGTCTCCTTGTGCCTTTGCAGGTTGGCTTGCGATAAGAGGGTGGTGGGCATGATGAAGGCCCGGACTCTGGGCAACAGCGCCTCCCGCCTCCGTGCCGTTCTGCTGGAGCAGCACACCATCGACTGGTTGCTGCGGATCCTGCGCTACTTTTCAGTGCTGGACCAGCAGGTGACGGTGCCAGCCCTGAGACATCTCCCCAATGCGCCCTGGCTGATTGCAGTCTACGCCAAGGAGGCCGGCGAGCGTCTGGAGGAGACGAAAGCCAGGGTCACGTTAGTCTTTGGGGACATCCTCAAAATCGAGTCCACCAAGAAGGTGCGCAATAAAGAAATGATTATAAGTGGTAAATACACACACACACGCGCGCATGACGTGACGTGCTCCGGTTCTCATTTTCAGATGACCAAGAAGCTAGCTGGCAACGCTGCCAGGTCGGCGGCCTGGGTCACCAACGTTGGCAACGAGCACGGGCAGGTGCTCATGTCGGTCCTCACCGAGTCCGAGGGTGATGGGCTGTTGCCCATGGCGGACGGGCTGATGCGGCGCTACAGTGCGGCTGGAAAGCCCCCACCTCGGGTCCTGTATGTTGACCGGGACTGCTGTTCCGTCGCCGGACGCTGCAAGGTAAAGATTACAACATCAACGACGACACAGACGGGCCGCTTAATTTATCCAACCGAAAACAATTTTCGTCTTCTTCTTCAGACGGCGCAGATGTTCGGCGAGTGGGATCAACTGGTGGTGAGGCTGGACATCTGGCACCTGATACGTCGCTTTGCCAGGGGCGTCACCACAGACAGTACGGCCTGTTTATGTCGCGCCTGTCGTTCGCCATCTTTGAGTGGGACGCTGAGGACGTGGCACGCCTGCAAGAGGCCAGGCAGTCCCCCCTGGATCCCACATCAAGAGAGCTGGCCCGTCACTGCCGCCGACGCACCAGGGGCTTGGAGGAGACGGAGCAGCTCATCCAGGATCTGCTGGACAGCTGGGATGTGACTGATAGCATGGGTGTCCCCCTCATCAACCGCCCTGTGATGGAGAACATCTGGAGCATGCAGCGTCGCCATCTCCGCTGCATCCAGGATCCACCGGGAGTGTTGCTGTACGCAAAGACGAGGGAGTTGACCAGGGGCAAGTACAGTAGCTGCATTGCAGTGGTGCCTGTATATTCCCCCTTCAGGTGAGTGGACCCTTTGCTATGGTTAAAAAAGGAAGGAGGCTAAACTTTGGTCACACCCATTGTAGGAAGCACGTTTTCGCATCACTGGCATCTCATTGACAGTCACCAATACATTGAAAATGGTTAGTTCCTTACAGGTTGTACTGTGTGAATTCATAAAGATAATCTCAGTTAAGTTTCCTGGAACACAGATAAGCAGACAATTCCTAGAAAAGCATGGAAGTAGCCTTGTGCCAAAGTTATATTTGGACCAAAATATGGAAACGCTTCACGAATTTGCGTGTCATCCTTTCGCAGGGGCCATGCTAATCTTCTCTGTATCGTATCCAATTTATTATATGTACTGCCGGAGCAAGTACAGTAGCTGCACTGCAGTGGTGCCTGTATATTCCCCCTTATGGTGAGTGGACCCTTTGCTCTGGTTAAAAAAGGAAGGAGGCTAAACTTTGGTCACACCCATTGTAGGAAGCACGTTTTTGCATCACTGGCATCTCATTGACAGTCAGCAATACATTGAAAATGGCTACATCCTTACAGTTTGTACAACGTGAATTCATAGAGAGGCTCAGAGTAAAGCCTCCTGGAACACAGATAACCTGAAGATTCCTTGAAAAGTATGAAGGTAGCCTTGTGCCAAAGTTATATTTGGACCAAAATATGGAAACGCTTCACGAATTTGCGTGTCATCCTTTCGCAGGGGCCATGCTAATCTTCTCTGTATCGTATCCAATTTATTATATGTACTGCCGGAGCAAGTACAGTAGCTGCACTGCAGTGGTGCCTGTATAGTCCCCCTTCAGGTGAGTGGACCCTTTGCTATGGTTAAAAAAGGAAGGAGGCTAAACTTTGGTCACACCCATTGTAGGAAGCACGTTTTCGCATCACTGGCATCTCATTGACAGTCACCAATACATTGACAAATGGTTAGTTCCTTACAGGTTGTACTGTGTGAATTCATAAAGATAATCTCAGTTAAGTTTCCTGGAACACAGATAAGCAGACAATTCCTAGAAAAGCATGGAAGTAGCCTTGTGCCAAAGTTATATTTGGACCAAAATATGGAAACGCTTCACGAATTTGCGTGTCATCCTTTCGCAGGGGCCATGCTAATCTTCTCTGTATCGTATCCAATTTATTATATGTACTGCCGGAGCAAGTACAGTAGCTGCACTGCAGTGGTGCCTGTATATTCCCCCTTCAGGTGAGTGGACCCTTTGCTATGGTTAAAAAAGGAAGGAGGCTAAACTTTGGTCACACCCATTGTAGGAAGCACGTTTTCGCATCACTGGCATCTCATTGACAGTCACCAATACATTGAAAATGGTTAGTTCCTTACAGTTTGTACTGTGTGAATTCATAGAGAGGCTCAGTGTAAAGCCTCCTGGAACACAGATAACCTGAAGATTCCTTGAAAAGTATGAAGGTAGCCTTGTGCCAAAGTTATATTTGGACCAAAATATGGAAACGCTTCACGAATTTGCGTGTCATCCTTTCGCAGGGGCCATGCTAATCTTCTCTGTATCGTATCCAATTTATTATATGTACTGCCGGAGCAAGTACAGTAGCTGCATTGCAGTGGTGCCTGTATATTCCCCCTTCAGGTGAGTGGACCCTTTGCTATGGTTAAAAAAGGAAGGAGGCTAAACTTTGGTCACACCCATTGTAGGAAGCACGTTTTCGCATCACTGGCATCTCATTGACAGTCACCAATACATTGAAAATGGTTAGTTCCTTACAGGTTGTACTGTGTGAATTCATAGAGATAGTCTCAGTTAAAGCCTCCTGGAACACAGATAACCTGACAGATTCCTTGAAAAGTATGAAGGTAGCCTTGTGCCAAAGTTATATTTGGACCAAAATATGGAAACGCTTCACGAATTTGCGTGTCATCCTTTCGCAGGGGCCATGCTAATCTTCTCTGTATCGTATCCAATTTATTATATGTACTGCCGGAGCAAGTACAGTAGCTGCACTGCAGTGGTGCCTGTATATTCCCCCTTCAGGTGAGTGGACCCTTTGCTATGGTTAAAAAAGGAAGGAGGCTAAACTTTGGTCACACCCATTGTAGGAAGCACGTTTTCGCATTACTGGCATCTCATTGACAGTCACCAATACATTGAAAATGGCTACATCCTTACAGTTTGTACAACGTGAATTCATAGAGAGGCTCAGAGTAAAGCCTCCTGGAACACAGATAACCTGAAGATTCCTTGAAAAGTATGAAGGTAGCCTTGTGCCAAAGTTATATTTGGACCAAAATATGGAAACGCTTCACGAATTTGCGTGTCATCCTTTCGCAGGGGCCATGCTAATCTTCTCTGTATCGTATCCAATTTATTATATGTACTGCCGGAGCAAGTACAGTAGCTGCACTGCAGTGGTGCCTGTATATTCCCCCTTCAGGTGAGTGGACCCTTTGCTATGGTTAAAAAAGGAAGGAGGCTAAACTTTGGTCACACCCATTGTAGGAAGCACGTTTTTCGCATCACTGGCATCTCATTGACAGTCACCAATACATTGAAAATGGTTAGTTCCTTACAGGTTGTACTGTGTGAATTCATAGAGAGGCTCAGAGTAAAGCCTCCTGGAACACAGATAACCTGAAGATTCCTTGAAAAGTATGAAGGTAGCCTTGTGCCAAAGTTATATTTGGACCAAAATATGGAAACGCTTCACGAATTTGCGTGTCATCCTTTCGCAGGGGCCATGCTAATCTTCTCTGTATCGTATCCAATTTATTATATGTACTGCCGGAGCAAGTACAGTAGCTGCACTGCAGTGGTGCCTGTATATTCCCCCTTCAGGTGAGTGGACCCTTTGCTATGGTTAAAAAAGGAAGGAGGCTAAACTTTGGTCACACCCATTGTAGGAAGCACGTTTTCGCATTACTGGCATCTCATTGACAGTCACCAATACATTGAAAATGGCTACATCCTTACAGTTTGTACAACGTGAATTCATAGAGAGGCTCAGAGTAAAGCCTCCTGGAACACAGATAACCTGAAGATTCCTTGAAAAGTATGAAGGTAGCCTTGTGCCAAAGTTATATTTGGACCAAAATATGGAAACGCTTCACGAATTTGCGTGTCATCCTTTCGCAGGGGCCATGCTAATCTTCTCTGTATCGTATCCAATTTATTATATGTACTGCCGGAGCAAGTACAGCAGCTGTATTGCAGTGGTGCCTGTATATTCCCCCTTCAGGTGAGTGGACCCTTTGCTATGGTTAAAAAAGAAAGGAGGCTAAACTTTGGTCACACCCATTGTAGGAAGCACGTTTTTCGCATTACTGGCATCTCATTGACAGTCACCAATACATTGAAAATGGTTAGTTCCTTACAGGTTGTACTGTGTGAATTCATAGAGAGGCTCAGAGTAAAGCCTCCTGGAACACAGATAACCTGAAGATTCCTTGAAAAGTATGAAGGTAGCCTTGTGCCAAAGTTATATTTGGACCAAAATATGGAAACGCTTCACGAATTTGCGTGTCATCCTTTCGCAGGGGCCATGCTAATCTTCTCTGTATCGTATCCAATTTATTATATGTACTGCCGGAGCAAGTACAGTAGCTGCACTGCAGTGGTGCCTGTATATTCCCCCTTCAGGTGAGTGGACCCTTTGCTATGGTTAAAAAAGGAAGGAGGCTAAACTTTGGTCACACCCATTGTAGGAAGCACGTTTTCGCATTACTGGCATCTCATTGACAGTCACCAATACATTGAAAATGGCTACATCCTTACAGTTTGTACAACGTGAATTCATAGAGAGGCTCAGAGTAAAGCCTCCTGGAACACAGATAACCTGAAGATTCCTTGAAAAGTATGAAGGTAGCCTTGTGCCAAAGTTATATTTGGACCAAAATATGGAAACGCTTCACGAATTTGCGTGTCATCCTTTCGCAGGGGCCATGCTAATCTTCTCTGTATCGTATCCAATTTATTATATGTACTGCCGGAGCAAGTACAGCAGCTGTATTGCAGTGGTGCCTGTATATTCCCCCTTCAGGTGAGTGGACCCTTTGCTATGGTTAAAAAAGAAAGGAGGCTAAACTTTGGTCACACCCATTGTAGGAAGCACGTTTTTCGCATTACTGGCATCTCATTGACAGTCACCAATACATTGAAAATGGTTAGTTCCTTACAGGTTGTACTGTGTGAATTCATAGAGAGGCTCAGAGTAAAGCCTCCTGGAACACAGATAACCTGAAGATTCCTTGAAAAGTATGAAGGTAGCCTTGTGCCAAAGTTATATTTGGACCAAAATATGGAAACGCTTCACGAATTTGCGTGTCATCCTTTCGCAGGGGCCATGCTAATCTTCTCTGTATCGTATCCAATTTATTATATGTACTGCCGGAGCAAGTACAGTAGCTGCACTGCAGTGGTGCCTGTATATTCCCCCTTCAGGTGAGTGGACCCTTTGCTATGGTTAAAAAAGGAAGGAGGCTAAACTTTGGTCACACCCATTGTAGGAAGCACGTTTTCGCATTACTGGCATCTCATTGACAGTCACCAATACATTGAAAATGGCTACATCCTTACAGTTTGTACAACGTGAATTCATAGAGAGGCTCAGAGTAAAGCCTCCTGGAACACAGATAACCTGAAGATTCCTTGAAAAGTATGAAGGTAGCCTTGTGCCAAAGTTATATTTGGACCAAAATATGGAAACGCTTCACGAATTTGCGTGTCATCCTTTCGCAGGGGCCATGCTAATCTTCTCTGTATCGTATCCAATTTATTATATGTACTGCCGGAGCAAGTACAGTAGCTGCACTGCAGTGGTGCCTGTATATTCCCCCTTCAGGTGAGTGGACCCTTTGCTATGGTTAAAAAAGGAAGGAGGCTAAACTTTGGTTACACCCATTGTAGGAAGCACGTTTTCGCATTACTGGCATCTCATTGACAGTCACCAATACATTGAAAATGGCTACATCCTTACAGTTTGTACAACGTGAATTCATAGAGAGGCTCAGAGTAAAGCCTCCTGGAACACAGATAACCTGAAGATTCCTTGAAAAGTATGAAGGTAGCCTTGTGCCAAAGTTATATTTGGACCAAAATATGGAAACGCTTCACGAATTTGCGTGTCATCCTTTCGCAGGGGCCATGCTAATCTTCTCTGTATCGTATCCAATTTATTATATGTACTGCCGGAGCAAGTACAGTAGCTGCACTGCAGTGGTGCCTGTATATTCCCCCTTCAGGTGAGTGGACCCTTTGCTATGGTTAAAAAAGGAAGGAGGCTAAACTTTGGTCACACCCATTGTAGGAAGCACGTTTTCGCATCACTGGCATCTCATTGACAGTCACCAATACATTGACAATGGTTAGTTCCTTACAGGTTGTACTGTGTGAATTCTTAAAGATAATCTCAGTTAAGTTTCCTGGAACACAGATAAGCAGACAATTCCTAGAAAAGCATGGAAGTAGCCTTGTGCCAAAGTTATATTTGGACCAAAATATGGAAACGCTTCACGAATTTGCGTGTCATCCTTTCGCAGGGGCCATGCTAATCTTCTCTGTATCGTATCCAATTTATTATATGTACTGCCGGAGCAAGTACAGTAGCTGCATTGCAGTGGTGCCTGTATATTCCCCCTTCAGGTGAGTGGACCCTTTGCTATGGTTAAAAAAGGAAGGAGGCTAAACTTTGGTCACACCCATTGTAGGAAGCACGTTTTTCGCATCGCTGGCATCTCATTGACAGTCACCAATACATTGAAAATGGTTAGTTCCTTACAGGTTGTACCGTGTGAATTCATAAAGATAATCTCAGTTAAGTTTCCTGGAACACAGATAAGCAGACAATTCCTAGAAAAGCATGGAAGTAGCCTTGTGCCAAAGTTATATTTGGACCAAAATATGGAAACGCTTCACGAATTTGCGTGTCATCCTTTCGCAGGGGCCATGCTAATCTTCTCTGTATCGTATCCAATTTATTATATGTACTGCCGGAGCAAGTACAGTAGCTGCACTGCAGTGGTGCCTGTATATTCCCCCTTCAGGTCAGTGGACCCTTTGCTATGGTTAAAAAAGGAAGGAGGCTAAACTTTGGTCACACCCATTGTAGGAAGTACGTTTTCGCATCATTGGCATCTCATTGACAGTCACCAATACATTGAAAATGGTTAGTTCCTTACAGGTTGTACTGTGTGAATTCATAGAGAGGCTCACAGTAAAGCCTCCTGGAACACAGATAACCTGAAGAGTCCTTGAAAAGTATGAAGGTAGCCTTGTGCCAAAGTTTTATTTGGACCAAAATATGGAAACGCTTCACGAATTTGCGTGTCATCCTTTTGCAGGGGCCATGCTAATCTTCTCTGTATCATATCCAATTTATTATATGTACTGCCGGAGCAAGTACAGTAGCTGCACTGCGGTGAGTGGACCCTTTGCTATGGTTAAAAAAGGAAGGAGGCTAAACTTTTATTTATAAATTAAAAATATTAATATCAAATTGAAAATTCCTCCAGAATACGTAAATTTTCACCACTTTCTAACTTTCTGCAATTTGAGCATGTTAAAGCCCTCAAAAAGCCAATTCATTTGCCTGAATAATAATAATAATAATAATAATAATCCTTACAATTTCAATCGGGCCTCACCCAGTCAGTGCTCGGGCCCTAATATCATTACAATTTCCATAGGGCCTCACGTCTGTCAGTGCCTGTCAGTGCTCGGGTCCTAAAAATATATTCACTGTTTTTCAAAGCAGGGCTTCGGATTCTTCGCAATGTTCTATGTAAGTAAGAGGAAAAACGATCCTTGCATTCAATGACAGAGCATGTTCAATGAGTGTGTCGCAGTGCCCAGGACAAGGAAGGTAATTTAAAGGTCACATAGAAAGTGAGAATTCCATGTCTGTTTCGATTACAGGTTTCTCGTCTGCTGCTCCAGTCAGTCCTTCAAAACTCTGGTCTGCTACTGATTTAATAAAAATAGACTGATCCTTCCCTTTCTCCTGGTAATATGCTTAATAAATTCCTCTCTTGCTGATCAAACTGCTGGATCATCCACCTCCCTGATGTCCCTGATGGTCTCAGATTCTGCGGCTATGTATACCTGGCTGGCTTCAGTGCACACTTGGTACTTTACTATTTCCCTGCAGGGTCTCATAGCCAAGTACCAACATTGTATCTGGACACTGCACCTCAGCAGAATCTCAACCACAATGGCTTTTACTGGTGAGTTTTATCAAGTTACAGTAGTGGTCTAGAATCCCTTACCTATGGTTACTTAGCAACCTACTAGGATATATGGCTCTAATGATATTATGTAAAGCATTTGGCTGAGGCATAGACAACTGAACCATCTAATATGTTTCCTCATGTGTGTAAAGCTCAAAGCGACCACCAGCTGACTGGCTGACATCATGCCAAGCAGGTGCATTACAGACAAAGCTGTCACAGTTGCCACTGACACAAGCTGGGACAGGAGCAAATGAAGTACCTCTGACCTCCCGGGGGACAGCTTCACTTTCATACTGGCTGAATCGAGCAGAGCAAGATTATAACTGAAGGGTACACATTTGAATTGAATCTGACCCCTCTGAAAGAGAAATGCAGTCGGTATCTGCGTCCTTCAGATCAACAGGTGTGAAGCAATACTCATCTCATTAATCTGTGCCCCAAGTCGTTCATGGAGAGCAGACTTTGCCACAATGGGTAGCGTTCACACATGTGTGGAGCCTCTCTGGACAACATTGTCAACTAGTGAAAAGCCCTCACTGACACTGCGTGAGTCAAGCAAGTGCCCAACACAGCCAATGGGAGGGCTCAGCTGGACCTGGGTGTGGTGTGTGTGTGTGTGTGTGTGTGTGTGTGTGTGTGAGATATCAAATTCAATATCTGGCTTATGCCAACGAGAAAACAAAACACTGCTCACACAGTGATGACTGCGAAGTGGGGAGACCACAGAGATGTGTTTGGATATGATAAAGTGAGATTGCCAATTTTTCTTATTGTGGAGGGATTTGACTCAGAAACTGAATGGAAACTGATCCTTAGTGGGAGGGGAGAGGTTCTTAAAAGAACCAGTGTTCACTTCACACCGGTTTCATGGGTCCTATATTTGCCACTGGTGTTAATTTGGCAGCTCTAGAAGGCGAGTTGGAACAAAGCCGATCTTGGTGCCAAGGTGACGGGAGTCTGGTTGCGTGGCCACCGCAGGTGGAGGCTGAAGTGGAGGAGGACGGAGCTGTGAAGCAGCTTGAGATGCAACAGGCATGTGGAGCCACATTCTCCTCTGAGGCAAATACTTTAATTTAGCACACGCAATGGGATTTACAAAAGCCTAAAAATAACTGGGGTGGTTGCGACTGCGTCCCTTTAGTTCATTTGAAAGGTAGATGCTTATCGCCACAGCGTTACGCATTGATGGCTGCATTTATTGTGGTGAGGAGGAGACGGCAGGAAGAAGAAGGAGAGAGCTGTTTGTTTCTGTTTGTGTTAACATGTTTGGATTGACAGAAACAAAAATAATCTGCTCTTGCCAGGGCATTGATGGCCATATCTCACATCAGATACAGCCATGACCCTGAGATTTGATTAGATTAGATTAAATTCAACTTTATTGTCATTGCACAGTATAAGTACATATACAACGAAATGCGGTTTAGCATCTAACCAGAAGTGCAAAAAAGTGGCAGTTAAAGTGCAGAGATGGAATATGTGGGGGTTGCGGCTGCTATCACTGTGGAGCAGAGTTCAGCAGGGTGACAGCCGCAGGGATGAAGCTGTTCCTGAACCTGCTGGTCCCGGAACGGAGGACCCTGTAGCGCTTGGGTCAACAGAGCAGCTGCCATACCACACTGAGATCGGTTGGTGAGGATGCTCTCGATGGTTCAGCGGTATAAATTCACCAGAATCTGAGGGGACAGATGAGCCATCCTCAGTCTCCTCAGGAAGAAGAGACGCTGGTGAGCTTTCTTGACCAGGATTGAGGTGTTGAGGGTCCAAGAGAGGTCCTCAGAGATGTGGACACCCAGGAACTTGAAGCTGGTGACACGCTCGAACTCCGTCCCGTTGATATGGATGGGGGTGTGTGTGCCGCCTTTCTTCCTGTAGTCTACGATGAGCTCTTTGGTCTTCTTGGTGTTGAGAGCCAGGTTGTTGTCAATGCACCACGCCGCCAGGTACTGGACCTCTTCTCTGTAGGCCGACTCATCGTTGTTGCTGTTGAGGCCAATCACCATAGTATCGTCTGCAAACTTGACAAAAGTATTAGTTACATGTACAGGTAAGCCGTCATACGTATAGTGAATAGAGGAGAGGACTTAGCACACAGAATCCAGTTGCAGAAGGAAGAGTTGATGCCTGGGTCGCCGAGTTTTGTGATCAGTTTGGAGGGGATGATCGTGTTGAAAGCTGAACTGAATTTTCTCACAGCATTTACTTTCTCGCAGAATTTGCAAATCAGTGGTACAATGATAAAACATGGTAAACAATGTGTTTCATGTTCTCTGCTTTTTTGTGCATCCTCATACACATAATAACACATAAATTAGAAGAAACAAAATAACAACTCCTTAGCACTGCTTGCTTTAAGTACCTCCACAGAATGATTGTGCCCCTGGTTGGAAATTTTGAATAGACTTTGGACCTTTGGATAGATTTTTGATTCATACTAATGAATCTTGTTGTTGGATCGATAGTTGAATTGAAATACTTGGCAAACCTTTTGATATCAGGTTAATGCTTTTAGTCTTTAAATGGTCTTGTCATGATTTTGTATATTTGGATTTATATCTCTCTTTGCTTTTAGGTTTTGCTCTGCATGCTGTTTTACTTGTAGTAGCAGTTTCTTTTCCTTGTGTCCCTTTCTTAGTTTCCTCTCCTTGTCTGATTACCCTGCTTTATGATTCACACCTGTGTCCAGCCCTCGCTTGTGTATACAGTCTCCTTGCTTCTCACTGTCTTTGGTCTAATCCTGGGATACACTTGTGTTTTAGTTTTAGCTTGTTTTATTATCAAATATGCATCCCATACTTTGTATTCACCTTCTGTTGTCTTGGAGTTTTAATTTGACCACTTTTAACAACGACTTTATTAAATGTCCCCCTCTGCCCATCCACTACAGCCACACATGTCATATAGGTAAATAGAGAGATAGAGACTGGGCTGTATGTGTGATCACGGGGCAGAATCGGCAGGGTGACCGGCATGGGGAAATGCGAGTCCGATGTGAACAAGCACCAGCCGCTCAAGGCATTAACGCCACGCCTCGGCGTCGCTTACGCCTCCGGTGTGTTCAACCAAGCGCCGGCGCACAAGGGATTAGCACTTCCGCCACGCTTCGGCGTCACTTCCGCGTCCGGTGTGTTCCCGGCGTAATGCTACTCATGTTGGTTTCCAGCTGCATTTAAGACGTACTTTGGCACAATAAGGAGGAGCTTCATCTACAGTCAACCGGAACATGAAGCTTTGGGATCAGCGAGGAAAAGTTCGGCTCGGTCTCGACAAAGAATGAAGAGAGTAAGATAACTGCTAACACAAAAAAATTATTCCCATTTGTAAGTTAATTTTGTCATTGAACTGTGCTGATTGTACTGATTTGTTTCAGTTGTTCGGAGCGAGGCAGAGGGTCCTGGAGCCAGTTGAGGTGGAGTTCTGGAGGGGAACCACCATCGACATGATGTCGGATGAGGAGGATGGCTCGTTTGAGGGGATGTCTGGGTGGATTGTGTGGCCTCCATCTCTCCGCAGCCAGGAGCTGTCCGACCTGTGTGCCCAACTCCAGACCAGGGTGGAAGCTGGGCCTCATTACTCAGCAACGGGCAACAGACGGCTGCACACTGGGGCAGAATCGGACAGATTGCCACCCAGCTCCTTAAATCCAGAGGATGCAGTCAAACATTTTAAGCCGCACATGTGATGTGGTTTCAGGCTGCCACTACTTGGGCCAGTTTTGTGCACTTTAAATAAAGCTTTAATTCAACATTTGCAGCATTACTGTTTTTTCTCCCCAGAAATCTATATTGATGGTGTTGAATGTGTTGCCAATATGTTAACAATGACATGAATGCATCAAGCATCTGCAGTGCCTTTTGCAATAGGATTAGTAATTATTATTAATAAATATGTCAATAAAAAAATCAAAATATGTTTTGTGGTTGAATACAATTCAGCATTCTTTTAATCAATAACAGTAATGTTATTATATTTTAGAATTGCACTTCTTTAAGACTTGCTGTGCAATGCAATGGACATCGTACTTTATAATCTCTCAATGGGTTTCATACATAACGGTGTCCCCGGGTTTAAAGATATGGTATTACACATATGGTAATCATTTATATATATTATGTTCATCGGTATAATGATTATTATTAAGCAATATCTGTTCTTAGCTAATGCTAATTAATGTTTTGAGCTAATTGAATATACATTTAAATATATCTTTCATGCAAATAAACAAGCCCCTTTACAGTTGAAATAGGTGGCCACTTGCATTTCCACCAGCAGATATTACCAGGAGAGACAGGAGATCAATTTTTTTTCTTCGAAAGAATGAAGGAAACGGATAGAAGTGGAATGTAGAGGTACAGTATTATATTTGATGACCAATTGCAATTTTGGATGACAGGCAGTCTATGGGGCATTTAGGTTTACGTCTTGACAATCCAAAGGCTTGAGTGGGCTTAATTATGAAAATGGCCATATTAGGATTTCAGAAAAAGCTGCGGTCGTATTCAGGTCATAAACAAACAATTGGTAATTTTTGGACTTGAAGACTTTATAGAAAATAGAAAGGCATCATCAGAGGAGAGCATGATGATCTTAACTAAATTGGGAAATCTATGCAACAGATGTTAAAACATTTCACTTACAACAGCAAATGTCAGCATCATGGTGGCAAAGCCGGGGGACCTCATGGCAATCTTTCCAACAATTCTTGATAAGGTTTATTTCAATTTGGACCAAAGTCTTTGGTTCATATTTAACCTACTGAATGATTAATATAGCTACCACAGTTTAAATTAAGTGTCTCCTAATACAACACACGACTGAAATTTTGTGGGAA
This sequence comes from Pseudopleuronectes americanus, assembly GCA_038501795.1. Lineage (NCBI taxonomy): Eukaryota > Metazoa > Chordata > Actinopteri > Pleuronectiformes > Pleuronectidae > Pseudopleuronectes > Pseudopleuronectes americanus. The sequence continues at coordinate 15,227,159 of CM076736.1, read as the reverse complement.
TATGTCTTTATTACTTTTAAGCTAGTAGAGAAGACTTTGAGGGAGGAAAATCCCTGCAAACAATCCACAACGACTATCTGATCCGTCCAGCACTGCTGTGACTCGAGCAAACAGGGTTTAGAAGAGAGGTATTCTGTGTGTGGGCAGCAGAGGTTCTGTGATGCTGTGATAGCAGTGTCAACCTTTCTTGGTGTGGAAAAGTCATAATGTGGTGGCCTGTTGGAGCAGCCTCTTCCGAAGGCATCTTGACATTAGATTTTAGAAATGGACACGTCAAAGCTTCTCAGTATATGCACAGTTAAGTGTGTAAGGTACATGTTGTATCCCCTCAATGTATGACACGTGTCGTGACCCTTTAGTCTCATACCTGACAGAATGAGCATACTGTATGATGCAGTTTTACTTTTTACATTGTTGCCTATTTGTTAAGCTCTTATGCTAAATGGTCTTCTTTCGTAGAGGGTCACAATTCTACTGCCTATCTTCTGACAATCATTTGCAAAGTCATTACTAAACCATTGAAATCAGACTGAAAACCTGGATCAGTAGAGTTTTATCAGTATGTTCATTACGAACAAACTGCTCATTCTTTACATCAGTGCAGGCTGGCAGGGAAAGGTTCTCCTGCCATATAGCATGATAAAGACATAGGTTACCACATTTCACACCTCAGCCTTTTGCCTTTTTAGAGAAATAATAATAATTATTATTATCGTCATAACAATGGCAGCAGTTTTAATTGTTGCACCATCTACAAGAGAAAAGTAACATGTCAGTTTTCAAGTATTCAGTCTAGACCGTGTGTGTGTGTATGTGTGTGTGAGTATGTTTCAATATAATGTAGTGGGTGTATTTCAGAGAAGTCTGATGCCCTGTGAAAGAGCTCTATGAGCCTGACAGCCCTGCACCGTGGGCTGTGGTGCTGTTTGCCAGAAGGCAAAGGGGTAAACACTCCATGAGAGGGGTGGATGGAGGCTCTGCCGGTGCTGGTGGCCCTGCTCAAGCAGCCTTTTCAAAACAAGAGCTGGACGGCACAAAGAACGAGAAGTTCTGATTCTTTTTCTTCACCTCTCTCTTCAGGGGATCCTGGTCAGAGAACCAAAAGTTTCCATATCAGACAGGGAGGCAGCTGGTAACAGTGTTCTCTGTGGTGCCTTTGTAGAGTGAGAGGAGGACAGTAGGGGAGGTGCAGGCACTGCTGGGCTCTCTGATGTGCAGAGCCTGTGGAACTCTTTGCTCGAGAAACTCAGCAGTAGAGCGGTAGAAGTTCAGTTCCTCTTGAAGTCGATCTCCTTTGTCTTGTCAAGATTAAATGACAAGTTGTTGGTGTAACACAAGGCCATACTGCGGAACTTGATTATGTGAGTTGGGCAGTATTTGGAACAGTAGTTGTAGGTGAACAATAATGGTCTTAGGACACGGCCCTGGAAAGAAGCTGGTTTCAAACCAAAACTGTTATGGTTATTGAACCTTTGAGAAAATCTTAATGACTCTTCTTAACTTTGTTTACATCACATTTGGTAGCTTAAATACAATATAAAACGTTGTGTATTTAATCAAATTCATTCAGACCGCAAACCTGGGGCAGGGCAGTATTCTAACAGGAGCACTGATGGAGATAATGTGTCTGGGTAAATGAAAAGCTGACCCAAAAATCTCAAATCATCAACAATGCACTTTAGGAATGTTACCATACTCATAAGCAGGTCCAATTTTATCTGTCACTGCATTTTTGTCCTTTTTTTAAATCATTAAAATAAGCACCTGACAGTGTCCTTTTCTACTAACAGAAGAGTTCAAATTTTATGATGACAAAATGAAAACATAATGTTGAAATAATACATTATAAATTGTACCCTACGTTTTCTGAGAACACAGCCTGGCAATATCTTGTAAATACTTTGAGTTTTATACAAAAGATATGGTTGATGATGTTATGGAGATGTCATCAAGGTATACATGTCTTGTGTTGTTTGGAGTTTGAAATGTGGGAATTTACCAGACAATCATTACTATTAGTATTGTTAGTAAAAGTCAAGACATCTTAGCCTCAGCCTTCACAGATTTTTGTGAGATTTATTGAAGCCACAGTATGATTTCCCCTTTAACTGTAGCAGCGTTCCATAGTTAAAGAGAAAAAGCCATCCCTCGTAAACAGGATCAGCATCTCAACTTGACCTGTGTTTTGTTTGATGGTTTGAGTGAATAGAAGAGGAAGCTGGAAACCAAACACTTTTCAGGACACACACACACACACACACACACACACACAAACAAACAAACGTGCAGGGTAAGCCAGCCTCTCTGCTGTCTTTGTAAGGTTGATTGAGTGCATGCAGTTGATCCCTAAAGGGATCATTTCATGCTCCCACATTAGAATAATTAGCTTGGTGTGGAAATGACATGGGTGGAGGGCAGGTACCCACAATGCAACCTGCTAAATTTCCACTAAGACCACACGTATATACTGCAATACATGTGACAGTGACTGTGTGCGTCTGTGTGTATTTGTTAATTCAACACAAATCTAAAATACAATAAAATATTGTTTTTAATAAGTATTTATAATTATGTACCACTGTGTAATGTTAGTTTAAGTTAAGATCATTATTCTACATGTTTGCCTTATAACATTTATCAACTGATGCTGTAACATTACAGTCAATGGATAATCACACACTTTGATAAGAATGGGGATATGGTCCCTGCAGAATAAATACTCCTGCTCTGTTTACACACATGTTGCTGCATAAATGACAGTATGGGTCTTTTCCCATGTGGACACTTTCCTGAGACTGAGATGTGAGAGCATCAGAGAGCATCAGAGAGCATCAGTAGAGCGCACTAATGTTTGGCGTCAGTAGCTCTGGTTTAGTTGGCCACTTACTAGAATGTTGATGGTTTGATACCTCCTTCAGTCCACATGCAGAAGTGTCCTTGGGCAAAACACTGAACACCAAATAGCCAATAAAGGCTTTGATGACAGTGTGTGAATGTGTGATAACAATTTGGGTGTATGAGTGGATGAATATGGCTGTAGAGTGAAAAGTCCTATTTGTTTGTTTAATAATGGGCTAACATCAGTGGACATCACGGAACATGTCCTCACAGTTTGCTGCATTGGGGCCAGCATTTTGTGGGAGACACTGGGTGGTTTGGGAGGTATATTCATTATATTAATACAAAGTCGTATTAAAATATTCCATCTCACTCCGATGACATATAATTTATTGTGATTCTCTTCACACACGAAATTCAGTCTTTCAAAATCTCAAAGAAAAGTCCAACATATATTTTCTGTTATGACTGATATTCAATCTTTTCTTTCCACGTATATATCCACAAGATACAGTAATGATTATCATGGCAAACTACTAAATTTTCAAATGTTAGGTTATTTCACTTGTTTTCTGAACTATATATATAACTGCACTTCTTCGAGATTTGCTGATACGGTATGATGTTTGTTGTCAGCGTTTCAGCCTGAATCCAAATTCATAGGAATAAAAGCAAACAGGATAACTTAACTATATTTCTTCATTTTATAGTGTACACCATAAAACCAAATACATGTACAACGAGCATGTAGTGGTCTGTGATCTGCAAAAAGTTTTACATTGATAAATGTGCAGTAAACATAAATGTGTTTCTGAACTGAAACCAAAACATTCAAACAACAATTTTGAATTCTTAGGACCTCAAATATAACTACAGCCTGACGTTACTTTGCAAATGTTTTAATATTGTAAAATTGTCTTTTTAAACTTTGACTAAGAACAATGCAGCAGCGGGAGAGTGCAACACTCTGCCTGCAACCTCTTGATAACAGCAGGGGTTGGATCCAACTGGATTTTGTGTTCTAAAATGCTAACTCAGACAAGTTTTGCAGCAATTGCCGATAGCCCAATGTCAAGAGGATAGTTGGGTTTGTTTACCATTAAAATAATCATAAATGCAATTTTTATCATTATATAAGCAGTAATTCATTTTAAATTCAATTTGCATCAGCATGTCTTGCATAGCACCATCCCTTGGCGCACACTTAGTCAACCAAGGACACACTTCAGTATTTGTTGAGTAGCTGCCTCAACAATATTTCAGCTAAGCATTAGAAATCATTGATAGACAAAGGCAATGTGTGAAATTGTCAGGGAGACTAACAGACAGTCAACAGAGCTGTAAGCAACAACTGCTATTTTTACATGCCCCAGAGTCCAGAGGCAGAGTCAATTCGGCTCAGCACATGGAGTAGCCTCTTACTCCTCTACTTCACCTGGATTTACTGGCTTGCATTTTGACTGCTTTTTAAAGTGAGCGTCTTTTTATAGGTCCATTGCTTTCCAAGACGTGTTCAAAAGATTGTTTCGGGGTACTAGGTTTATTTGTGAAAGGGTTAGGGTAAGGGTTTGCTTTTCTTTAACCAATAAGATGATTATATGATAGGGGTAAGATTTGGATCAGAATCTAACTGACATCCCACCGATTTATTTGATATATGTGGTATAGGTTGTAACAGCACATCTTATTATCTGCTTTGTAAACATTACAAAAGGTGATGCCACATCAATGTAATGAATGGGGGGGGGGAGTCCCCACTCCCCACTCCCCATTATCCTTCTCAGCAAAAGAAACCTTGTGTTTTCACTGTTCACGTGGAAGTGAGATACAGGGCTTTAGGGCAGTGACGTTTGGGCTCAATAATACAAGGAACAGCTCAAGTAGCCCATGACTCAGTTCAATTTGTTCTTACCAAAGAGCCATGTGACTGCTCCTGACTTGGCTCAAAATGTAAAGCTGCTCTTGGTAAGACTTAAACATGGAAGGTGCAAACATAGGTGGGAAAGTGGGATGAAGTCGCAACTGACTGAGCTTAAACTCAGCCCTAAAACCAGTTAGTGCAAAAAGCCCCAGGAAGTTTGTTCCCATTTGCATGCAGATTAAACAAAGCATGTTAATGAATTAACTTTAGAGGTTCTGCAGGTCAGAGTTTCTGCTCTTTGAAAAATACCAGGCAAACTGTTCCCTCCTGCTTCGGGTCTGTATACTCAACCACCCTATCAGCAATGGACAGAGATGAGGGCGAAATGGTCTTGTCTTTTCAAACTGGTGATTTAAGAAAACACAAGGAAAATGGCACTCAATAGAGTGAGCATAAGAGATACTGAAACTCAAATTGCCCTTGAGAGTGGTGCGGGTAGTATATGAGAATATGTGTGAATGGGTAGATGGTAAAAACTGTACTGCAAAATGCTTCTATTCCATATTGTGTGTTATCAACACAGGGTAGATTATATTTCCATTTACACATCAAAGTGTGTTTCCAGGTGTTGAAGAGTTGTACAGAGCCTTCAGTTTACAGAGGGAGCTGTGTGAAGTCTGATAAAGGTCCTCAGAGTAAGATAAAAGTGAACTTTCCAAGCTCTGTAGTTTAAGGTCAGCATGGGTCCAATACAGACACATGGGGAAACCTATCTGACGTTCATGAGTTCATTTTCAAAAAAAGCACATCCAGACAAGTTCCAAAATGCAGTCAAAACAAACCAGCACTAACAGAGAGAACTCCAACTCTCGCAACATCAGTTTAAAGCAGAAATATAACAATGATAACAAGAATGTCCTCAGGGTGGACTCAAAGTCAAAGAAACACACTTTAATGCCTGGAAGTCCTATATCCACCACCTGCACTAAAACATAAGTAGCCAACTGACACACAAAGGATGATGTCCTAACATTTTTCACCTGTGGTGACGATGACGATGATGTACCACATGACCCGAATTGATAAGTGTATACTTGTCCCGTTCGGTCTACTCAGGTATTAGACATATTGTCAGACACATCCCGGCACTCAGATCCTGGGCTGTTCCCCGGTTCCTCAGAACCAAGTGGACCTGTGAATTCCTCTATTCTGTATCTTGCTCCTCATCTCTGTTTGAAGACACCAGCTCCAGGCGGTAAAAGCCGCTGCTCGCATAACAAACAAAAATCTCTAACCCAACAACTGTTATGTGGAAGCATTTGTGGAATGAAAAATATGACATCTCTGCCTATGCTGCATCGATTTTGATTTTTAAAAAAATAAAACAAAAAATCATTGTGTCCTCTTTTAAAAAAAAATAACCTTAGAAAGAGAAATAACTGAAAGGTTATTATTTGTTACTTTATGTAAGAGTCGGGCCTCATGTCAGTTAAAGTTAGAAAGGGTAAGGAGCTGCAAGAGCCCTGGGATGATGTAACACGACCATTGGAAACCCTGGATATATATATACACACACTCTTTAATAAGGTGCCGCTGAGGCAGGCAGCAGGTCACTGGGGATGAATAACAATGAGAAGCAGGTCTGCAGAGCACGGCAACACAATAAAGACTTCAAGTGGACAAGTGAGGAATGGATGGATGTGAAAAGAAAGTCTTAATGCTGCATCCTATCATCATTGAGTAAAACACCCGAAGTATAACATGGATGAAATTACGTGTAAAACTACATCTGGTCCCTGCGGTAGCTTAGGATGTAGCGGGTAGTACACAAACCTGAAAGTTGGTTGCTCAATCTCTAGCTTTTCCCCGATCTCCATGGCAGGGTACCTAGACCCAAACTGCCTGTGCTCTGGAGCAGATCAACGACTGAGAAATAAAGATCACTGGAAAACTTGAGTCCTCATTCAACACGATCCCGACAGGGACAAAAGAGGGACGAAAAATAAAGAGCATGTATTTTTATAGGTAGGCTTAATGGGATTTTTTGTTCCAGACATTCCATATCTCCACTCTGGTTATAAAAGAGATCATCTACTAATTTGAGTGAGCATTGATCACAACAAATAAATATATATATATGTATAAACTATTACTGCCTCATTTGAATTCAACAGAGATTCTTTGATTATCGTCTTAACTCTCAACTGTGTTGATGCTTTTACTTTCTTATTCTACCCCTGCAGATCATAAAAACATGAGGAAAAGGAAAAAACTTCTGATTCTGGTTCTGATGAAGCTGCCTGTTGTTCACTTCAACACGCTCATAGAACACCATAGAACACCATTTAGAATTTACTTCGGATAATAACACAATGGGGCACCTTATGTCCCAAATCAGAATCACAATCTGAGTTTATTGCTGAATAGGTTAAAACATACAAGGATTTTTCTGTGGTGTGTTTTGTGCAAGCATACATACATTTATACAAAATTATGATTATTATTATTTATTATATTATTATAATTATTAGTAAGAAAATGGTTGTAAACACTAGAAAAGAGAACTTCATACAAAATGAACATGAGCAGGATCCTCAAACTGGCTCTATTAAATATGATGCAGCCAACGTACATTATTAATTCCCCCTGTGCTATTTCCACTACAGTGACTCAAAATGTCTGTCAGGAAATCGCTCTATTTCTGTCTAATGATAACACTTGGTGACAATGCAGGAATCAGCGTGACATTAAAGCGGCTCAGGATGGTGCATGTGCGTCACAGCGTTAAGTCTTCTACACTCACATCTGGTCTAGTGGATTTCCATCCTTATGACACATTGGTAATCTGTCTGAATTCATCCTTGTGTTACAGTCAAACACTGCGGTGGCTACATTTTTAAAGAGCCACACCTACATTTGAATATGGCCATGGGTTGGATGAAAGGGAAACAGCATTCTAAAAGCATGACTCATACTTGCCTCATCAGCGTTGCCAGATGGAAAATGTTGAAGTATCGTAGCAGAAGATTAAAATGATCGTATTTTTAAGAGAAAAATGATCGTTCACAACCACGCTTAATGGGACGCTTAATGGCGACGTTTCAAAACTGAGTCGGGATTCCGTAGCAATTTTGGGAAAAGGAACAAGACTCTTATTTTGAAACATGAAGCAGGACTAAGCTGGCTAGATGAGAGTCACAACCTTTAGCAAGGTGACGGTCATGTTCTTCAGCACGAGCATGATTTGTTGAAAAGACGTTATGTGAGAAGAGATGTGTAAACACAGAGGTGATCGATATTTTGGTATCCAGATTGCAAGTGATAATACGAAGTATAACAAAATAATCAGTAATCATGCATATGCGATAATTATCATACATCTGTCAACACTGTCCCTCATAGACACAACAGAAAACACTGGTGCAAACGCTGCACTTCCCCCTTTCCCCTCAACTGATGCCAATAGCAGAGGTAAAGGTTTAGGAATCACATGTATAGGAATCTAACAATAATGAATATGATAAAGGAATAACAATCTGCAAATAAGTTATTTGCTCAAGTCTGAAAGCTTGAAAATTGTTTACCTCTGCCTACTCATCACTCGATGCATTGTACTAAGGAAATCACAAAACATTCTGACTCTCTCCGTCTGCACTTTAAAAGGCCTGATCTCACAAAATTTCACTGGAGTTTTCAGAGTAATGGAAAAGCACTTATGAGATGGCGGCAGAGATCTCTGGAGGAAGAGAGCCCGAGGCAAGTCAGAGATTGCATGTTAACCGGCTGTTGGGGTACGTCCCATTTGTCTGAGCTCACAGCTTAGACGTTTCTCAAAAAAGAAATTCACTGTTGAAGGGTGCCATGGCTCTATAACAATGTGTGAACCTCAATTCTATGCTGTTAGGATGTCTGCAAGGAGGCAACACTGAAATGAAAAGACAAGGAAGGAAGGAGGGATAACACGTCGAGGCCCTGGAAAAAAGGTGAGGCTGAGTCACTACCCACTTCGTCTGCATTTGTGCATTCACGTGTGGTGTGCACCATAATAAGGATCGTCTCCGACAAGTTGGCATGGGGCTGAAGGAAAAAGCCTGAGACTCCAGAGACTCTCTGGGAGGATGTTGCAGAGTTGAGGTGCGAGAGGAGCACAAGTACAGCAGCTTTTAGTTTTCAGCCCTGACCTTGGAACTGTCATTTGACCCTAGTTGTGATGAGTTGAGGTTCAACAACTCTTTTAAAAACAGGTGTTTGACCTTTTCATACCTTGTACTTTATGGGGCGCAATAGGGAGTTCCAGTCATCTCACACTTGACCAATCTGGGAGAGTCAGTCGGTCAATCATGATGTTACAAACCCCTTTTATAAGATCATATAATAAATATTTAAAATCAAAATAACTGGACAAATAAGCACTTGGCACTCAGCAAATTGTGCTGATTTGACTATTGTTGTTCTGCGTTAGTACCCTTGTGGTTGATTGCACTCATTGTAACTCGCTTTGGATAAAAGGGTCCGCTTAATGATATGTAACGTAATGTTACCGTGACAGATACAGGATCGTAACTGTGGCCTCATCGTGGTGGAAGGTGATCATTGATTATGATGCTACTAGATTGCTAAGATATACAATATGAATACAGATTACCATTAATAGAAATATCTCCTATTGTGCCTATCATTACAATTGTCAATACTGCGCCCTTCATCTCTATCAAACTTTTTGTTTCTGCATAAATACTTCAAGCCGTGTTTTATCTCTCCATATACGTCAGACACTGTCTTTTCATGAATGATTTAAATATTGTTATTTTGTTGATGTGCTCTGTTACACGCAGCATCTATTGCACTTCTCTTCGTCTTCAGAGACTGATCCCTCACTTGCGACTCTCTGAGGTTTTTCCCCAGTTAAACGTTTTTGTGAAATAGTTTTTCCTCAATCTTGAAGGTTAAGGGCGGATGATGATAAACACTGTGAGGCAAATCGTGATTTGTGAATAAGGGCTATTCAAATAAAATGTGATGGATAGATTGTGTATGTGAATGTCATTAGTGAACAGGAAACGAACTGCAGTCTCTTCACCCAACTCAACAGTGAGGCTCATTGAAGTACATTGAGCTCTATGGCATAGAGAGGAATAACATGTATGAGGCTTTTGACACACACAACATACCTGCTAGTTGTATGTTTATCATAAGTTTGGTTTTCTTCAAGAACATCACTAACCTTGTCCTTTCACATGGAGTAAAATCCCATAGTAAAGGGAGTAGGCAGAGATCAAGAAAAGACCCTGACAGTGACCTGTGGGATTCCAGCCAATCAGAGAAGCAGTTCATTAGCAAAAGAGCTGCTCATGTGAAAGGACATCGAAAAAATGTAAGGTTAGAAACAAGTGCTGGGAGGTGGATTGTTGAGGTAGAGCTAGAGGATTTTTACTGAAAGAAACTTAGATACGTTTCACTGGCACAAGGTAATTACAAAACATTACAGGGAAAGTTGAAGGTACACACACACACACACACACACACTTTAAATAACCATTTTCAGTTGCTCTTAAGAAAATTTCTGCTTCAGTAGCAAACGCTGAAGTGAGCAGGTTTCATCAGAGTGAAGACAACTGTGGGGCTGCCGACACACACACACACACACACACACACACACACACACACACACACACACACACACACACATGACTTTTGGGCGCAGGCAGCTGCTCTGTTTTCCCAAAGAGCAGAGAATAGGAAAGTCCTTTAAAACCATCCAACCCAGGAATGGTATCTGCTCTTGATTAAAAACCAGCACCTCCACCTCTAGCTCCTCATCCCTCTTTCCTCCGAAGGCGTATAGCTTTAATATTGATTCAGCTTGCTAACTGCTCTCCCCGAGTGCCCTGTAAGAGAGGCTGAAGTCTTCCTTCAGTCGCCTACAACTCCTCGCCCCGAAAAACCGATCTTCCAGGACTTTACTCATTGCCCTTTATATCGCACCTCTTGAAAACTCATAGTTTATATTTGATATCTCAGCGTATTCAGTCAAAAGTAGAAAGACTGAATTATAAAACAAACATGACAACCTATGGGCAGCAGAGTAAGTGAAGGAAGCCGGTTCACCGATGCACTTTAGCCCCAGACCTTGCCGCTGGCTCAAATAGGATAAGCGTGTTTATTCAGCCTTCCCTAACTCCACAGCATCCTCTGACTTTACTCAATGTTATCTCAATGATGAAGACAGACTACAGCTATCCAGAACCATACAGCAGAACAGCCTGAGTCTGTCATCCCAGGATTGAAAATACCTGAAATATTGTGTACCATTAATTCAGCCATATATAAAGGACCTATTAAATGAAAAATGCATGTTCCCAGCTTAATCATGTGTAATTAATCAGATTGCCGCTGGTTCACAGGGACTATGCTGTCCAATTCATCACTTAGAGGAAGGGGAAGGTGGTGACAGAAGGGTCCTTGACAATATTGACAACACATTCACAAGTGTTGGAGATTCTCTGCTGAGACGTGCTCAAACAGCAACAAATCAGGCGAGGGGTGGTGCAGAAGGCAAAGGCAGAATGTGACATGTTAATTCATGTTTTTGTTTACAGCACATCGACACTGGCGTCGGCTATTATCACCACAAACTCTCTTGACATCTTTGTAAATGTCCTCATACTCCAAAGTTCCTCAGGACTTAAAGGGATATTTCACTGAATAATGAAAAATCACTCATTAGGGGTTCAGGGGTAAACTTTGCTGCAGCTGAATCCAATACAATTAAAGTCAATGGTGAGTCCTTATTTAGACGTAATTAAAAAAACAGAAAAACGTTACATGCCTCCATTGTCAGGATGTTAACTTGGACTCTAAAACGAAGAGTATTATAGTTTTGGTCTTGGAATCTCTTTATGACATTTCCTGTATTCTGTTCCTTTTCTAGTTTTCCAATGCTTTTTCTGTTTGTGGATATTTGTCGAACTTGCCTTAATTAGAAGACACTTTTTGCTTCTACATTTTTGGGTCCACCTGCTCCTTGAAGCACGACACTCCTAACTGCTCGCGTGGTGTCATCCAAGTGTCCGCAAGCCCCGACATTCATATTCGACTCGAAACAAGGTCATTTACACTTTGTTTTTACCCTTAAAGTCCGCTGACATCTTCCTACAAGGTGCATTAAGGGACCCTGGGGCACACCATCTAGAGTACTTTTAGACCTAAACGTAGTGTAAATGACCTTGTGTCGAGTAAATATGAATGTCGGGGCTTCCAGACACATGGTTGACACCACACGAGCAGTATGGAGGTATCTGGACATCTGAAAAAGGACTCACAATATAGTTCAATTGTATTGGATTCTGCTGCAACACTGTTTACCCCAGAGACTCCAAAAGGGTTTTCTGGACACCTCACCCACCCCTCCATCGCCATAGTGCTGAGTACATAATATCTGAATTTAAATTTTTTGGGATACTATCCCTTTTATACTTTGGGGCCAGGCTCACACTAAAATATTTGTGGTCATATTTACATGTCCTCCGGAAAGGGTGCATGTCTGAAGCTTTACTGTCAACTAATGCACATGCAACGCTAATTAATAATCTCTTTCTGTTCCTTTCCTTAGTTTCCTCTATTTCTTAGATAGATAGATAGATAGATAGATAGATAGATAGATAGATAGATAGATTACTTTATTCATCCCCGAAGGGAAATTAAGTCGTCATAGCAGCCGGTACATTTGAATACAATAAAATACAATACAATAGAATAAAATAAAATAAAAAGTACTGAGGTAGAAAGAATAAGAACAGAATCACAGGATAAATAGGTAGATAAGGTGCAGTGGCAAGATGACGGTAATAGTACTGATGATATGATGGTAATGTTATTGTTATTGTTAGACAGTATATCAAAATAGTACAGTATATATAGTATATAACATAATATATATTTATATGATAGTAATTATACCAATATAATAGCAGTATATATTAATAATGGCAGCAACAGTATATATAATAATAGTAAGTATAATAATAATAATAATATGTACACATGTATAAATATGTGTTTTTGGACTTATACATACAGTGAATGTACCAATAGTATGATATATAGTAGAGGGGGTATAAATATAAGTATTTAACTATACAGTAGATAATATAATATACTATGAGTGTAACAGAGTGTGCAAAAGACAGTATTATTGTATAAAATGATACCTGGTATCAATATCGTTATATTATATTAAAACATTTCACATATGATGTGAGGTAATTACACAGTGCAAGGAGACAGGTATTCAGTGCAGTTCTGTGATGGTGGCTCTGACAGAGGTAGATGCGTTGTAAAGTCTTATTGCGGTTGGGAGGAACGATTTCCTGTAGCGTTCCTTAGAGCAGCGGGGTTGAATGAGTCTGTGGCTGAAGCTGCTCCTCAGCTTGTCCAGTGTTGTGTGGAGGGGGTGAGAGGGATTGTCCATGATTGCCAGCAGTTTTGCCAGCATCCTCTCCTCCACCACCTCCTCCAGGGTGACAAGCTTAGAGCCAACCACAGACTCTGCCTTCCTGATGAGTTTTTTAAGTCGGTTGGCGTCCTTTGCCTTGATGCCCGGAAACACATTAGTATTTACTATCGAATAGTGCTCTGACATCCATTACACAGGGTCTATAAATAGCAGGTATCACTTGAGAGCCGCTGCATTGCTGTCTTGTGCAGTCTCAAGAAGGACACCCTCAGTTTTACAACTCCAGTGCAACTTTGTATTTCATGCTTAACGGTCGTGTTTGGCATTTTACGGCAGTGGAGTTGCAGCATCGTTAAACGGTGAGTCGTAATTGAAAAGGTGTATTGGCGCTGACCGCCGTGTTTCTGCTCATATACATGTTTATAAATTCACCTTGCAAGTGTCAAATAAAATCTTTACGGTGTTTCACTGACAAAGTGCTAAATTTTTATCAGTCTAATCAGGAGAATGAGCAGCCACTGCGTCAGAGTCCATCCCCATATTCAACTGTGGAGGGAAACCTGAAACAAATAGAGGTAAAGGCTACCTGATGTCAGCGAGTGAAAATAGAGACCATATTTATAAAGCTCAAAGTCCATTCAGCACTAAAATATCTCTTGTCATTGCAAAGTAGAAATATCCTTATGTTCTGCACCTTGGCTGCCCCTCTCTTCTCTGGGTGAGTGAATGTTCTTGAATGAATGAACACTGGCTGTGTTCGGAATCATCCACTCCTTCACTAACCCCCACTCTACTATATATGGTCTTCTATATCGAGCAATATATAGTGGTCTCACCAGGAAAAAAAACGCTTTCTACGCTTTTCCCTGCGTTACATCACTGTTGCAGGATTATGATTTAAAACATCAATAACGAGTGGAAAATCTTTGTTTTAAACTTAGTTTTTATACGTTTAGTTAAAAAAACGTGTTTGTGCAGTCTGCTCTGCTCGCATTAACATGTACGGCAGTTCAGGCTTTTCCTGCTGCCCTCGCTCATCCCTCTGCCGTGTGCGCAAAGCATGATGGGATATATTGCGCGGTTAGTGACCATCGGTTGTACGCTTTTTTTCATGATGTATTATGGAGATCAACTGTAGTGATTTCAGACATTGCCACTGATCGGCTTGGCATGCTTGGTAAGTGTGTGATTGTGTGTGTGTGTGTGTGTGTGTGTGTGTGTGTGTGTGTGTGTGTGTGTGTGTGTTGGGTTACAGGACTCAATATGGGCGTGGTTTCACGTCTGCTGTAGCTGTTTTTCACTAATCACTTGATTCAGTATAAGAACCCTGGTCTTCTTTCCGCTTATCTCCAGATTTGACCTTTTTACGTTGTAGTGTCGTTCAGTGTTGGCTCCTGGTTTTCTCACTGTCTCACTGATTTAACCCTCTGTATTTTTACAGACCACATTTCATTGCAGGTTTGTTCACCTACCTGTTACCTGCCTGATCACAGTTTGCTCCAGCGGCTCCTTCCTCTGCGAAGCCTCCGTGCCTGATGATCCCCCTGCTCTTGGTCTTTGCAAATTTCCCCATTGTGGGACTAATAAAATAATTCTTCATACTGGTTGCACAATTCTGTACCAAATTCCCTCTTTATGTGATCTGATCCCAAGTGGTGAGCTCTAAGTACAGGTCTCAACACATCCAAATGCTTCCTGACATCCTATCATTTAACCCACGTTCAGAGGTGGCCAGGGACACATTTGTTTAGTTGTGTCAACAACACAAATGCATCCTGGGCCACATCTCTGATCAGCTCCAGTTTCACAATGAATCAAACCTATTTTAAGCTTTTCAGTGACTCTATTTCTGGTCTTTGCCTCAATATCCATACTGATCACACCATAATGATCGATACTTTTCCTGAAGTTTCTGAAATTGATCAAAACTTTCTTCATAGCTGCAAGAGATTAATTTGACTATCTACCTCTTTCCATTTTTGTTCACTCACTCATCTCAACACATGCCGTCAGACACATATAACTTAGACTGGGTGAAAACCAATTTGGTCTTTAAAAACACAAATGGTGTTCATGTTTATTTGCATGCAGAGCCGGCAGGTGAGATTAGATCACAAGTGGTGACAGGACAAATATTTAGGACACATTTTAATACCAGAAGTGAACAGACATACCAAACAATGTCCACTTTTCATCATATCCCTCCGGACACCAGGGCTGAACAGGGCCTGTGGTTTTCCTACCTGAACTGCAGTGGTGGAAGAAGGATTGCTGTCTCACAAAGGCCGTAGAATTGGAAGAAACTCAGCTGACCTGACCAGATCAGACTGCTGAGGCCTTATTTTCAGCTGAACTCTGGAATGAATTTGTGCACAGTTGAGAGCGAGCTGTGGATTTTGTCCCCCATCACTTACTCTGAAATTGCTTTGGGAATACTCTCTGCGTCCAGTGTGGACAGGGGAATCACTTAAAGCAATCAATAGTACTTTCCATGTACATACTGTATTGGCAGTTGTGGGCAACAACTTAAGTTAACTCAAGTTGACTCAAATAGTGTGCTTGAGGTGTTTGCACTTAACTTTCTTAGTGCCATTTTTTGGGGGTTTTACGACAGTTACATATTTTTACCTCAAACCAACAATTCTTAACCCAGAGAGAAAGTATTGAAAGGCTCCATGAAATGGAAATACATTTTAACGTTTTATTTATCGCTTGCAATATCTTTGTCGGTTTTCCGTTCATGGTTGATTGCCTGACCCGCCCTTATTAGTTTCTTGTTACCTTGTATTTAATCCTGTCTTTCTCATACCATGTTGCCAGTTTATCTATACAGTTTCCCCTCAGTTGATCTGTTATGTTTCTTGTGTTTTTTTCTATAGAGAATGATCCTTGATTATTTTCTCTTATGTGTTTTGAACATGCTTTGAGTTTTTGAATTCCGTAACATATTAAATGTGTGTCCTCACCTGTTCCCTGGACATGCCACTGCCTAAATACTGCCAACTTAATCTGCACCCTGTTCCCCTTGCATCCTGAGATAAATAGAGGTATGTATACAGGTTTTAAATCTATGGAAGAATGTTTTTCGGTGCATTATCTTTATACAGCTCTGTAAGAGCGCTCAAAGTTTGATTAATGACTGCTGGAACAGTTAGTTCTGGCATATTCATCAGTGTAGCAAAGTTAGATTTAACCTGCTGCAAAAAAGGGTGGGGTTGTGAGAGCTACATATTTTCAAACTAAAGCATGTGTTCTCTGCATCAGCAAAAAAGTTACTAAAACTAATCAGCTTTTTTCAAAATTATCTTTAAAATAAGAAAATTGTCGTCAAATGTGGTCAGAAGAGGGAGTCCTCTTTTCTGACCACAGTTAAAAGTTAGGACACCTGGAGTAGTTCAGTTTCATGATCATTTTTCAAGATAGGACTAGAAGTTGATTAAATAATACCGGATTCAAATAATTTTTTTGGTAGTTAGGAATGTTATTGTAAATGGACTAGAGTTTTATTTGTTGAACAGACCATAATGACCTCTGTTGCCGAGCTATTTTTGCCAAAAAGCTTGACAACACAAGAACCTTGATTTGTTTTCTCTTTTGAGTCTTGGACAAGTTCATCTACAATTTATTTTCTGTTCAAACTAATTCAAATAACCTTATTGTAGACTTTTCAAAACACCCCTCCTTCTACAGAAAGTCTCCCCCTTACCTAGATTATTTCTTAAATTGAGAGAGTTGATTTCAAAAACACTTTAACCTAAGTTCAACAACATTTGCGGGACTAAGATTCTTTGGCAATTTGGGACTAATTTCCTATATTTATCTGTCAGAGAAATGCACTCACTGTCTCCTTCTCTCTAAAACATTTATCAGACTCATGCTGCTGCGATCCTATCCCTTTGTCCAACCTGTGTGGATCACAGTCAATAGATGGAGCTAGGAGGCTGTGGGAGAAAGCCAGAGACTCTGGAAGGATCTGGAACACTTTTGATTGAGGGAACTATTTTGACAAACTGTACACCGTACACATCCTCAAACATCACTGAAGAGTACGGCAAGTGAAAGCCTTAGTTTGCCAAAGGGCTTGGGGAATTAAGAGCTTGAATGTGTGTGCCTTTTTGAAGCCGATAGGGATATTATCTGGTGCTTTAGCAGCATTTATTATTCCTCACACAGTTAATAACGAGAAAACCTATAGAATCCAATCAGTGTACCAAAAGGAAATCAATTACGGTTAAGGTTGTCTCATAAATAGCTTTTGTATCGATAGTTATATGACAAACACATAATGAACAAATCTGAATCATGTCTTTACGGGACACGTCATTAAAAGTATCAACGTTGAAGAAAATCGTGATTCCACTTTATTTAGAGGCTGTTCCGGAGGTCTCAACAACATAATGATGACCTTCATCAGCAGATGGAATATGGCCCTGTTGTCATAGAGTTGCAAATATTAGTTTAGTTTTTCTGAGTAATTTATAGCATCAGAATGGTGCCCATACAAAAGTGTATATCTATCTGTTTTAACCAGCTGTATGATATTACAGAGTTTATCGTTTATCATTATTTTGTGTAAACTCACCTAAAACTGACTGCACATGATGAATACAATTCCAGTATTAAATGGTTAAAAAAAAATACTTCCCTGTGGTTCTGGTTTTAATGAAACTATGACTCATATGAAGTTGAATGGACAGCTAAGGAGGTTAAAGGTGTGATATTTTATGCTATTTATAGAAAAATACCACGTGACAGACCCAGTGGAAGCCCTGAAAGACTAGTCTGAGACTCGTCAGCAGTTGCCATCGCAAATGTCAACCTGCTGGTGGCATTGGATGCAAAGTCACCTAGTCAGGGGGTCAGTTGCTCAAACCAGCTGCAGTTATACACATTATATTATATTATATTATACTGCATTATATTGCATATTGCAATCTGACACTGTTCACTGTTTTGCATTTTGCATTTCACTTTTTACTTCACCTTTTATATCTTTTATCCTTTATATATTTTTATTTAGATATGTTTATGTCTAAATAAATGTTACTTTGTGTCAATATTAGGCAAAGTGAGTAAATAAGAAGTAAAAAAGTGAGTAAATATATATTGTTTCTGTTTTATTGGTTCTCTTACATGTGTTGTATTTATTGTGTTTTTGTGTTTCTATGTTCATTGTATGCACCAATAACCAGGGCAAATTCCTTGTAGGTGTAAACCTACTTGGCATTAATTACTTTCTGATCCTGATTCTGATTCTGCAGCAGAGCGGTTACTGCCAGCGCTATGTTTTTACATAGGGTTTGCCTAGAAAATGGCTATAGGTGTGTATATAATTATTCTACTGGAGAGTATGTTACGATGTCACATCTGGATATCAATATATCAGTTCACAATCTAGCATTAAGACAAAACACACAAAGGAAACTCACCAAAACAAAGACTAAAAGAGCTGAGGTAGGGAATGTTTTAATGAAATTAAATAGATATCAGAACTCACACATTGCGCCTCTATCCTTGAAGAAGTTGTTGTCTATGTGTTGTTTGAAGTGTGAAGGAGAGCTGCTGGGTTCGACTTGAAAGAAGATCTAATTTCAGATGTTTGTGTAAGTGGATGAAGCATCTTTGATCACAGCTGGTTTTAAA
Organism: Pseudopleuronectes americanus; assembly: GCA_038501795.1. Lineage (NCBI taxonomy): Eukaryota > Metazoa > Chordata > Actinopteri > Pleuronectiformes > Pleuronectidae > Pseudopleuronectes > Pseudopleuronectes americanus. The sequence goes on along the minus strand of CM076736.1, from coordinate 15,208,362 downwards.
AGCTGGTACAGGGGTTGAGTGCTTGCGAGGTGGTTCTTGCTTCATGTTCCTGTCTTGCTTAAGAGTAATTACACACCAATGTTTCATCCGCTCACCACACTGTTGAAAAATGTTTGCTGGGTTGACCGAGTGATGGAGTAAATGGTTGGGTGGTTGCAGCTTGCCCGATCAAATTTCTTTCCATTTCATGTCAGAGTGATAAATACAGGCAGGGCCAGAGTGTGTAGTTGAAGGAATTTTAAATAGAAATGCTCAATAAAATTGCCTCTTTTTTTGTTGCATTTATGGTGCTAATCAAAGTTGTAATTGTCCTTTAGCTTGTGTTTTGGTAAAATAATAACATGAAGGACTGAACATATTGTGGTGAGTAAAGCTTTATGATCGAGTGATATCTGTAATTAAAGGGGTTAAGGCTTGTGTCTGTGATTTTAAATCCTAGCTTCTCAGGGATTTCCCTTTTTAGTCAAACACCAAAAATGGAAGACTAGAGCCCAACTTGAATAGGATTAATATTGCAGGGGCTGGAAATAGCATGAAATATTTCCAGTGCTTCTTAGGGAATGTTCCCGTAAAAAAAATATGTTGTCTGTACAAGCGGGTGGTTAGAACCCATAGTTATAAAAGGCAACCTCTAGTGGTCGTGATGGAACTAAAGGACGAAGTTTATCCAAAGGTAATGACTAATGAGACTATGTCGTAGTTTAGAATAGAAGACTCGTCGGCTTCAAATTAATTTATCTTTATATTCTGGGTGACATCTCAGACATTGGGAAATTTCAGGAATGGTCTGTGATAGGCATGTATGCTGTGTAGCACAAAGCCATATAAGTAAGATACAGTGATGTAAGTAAAGATTCTATGTGAGGGGAACTTGAATCTGTTATCTACACGCCCATGTTGCAAACTGCTTTACAGATTCAGCATGGTTATAAAATGACAAATTTTCCAAAATGTAAACCAATGTAGAATAGAAATGGTCTGTAGCTCCAAACAAATCCAGACCTGCTCCAAAATGTAATGGATTCTTCCTTTGGTCCATCCCACCCATCCACAAACAGTATTATATAAATAATTAATTCCACAGCCAGCAACAGCAGCAGGCAGCAAGTGAGTTGAGTTGATAGAAGATGTGAACCATGTGAAAAATGTGAGCATGGACACAATGCTGGTGGCAACGTCAGGTCGACCTTGTGGTGAAGTCTTTAAGTGCCATTGATTGTTGTACGAGAAGCCATGAATTGCCAATAACAGTTCTTTGTAGATGAAGAGGTATCACACTGTTGCTGGAATGGTGTAAACGTCAAATCACTCACTAGGCTGGAGTGGATGGTCAGGCTCTTCAAATGTCAGTAAACACATACAAATGAGTTACCAGGTAGATGTTTTTGGGTGTTTTTAGTTTTAAGAAAGGCTCCAAGTTTCCTTTCAACCAAAACCACCCTCATTTGTCTTATTTATAGGGGTTCTTGGCATTTTAACTTGTCTGTTGACATATTTGTCAACATTATTAGTAAATATATATTAAAAGGTCATTAAAACTTAAATATACCTAAATAAATAGAATTGCTCCTTGACCATACTATTAAACTAATTTATTGAACCTTTTAACACATATATAGTATAGCTATGCCAGTAAAGTTACATAACACTATGTGAAGGTTTACATAATCAAAAGTCTTGTTTTGTCTGAACAACAGTCTAAGGTTTACTATCATATTTGACAAAACAAAGCATGAAATCCTTGTGCTTAAAATAACATCATTATTTCCAATGTCAATGTTCGAATTTAAATCATTTAACTAGTTTGCTGATTTTTTCATTTCAATTTCCAAGTGGGAAGTAAATTATTATCGGATTACTATACTCACTCAATTCAAGTTACAACTCATGGAATTCCCCTACCAGTATTTCCTAACAACATTATAGTGTCACACACAAAAAAGAGTAACACAAAAGCTGATATTTAACGTAAAATTTGTTTTTGCCGTAACACAATGAAACTTTCCAAATAAAAAATAAGAAGTAAAAAAATAAAAACCTTGTACTATTTACTGAAATAACAATTAAGTTATTGGTTCTGGCCATAACAGTAACATAGACATGCTGAAATTGGTGAAATATCCAAAACTTAAATCATAACTTCTCAACTGATCAGCTGCATTTGCACATTAACATAAACAACATCTGTTTCCTTTTTCGTGCTGTGATGAAATTACAGACTCTACATCTGTCCAACTGCAAGATCCAAGCACACGTTCTGCTTGAAGTGGCTTAAGGCCCGATTCTTTACCAGGAACTATTCCCAGAGTGATTTACTGTACTACTTGATCCCATACTGCTGCTTTTGTCCCTGAAGTCCAGGGCCTGTGATGGACTGCTTTTGGTTTGACACAATCTGTACCTGTCACAGAAATCAGAAATTACATCCTCATTAATTGGTAAATCCGTCCTTCGTAATCTATGTCTTCTCACCTGGTCATGTTGTGATGTGAAATCCTGACCAGCTTTTCAATGCTGGAAAACATGCTACACCTAAACACACCTAAACACACAAATGTTTGTTAACTATAATTATTACTATAATTACAGATGTTAATACCAACCCACTCTCCGTGCAGGGCTCTATCTGTTTTCCAAGATGATTTAATTCCCCTGTAGTGTGTCAGTCATCCTCGGAGTAGTTGTACAGTAAAACACCCTCTCAGCTGAGGAAGGTTGCAGTGTGGTAACGATCTCTGCTCTTGATTAATTATTGTGGCTCGTTAACAAGAATACGTACACAACCACACACTCGCACTCACATGGAAAGGCACACTCAGCTTCACAGGACCATCACAGTACAGGCAATTACTAATGAATCGCTTAGGAAGCAAATTTTCAGACAAATTGTTTGTCTGAAGAAACACGTTTTACAAATGCTCTACAAGTTACAAACAAGTACTTTTGTGATTAAATATGAGACACAATCAACAAACTCATGCAATCTGTTTTGCAATACATACAAACACACATGATAACCATAGCAAAAGCTAACTTTGGTTTAGCCTTCACAGTCCAGTCCAATATGACTGTATTACCTACCATAAAATATAAATGACTAAGTAGTGTGTAGCGTGCTCTAGCTGTAATGTATTTAGACCAAAGTCAGGTCTAGCTTGCTATGCTTGTCTAGAATGTTCACCAAGGGGCATAGGCTGGAGAGAGAAGTGGCAGTCGGGTGGGCCAAAAAGAAGGGGGATGATTTAAAACAAAATTGCAAAGCGGGAAAAGTTTCAATGTAGCATCCCCCCAGGTTCCTTTGGCCTGGGGCCCCCAAAGCCTCTCAAAATGTTCCTAAAGAGAAAGACCTACCATAACCCCAGAAAGAACCTCATCTCCTCAGAGGACATTGGTTATCAGAGTGGCTCACGTTTCTATACGAGAGTGCCAGGAGAGAGAAACAGGGAGGAGAGGAAAAGATGAGGGGAAGAAACTTTGGGAAAAAAGAAAAGAGGATGATGGAGAGAGAAGAGAAGTGAAGAAGGAGATAGAAAGGATTAGGAAGAAACAAGGCACAGTAAAAGGAGGTCGAGGAGTGAACATACAGCGAAGCAAATGATGACCAGAAAGAAAGAGAGGATGGGAAGAGGGAGAGTGGAAGGAAGAAAGACTTTGCTTAGTGATATTTTTTTTAAAACCTCTCTTCTTTATCTTCTGTGATTAATTATAGCACATTTTTTTTGGCATGGATTAAGAATAGAACAGAGTGACATTATTAAATGAATCTATTAAGTACACATCCCAGCAACAGGTAGAGTAGAGTATTCAGATGTTTGCATTGAGCAAACATTGCTCCCTATACTAATTTTAAATCATTACAAGTAGCTGAAGGTGGCCCGATGCTATAGACCCCTTTACTCTAATCAAATTAATAAAGTTGTCCGTAATGTGATTATTAGCCAATAAATTAAATATATGTGTGTGTTTAACACTTCATCTTGACTGATGATTTAAAAGGGGTCATGAACACGAAGGAGACGGCCAGTGGAATCAGAATCACGTTATTGCCAAGTAGGTTGAATTGTTTTTGGTCTGATGATGCGTAACTATAAAATGACTGCGAGGAGATCCAGGCAAGCGCTGAAAAATACAGGAAGCATAAGTGACAAACTGACAATTGATGATGTGAAAAAGTATTTTTTTTGAATAAAATAAATCCTCCTTGGCTGAGCAAGTGAACCATGTCGTGAAAAGTGTGGCAGGGAGGCCTCAGATACGAACCTGCAGGATTTGCCACAAGAAAACCAGTTCACAAATACAAGGACCTCCAAGGCCTTAGCCCATCCATGTTTGATGTCATCCAGGAGACTTATGAGCATCTTCATCACCAAGGTCACTGAGGTCCTTCCTACACTCACCTTTCCTGGAATAAAGGTGCAACAGAGGAAGATAAGGAATTATGCTATAGTATGGCCAACTTGAACCAACCCGTGAAGTATATTTATTAAATATAAAATAAACTGTAATGATCCTGAAACTGAAATCACAGTTCACACGTCTCAGACAGAACCACGGCACGTCTCCCTGCCCAATTCCAAACGTTGCCCAAGCAGCAGGTGCAGCCTGTTGCGTGTCTGTGTTTGTGTGTGTGTATGTATGTGTGTCCTATCACACTCCAATCCATTCACAACCAGGCCTAATATGATTTATGACTCTAATTTTTGTTCTATTTTTCCTTGTTTGAACTATATTGAATAGAACTGCTTTTGGATGTTTGGGAGACTGAAAATGACTTTATATATAAGCGGATTGAACTCTGGACGTTAAGACTGTTGGAGACACTGACGCACACACACACACACCCTGACTCCTTCCTATTCTTTAGTTGTTTTTTTTATGTAGTTTTGTGTAAAACTACTCTCTGCCCTTTGGCAAGAGTGTGTGTGGGTTTCCACTGTACCCGTGCGTACGTTAACGTAGCTCCGAGGAGGATCAGAGGACATAAAAACATTAAGAGTCACAAGTACCATAGAGTTGCCATAAACAGCTAAATTATCAGGGACTAAAACCATTATTCTGCTCATCTAAAAAAGAAAATGATGCTTTTACTGCTCTCAAATTCTATGCAGCACAGAGAAACTTCTGGAGACCCAGATTTGAGTCAATGGATTTAAGGTAATTCACCAAAGTTAAGGAGCGGTGATTCCGCACTGCTGTGTGTACTTAAAAGTACATCTTGGATTAAATGCAGTGTTTGGAAAGTCTCAAGTGCTAGATGAGACAAGAGAGGAGGGGTGGACAGTCTGTGTCTCCATAGAGGGATGGGTCGGACCTGTCACCTAAATAGGGCTACACAACTGTATGATAAATAATTTGATGAAATCAGGTAGCGTGACGATTCCGATTTTTAAAATGATTCACAGCCTCTTTAGGATTGATCGTCAACTATATCTAGCGGATGTAACAATTATTACAAATAGCAACATCCATGTGAAGGTGTCTGCTTTTCCATTTCATTTCCACACACTGAGAGAAGGCTCCAGTGCACATTCCCTCCTTTTAGCCCCTTTCCATCACCACAGTTTCATTGGGAGCATTTCATTTCCTGATTGGGACTCGTGCTGTTGTAGACAAAAAGCAGTGAAATGGCTCATTTAGTGAACCGTCATTCGCTTCGACTCGTACTCTCAATGAAACACCTGGTTTCCAAATGACTTCATTCATCTCAGCTCTCTTTAGCTCTACAGCTGGCAGCATTTCCCCTATTACACTATGTATAAAGAGCAGAGTCTGTGAGGGCAAATATAGAGAGGAAAATGGTCACATCGTGACTCCAAATGCATTTATTTTAGCTCCACCGTATTCACATGAGGAAGACAGGCTGCCAATCCCCTGGAAAAATTATTCTCATTAAAAAACACATCAGGTGTTGAGCTTAGAGTTGTTAGTGACATTTACATGTGTACAGTAATATTTCCCCTTCAGCCAATGTGGCAGTATATCATATTTACAGGACTCCGCAATTTAAAAACCATAATGATACAGTTATCCTGAGTGAATTCAGTTCAGCCTTTAGTGTCATATGTACACAAAACCTTCTTTCTGAACCTGTGAAACATCCCAGCAGCAGCACATTAAATATAGTTAGTTATACGTTTTCAGGCGTACACAGAGACATCGCTGATGGTGAGAACCAGCTTGAAACTGCAGTACCTTAAGAAACATATAATAACTTATGTAACTAAATGTTCCATTTCCCACCATTATTAACAAAAATCCCATCCATCAGTTTTTTGGGAAATTATCTTGCAAGGTGCAGCCGTCTGTCCTAGGATTGACCTGAGACCAGGGTTTAATTTGTGCCGGATCCTGCCGGAACAGGATCCGGCACCTCTTGGTTTTGGCCTGCCCGTGTTCCGGGACTTATTTGGGCTGATCCGGTTCCTCTCGTATAGAAACAAATATTAATACAGAGCTGCCAATTCTCACGCTTTCGGCGTGTGACACACATCCAATTTCTCACGCCAAAAAAAAAGTGATTTCTTACAAGTCGCCAATACGTCGTCCGGCCCCCCCCCCGGGGGGCGGCGGCGGCTAAAGACAAACCGCCGATGATGTGACGTTTTGTAATAAATCTCTAATTTGATTTTTGTGTTTGCAACTTGTGTTTCTGCTTGCGCGGCTATATTCTGGTCACCCCTGACAAAATCTCACTCCAAGGTTTTTTGAAAAGTTGGCAGCTCTCTTAATATTAAAAAAATGTATAAAATAAACAATAATATTCATATAATAATTTACAGAACAAATCCCATGAATTTCATGTTGTTTATTAAGATAAAACGATGTCATTTGAAAGACTCGGAGATCTGTTGTTGATGCACCCCGCTTCGCAGACAAAAACTTTTGAAATTTGCCGCATCTGGGGAGCAAGCAGCAGAGAGGAACAAAGAGTTACCTGCTCAATGCAAACATGTCAAAAAGACAGGTGAATTTACTGTCCTTTTTCAAAAAGAAGGAAGAGTTGCATGATGCTTCGAAACAAGTCAGAAAAGCCTCGACAAGCGGCGACAAGGGCAGTTGCAGCGGTCATGTTGACGAGCTAAACCGGCAGCAGCAGGAGACTAGCGCCGCAACCGCTTGCCAGCTTCACCGACAGCTAGCCAAGCTAGGGCAGGAGGCCGGTACCGCGGCAGCAGCAGGTCAGGTTGCCCGCCAGCCGGAGCAGGAGCTAGCTACAGCGCCAGCAGTCAGCCAGGTGGTCCACCAACAGCCGGAGCAACATGCGGGAGCCGCGGCATCAGCTGGCTTGATTTCACAGCAGGATTCAGTAGGAGAGGAGAACGCTTCGAGTGGAGAAGAGTGGTGGACGTCCAGCGACAGGTCAGGGATGGGATGCTCACTGACAGCAGCTCAGTTCCAGGTGAAACAGACTTACTACCCCTGGCTTCTTATGGAAAATTCAGGTTTGGGCTGTACAACGTGTAAGGCGGTCGGGACTTTGGGGCCAAACAGCAGCTCGCACTCAGAAAAAAAGTATTTATGTTTTACAAGCTAGATCTATGTTGAGAAATTAATTGCTGACTGTAAGTCCCGCCTGTGTTGATGTGGGCATTTGCCTGTGCTGTGCAGTATAGCCTAAAATAATTGTAAATTATTGTCATAAAATGTATACCATTGATATTATTTGAAATTAAGGCTTGTAAGTCCCACAGCATTGTCAGTGGGCATTTGCATGTTTTTTTCAGCACCGTTTTCTGTATACGTTCCGGGACCTGTGCCCGTCTCGTCATCCCTGCGCTGTCATATGTACTTTGCGTTCCGGCACCTTGTGATTTACAAATTAAGCACTGCCTGAGACCAGTCTATTCTGTTACAGCCTGATGAGGTGGGCCAGGCTACTCTTCCACTCACGACTTCTATTAAATCTTTGACTGGGTGGTTGAAGAAGGTTTTGTACAATTCTCCATCATAACATTCAGACTGTGGTTACTCATCTTTAAAATGGGATTTGATGAGATTAAGAAATGAGTCACATCCTCCAATGATGAAGGGTAATAAATAGAAGAAAAAAACATATTAAACATTGGCTCGCTTACGTTGTATCTGCTTACCATGGTAATTCTTCTTTCTTACAACAGTGTCAATTTTGCTATAAATGAAAACTCTAATATTGGAGCAAAGCTGCTCCGACATCAGTGTGTTGCCGTAAAACATATATAGAGTGGGTTCCAAAAATCAGGGAAAACATTCTCAGACCTTTGGACCTCATATATGTATATAAATGTTAAACCATGGATGTGTTCACTTATTGTATTACTTTGAAAACGCCATATCATTGTTCAAGGTTCAAAGTTTATTTGTAATTTGCAGAAATAAAGATAAAAAAATAAAGGTATCAATGCAATGAAATACTTAGGTCACTTGTCTCTGCCACTTGATGCCGTCAGTTTTTAAATTAAAAATATAAATAAAAAAGCTTATGGCTTAGGGGTAGAAACTGTCCTTGAGTATTGAGGGCCTGCATTTCACACTCCTATACCGTCTGCCCATCTTATAATAGATACATCTGTTAAACTGTTGACAAGGCATCCCCAACTGAAAATTCTGTCAATTGTTATTCCTTGAATTATGATTTTTAAAATGTTCTCAAAGCCTTAAAAAACTATTCGAGTGATGTTATTGTGAACTGGGATGTTAGGGCTCGACAACACTCATGACATGAGCAGTGAGCCACACATGACGGAAGTAAAAATGGATGCAGGAAAACTTTTTGTGGCTTATGAGCCCGGTGAGCAATTCTCTTTCAAGGGAGTTTGGGCCATCTTGGAGTCTGATATCTGGTCCTATAATCGGTTGGTGATTTGCAGGGGGATGAGGGGATACTGTCCCCTTCAAACCAAAATGACCAAAAAAACATCCGCCTTACTAACCTGCCAATTCTGCCATCCCCTCTCAGCAATCCCCAATGAGAGGGAGAGCTGTGTGTGCAGATAGAGAATGTGTTCATTCAGGTCAGTATCCTATAGCTATAGCAGTGATAACTAAAATTATAAGTGAATGGCATGGGAAAGAACATGAGGACATTGCGTTTTGCCCTGCGTTCCCTCTCTCTCCTGCACAAACAATCTGACCGACTTTCACAGTCGCATTGACCATCAGCGGCAAAAACAAGAATTTATCTTCTTAACTGAGAGACAGGATTCAGCTTGAGCTCGGATAAATAGTGTACAACAATTTCGCTTGCACTTTGCAGGTACACACAATAGGAATACAGTTCTCTGAAGGGGTGACACCCCCCACATCCAATTGTTGACGGATCAGCTCCAAAATTTAACATCTGAAGACACCCTGCCAAGTAGTATTCACATTAACTTAAGTGTAAATCTGCCCATGTGTATGAACACACACTGTAATCAATACACTGCAAAACAACAACTAAATCAAAATGTCTGTTGAAGTCTATGCTCCCTTTCTATTTAGATCATTTGTTTAAATTTGTATATGGTCATATAATTGGAAACATGAGAAAACCCTGCCTTAATAAACACAGTCTGTTGCATGACATATTCTTTTTATTTACACCTTACTCTAATGTGTAGTTAGGGAATACAATTGTTGGGAGAAAAGGGAGATAATTGGATAAAATGGAATACAGTGGTTGGTGGTGGTGGGTTTGACCTTATTCTCCTGGCAAAATTAGCAAATGGCCCACTGCCTCACAACTGTCTATCGTTGTTTATACCATATAGTTGCATAGTGAGGAGAGGCTGAGAAGTGTTTTTGCCACTCTGTGTTTACCTCTCAATTTGTTGTGTGATCAATGTTACTTCAGAAACATGGGACTCTCCTGGATGTATGATTATGTTATGGCTTCCAGTATTCCCATTGTTTGTTTGACAGTTAAGCAGACCAGATTTAAAAATCCCATTAGTATAGTGGCAGGTTCTTTCAGCTTATACTGCAGTCTCTCTCTCAGTGGTTGCCTTCACACTCATTAATAACCTCCAGGGTTGGTTTGTTAAACAACTCGAAATGCTCCTAAATGTTGAACAGCATTGAGCGATGCTCAGAGCACATCTTCAAGAACCAGTTAAAAGCCTATGTCACTGAGCTTTTAATTACAGTTTAATTGCTAGTTTGCTTGGGTTTCATTATTCATTTAATTGGTTTTATTAGCATTGTTTGCATTTAAATGACTAAAGACATTCTAATGGAAATGGATTCCACCTGGTCAGAGTGAATTTAGTTTTGAGTGTTCTCAGTAGCTATTGCTTATGAAGTATGCAAAATAATGTTTAAGCTCAGTGATTGAATGATGCACTGCTGAAATATATATTGGGAGAGGAAGAACACTTTTAATGTTTTTCAGATTTTTTTTAATAAGAGGCGTATTGTTGTAGTGCTCCAACCCCTTGGGGAATTAGTTTGGACCTTTACATATTTTTTGTAAGTAGGGGCAGCTAAACCAGCCTCTCTCTCTTAAGCAATGCTCTTCCTCTCAAAGGAAATTTGATTTGGTTCAGCGTAATGGCTGATGTTAAAATATCAATATCAACCATTAACCAGGTTTGGCATAGAAGCTGGAATTTACAAACCATGACACAGCATCACAATGTTTTGATGATGTTAGCATGAAAATGATCTGTCCCTGTCTTTGATGTGTATCCACTGATGCTGGAGTGCTTTTTTCTTTTGTCTCTGATCACATTTAGCATTAGCGAGTGTGCGTCTTCTACAAGTTGTGTGTTAATGTTAGTGTGGAAGCCTCATTTGAGTATCTTTTAACGGATGAATACTTTGATTATTACTGCATTCGTTCTGCGTTCCTCAGACACTATAGTCAAAGCACAACGCTTTGCATTTGGCGAAAGATGAGAACACAAATGTTTGATTCACTGTGTCATGGCTGCCTGTTCATTAAGAAGCATTATTCATGGCAACACTTTTTCAACTCAACCGTCAATCAATATTTTTTAAACTCGAGGGGATTTTTTGAATTTCGGCAGCATCCCCTCTGTGTCATAGTGTTGTCAATTAAAGGTCAGAGAAATAACAAGTCCTCCAATATATTCACAACCAAACTGTGGAAGTAAACAAGAAGGCCGTCGTGTCAGGCTGTCAAGGATGTAGCCCTGTAGGATTTTGTGGATTTGTTCGGTTGAGATAATTAGCTGTTTTTTGTGGATTTAGTGCGGCACAGTGTTGCAGCTTAGTTCCACCTTTTCCACATTGTATGACTTTTCCTTCCTTTCTCTGCCTCTGAAACATGTCAGAGACCAGGCTCTGCTTTGAACCACCTCTCACCTGGACAAGCGACCACCTGCTACCCGGCCGAGCAGCTTCATCTCTGTGTTAGTGGCTGACGGCTGAGTGGTTGTGGCAGACAACCCTCTGCAGCCGGCATGCCTGGCCGTGTCACCAGGGGGCCCGCACATGGGAGTGGATGGGTGTGAAAGTGGAGGTGGTTAGCACTTCCACTTCTGTCAGTAGGGCTTGGCGAGGTCAGAGAGGGCGAGGGATGGGGGGAAAAAAAACATGTTGTGTAAAGTTATAACCATGAAGAAGAGAAAATATGGGCATAGAGTTTAAAATCTAAAACATAGATAAACATTTATTGGTATTTTTACCAATAAATGTTGGTATTCGTGATTGTGCAGTAAACTACAGTTGTAGCAATACAAATGAAGACTTAGCAAAGCTTTACCTTAGATACTTAAGATTGGACATACTTTAAAAAATATATATAACAACATAGCAAAGAGGATGAGGAATTCATTTGTTTCCAGACCTCTTAAGCCTGATGTTAATATTGGCATGAGACAAGGGGCTTGAGGCTCCATTAGCCACTATTGCATTTCAAGCTTAATTTCCCCTTGTAATGAAAAATAATTTTTTTATAATAAAAGACATTTTAAGCAAAGGAGCAGTCCACACCATAGCTGAGTATTTCCATCATAACTCTGGAGGAAACAAATGCTAGTCTGAAAAATGTAGTGTTTGTGTTGTCACAAACCTAAGAAATCATCCTGTCCACTTGTGGGTGGGGCTCAATAGTAGGAAAAGGCTATTCCGCTCTGTAGGTGAGAAGACTGGGAACAGGGGCGTGGCCATTTGATCATATTCATAGTTCTCAGTCACTAAATCAGGGCTATAGTTGGACTGGCCACAGACCTCTGTATTGATATGTAAGTCGGCATTCACAGAAACTCATCCAATTCTTACAACCCTCGTTTATGTTGATGTGATTCGGGATGTGTGTGAGAGCATGCTGTGTTTGTGTTCAGGGAAAGGGCTTGCATGCCACTCACACACCATCTGCTAACGGTAGCTTAAAATAAATCAAAGCATATGGTGGTTGTTGAAATGCAGCTCAAACTGCATGGATTGGAGAATAAGGTTTTCCACACAGGTTTACCTTGCAATCTGATATTGTAACTTGTGGGATATTTCCTTTGGTTATTGTAAGACGGCAGATTTCACACCCCGTCTTCAAGAGAGTTGGGGAAGATGAAGCTGGCAGCCGGAGAGAGGGCAGATCAGTAGATGGTGCTGAAAAAAAAAGAGTGGAGGAATTTGGAAGAGACATAGCAGCTGTTGCTTGGGTTATGGCCTACTTGCAGTTGCTACCTCTTCATCCTTGCGTGCTAGACTGATGGTGAATAGGACACTAAGTCGACTATTGCCTATTGAGGTGCAAGAATACAACTCTAGAACAGATTGGAACCGCTTGGGGCTAGCTGCTTTGCATGCAAACATCAGTAGATCCTGTGTCTGCAACACAGTAGTACATATCACTACCCATCCAAACCCCCCTTTGCTTATTCAAATTCATGTATTTTTCTGTGAATGCAACTTCAGTAAAGCTCCAAATATTTGAATTTTTTTTAGCAATTTACATCGCTGGTTCATCAAACCGTGAGAGTGACATCAGGTCAACATCAGTGTCACAGATGGACTTTATTGACTCTCCCCTAATGTGCACTATCAGCCCCATCTGTCAGACTAACCAAACTGAGAACACACTGTGCTTTTCCATCTTCCATTTATCCGAAATGAAATGTGACCAAACAATCCATTCAGAGACAAGCTATTTCCTGCATCATGGCCAGTGACTGAAATGCAGGGAGAAACACTGCTTCTCAACAGCTCTTACAACTAATCAAATTTGAAATCTGGAGTCCGAGCATTAAAGCCTTTTCTTCCTCGCTTCATGAAATTAAATCATTTTTGAAAAAGTTTCAAACCGGATAAGAATAAAGGGATTGTTATTGTCAGTCTTTATATTTTCCTATCACTGCCTACGCTAGCTGATTTGAAACGGCCTTGAAGGTAATAAATTCCCTGTCAACAGTTCGGCCAGTTTTGTCTTTTCAATTTTGTGTTTTCGTGAGCTTGTTTTGTTATTCGCGTTTCCAGAATCTCACACTTAGAGGACCTGCGTGACACAGCAGACCTCCTCTAGGTTGAGTCCAATAAACCATTCTAAACACATTTCACTGCTGTGAATAACAGGCGCCCTCATGCAATTAGTAGACACATGCACACAACACACACACACACACACACACACACACACACACACACACACACACACACACACACACACACACACAAACACACATCCACACACACTCAAACACAGTGTAGCCTATAGGCCGCAGGGCTCCCGCCACCCCCTGGCACACACACGTCAGAACTTGTTTGTAGATGTGATGCAGCACGCATGTTCACAGGGGATACAGCATGTTTACATCTCTACATTTCATATTCACTGGTTATATGGAATGTTAATTGGCAATAATTAAGTGAAGAAAGGCTGTATATTGTGTGTCATAAATAACATTTTGATTGCAATTTATGATCTTTTTTTTATCATGTATGTAATAGTTTATTGAGTTTTAACTCCTGTAAATAGCCACAACATTACCAGATCAACACTGAACAAATAAAAGGTTTTACAGACTTCATATAATGGGGATACATGTAACCCTAACCCATGCAGAAGGATTATGTAATATTACCTCTCTTAAATAGGTTATATTTTCAGCCCTTTCCATTTGTTGGTTAGGGGGTTTGTATGTTTGTTTGTAAGCAAGATTACATTAAAACAACAGAATGATTTCCATGAATCTTGGTGGAAGGATCAGGTCAAGGTCAGGGAAGAACAAATCACAATTTGGTGCAATCTTAATTAGTGGGCAGAGGGAATAATTCATGAACTTGATGAAAACGATCATTCATAATCAAGGAACTGATTTCTATAAATGTGTGTTATTTGCTGCATTTTGATTAAATTAAAGGGGACTATTGGCCCTTGGCAGAGGTATGCGCTCCAATGAGTGCATTCTAGTATTGCAATGTTAATCAGTGAAGTTTTGCGAATTCCCCCCCGAAATTTGAATGACACATGTTGAAAAGTAAATATTTAGTCTTATTTATAAGTTATAGTTATAATTAGACAAAGTTTTGCACATTGTCTCCATTACAGATATACTTATTGTGCACAGTTCCATTTTTAAGGTGTAACAAAAAAGGATGTAAGAACAGATATTAATAATAAAAACAAATCTTGGTGAAAATTGAAAACAGTTGACACATTATTAAATGATTAATCAAACAAGTTGGTGATGAATATTCTGTCGATTATCAAAGCTGTAGTAAAGTACTGTATATTTTACAGTCTTTTTGCATCCATACATATCAGCACAGAAATAATCAAATCGTTTGTGTGTGTTCAGATACACATACAAAATAAAACTGTCTAAAACAACATTAATGTTAGAAACCCCAGATTGCATTTGGTACCCTACAGGAGCATTCCTGTTTTGTGGTTTCCAGTTCCACTTAGGACAAGTTTCCTGCCTGTTTGGATTAATTTACCAGCCCTCAACAAATTATGATTAAGATTAAGATACATTTATTTATCCCACACACATGCAGAGACATGCACAGACACACTCATGCAATTGTAGGGAAATTTGACCCATCTGGTTCGGTGTTGGGGGAGTAAGGTGCCTTGCTCAGGGGCACTAGACAGGGTAGGGAGAATCCTCTTGGATTTTTGGGGTCCAGGTTCGTCTTTTGTTGTTTCTCCGTGGAGTCGAACCAGAGACGAACCAGAGACCTTTTCTGCCAATAGTCCAAGTTTCTGCCACTAGTCCACAGTTAAATCTGTTTGTCGGCCTCCAAGTCGTGTGTTTGTGTCCATTACATGCAAAACCAATCCTTAGAGCTAATACCACTTCTGCTGCTGACAAATTCGAGTTATAACTCTCACGACTATTTAAGCTCTCTGTCGATTATACGATTATACAAAGACCTATTTTGTTTTTAGTCATTTGAACTGAGGGTGTTTTTTTCATGGGAAAACAGTCTATTACTGACTGAACTGCATTAAATATGTTTGGGCTATTCATAGGCTCTAAAATAAATTGGATAAGAGCGGCCGAATCGATCATTCCCTTTGGGCCAATGCTTTCACTTGTTCAACTTTTTAAATTCCAATGCCTTATTATTGTGAGTTGTAGGAAATAATGTCCCTCCAAGGGCATGTAAGCAGAATTTGAAACCTTAGATGGTAACTGGAGTGTATTTTTATAGTGCTTTCTAGTTTCAGAAATACTCAAAGCACTTTACAACACAATTTACATTGCTTACATCCAGCGGCATTAATGTATTTGGGGTTCTGTTTCTTGCCCAAGGACACTTAAACAGGCCAAGGCCATGTCGAGCAAGGAGTCAAACCACCAACCTTCCGGTTAGTAGACAACCTGAGCCACAGCCACTCTTGCTTCCTTGATGATTTGCATGATGTCTTTTTTATCCAAAGCACTTGTTTTGAAATGTGCCACACAGATAAACTTACCTTGCCTTTCTCAATTTCACCTAATGAAACCTGTTTGCACCTTCCCTAACTATGCCATAAAAACAACTCACTGAAAAGATAATAGCTTGCTCACATTCACAAAATATTTGCATGTCTAAGGCAAACGGTGCAGTCAGTGCTCTCAGTCATGACCTGCAGTCACACTCTTACTGATGGATAAGAGGTGGACAGTCCCTATTTGTCTACTCTTGCTTTTAACCTTGTCAAATCAAATGCTTTTATGCAAATCGTGTGGAAATGAGCTTCAGCCAAACTGATGGTCCAGCACTAATATTGTAGTAAAATGCACACCACTGAGCACAGAGGTGAGCTCATGCAACGGTAGCCTTTGGGATGACACAGAACGGAGGAGCTTTTACAGCGCAGAGGTGATGTGGCTGCTTTGTGGGCCTGGATGGAGAAACATTTGTAAGGCCACAGCAGTTTGTGAACTGACAGAGAGAGAGGTCATTTGAAACCTCCTGTGATAAGATGAGCATTCAGTCCACTTCCCTTTCTCTGTCATCCAAATAGACTTAGTAATAATAAGTCCTTTCTATGATTTAAAATCGAGGACAGCAAATTAAATGTTTTGGTGGAAGTCTCGGCCTTCTGGTTTTAAAATCTATATAAACCTACAATTTAATACCAAGTAGTCTAAGGAATTTATTTTCTGTAGGGGTGGCAACTTTTTGGACCATAGCCATTAATACAGTCGTCCAGTTAACACAGAGAAGGCTTCCTGGGAGATTTGAGAAGTCCAGTGTGTTCAGGAGATCTTGAAGCTGAGTAATGTTATCGTGAAAATACGCATGAGTTGGAGTGGGATGAAACAACAATATGATATATATATATCTATGTTCTTGTGATAATTTAAAGGTCCAGTCTAGACCCTATCCCAATTCCTCTCCCTTGGCCCTACCCCGAGACTTCGCAGGGAGTGTCCCACTCCGAAAGGAGACAAAAAGAAAGGGCTAGAAAGCCTTCCCTTTGGAATTTGAACCGAACTCGCTACATCATCAGCAGCCAAACAAACATTCTAATTAAAGGGACAATATCAACTAATGTTTTTATATTAACGTTATGAACCAACATTATAATCGCGACAGATCTGCAGGACAGACGGTTCAATACACAGTCATTCAGAGTATTGACATTCATTAGTTGAAAGTTACATCATTCCTGTCCATAGAAACTCCTGCCCTGCACCGAAAATATCATAACATGAGCGGGGAAGTTTGCAAAATGTGCGGCATCATACTTGTTTTGATTGTGAATAGCGAATTTCCTGAAACCCTTGTCACTGCGATTCAATGACATTTTAATTTGCTACTGGATTAAACTAAAATATTCCGCTAGAATAAAGAAATAATTTCATGGTTGTTTGCAAGATTTCATACTTACATTTATAAGGATTTTACCCGAAGCGGTCGCCTTGTTGATTCTCTTCGTCAGCTAGTAAAGCATTCATGAATCTACCCCTTCGCTTTTAGGGGGGGCGGGGAGAAATGGGTCAACACTACCTCTTCACAGGCACACACAAAACAAAGGGGTAGGGCCAAGTGGCAGGCTTGAGGGGTGAATTGGGACAGGACCTCAATGTTATGACCCTCAAACATTATTTAAGAACACTCTCCTCCCAACTAAGGAACCAGCATTGATTCTGTGGTAGTAAGAGACCATACATTTGCTTCCTTGCGTTTTATATAGGTGAAAGTAAATTAACAGTAGAATTAGTTTTTGTTAACCATTGGATTAAGATTAAGATGCATTTATTAATGCCAGACACATGCACAGACATGCACAGGCACACTCATGCAGGTAGGGGAATTTAACCTTTGCTTTTGACCAATCTGGTGCAGGACACACAGAGCAGTGAGCGACCATGTACGGCGCCCAGGGAGCAGATGTTGGGGGAGTAGGGTGCCTTGCTCAGGGGCACTAGACAGGGTCTAAACAGACTCTTGGATTTTTGGGCAGATCAATCCAGGTTCGTCTTTTGCTGTCTCTCCGTGGAGACGAACCAGAGACCTTTTCTGCCCATAGTCCAAGTTTCTGCCACTAGACCACCGCCTTAGACTAGCAGCAGTGTCGTTGGAGTATAGATTAGAAATGTGTCATCTCTGTAATTTGATATACCCTGATGGGAAAGTAATGGAACATTTGTGACACTTTTATTTGTTGTTTTCGGATATTGCTTAACTCTAAAGTTAATAAAACTGCTTCTCAGGGTTTTCCAAAAACTTGACAACTTCTACCTTTCTTGCACTTTGGGTACGGTTAGTTCAAATTGCTTTGTGGTATATAATGAAAAAGTTCAAAGTAACTTCTGGTCAATTATCGTTTCTGGGCTAAGGTCTCCTTGACTTTTGCGTCATCTGCCTCAATGCAGCAGAGAACACTGGAAGTCAAACAGAAATGCTCCTTGAAAAATCGAGACGTCTGGTAAAAAGTGACACCAGTGGGTAAATGTTCTGCATTTGAAATGAGTCACATTCATACAATCATTTATACTGTGCTTCAATATATTCAGCTTCAGTCAGCCATTCCCTCAGTTATGGCACAGCCATCAGGGTCTGAGTCTTAAGGACACTTTGAGCGGAGGTGCAATGGATTTAGAAACCAAACTCCCGGTAAGTGAATGACCTGCTCTACCTCCTAAGTGGGCAGGGGGGAGGGAAACTATACTTACCACTAAGGCTACATCCATACTGCTGTGTTGTAATTTGAAAAGGCATAAACTCTGCTATGATAGCCGCTAAATCGATGAAGCCTGGAAATGCTGCATTCCGTATTTAACTTTTTTAAACTCTAAATCAGCATTTAAGTCTGGACGAGCTGGAACTGAGACGTTTGGAAACTATGAAATAGAGACTCACAAACGCATGCTGAATGGGTGTTTCAGATCATGACGTAGCTGATTCATCAAATAACTGGCATTAGCCTCGGTTACCAGTGTGAATGCAACATGCATAATCAATTCTAAGCTTTGCTGACCCTTCTGTCTTTGCTAACAGCTGTTGTGCATTTAAATCTTCATATTAATGCTATAACTTCTTACATGCATTTTCCCCTCCCCTACCTCCTGTGCTTTTTTGGAGGTGTATAAAATATACATATACATGTGCACATGTGTCTCTGTCTTATGAAACCTGTGTGTTTCCAGCTTAAAGTATTTTGAGCTTAAAGAATAGGTTAAGGGATCCAGATGAATGTGTGCAACAATATACTGTGTGAAACTGTTCATTGGTTAAAAACTACAGATGGGGAAGGAGATTTATGTGCAAAGGTCTTTTAATAAACAATAACAAAATGCTTAGCTCTTTATCCTCCAACTGTGCTTCTGTGGCTGCATGGATTAGTGTATATGGATATTGCTGCTCCCTTATGAGTTCAGTCAAACTAACATTTTCTAATCTCCTACGAGCTCCACTGCTCATGGCTGTGTAATGAGTGGTTCTCCATGAGGCGAGGCATATTGTGAATGGAGCTATATCACACTCATTAGTGCTCAACATAGGGAGCTGATTATACATCTCTTTGCTAACATATGCAAAATGAACACATGCTTGTTGAACACACATATGCAGCTAATTTGCTATTTGTAAAATGGCTTTTATTTAGGCAAATGGGTCACAAACAAGGAGTTAAAGCCATCAGTTAATATTATCTCATTAATATCTTAATCTGATGCATTCATATTTTTCAGTTCCGCTGACCATACAAATTGCCACATCAATGTGAGGGGAAAAAACATCTGTATCAATTGCAGGACAAAAATGAGAACTCTGATGAGGAGGCAGGAATAACCAGCAGCAGCATCCTCGCCGGTCCCTAACTGTGGTGTTTTCTTATTCTTCAAGATGTGAGAAAGTTGGCAGATGGAAGAAAGCGAAGCTTCCTATTAAGAAGCCTCGAAATGGAAGGCTTCCGAGGAAGCATTGGCGGCTGCGTTGGTGAGCTTTTTCACTGTCCCAGCAGCACGTCATAGAGAGCGGTGGATCTCGTCTAAAGCTCAAAAATTGATGTCTCTCTTTGCATATGCGAGTGCGTTTTAAACCTGGAAAGAGTCAGAGAGAAGAGGATGAGAGGATTTAAGCCTGGGAGCAAGGAGGGGGTGACAGAAGAGAGAGAGACAGAGGCAGGCACAGAACAGGAGAATGGAGGCTTCTTCAGGTTATATTTGGGGTCTCTGTGACAGCTGAATTCCCTTTGCTCCCTATTCTTTCAGGCATCATGTATCAGTCTCAGCTGCCAGTGTTAAGATAGAAAAGGCAGCTGATGAAGAGAGGATCCTCAGACAGCCTCCGCTTGAGCTACACAGCCACCAAAACCATTTGAGTTGTTTTTTCACAGCAGATCTGGAAAAGAAAACTCCTGTGTACGCTAAAATCTGAACTATTTCTCAATTTCTTGTGCTGGAAAAAGATCAAATGCTGCTGCGTCCTCCATCTGTTCAGCTCCACTCAAATCTACATTTCTTATCTAAAAAGAATCAGCACTATTGATCTCTTTTTTATGTTTTGCCCAGAATTTAATCAATTCCTATATAAACATCTCAGTTCTAGGAGTTTTTTTCAGCCTCTAACGTGGATCGATAGGTGCAGTCAGATTAAATTACGTCTCCAAGGCACAAGTATTACTGTGCTCCAGAGAATTTCCAATTCAAACATGTAGGTCTGCGCTCTACACCTGTCGCCGCTTATCCATAAATGCTGTGCATAGATCCGGATAACTTGTGCACACACACACACATAAATATGCCCCAGTGTGGTTTTAACAAGGGATGTCACAGGCAGGAGCAGCTCTCACCTCAGGAAATGCAGCTGGGAGAAGGCAGCAGCCTGTTGTTTCATGTCTGCATGTAGCTGGAGTCAATTTATTTAGTGTGACTGCTCTCCTTCTCTGCTGTCTACACTTCCCTCTCTATATTTCACCTTGTGTAGGCTTCATCATTAATACACACCATCAATAATGAATATGTAAACTGTCTTTAATACTCTGTTCTGTTGTATTGTTTCTGAATTCTTGTTCACGCTGTCATGCACTCTGAAAAGCAGCCTTTACGACACATATAGTGTCTGTAAAGCTACCTTTTAAAGCTCAAATAACCTTTAGTGAAACCTGTTCATCCCAAAAAGTGTCCATGTTCTGTCTTTGAGGCTTCGTTCTCCACCTATCAAATTAACCTATGAAAGCTTTTTAAAGGGAGGTCATTGGAGAGGAATAAATGCAAGAGTAGCATTTAAGTCATAATAGAAAAAGGAAAACTTGGAAATAATATTTAAGATTATTGAGTTTTGCTGGGGAAAGGTTCCTTAAGCTTAATTGGTTTCTTCTAAGTTTTTCGCCAAGAGGGTCCAAGAGTCTTGAAACTACAGCAAACGTAACCTTAATACTGGATACAGCTGGCCTGGCTGTGTCATAAGTTACAAGAAAGAAAGTGAAAGTTACTGTTCCGTGCCCAGAACCATTCCAGCACCTTACTCACAGTAAAACACACCTCACTGTTAACGCAGCCCTTTTGGGTAAAGGTCACACAAATGACAAAAAGGTCTGAAGGGCGGGTAGAGCCTCGCTGGATTATCTAAGCTAACTTGGTTCATATTAACCGATAGATGTACCACTGTACAGAGTTTCTTTATCTACCTCAAGGGGCAGACAGCCTGTTGGATGAATGGCATTGAGACCAGCTGAAGGCCTAGTGTTTAAGGGATGGAGTGAAAGGTGAGCTGGTTTGCAGTGCTGTTGATCGTTAGTGTCAGTAGAATGAGCTGGCACTGAGGACCTGAGAAAATCAGGTATTACATGGAATTACTCTCGTACAAAAAATTCAGAGTAGCTAAGAGAGCATGAACTACTGAGAACACAGAATAGCACAAGAGAAGGGAAAAAAAAACATCTCTCACCAAAAGATGTGACATGTCTGTTATTCTCAGGACTTGACCAAATGACCAGAAACTGTGTTCAAACCAGCAGCTGGTGACTTCATTCAGTTTGTAGGACACACAGCGCTGCTTTTTAACTGTTGCATTTATTCAGAGAACAAAGCAGACTGTTGAGCTCTGCATCATTATTCAACCGTGGCTCCTCTTCACTCTCGCCTCTTTGACTTTTTGTCCTTCCCTCCGTCTACCCCACTTTCCGTCCAAGCGGGCTGGATTTGTCCCCGCTTCACCTGGTTGACCCCATGTTGCTCACACACTGCACCGCTAAAAGAACCTGTTAAGTTATGCACAATGAACACAGTTCTGCAGAGCTCGGCCGCCGTGAGGAGAAGAATTTGCCATCATTACACAGAAAATGGGTTAGCGCTGGATTGTCCTGTTTTCACTTGTTGGATTTGCCTTTGTGTGTGTGTGTGTAGTTGTGCTGGACAAGAGGAAGTTGTCAACAGTGAAACACACAGTACTTCTGCTTCTTCCTCCCTTCCTCTCAATATACATCTAAACATAGTTTTGCAGGCATTATTCTATTCACATATACATACACATATTATTGTTTTTAATTTCTTAGTTATCGTACAATTCACAGTAAATGTTGTTAAGTCTAAAATGCCTTTTGATATCATAATATTTAACTGGCAGTTACAAGAAGTCCTTATGACCTTATGGTGAATTACAGCAAAATGATGTTTCCCTCCTTTAATGTCATTACTTGTGTGAATTATTTATTATTATTTATAGCAAAGTAAGTGCTTAGGGTGAACATCCAACCTTCTTTGGCTAAAGGTACAAATAGACCATGTTTGTGTGTTGTATGTTTCAAACCTTAAGTAGTGGACTCTTCTTTCCTACAATGCAACTAGAAAAGTATTGTACAACCGATGGTCACAAACCAATCATGGACATCATGCTGAATGAGCTCACAGCATTAAAAGAATGTATAATTGCACAGAAATAGTGCGAGAAGAGTGATCAACAAATCTCAGCCTTCTCTCGCTGGCGGTGGTTCTACTCCTTAATCTTAAAAAATATCTGGATTATAATATTTCCGATGGCGTAGTTTGTGTTTTTATGACCTGGCCCAAGACAAACCTGAGTTGTGGCAGTGAAATATGTAATAAAAGCAGAGCAGTGCATTACAGCACAACGTGGCAACAAGTTTACTCCTACATTGAAACATTGTCATTCAACATACTTGTTGGAAAAAGTATAACACTAAAGTGTCAACATTTTTTATTTACTGTGGGATTTCCCCCCAGCTGAAAATTACGTAGTTATAGGCACAGAATTGTGTTTTTTTCCCCTATAAAAACATAAATTTAATAGTTTTCTCTCATGGTGGATTTTATTCACATTTACATTCAAGTAAACACACATATACAACTCAAAGTATTCTTCTTTTCTCTTAACCATCTAAAAGTAAAAGACAAGCATGTACGCTCCTTCTCAGCTGCACATGAATCCAGGTGACAAGTTGTTTCCATCCTGGTGAAACACCTCAATCCAGTTGTTGAATATGTTATCACACGCATATCCTAAAATGGTCACAACTTATTCCCAAATGTGCTGAGTGAAATCTTGTGTGCGTGCTCCACCATAAACAGAGCTCAACCAGCAGCATTTCACATCACATGTGACAGATGTAGCAGCAGTTTGAGGGGGCTTAACAATGCAATCTTAATTTCTGCACCTGTATAATTTCAGGTACATAGGCATGATGAGTACTTGAGCAGGTCTATGCTACGTTGTGCTGGACTTTAATTAAGGAGGCAATAATCAATATGATGTGATCAAACCCACCAGGAGAAAGAAGTATGAAGATAAGATCTTAAGCCTCCTTTAACAGCTGCTACATCTGGTTGCTGAGAGGAGAATCACTCTCAGCCAAGAGGCGACCCACTATCGCCCCTATGACACACATAGCCAGATATCTCTGTCGTCAGACGGAGATTCAGACACTGATGTTTCCCACAGAGCTGCAGCTTGTATGTGTCAAACCTAGTACCTGATGGACCCCTGGCTATTATTTCAATGAGAGAACAGACGTCACTGAATTATTGGAGAACCAGTATCATTGGGCTATGGTTGCAGCAGACTAAGAAGTTTTTTTTCAAGAATTACAAGGCCAGAGAGTCCCTTAAGAGTCTCGGTCTAACCTGAAGTCATATCCTTGTTGCGCATGTCTGGAAAACCTCAAATGGAAGAAACTGGGTCGTTTGACCTAAAGCTCTGGGTACCCTGTGGATGTGCATTCTCCATATATACATATTTCATTCCCCTGTCCTCTTCAATAATAGAGGAGATGAGCAAACTGACTGGAATTATTACAGTTCTCTTGTTCATGTTGTAAAAACGCAGGGGCAAGCCAGCGGAAGAGAGTACTGGCTGAACGACAGAACATATTGTGGAAACACCAGAGAGGACAGTGCCATTGTGTACAGGGCCACAAGAATTTCACAGTCTTCTCTCCTGGATCTGTGCAAATGTTCTATAGCGCCTTTCTAGTCTTAATGACCACTCAAAGGACTTCACTGTACAATTTTTGAATGACATCTCATTTGAACCGTCCTCACCGCTGTTACGTCCGGCCTCAGCATAATGGCTCATTGGGAAATACACAATATGAAGTGATGCATTTTGTGGCTCCTTTATGTGAACCCATTATATTCCTTTTATGAGAAAAATGTACTTCTCTGTATTTGAAAGTTTTTTGGTCTTATACCTGTTTTTATTGCTGACACCCGGGGAATATTCAGCTATTGATGTGAGAGGGAGATAAGGTTATTACAGTGTAATCAGGTAAAGGGATAAAATCGAAATTAATAGAAATAAAAAAGCAATAAATCATGAATGACTGGAATTGTGCAAGCCTTAAATTCATGAATTTTGAAAAGAAAAATGCTGCCATTCTTTCTTTAAATGAAATTGTTAAATTATGAAAAAATTAAATTGGTATTAGTATGTTGTTTTCCAAAAAACAAAAACAAAACAAGAACTAAATAAGAATAAGAAACTCAACACTGTTTCTGCTGCCAAGTGTGGAGGAGGACACTAGAGGTCAACTGCTGTAATGTGAATGCATAAATGTCAACTAGAGCACAGTGGGCATATTCTCTACTGTGTTTAAACATTACGTCTATAAATATATCATACGATATAAAATCTTCTAGTAAGTAAGTCTATTGGTCTGTAAAATTGCAATACAACAGTGTGAGTACAGCAACCAATGCTGAAACCAACATTTTAATTCTACAAACAGCTATTGTTGAAACAATAAATATGTGGGAAGTATTTTAATTCCACTGTGTGATCTGTGCTGTTATTGTAATTATTGTTTTGGCCTGTATGTTGGTAGAAAGTTGAGAATTATCAGGAAAAAATATGAAAGCAGGAGGAATAATACTTGTATATGACAAGGTACCCAGCGGGGTTTGAACCAATTCTTGGCCAACATAGATTCTATAATATTTACACAGTATTTGTCCCTATTGGAAGCTTGAGAATGGGGATGCATTTATCCAGGGAGAAAGCGGCGGTCTCTCTTCAGACTACTTGATGCACAGTATCTCCGTCTCAAGTGCAGAGAATCTGAATGCAATTACAGAGGGCACTTTTTTAAACCAACAAAGAATATCAGTGATGAAGTCAATGCTGTAGGCCGACAATTCCAATGAGGTTTCACACCTCCCACGAAAGGATGTATTCAACAGGCTATATTTAACCATTAATTAATTATTGGAAGTAAGAAATACAAATGTTGAACTGATATAATAACACATGAGCACAAAATAGAGAAAGTTATGAAAATAATTACATATTTATTAGATAAATGGTGCTTTTGGCCTTTTCTAAATATTCCTTCAATGGAGAAAATTCTTTTTTGTACTCCACAAGGGGGGGAATTTAGTAAAACATTCATGAATGTGGCCTGGTGGATTCACCTGCTTGTCAACTCTGCCAGAAGAAAGGCTCATAGGAGAACATCCTGAGCAGCTGCCCGAAAGGCTTGGGAGACAGGAGGTTTAGGTAGCGCCATGACCAAGTTCTGCTTACTATTGCTGGCTCCCTCTGCACTCGACAACAGCCAGCAGCAGAACCTAACTAAATATGCCATCATCATTGTGTGAGCCGGGCTGAAGTCCCAACCTCAGCCAAAGACCCAGGGTGGGCTGCTGGCGACAGCTAGGGATTGGCAGCTGCTGGTTTATCTAGAGAAGCAGCTGAAGTTCTCATACATCACTGCAGCCCCCTAATTTAGGCCAGACATGGTCCTGAGGTCCAGGTTTACCAAAACAGTGAAGGGTAAATGGCCTGTATTTTTATAGTGCTTTTCTAGTTCTGATGACCACTTTACAGTGCAGTGTTACAATCAACTATTCACACACACACATTCATACAGTGCAACTATGTGGAACACAAGGCAGTGGTGTTGCTTGAGTTGACTGTCCCTTGGGAAAACTGGATGAAGGAAGTCCAAGGAAGGAAACGAGTCAAGTATGCCAACCTGGTAGCTGAGTGCCGGAGGAAGGGGTGGAAAGCTCGCTGTGAAATCGGGATGTTCGGGCTTTGCAAGCCAGTCTCTACATCGAGTCCTGGGGCTCCTTGGTATCTGTGGGCTACAAAGGAGGGGGGCCATTCAAAACATCCTGGAAGCCACAAAGAGGTCGTCTGATTGGCTTTGGGGGGAAGAGTGGACGTAGAGCTAGTCCTGATCATGCCTGGCTGGATTGAGCTACTGGGTGAGGGTATCTGATGTTAAGACCCGAAACATCTGATGAACCCAACCATCACTGAAAATGTGTCCAGGTTGCACGTTGAGGTGTATAACAGAACCATAACTGTAGTTTTTTGTTGTAATATTGTGAGGAAATTGGATGTGCTTGTTTGTCAACATGAATCCATCCTGGACAGATTTGAAACAGATTTAAAGCCCAACAAATTAGAAAGACTTCCATGGGTTTTTAATATAGTCACAAACATAAGATAGGTGCCATTTCCAATTTTTTCAGAGCGCCGTTGTGCCGATGTAACAGAAGTAAAGATGCACTTTAATATGTTGTATATATGAATTTTATCTCTATTATTTCTATTGACTATTTTTGTTTAGTTTTCCAGTGGAAACATTTACCTGTTGCCTCCTGTGAATTTCATTCGTTTGCATAATTGTGGGTAAATTGTGTTGGGAGAAGTTGTGCCGACCCTAACCATTTTCTATGAAGAAACATAGTACATGATGTTCCAGATGGTATTACAGTTTTCTGTCACTCTACTCCATGCACTTTTTAATTTGACCGACAGGTGTCCTTAAGAAATTTAATAGCTCTTATCTACTACATCACAAGCTAAATATAGACTTTAATGTCCAATAAGTGGATTTGCATGGGTTGTATGTGCAAACAATGCCTTCCACATTGCTGAGCGAGCTGATGTGCGGGACATAAAATATCATCTCTGTCTTTTACTCGCTCGTCTAGAGCAGGGAGGTGAGATCTGATCTGAGACCTGATCATGAGACACGTGTGGCCTTATTTAAATGCCAGGTGGGAAGGCACGCACTCAGAGTTGTCCACTTTTGATCATATCCAAAGACCCCATGTTGATACCAGGTGTGGTCAGGGCCTTACAATCCCTCCTCCAGCCTGCAGAGGCAGTGCTGAGTATATGACATTAGAACCGATGGACCCCTTTTTGAAATAACTCAAATAGAGTTTGAAATAATAATTGAATGTCCAGTGTTGTTTTTCTGGTTGTATGTCATAAATGTGTTACAAATCCACAGGTATTCATGGCAAAAACATGTTTCTGATGATTGAACAAATAAAAGTTATCCATGTTTGAGTTTGACAATAAAATCTGTAAATGATTGACAGCATCACTTAGAGACGTTATTTAGATTCCTTCTTAAAGACAATTAATATTGAAACAATCACATTTTGTAAGATGGTAATCCGGCATAGCTGACAGCTAGTTATTTTATTTCAACTCGGGGGGCATCTGTGTGTTACAACACATTCTCCTGAAAATAACTCAACAACATGATTCAAGCTGCACCACAGGACCTTCCTATGTAGAATATTTAATTAGATGTAAGAGCCCTAGCTGCATCTATCTACATAGTAATGAGGAAGAACAGATTCTGGTGCAACCAATACGCCATTTCTTATTATCTTAATGTGAATGTTATATTATTAAGCTCAAAAGAACTGCTGTATACTGACAAATACATTTTAACTTCTTAATGGAATAGATAGCTTTAATTAAATGATTCAGTGGACTGGTTGCAGTATATTGCTGTTGTTAAGTGGTCAGCTCTAGAGACTCCTGTCTACAATTCAGCAGGTGTTCATTTTATGCACTTTCTTTATTTGTTCTTGCTCTTGAAGAACAATCATGACAGCTAATATGAGCTGAATTAAAAAACAAAAACAGAAACAGGTACAATACAAATGTCTCCTCTCTGAGGCATAAATATTTGTACAAAGGGTTGAATGTGAGCAGCTTAAGATTGTTTTATTTCTTTAATAATAATGATAATAATAATAACTCTATTTGTATATCACTTATCTAAATGAGGTTTCAAAAGTTCTTCACACAAAAGTCCATGACAAGATGACGAGTCCAATTTAAGAGCCAAAACAAAACATAATAAGATTGGATCTTAAGTTTGTAGAGAAAACCCAACAGTTCCCACAATGAGCAGCACTTTGGTGACTGTTGCGAGAAAAAACGTCCTCATTAACTGGAAGGAATCTCTAGAAGAACCAGACTCAGTGTGGGCGGCCATCTGCCTCGAGCATTTGGGTTGAGCAGAGAAAAGTGGAGGTGGGTGGCATAGATGGAGTAGAAAAGAGAGAGAGATGGGGGTGGGAGAGGGGGAGAGAAAAATCAATAACTTCACATTTGAGACTGATGGTTGTAATGAAAATAATTACAAGTCCTATGTAATAAATACTTTCCTGTAAAAATATGTTATAAGCAGTGATTTAAATATCCAAAATGAGTTTGCGAGCCTAATCTCATCAAGCAGGGAGTTCTACAGACTCGGAGCCCTGACCGAGAAAAGCCCGTCACCTTGAGTAGCCAGCCTTGACCTAGGGACAGCTAACAAGGACAGACTGGCCGATCTCAGGTTACGACTGGGCTTATAGGGTGTCAAGAGCAGCTAAATGTGTGTGGGGCAGCAGCTGCAAACAAATTAATATGGTGTGGCCGAGGCATGCATACAGGGCGTTGCAATAATCAAGGTGGGAGAAAACAAAGGCATGTTTAAGGGTTTTCATTAGCATATGTAATGTTTATGCACAGTTATTAGGGAAAGAAGCAATTAATGGAAGACAGACTAAAGCTTAAAGTGATTTAAAGACAGATGTATGGATTCATATAAAAATGCCAGCTCCCAAAAAGTGAAGCCAAATCATCCTGATGCTGTATTTGTCATAAAGCCTGCCTCTAATGAAAAATATCTGTCATTTTAGGTAGTTCTAATCGCATCGTTTTGTTGATTATTTTAATACTAAAGACAAATATTTCAGTTTGTCACAATAGTCACAATTTTCTTATAAAACTTAAATTTACCTGTTTTATGCTCGAACCAAGGCAGTCAGGTTGAAGCCCTCCCTGAAACTTTGTTTTTATTCATGAAGAGAAATCAACAAACCCCAGTGTATGCATTGAGATAATGAGGCTGGCTGGTTCTTCTAGCTGTTAAAGTAAAAGTTATAAAACAATTAAATATTTGGAGCATGAACTTAACTTGATCACGGCATTTTCAGGAACATTTTAATCAGTTTTTTAATAGTTTAATTCATCAACTAGCGAGCTCAATATTTTCACTATCATGCCTTGTCCTTTCCTAACCTGGATACATAATTGGTGTGATCACACACACAAAAAGTTATTTTGTTGTTAAATACAAATTTAACCAGCAAATATGTATTCTCACTTTCAGCACCATGGAGAGCATCACTTGGCAAGGTCTGCCAAAACAATTATAAATGTGATTATTTAATATAGAATATAGCAAAATTATAAAGCACAAGATAATGTCAAGAGAAGTATAAATAGGCCACAGTATATGAGTAATTGTCTGATAAAAGTCGTAATGCTTGATTAGAATAGAGTGAGTCAAGGGCAGGGACAGCAGGCTCCATCATGGAACCTGTAAAAACCATGATCCATCATAACTACACTGCCACCTGATCCAGGAGGTCTTGACTGGGACAAGGCCCAAGGCTCTGGTGTTTAAATCCACACCAAATCCAGCCAGAGCATTAAGTCTGAATGATGGAAT
The DNA here is from genome assembly GCA_038501795.1 of Pseudopleuronectes americanus. NCBI lineage: Eukaryota > Metazoa > Chordata > Actinopteri > Pleuronectiformes > Pleuronectidae > Pseudopleuronectes > Pseudopleuronectes americanus. The sequence goes on along the minus strand of CM076736.1, from coordinate 15,178,283 downwards.
GGCAACCTGAACAAGGTTTAGCTCAAAACAGAGATAGACCTTATTTCCAAGTGTCATAATTATATATTTACATTTCATTATATCATATAGCATAATGGTAAGACATATCATAGTCTTACCATTAGATTCTGCTTTCACATTCATTTGTTTTTTATGACGTTTTCTGGTTTAACTCCATATTTGGAATTGTATTATTTTTTAACTTTGCATTTTTTTTAAATCTGTTAAATAAGAAAGCTTTTAGGTATCTCAGTTGTCCCTTTGGTTTGAATTAGACAGGGACATATATACTGTAATTATTGGACCAAGTATCTGACCTTGAAGCATACCATATACGTTTTGGTGTGGAGAGATTAACGGATTAACTCTTTACTAGATTGTCTACATAATGTAAATATGTGTTTTGACAAGAGGATATATTTCTGTTTTCTGATCTCCACCTGTTTTTTCTCTATTCTTTTTTGGATGCTGTTGATAACTCATCCTTCACCAGAAGTAATCCAGAGGAATCAAGCTTGGTTCAGGAGGTCTGATGAATACCAAACATCTCTTAGGCACCCCACCCTCGTGTGACCTCCAGGCTCCCATCGATCATCAAATGGTCCCTACGGAGCAGCCGACCACAGGTCGACACTGGTGCGCTGGAATAATAAATCAGCGACAGACTCAGACAGACGGAGCGACCTGGAGAAATGGGCCATGATACGGATGGAGGATGTGCTGAGGTGCTGTGGTTGAAGTGAAGGAGTTAAATCTCTGCAGCACGAGGGATGTGGAGCCTCTGTAGTGTTCTATTAAAGCTCATGTGCAGATAGTGATCTCCCTGAGACACGGTACGTGAAACTGACTTGGTTTTGTTCTAATTGTTCTCCAAAAAGTTTCATTACATTTTTTATAGATTTAATTACAGATCTATAGAGTTGAAAGTGTATCTCTCCAATGTCATTTGTAATTTGTAAAAAATAAATTACACTTTCTAGGGATTCATTAACAGATTTGATGAATCTCAGTCTGTGAATTTAACTGATCAAATGATGAACTGTAGCCTATTGTTAGTAACTTATAGAATTATACCAATCAAGAGTTAATTTCTAGATATGAACTAAAATAAACTATTATAGAATACTGCCGTTGATTCGCTAATTTCCAATTTAAGTTTAGGATTTGTTTCATCTAATCTTTAATTTAATGTATAATACTGTAGATCGGATTTCAATCATATATCTGCAGTTGTGATGCTACAACACTGTTTCACTCTTTTGCCGGGCATCCACTTGAAGATTCTTTTTTTATGCTCTTTGTCTCCTCTGCATTCATACTGACACCTGCTTATATTTGCATAACAATATTTTCCACCCACATTAACATATATACAGTCTGATGTATTTACATATATATCATGTATACAGGTAGCAAAGGAAACCAAATGTCTCAGTGGGCTTTTAGATATTGCAGCAATTTCTGGCAGAGTCAAAGCTTTATAAAAAGACAAGACAAATGAAACCTTAATGGAATGAAACCTGGTTTAGAAAATGGCATTTACAAAAATAGTAACAAAACACTGAGGGGGAAGAAACACTCTGCTCTTCTTCAGTAAAAGGTAGGTCAGTGGTTATTTTTTATCTATTGACATCATTTACTGGATTTTAAGTTTTTGTTATTGTTTTTTTATATGTTTAAACAAAAGAAACAAGCAAAAAAGGGAAAATAATTGAAAAAGGCAGAGCAGGGATTACATTATGTTGTTTTAAGTGTCCCTGTATCAGGAGTTTTATCCAATCATTTATATTGACAGCAGTGTTTGGAGAACCGATGTCTTCATCCCTAAACCAATCCAATTTACCCAATTTTGGTAAATTCTTCTTCTTAATCAATAAGTGATCTTTTCCATCACATATGTTTCCTGTTTCCTGTTTCCTGGCCCTTCCTCCAGCTGTAAGTATAATATTCAACAAATACAAATTTTCCTCGAGAATATTTACTTTTTAAACAGTCACTGAACCATATCGTGATAAAATGAAACCAAAGTCTCACGACATGTCGGCAATGGATATTCGAACATCTTTCTTTTTGCTTTTTCTATTTAAATGTTGTTTGAACACAACCCAACGCAGAGGAAATTAAGGAACTTACTGCCAAACCTAAATACTATTAGGTGCCATGAGCTATGCACCACAATAAAACAAAGGAGATTCATTTTGAGGAGAAATTATGGATGATTTTCCGTGCAAAAGGCACAACAGCCGGTGAGTATGATATACTCATATTTACGATTAGGAGCAGGTATTGATCGAGCTTTGTATTATTCTATATCTAAGACCTCCCATACTGCTGGGCCTGCATATTTTCTGTTCATATTCCAGTGTATATTCAGTCTGCTCCCTGCATTAGCCTGTGACCTTTGCTGCTGCAAAAACTCAATCTTCCCTCCAGATCGATAATATTTCACCTCATTTCAATTTCACCACTAACAATAAGCTTGAAATTGGCCTCAGCATCACAGTGTCACAGTCACAATAAAAATGTCGCCAGCATCATTCGACTGAAATCATTCGACTGAAATCATTTACAAAGTCTTTTTTTTCCCCAGGGTTGCTGTCGCCTCCTGCCTCGCCTCCCCACTTGACAACCCTGACACTTTTTCCTTCAACGTTGGATCCAAACATGCCACAGCCCCTTGAACAGAAGAGGCGGAGGGCTTTGGGTTGTGATCACCCTTGAACTACTGAGGTGGCAGCTCTCATATTCTCTTTGAAAACTAAATCCTGTCTCCGGCCCTTGACATCAAAAAAAGGCAAGAGATCAAGAGGAGGAGGGGGAGGAGATGGTGGCGTTTGGATTGCTAATTAAAGGCATGGATTATTTATTTTCTTCTCGGTGGCATTTTGTTTGTTTGCCAAACAGCTGCTGTGGGCTGAGCGCCGCCTTAGCTTGGCCGACTGCCTTACACTGGCTTTATTGTAGACACATATGGTCATACACACAAATTCTCCAACTCGCAGATGCACTCGCTGCCACGCTCACATGGAGTAATTCCCCAAGAATTCTTTCTTCCTGTCAGGCTGGAGAAGCCTCTGCAGGAGTGTTATGATGGAACTCACACTGAATGTTAAGCTATCTAAAGTACGGCTTCATATTTGCACAGGCAGCTGCTGAATTTGAATGTGGTGAAACACAATTTTCATTCCGTATTCTAAATTCAGAGTGTTTTCAAAGTGAATGGAGGTGTCTCTCAAAATAGCAACTTCTTCTACTCTTTCCACTGATTTGTCCACAGCGTTGGCTCGACCAAGCCACCAGAGTGTGCCAGGTGCCTCGAGTGAATGATGTAAGAATGACTTATTGTCATGGTAAGGCTGACAAATTATGATTGAAGTGTTCAGCTGGAAGTTGCATGTAGGTCACTTGCCCTTGGGATATGGTTTGGCCCGGTGTGTTTTACATACCCATGCAGTGTAGCTGGAAGAAAACATATATAATACTGTAGTTTTTATGCTGCTTATGCTGACGAAAATCTATTAAATTTGTCACATGCACAGAGAGCTGGAACACGCTCAGTGTGGCTGCAGTTTTTAAGAATAGTGTTACCAGCTTGTTGGGACAAGGAAGGTCAGGACAGTTAGGAAATCTAAAATCATTCCTATAATTAATTCAGCAAAGACAAATGATGTAAAGAAGTACAAATACTTTGTTGCTGTACTTTTTCCACGTATCAGAAGTTTACTTACGACTTTTAACCTTCACTCTGTATTTACACTTGATTTCAATACTGCCTCTTGTACTTTCTACTCCTTTCATTTTCAAGACAGGGTGGATACTTTTGTTTGAATGGATTTGAGGCTAATAAACCATTTTTGTATTTTTGCATTATTGACCGCTGTTTTCCCAACATCAAGTCCGATTTCAATCTAAATGGACGGGACAACAACGTAGAGAAAAATATTCCTGGTGCTTATCATGGACAACAGAAGTAACAGGTTTAAAATACCTATCAAGAGGAAACTTACTATAATTGTAGAAGAAGCACAGTGCAAATTTTTGTGAGAGGGAATAACAACATGGGGGAGAGTGAAGTATCAGCCAAAGACACTAAAACGTTTATGATGCTTACAAAAAAGCAGAACAAGAAAACCTTCCACATCCCTGGACTTATTTAAATTACGTCACAGAGGGGACCCTTTATGAACCTTTTATGATTGTGCTGCGGTTCAGCTGTTGTAGCCACAGTATTTGTGCTACAACAGCTGAAGAAATCCATGGTTTTGTCTTAATTCTAAGCAAACCACGTGCGGTTCTCAGCCAAACACTTCCTGTTCCTGTTTCAAAGTAAAAGCACTTCTGTTGACTTAAGCCATTCATTTGTTTTAACAAGGTTTAGAATGTTATCGCAGGATGGGTAGATGAAAAGCTTCATACCATAGAGTCCTGGTAATCAGTTGTGTACATAACTCCACTTTTAATTGAGGAAATACAGTAATTATACCAGAATCCTTTAATGCAGAGCCACCACAGAAGCAGGGCATAAGCATAACAAGTCATGCCCCTCTATTGTCCCCTCTAAACTGCGGAAGGAGCCTCAGAGAGTTTCAAGATTAAGTCTTTTGAAGGAGTGCTCGTAAAAGTATCTTATCATCTCATTTATTTTCTTTGGATATACATCCTAGTATGATCACTTCATTTTAGTGTTTTTTTCCTGTCATCACGTTGCAGCTTCTGTTTTGAAAGGGCACTACTTGCATGTTTGATAAGAAATGCTCCATTAGCAGATGCGGCAGTGTTGGCAGTATGCATGGCAGTGACTCAGGCTGTGAGCTCATATGTTCTGCTTTATACAAACAGTGCACTATACACACAAACACATAGAGACAGTCGAATAAGCCACACAAGGAGTAAATGTAATTATATAACGTTGACTGTTTATGAGAAAAACAATCGATTTTGCTGTTAAGATGTTATAAATGATATCAGCAGCAATTATACCATTACCATTTAACAATAGAAATAATAATAACAATGCTGATATTAAATAATAAAGTAAAACAAATAATAATAAAATATGAGTGTCAAAATAGTGGCAAACAATAGATTAGATATATCTATACACAACCCATCACAAACACACTGTGTGGATGCAGTACTGTATAAACAGAACATATTTAGATATGTGTACTTACAATATAGAGGGTATAGAAGTATTTTCATAACAGATGAACTGTACAGCCTTATTTAGAGAGGACTCTGACTCACACACGCAGACACACATACACACACTTGAACATGGTGGCAGACCTGGCAAGAGAGTTGGCAGCACCAGCATGGAGCAGAGTTAGGAACAGCAGGACCTCTCGCACACAGAGGGATGGATGAATCAGATTAGTGAGGTGAGGATGTACTGTACCAGGGGTGGTTGGGGCACTTTTAATAAGCACCCACCGACTGGCTGTCCCAAAGCCATGCTCTGATCACTAATGATTGGACACTTCTCCTCGTCTTCGCCTGCTCTTTCTCTTGTTTCACATCTTTGTTCTTTATCATGAGTGCAATTAAACTGTGATTTGTCCAAAGATATGGCGGCGGATTACAGTGATCAATCTCTTTAGCGGCGCTGAAGGCAGCAGGATCTCAGCGACATGAAGGGTTCCCGGCAGGTCTGATTAGTTCTCATTGATTGAAGCTGTGGCTTTTGAAAGGGACACTTTTAATTGTCAGCTCTTCAGACCCCTCTGTCTCCAGAGATACCAGCTTCAGATAAAAGGCTTCTCTCCCTAGATGTAATTCCAAGAAAACACGTCATGACCCAACAGCCATTCATTCTCCTCACAGCGTCTTCATCTCCAAACAAAATGGACCACGGCATCTGACCGTCAGAGGTTAAAATCTATACCACAAGTCAAATCTTTTGGTGTACTGTTGTCACTGCACAACATTTAAAGAATTTCAGCTCATGTTGAAGTCCCACCAAATTTCTCCATGTTCTCTTGTTGGTTGCTTCAATATTACATAGCTTAAAAACCATCTAAGCTATGGACGATGGACAGCCAACAGGAAACTACATTTTGTGCACCTGGCCGTGCAAAAAAAGTTTGTTCATACAGTAGGGCTGATGTCTGTTTGTCTATCAACGCATGACAGTGCATTCCTGCTCTTTACATGCATGACCTTAGAAAATCCTCCTGATGATTTTTCGTTTTAACTTCCTGGGAAACTTCTCAAACGACGGTGGCTGTCAGTCTGAGTCTCGGTGACTGTGGAGAAGAGAAGCACTCTGAGTGACCACATTCAAAAGGAAACAGGCCCTGGTGGGCGATACAGCCGCCTGCAGTTGAACTGGTGGTTTCACTTTCTGAGGGATGGTAATGTGTTGGGGGGGGGGCTAGAAACATTTGAGTATTTCTACCCTGTGCACTGGTATTGGGTATTGTTTTCACCCTTGAGCCTGTTAACAAAACAACTCAAAACTACCTGGAATAATTTTCTCCCAACACGGTGGGGATATAACTTGGGAGGGTATCTCCATGATGATTAACGTTGTTGAGCTAATCGTAGACTTATTCTATTTTTTCTTATCCTATTTAGTTTCATTCATTAACTTTATGGCTGTTTTAAAGGGCCACCAACATGGGCGGGATTTCCCACATGCTGCAGATGGTCAGTCCGGCTGTGACAGACAGGGTCAGTGTGTTGTTTTGTGTGAGAGACAGAATTGGGCAAAGAGCACTGGACACAGCTCTAAAATGACTCACATTAAAAGCACTGCGTCCTGCCCTTACAGCTGCAGCAGTTAAAACTCTGCTGAATTGAACTGGGATTGTGAGGGATTTTAGCTTTCAAGTGGTTGAACAAGAATAAAGAAATGATTCATTTCATTCATTTATTTACAACTTCCCTTAACACAGCCGTTTACTGCCTGTTCACTTATGTGTGCACTGCAGACAAATTTAAAGGGCCAATTGGCTTTGGAGAGACTAGTCGATCTAATCAATTTGTTCAAAATCAATATTATATACCAAATGAGATGTCCAGCACAGCCCCTGTGCTGCAAATCAAACAGGAAGTTGTTTGTTATAGAAGCTGATAGTGTGCTGGGGATGCAGAAGATATGAAGTCATAATGTACTTTTCGATTTTCACAGTTCTCTCCTCTGCTGGGTTCATTTTTTAGGGACTTCAAATTGGGATGTTCCCTCTTGCTTCTATAACTAGAAGGTGTAAAAATGAATTATCAAAACAAACCATAAATAAGCTGCTCACTGCACACGGCTGAAAAAAATGCATATTTCCAAAATTATTTTTGTCTTCTATCCCATTCCTCTACCTCACAAAGAGAAGGTGTTAATATTTGATCCCAGGGGTATTTTTATCCACTCAGCTCAAAGTTGCTTTCTTCGTTTATCAAAATCTGCTCCTTCTAGATTTATATTTGCGGACAATTGGAAATGATGGCAACAAGATTGAAACATTTTAGGGTTAATGCACTGCATCATTTTTTTTCATTCATTGCCACATGACTGGAGACACAGCAGGAGACACCAGCAGTTTGTCCCACCATGTTGTCCTCCTGACAGGAGATGGGCTGTTTTTGTGTCTGTGTAGAGTCAAAACAATGTATTGTATTGCTGTGTTGCAGTTTTATGATATGATAATTGCATTAGACATTGCATTAAACATAACAGTGTGAAGCGCGACAAAAATCTGAAGTGCCTGAGCTGTGGATTCAAACCCTGGTGATTCTTTATCAGACATACAGAACATGATCAATAATCCCTTCACAGAAGCCTGACTCACGTGAGGACATCTGTCCACAGGATCAATGTTATCAAGAAGTGGCGCCACAAACATTCTGATTGTAACCCAGAGAAACCGGGTCGATGGATGCTGCTCATGCACAGATGGAAACCTGTTTGACGATTCGATCTCTAAATACTTCAGCGAAATGTTTTAATCTTTTTACTGGCCTCCATATATTTACTACTAGATGACCACTTTCAGCTGATATACGTGTAATGCAGGCTCATAGGGGGTTTGTAAATCCCTTATATACGCAAAGGCTTGGTTCTTAATTAAATCTGAAAGTCAATGTGAAAACAAACAGGAGGCCAATGCAGAAAGGTTCAACCGATAATATGCAGTTGTGTTTTCTTGAAGCAGTAATAATCCTACAAGGACCATTTCATACATGAGCCAGAGGCTGGATTAAGAAAGCAGGTCGATACTGGTCCATAGTGATCAATACAGGTCATTATGTGCATTTGTGAAAATGGTATAACCATACATTTGTAAATACTGACATCAACTAACTATTTCTCTTTACCCCTTCAGGCCTTGATCAGTAATTGAAAAGGAACCATGTGATATATTTAGAGGGGAAGTCTTCCTGTGGTGAAACAGCTCGCTGACCAAAGCTTTCTGTCTTTTTCCTTCTCTTTAGCTGTAAATGTTTGAAACTTGAAAATCTATAAAATTTGTCTGTGCTCCCCAAATACAATGTAATGCCATAGCTGCAATATGTCTTTTGAAAAAAGAAGGCAAAAGGGTTACTCTTGTAATGTCCACCTCAGAGAAACACTGGAGGTTTTCCAAAAAGGCCCAACTCTTTGGGTTTTAAAATAACTCTCAGTCTCTCTGACTGGCCCAGCAAATCAATGGAACTCTATTACTGTGCAAATATCACCATCTCACTCTTCGAGACAACCTGCAGAGCCTTTGGGCCTCACACAAAAGACGTGATTGTGTAATTTCTCGCCACGCGCACCATTGCACTGGGGACACGGCGGTGAGTACCGGGCTTCATTCAGTCGTGTTATTTGGGAAATTTAAAGTCAGTCTCCAATAACGGTAATGCACGGAAGAAAAGGAGAGGAGGACATACTTAAAAGAGAGACCAGTAGTGTGAGGATGAGAGAAAATCTGAAGACAAGACATGGAGAGAGTGGGTAAAAAATGAAAGAAACAATAAAGAAACGAAAAAGGAAGAGGGATAAGAAATGAAAACATGCTAAGACAGTAATTTAATTGTTTTTTACATTTCAAGGTTGTTTTGTTTGACATTTACTTTTAGAGGATGACATTTTCAGGGATGTGTGAGGGGAGCTAAGAGAATGAGAGAAGAAGCGAAGAGGAGAATAGAGTGAGCTGGAGCGGATCAAATAAAGTACTGTAATATAATAATACATGCCTATGTTGCTTATCCCACTACCCCGTTCCCTAAAGAAATCTAATATCATTTGAGTGAATGCTCCTCTCTCGGCCTGATATTAACCACAGACCACAAGTACTTGGCCTTGATTTGCAGTCAGACCAGTTCAGAATATTAGTGCATGGAACCAGATATACAAAAAACGAATCCCTGCTGAAATCCCTACTGTATGTTAAATCATTTAAAAATATTAACAGAGACACATTTGCCTCATTTGAGGTGGCAAGAGTGAAAATCAGTTGAGCTCCACATTGCAAGGTGTTGTCTACTAACCAAAATTCAATGGTGTAAACGCGTCAGAAGTGTCCCTGGGCTAGACCAAGATACTTCACCGCCCCTGCTGTTTCTGCTGTTCCATGACCGTGTGAAGGATGGAGATAGAAAGTGTTTGTACATGTGACTTGTGTATTTAAAGTGTAACTTTAACCCTAAGTTTTGGCAGAAGTTTCTCTCCCTAAAAAAAAAGAAATTAAAGCTTGAGAATGCAGTGCTGAGAGGACGACTAAGACTTCCTCTCGCTCTCTAGGACACTAAGACATTGCAAGCCCACACATATACACAGATAAGTGCGGTAAATCACTTAGCTTTCTAAAGCAAAGTGTGTCTTTGTTGTCTAGCTGTGAGCTACGAGTCGCAAAAGTGCCTGTGTTGCAACTGGAGTCGTTAAGGCTATTACAGAAATGATGTATGAAGTAGAGGGCTTCTTTCCTATACAGTTTCCTGGAGACAAAGACCAAGGTCATCCCACGTCATTGGACCCGCTTGCACAGGCACAAACACTGTGTGTGTGTTTGTTAGCACATGGACAGGAGATTGATGTCTCTGAATTAAACATGATGTTGTGGTTTAGTGGTTGATTTTCAGCAAAGATTTTAAAATAAGCAGAGATTCACTTTTTCAATTTGTGGGGGCCATCAATCTTTCATTAGAGAATTTCATATATATATGTATATATAAATGTCATGACATATAGGGATTTCCCAAATGGTTGACTCTAAGTCAGCATTTCCCCTGAAAAGTCCAAAACAATTTGAAATACTGGGTGGTTTTATGGCCATGTTCTTACGTATATGCGTTTTTTTTTATGGATCTGGTAATAAGTTTGAAACCATTGTTTATATATTCCATCAAAAAATCATTTTATTTATTTTTCAGTTCAAAAACATTTTAACAACTGCAGTATCACTATAAATTAAGACTAGAAAACCATAATGAGTCTTCAGATTTCAGACTGATGGACAGTTGGACAACAATTGCATACAAAATGGGCTCTGTTTGCTCTAGTTGATTTTTTTCTTTTCTTTTCTCCTGGAAAGATGCTATGTTTTTCACAAATTATTCCAAAATTCTCCAAATGGCAGGAAAAACAGGGGATGCAGCTGCTCTGAGTTGGGGTAAAAAGACTGCCTTACCTAACGCATCTGCTATAGACCCGGACCACATTACATTAATGCATTCAGAATGTGTATTTGGTGTTTAGTTACTCTGTAATGATTCCTCTATTAACCAATCACAAACCAGTGCCCTTTTATCACCTCAATCAGCTATTCCAAAACGTTCATCCCAGTTGATGACTTTCATCACAACAACTCTAACCCCAGCACTTGCATCAAGGCTCTTTATGGGTACCCAATGGTATTTATTATTACAGGCCAATTGTAGCATTGGCTTGGAATTAGTCTCAAATGAGGCTACATCAAGTCTGATGAGCGTCTGATCGATATTTGAATGTAGAAACAGTCTCCCTTGATTTAAAACACTTTATACAGGTAATAAGTTCATATTTATCAGAAATGTGAACTTGTATTCACCTCAAAACAACCTGGTTGGATGTGAAATATAAGCAGTGAATTGTTCTGTGTTACTTCTGTCTGAATCTGCAAGAAATATTAGATATTCGTTTTAAAGGAGCCGACAGAGCTTTTTTTCTGAAAGTGAAGCACCTGTCATGAACCGTCTCTGCCGAGTTGTCGATGTGACTTTTTTTCCAACTTATTTTCTTTCTCTTTCCCATCCGTTTGGCTCTGCATCGCCCACTCGCGTCTCTTTTAGCTTCACCTCGTCTATAGATCAACCTCGCCAAGAGTCCTCAAGTCTCCAACACATATCACTTTTGACTGGTGAATCAATAACTGAATTACTTTTATGAAACAACACCACTAGAAGTGATGAGGGCTCTGCAGCTGCCTCAAGCCAACCACTTAACATTTTTAATCTCGCAGGAATTCTGTATGGGTCAGCCGGTTGGAGAAGAAGTGAAGGGGAAATCAGACACCCGGATGTTTTTTAATTAGAGGCAGGAGCCAAACAAGCAATGTCAGCGGGGCCACTTATCAACATTAGTCAGCAATAGTGAACACATGAGAGGGGTGGGGAAGGGGGGACGTGCGATTGTACAGGTCACTTAAATAGACAAAAAGAGACTTTAGCATTTTAGGGATTCGGTGGAAGGTGTCATCCTCAGCAATTTACAGGAAGCCTACCAACACACACTCAGGATGAGTGGGCAGGCAAAGACTGAAAAGCAGAGACAAGAGGAGGTTGTCATTAATAACAGGTCGAATGATATTTAGACTGGAACAAGGTTAAATTTGGTCAAAAAATGAAACATTTTCATACCTCGTTGTTGTTTTCTAAGCATTTAAATGACTATAAATGTGGGATATCTTTACATGTTGAGATGGAGTCATTGAAAGGCTTTTAAAGCAATGGTTACATGTACAGTAATTTACACGAAGATGAAAACAAAAATGAAATAAAAGACCTTTCTAACATTCAGCCCACTGAGTGATTGCTCATTACACTCAAAAAAATGAAATCTCACTATTGTTGGGTTTAAAGAATCATCTTTCATCGGATTTACTAAACAAGTGCGGTTTGCTAAGTTTAATTGAGTCAGTTGTGGTTTTTGAACGAAAAAATGCTTAATGGCAGTTTTACTCAACAGCTTTTCATTGTGTCAACACTACATTCTTGAATAAAACGCAATAGACTCTCCGTTTATTGAAGATTGTCCCTCTATCGACCCCGGAGCTCTTGGCTTCTGGGGAGAGTCGTGCAAACTATACCAGACGAAAGGGGACTAGTTCGACGAGTGCTTGTCAAAACCAAGTTCAGGACCTTGGAGAGGCCTGTGGATAAACTCTGCCTCATATGTGATGTGGACGCTTAGAGTAACTGCAGTCGTGTGCAGGGCCGAGTGTAGGCGTATTGCTACTCGGCAACTGAAAGGAGAAAGTGACTGTTGAACATTTTAAGCTCCATTACGGGGTGAAGACGGATTACTTCCTCTCGTTCGCATACAAATGTAAAAAAAAAGAAAAAAGAAAAAAAAATGTGTCTTTTGTATGTTGAAAATATTTTGGTTTAACTTGGCTCTTGTGACTATGTTGCACGTAAATAATTATAAAGTTATCCTGCCTTATAATTAGGGGCCGGAATTGTAAGAGCCACTATGCAGCAAGTGTGTGTGTATAGTTAAATATTTATGTTGTTTTGATATTTTCTTATATGGTCCAAGATTTGTAGTTTAAGCTTTGTACAGTTGAATTATATTTTGTATATTGTGTTTTCTATATTCATGTATATTCTGCTTTGAGCACTGTTTGCGTCGTTTTTGCAACAGTGAGGAGGCCGTAAGGCGGTTATCCATATACAGTGGAGGAAATAATTATTTGATCCCTCGCTGATTTTGTAAGTTTGCCCATTCACAAAGACGCAAACAGTCTATAATTTTAATGGTAGGTTTATTACAATAGTGAGAGATGGAATATCAAAAGGAAAATCCAGGAAATCACTTTAAATAAAATATATAAACAGACTTGCATTTTATCGAGTGAAATAAGTATTTGATCCCCTGCCAACCATCAACAATTCTGGCTCCCACAGACTGGTTAAATACTCCTACTCCTTAGATACACTGAAAAAAACATGTTACCTGCAGCAAAGACACCTGTGTGTCAATCAGTCACCAATCACCTGTATAAAAGACACCTGTACATGCATTCATCAGTCAGACTCCAAACTCTCCACCATGGGCAAGACCAAAGAGTTGTCTAAGGACATCAGGGACAAGATTGTAGACCTGCACAAGGCTGGATTGGGCTACAAGACCATAGGCAAGAAGCTGGGTGAGAAGGAGACAACTGTTGGTGCGATCGTTCGAAAATGAAAGACGCACAAAACAACCATCAATCGTCCTCGTTCTGGGGCTCCTTGCAAAATCTCACCTCGTGGGGTATCACTGATGATGAGGAAGGTGAGAAATGATCCAAGAACTACACGCGAGGAGCTTGCTAATGATCTCAAGGCAGCTGGGACCACAGTCACCAAGAAAACCATTGGGAACACACTACGCCGCAATGGATTAAGATCCTGCAGTGCCCGCAAGGTCCCCCTGCTCAAGAATGCACATGTACAGGCCCGTCTGAAGTTCGTCAATGATCACCTGAATGATTCAGAGAAGTCTTGGGAGCAAGTGCTGTGGTCAGATGAAACCAAAATTGAGCTCTTTGGCATCAACTCGACTCGCCGTGTTTGGAGGAGTAAAAATACTGACTATGACCCCAAGAACACCATCCCCACCGTCAAGTATGGAGGTGGAAGCATTATGCTTTGGGGGTGTTTCTCTGCTAAGGGGACAGGACGACTTCACCGCATTGATGGAAAGATGGACGGGGCCATGTACCGTAAAATCCTGAGTGACAACCTTCTTCCCTCCGCCAGAGCACTGAAAATGGGTCGTGGATGGGTCTTCCAGCAGGACAATGACCCAAAACATACGGCCAAGGCAACAAAGGAGTGGCTCAAAAGGAAACACATTAAGGTCATGGAGTGGCCAAGTCAGTCTCCGGACCTTAATCCCATCGAAAATCTGTGGAGGGAGCTGAAGCTTCGAGTTGCGAAGCGACAGCCTCGAAACCTTAAGGATTTGGAGATGATTTGCAAAGAGGAGTGGACCAAGATTCCTCTTGATACGTGCACAAACCTGGTAATTAACTACAAGAAACGTCTGACCTCTGTGCTTGCCAACAAGGGTTTTGCCACCAAGTACTAAGCCATTTATTGGCAGGGGATCAAATACTTATTTCACTCGATAAAATGCAAGTCTGTTTATATATTTTATTTAAAGTGATTTCCTGGATTTTCTTTATGATATTCCATCTCTCACTATTGTAATAAACCTACCATTAAAATTATAGACTGTTTGTGTCTTTGTGAATGGGCAAACTTACAAAATCAGCGAGGGATCAAATAATTATTTCCTCCACTGTATATGCGTGGTGGAGCCAGCTCGGGTGGTTAGTGACGCGCATGAAGAGTGGTGAGTGAGGAGTCTGTAGGGGTAGACTCAAACAAGTTTTGACCGTGTAAATATACGTGACATTTATGTGGACTGTGCGTAAAATGTAATGGACATTTACGTGAAGATAATTGGAAAGTGATTGTTGACGTCAGGATAATACATAAAGTGACATTGTGAACAGTATGGAATTAAGTAATGCCAGTCTTCGATAATGGATCGTTTGAACTGTGTTTCTGAACTGTGCTGGAAAAGAAAAGAAAAAATCCATCACTTCAAATATAATCAGCCTTTTGGATTCGTTAACATCGGGTTACAGCGGGACGGGGGCTGATGTTTGGACACGAGTCAGCTGTGAGAAATTACTCCTCAGACACAATCAAGTGGCCATCGTATTGGAACTTAGTGGAACAGCCACTACACCGTACTACACCGTACTTCCACCAGGTGCACCATTTTCGCTCTCTTTGGCATATGGACCGTGGTCGTGAAGCATGTAAGTATTTTACTTCTACAATTTCATTGTTTTTAGTTAAAAATTGTGCCGCTAAAAACATTTAAACATAGAAAGTCAGCATAACATCAGCATTGTGTTCTAGAATCATCATTTCAGTAGATGTTATGAGTAAATCTGCAAGCCGAAGTCTCGAGGCCTGTGTGTTTTACAAAGCTGCGTGTTCATTTCATCGGGTCTCAGAGAGTTGTGCATTGAACACTATCATATTTTTTGTGAACCCTGAAGTTTATGAATCCGTTTACGAATGATGAACGTGAGCGGCGTTCACTCCAACTTTTTTTGTTTAAGTCGACATAGTGTAGGTCGTCATGTGTTAAGCCTGAAACATGCTTCTGCGTTTTCACGGGCCCGTAAGCGCAAGAGCCCTTCCGGGTCCTTTACGTGCTTATGTATCCCTTCTTACGTGCTTACGGGCGTCGACCACTTTTTCTAAAATTTACGGCAAAGCTCTGCAAGCTCACTCAGCCCGCAAGGCTGTGATTGGTCTGCTCTACATCCCGTCTGGAGCTGCATTTTCCGGTTTCATGCCCCATAATACAGGAAGAAACAACGGAAGATTTAGAAGAACGAATATGGACCAAATAGAGAAGAGGTTGTCAGAAGAGATCTGAAAGTATGACCGCTTGTATAACCCGTACTGACTGGCGGTTTTGTCCGCCAGAAAAAGGCTACGAGGAGCCGCGCTGGCGATGTTAATAAACAGTCGACGAAGAAGAAAGAAGTCGTCTTCGACAAAACACGTTACTCCGCCTAGTGTTCTGGCGGTGAACAAGCGCAACGGTTGGGGAAGCATGAATGACAACGAGTCCTGCGCCACAGCGCAGTAAAAAGCCGCAGACGCAGTTGCAGAAGCATGTTTCAGGCTTAATACCATGAGCGGGAGAAGCTGGCTTACACGCGCGCACACCATGCGCACACACCATGCGCACTTAAGCCTCGGAGGCTGCACCCACTCGCTCAGCGCGAGAGACACAGCGAGAGCAGTACGCGTTCAAGCAGCCGGTAATTGACTTCGCTAAAGAACAGTAGAAACAACCGGTGCAAATACAGAGTCTGTCCGCAGCTGCACAAGGATCAGACGGTGGATTTGGACCGTGCTGGAATTTCAGTTTCCTCCTCCACGCTGACCTGCTCTCACTTAAACCTACAAGCACCTGATCAGTACATGAAGTGACTTAGAGTTTGTGTGATTCACTTCAGAGTTTGAGGCAGCATTTACACTTTATGTGCGCTCTCATTACAACACGGGACGTGACAGCGCGTCACGGATACATGATCCGACACCATGGATTAATAACTTAATACATGATCGTAATTTTGACGTCTAAATCATCCCAATATGAAACGGAACAAATGAACGCACACATTTTTATTTTTCATGTGAACTGGCATATCAGTGGATATGATGTATGTCGTGTGACGATAGAAAAACGTCTATCGTTTATTTCGTTGTGTCGTAAATCAAACTCAATCACGCAATATATTTCATCTACACGTACTCCCACACATCACTGATGCAGGATAGAATTTTGGAAATGTGCATGAAGGCAACAAACACAAATACGGAGGGAAACGTGACAAGGCACAGGCGCACACAGAGGGCCCTAAAGAGACGGCGATCAAAACTTTATTCTCACCGTCAGTGCATGAGAGTTTGCAGCGCTGCCTTTTACTCATTACCTTTTATATTTCATACAATTATACTTTATATTAACATGTTAAATAAAGAATTTAAATAAAATTAGATATAAGCAAATATGAGTCAATACTTTGTATTGGTCAGGTATTTAGTTCTTTAATTAAAAATGTAATAAGAAGTAGGCCTTTTCTTTTGATCCTATTAACTATTCATTCACTACATTTACTACAAAAATGTGCTACAGCATGATATATATTATCTGGTTATGAAATAAGCTATATCAGGATATGATATTTTGAGGAAATATTGCACTATTTGGTTTCAAGTTTATACATATGGTCAAAGCTTTTGCGTTGTATGAGTGATTAATTTATCTTTCTCTTTCCCCCACAGAAATTCATGTGGCAGTGCAAACAGTGCAGGACAGCAGTGTCAACAAGGTTTCTACTATTGAAGCATTACAGGTTAGCTCATGGCCATTTTGGCCGCAGAAACCAGTACCCATGTGCATATTCTCATTGCCCGTGTGTTTTCAAAACATGGAATGCTCTTCATAGTCACTTAAGCAGATCTCATGGTAATCACACTTTGCAAAAATCTGTGAATGGGTTAACCTTTAACTGTCAGTTGTGTACATGCAGTCACATAGCTTCAGCGCAAGAATATTTTTGTCACATTAACAACCACCTAAAGAGTCACGAAACAGTGCAATGTATGTTTGAGGGATGTTCCTTTAAGTCAAATGTTTATGGTACTTTTAAGTCACATAAAAATAGGAAGCACAATCCATATACCTTAAAAGATTTTAAATTGGGCATTGTAAAAACAAGTGAAATTCAAACTTCAGCCGATGGCGCAGTGGATGATAGACTTTCAGAAGATAGACACTCCAATGCAGATTCTGATGGTGAAAGTGACACAGAACTGCAGGATTTGCCCCAAACCATAGAACTGAAATTTGCCTCCCTTTTGCTAAAATTGGAAAACTATTTCCAAGTTCCAAGCACAGCAATTGATGAACTGCTGACAGAATTGCATTATTTGATAAGCTCTGCATCTGTACCTATAACAAAAAGTTATTTTAGATACATTTAAGAATCACAACCTCTGTGTAGACCAGCTGGTCATTAAAGAACTGACTAATTCATCATCTTCTTTTAACCCTTTGTTAAAAGCTGTAGCAAAGGATGGCCCACTAGGTACTGCTTTCAAACGAAGACAATATTATAGGGAACATTTTGATGTGGTTGATCCGGTTGAATACATACTCGAATCCCAACCAAAACTGACTTTTCAGTATGTTCCCATATTGACATCATTGCAGCAGTTACTCAAACAGAAGGACATAATCAATAAAGTTGTTGATAGTCAAGCAGAGCAGCATTCAGTAAAGCAGCAGCAGTATAGATCTTATCGAGATAGTCTTCACTTTCTAAACAGTGATTTTCAATCTGGTGAGGAACTTAGAATATCTTTGTGCCTCTATATAGATGATTTTGAAATCTGTAATCTGTTGGGGACATCACGCAAAAAGCATAAACTTTGCTCAATTTATTGGGTTCTAGGAAACCTGCCACCAGGTTCTCATTCATCTCTCTCCTCAATTAATCTTGGATTGTTATGTAAAAGTGATGATATAAAGACCTTTGGCTATCAGAAAATATTTCAGCCCCTTTTGAATGACCTTGTCCCTTTAGAGCAGGAAGGGGTGTTCATTGACCATCTAGGAGCATTTATCAAAGGCACAGTCCAGTGTGTAGTGGCAGATAATCTTGGAGCTCACGGATTGGCCGGTTTTGTTGAAAGTTTTTCTGGAGAGTATTTCTGTAGATTCTGTACTGCCACACGCTCAGAGGTTCAGTCAAAAGAGGTTAAAACTGGTCAATTTCAACTCAGAACTGAAGAGCTGCATCGTGTATATGTAGCAAGGGCACTTGAAGAAGGAAAACCCTGTTTTGGTATGAAAAATACATGTGTTTTAGCTGAGAGCCTTTCTTACTTTAAGGTTACTTCAGGCTTCCCCCCTGATGTTGCTCATGATCTCTTCGAAGGCATAGTGCCTGTTGAGCTAGCTGAATGTTTTGGAGTTCTAATAGCCAAGAAGTATTTCTCTTTTGATGCTCTAAATCAGATGATTCCGACTTTTCCATACAAATGGGGAGACAAGACTAATCGGCCTCATTTATTACCACATAAGTAAAAAAACTATCGGTGGCAATGCACACGAGAATTGGTGTCTATTGAGATTGTTTCCACTAATTGTTGGAAATCTGATACCAGAGGTGGAACCAGCCTGGCAACTTATACTAGACTTGAAGGATATTGTTGATTTGGTGGTTTGCCCCATCCATACCAATGAGTCCATTGCATACTTGGAGAGTAAAATATCAGAGCACCGATATAGGTTCCAAGAACTTTTCCCAGAAAGAAGACTGCTGCCAAAACATCACTTTCTGGAACATTATCCATCAATGATTCGCCATTTTGGTCCACTTGTTTTCTTGTGGACAATGAGATTTGAAGCAAAACATACGTTTTTTAAACAAGTTGTAAGGCACACAAACTGCTTCACAAACATAACCCAATCTTTGGCAAATAAACATCAACTCATGATTGGCCATTATATGCATTCATCAAGATGTGAAAAATACTCTCTGGAAGTTGCACGAGTTTCAACAGTCCCTGTTGAAATCCTAAAAGAGAGTGTAGCACTTCACTCAGAAGTACCCTGATGCTACCGTGGTAAATCTTACCCAGAATGTCTCTGTTGATGGCATAAACTACAGGAATGGCATGGTAATAGCACATGGATCAGTTGGTGGCCTGCCAGAGTGTGCAGATGTGTGTTTTGAAAGATAACTTAGAATTCATAGTGAAAAAAATACTCTGATGGTACAGGGAACACTACCGGGCCTTTCAATTGGATCCATCTCCAACCAATGTTTCTCTGATTGAGTTAAGTGAACTGGCAGATCGATACTCCCTATTTGACTACAGAGTTGGAGCACTTCGCATGGTGACTTTGAAAAGATACATACATTCCTCAGGTAATGTATGGAAAAGCAACAGTTAAACATACTTTGATGCTAACATTTTCATTGGTTGTTAGCTGCTCTCTGTTGCCAGATGATGTCATCACCTGTTGTACTTTATAGGTGGTGAAATCACCTGGTACAGAGACCAGCCAATAACAGGTGGCCAGCTCAGTTCTACAGATTTGATTTGAGGTTTAGTTCATAACCATTTTGTAGGGTTTTCACACATTTGTATTCACTCACATCTGTGTATGATGCTTGCCACATATAGGTATTGTGAGACTTGTATAATAGTTTTGCTTTCCAAGCTCTGTCTAAATTTGTTTTGTACTTTTATTTTTTTATATATAGAGTAAGAGTTGGATTGGACCAGGATGACAGACCCATTTAAGCTGCGGATTATCCTGGGAGAAAACAATTCAGAAAAATTGACCCTGATTTTAGGAATACCAGAGTCAGTAGACGACCCTAAAACTTGAGATCAAAAGACAATGTGCAGTTGCAGAGGACTTCAGATTGCAATACAAGGACGCTGATTTCGGCGAATTTTTTAATCTGATCTCAACAGCAGATCTCCAAAATTTAGGCACAGTTAAAGTGATAAAAATGCGCAGGAAGGAACTAGTGCAGTGACTCTTTCAAGTGCAGGTAGTACTCTCTTTCTGGGCTCCAGCTCCTTTTCTTCTACGGACACCGAGATACTCTCCTCTCCTGAGTCCACATCCTCAACCTCGACAATGAGATCTCAAGCCTGGCCAGCAAGCTTCCCTATACCACAGTTCTCGTATGAAGTAGAGCTGCAACTGGTGAAGGCCAATCAGGAAAAAATGGCACCTTCCTGAACCCAAGCCCAAAACTCAAGTCCTCCATTTTAGAGTCATTGGTTTCAGAGATAATTAGGTACAAAGCTTACCCTAATAGTGCAGAGTTTGATGATGTAGCAGGAGCTTTGATTACAAAGCATGCATGCCTAAAGGAGCAAGGTTCTGTTACTGGATTCTATGGTTGGAAGATCAGTTTAAAGTACAAGATGGCGAATTATCGCACTAGCCTAAGAAATATAACCTCTGAATTGAGCATCAATTCCCTGAAACGCAGACGAGGCGACACGCATACAAGTCCAAACCAAGTTAAAAAACCCAGGAGAGCCGAAGTAAATTACTTACCAGACTATCCAGCTGGAGAAGACAAAGAGAGTCTGGAGAAAGAGAGGTTGGAACTGCTATCTGAGGTCAAGAAGAGGGACAACCATCAGATAATCAAAATGAAGATGGACAAAACCTTTGCCCACAGGAGGCATGAGGTTGTAATCGACATGCCCTCCGTTGAAGAATTCAAGAGCAGATGGCCAGCTCTTTTTTCTGAACGTGAGGTAAGTCAAAATGCAGTGTCCAACTCTTAACACAACTCACAAATAATTATTATTGAAAGAATATTTTATCAGAATTTGGAATGTAATTTTTTTTAATATTTCCACTATTGGAGCCCTACTGAAGATACAAATTGTCTTAATGCAGCTTTTTATTATTTCTGTATTGTCAAATTGCTAAGGTTTTTCTGTCTCCCCTCCTCAACTCTTCTTTCCAGATATGCGCAGAATTCACACGTAGCACCACCATCCCACTGTTGTCCAAGTTTATGTCAGAACTTGACCACCACTCTTCCAAGCTGTCCAGAGTTTGCCGTAAAAAGGGAGGTGCAGCAGGACGCAAGATCGCGGAGATCATGGCTGTCATTGAAGAGGTCTGTGATTAGTTGTTTTGTAGAGTGTTTCAATCTTGCTGATTTTACAATAGAGACCATGTCTGAAAAGATATTACAGTTTTTGATGAATGTCTGAGTCAGGATTAAATCTCCCCATAATCAATGCGCTCCTGTTTCCACAGTTAATGGAAACTGTAAAACTCTCATTCTCATGACAATTGGGGGCAAAAATTAAAAATGTTTAATATTACTAGTGTATGTGCCAAATCTGGCATCAATTAATCCTCTTTTTACTGTTTTGATTGGAGAAAAAGGACTTCTCAGACGATAGTCTAGCAGGCCATTCTTTACATCGGGATGTTGTGGGGCATCCCAGACGTTTTATCGCAGTCTTTGGATTATGTCAAGCCACAAGGGGCAAAGATGCAGTTGCGTCAAATAGACTGAATTTGCATAGTCTGATCCTGGAATTAGTTGCACCGAAGCACTTCTGTCTAGTTGTAACCAGGATTTACGAGGAACTGGTAGTGGACTGGGGCTGGAGTGGCTGCTGAGTCAAATGTACACCTAGTTATACAAATTCAATATTATGTCTGGTGAAGTTTAAAAAAAACAAGTTACAAACATTTAAGCTGGCCAAAATCTATTTTCTTTAACCAAATTACACACATTTGGCCTATTCTATGTGGTCTCATTTTGATAATTAATAAAATTAATAAATGTTTCACTTACATTTACTAAGCCTCCACTAAAACTCTCCCTATATGCTCCAATGTATGGGGGGCTTAATTCTTAATTTCTTCTTTCATGACATTGAGGTGTTGTACAGTGACATTTACCTCTTTTTCAGAATGACACCATTGCTACAAGGAGGGTTTGCAACTTGAAATCACTGGCTGTGTATTTCAATGAGGACCCAGAGAAGCTCATAAAGGAATATCTGGTAAGTGTAAGAAAATGTCCCATTAACAGTGTAGAATTGGTATGTTAAAGCGGAACGGTGGTGGCAATGATACGATTCCTAGTGGCAATAATATGGCAGAATTGATCACATAATTATATGCATTGCATATAACTTACTTTAACTATGCAGCAAAATACACAAGCTAATGGTAGGTACAGAAAGAAATAATAGATTTACCTGTTCAACACAGGCCTTCCTATGTTCAATAAAATGTCTCATTTTGTTTTGTGATAAAGGACGTGAACTTTGACAATGCCCAGAGACAAATGGATGGGACCTCCATCGGGATCTATGTCATCAAACATGAGGGTGCAGATGCCTCCGATCCACCAGCAGATGTAGGGATCATAGTTGAGGATGTCGCTGTGCTCCAGGACATTGGAGATGCCGCCATGGCCACTGCTCTGCTGTTAGGGGTCATCTATAATCTGAACTTGAGCTACCCGCCTGAACTCAAGTACACCTTTGAGTTTCTTCAAAAAGTCCTGATGGGAATTGATACCAACCGCCTTTCAGGTCCAGGTACTGAAGAACAAACTTCATGAATGAGGTGAGCGCTCTTTGAGCCATGCAGGGGGAGAAGTAGTTTTATTGACTGTTCAACTGTTTGTATGCTCTCTCAAGTTGCTTGATCCGAGAGATGTCTAAAGGGTTGAGGAAAACTCATGTGTTATGTTTATATATGCACTTCAGCTGTAATATACACTTTAGCTTCTCGTTTGAAACTATGTAAGTAAATATTTTGTATGTATGTTCTTACAGGACAGTTTTGAAAGAGGAACATGAGGATTCAGGTTTTATGTATTTAAACGTTTGCGGTTTTATTATTCTCTGTCAAGTAGCTGTTACCTATGGAAGCCCATTTCCGCAACTGTGATGAAGAGAAAAAAAATGGTATATCATAATTAAGACTTAGCGTCTCATTATTATGAGATAGTATCTCATAATTCTGACTTAGAATCTCATAATTATGGCATAGTATCTCATAATAATGACTTAGCGTCTCATAATAATGAGATGCTAAGTCATAATTATGAGATGCTAAGTCATAATAATGAGATACTCTCCCATAATTATGAGATGCTAAGTCATAATTATGAGACTACTTTTTTTTTCTTCATCACAGTGGCGGAAATGAGCTTCCATAGTTACCAAACTGCCAATTGCTGCAAAATCAATGCAGTTTCAAGCCACTTGACAGATCATTGTCCTCGAACTGTCTTTTTGAGCAATATTGTTTGTTCATCAGGTTTTGCTGTACGTGCTTGTAAAACACTGAACAGGATAGTTCCTGAGAGATTACTAAAGGGAAGGAAAATTCAGAGGAGGCTGAGATTGCCTGAGAAATGTGTTGTAACCCATTGCTGTTTTACATGTATACACTTAATGGTCAGTTTTTGAAAGAGGAACATGAGGAGGCTGAGATAATTGATATTTGTCAAGTAGCTTGCAATAACAGTTCGCTGTTCACAACTGCAATATGCTGGAAAATAAATGCAGTTTTGTTGTGACGACAGTGTGTGTGAGATTCCTTTTTTAACATTCTTTTTCTATTTAACAGAGCCAAGCATTTCAGTAGGCCAAATTCAGTTAAGTTGCTTAATATCTAATTAAGAATGTTATGTCAAGTGGTTCCACGCAACTACCTTACTTAAAGTTAACTTGACTGCATAAACTTTTTATCTTCTTAACTTTAATTAGTTGAACATAACAGTATTAAGTAGGTTCAATGAAAGAATATTACATACAAATTAACCAATATAGTTGAATTGAATTAACTCAATTTAGTTGTATAACTTGAATTAGTTGAACATAACAGTATTAAGTAGGTTCAATGAAAGAATATTACATACAAATTAACCAATATAGTTGAATTGAATTAACTCAATTTAGTTGTATAACTTGAATTAGTTGAACATAACAGTATTAAGTAGGTTCAATAAAAGAATATTACATAAAAATTAACCAATAGAGTTAAATTTAATATACTCAAATCCCATGTGTATAATGTATTTGATTTAATTAAGTCCATATTACACAATAATTTAAATAAGCAGTTACTTAACACAGTTGTGTGGAACCACTTGACATAACTTTGTTAAGTAAATCCAAAAAGCCATTTTTTTGAGTGTAGGCATGACACTGTCACTTAGAGACTGTAGTGCCCCATGGTAATTGTAACCATGACAACCTAACAAGAATCTTACAACAACAACCCTTAGACCGAATGCAGAAAGATTAATTGTAAAAGTCTGTTGCCTGTCTATAAGTCCAGTTTGAATATTTGAACTTCAAGAAGCATTTGCGTAACGCGATGTCGTGAAAGCTAATCACCACTGAGCATGAAACTCAACTGACTCACGACCTTTTCTTGTATCGTGTCTACAGATGTTTGAAAAGAGTTCAACATGAATGAAGAACTATTTGAAAGGAAGTTGAGAAAAAATCATCATGCCCGGTTCAGTAACATAGCTATCAAAGCTATCTGCACTGTAGTTAATACTTGTGAAGCCCAATGTTGCTCTGCATTACTGCTGTAAATATAATTAAGGATATGGCTTGATTAGGTAAAAGCACCTATGTGAGTCTGAAAAATAAGGAAAACTGGACAGAAGATTAACCTTCAATAAAATTTCCTGGATTAATCTTTGTTCCCTGGCACATAGTCTCATCAGTAGAACAACAAGGGATTGTCATAAGAAACAAACTGCAACTGTTTAAAGTAGGGATTGGACACTCAATCTGTGAAAACCTAATCAACAAGGTTTTAGTGATACTGACGAGAGCGATGCATTTGGTCAGCACTCCATGTCATCACTGAGTATTGTCAAACTCAGGCTTTTACTGTTAAACACCAATAGAAACCTACAGACTCACATATTTATTCTGAGTTATTAAAAGTTCACTGCGGCTGGTTTTCCTTCCTCAGATGCCTGTCTCAGTGACAGTTTGCTATTTCCAAATACAACAATTCAGAGACTTTCACAGTTTCTCCTTAATGAACCTGTGAGAAGAGAACAAGCCATAGAAAACTGGTTCAGTCGGTGGAAGCGCACTGGAAGCTGATAACCTCTGGATGAACCAGCCCATCAGCCTACGCTCTCACCGGCCAGGCTCTTCACACTCATTATCCAAAATACTTATTTTCAGGGCAGCAGTAACTTTATGTTTAGTTTATACAGAGACTATGTCGACTTCCAGGGTAAACTTGTTACCCTCCAATTTACTTTACTCTTGTAGTGCTGTATGATTTATATACCATCATAGCTGGTGAGCTGGAGAGGAACAGCTTGTTGTCATCACCTATACTGGGATGTAGTGGAAACGCAGGTGAACCAGAAGGATGCTCTGAAGGTTAATGCTCTATCTCGGCATGTCAAAGTGGTGTTTCTCATTAATTATCTAGACTACGGTGGCCAGCCATATTCTAGTTTGTACCACCCCTGTTTCATAATGAACCAGATGTTTTTTTTACTCCTCTCATATATCATCATCTCTAAAGCCGACCTGACCTCCAGAGGATGTTCACAGAAGTAGGTCTGGACCTTCCCCAGAGTTCGCCTTTAACACAAGACGAACACAGCAGATGCCTTATCAAAACATAGAACTTAGCAGCATAGCAGGATGTAACGTCTTCATTTCGCTGCAGAGGTCAAGTGGTTTTCGTTTACAGCACATCTACACCGGCATTGGCTCTCATCACCAAAAGCTCTCAAATCTTGTCACTTTTCTTAGATGACTTTTATATACCTATGGCATTGCTTTTTCAGAAGAGTTTTTTTCAGCAAGGGCCGGTAAAGAAAAACTTTTAAGAAAGGCCAGAGGCTCTCACTTGAACATTTGTGCTGTCACATACAGCCCATCCAGAGCATTTTCGAAATTCAGTGCATGTCTGAAAGAAGCTTAACTTGATTGCTACATTGCTGCATTGTGTAGCTGCATTGTACCGTTTGTCATCATCTCAATTGCGCGATCATCCATGACGTTGTTACCATCCATGCAGACGGCTGGACCTCATAGTTTCAGCTGCAGTTGTGCACATACCTATAAGTGGAATGCACAGCAGTTCTCTCTTTCACACAATAACTTAGTAAGTGTCACTCTGAATCTATTCTGTGTGAGTGCTACTGCCATAGATTGAAGGAATTCTGTCAAACGCTGCAAAGAATATAAAAAATGTCCTGACCCATACAGCATTGCTCTACAACCCTTTGACATTGCTCTTCAGTACTTCAGGCAAAACAGGCTACAGACTATTTTAATCAATTATTACTGAATGTTTATTACATTTACATATTTGAAATAAATGTCCAATTGCTATTGACATGGGGATTTATCTGAGTTGGCTGACTGTTTACTTGAATGTGACAATAATGCACTGAAGCTTGTAGCTCATGATAAAAGCTGCATGTTATTGGCGTGTGAACACCATGCCCACATTATCTCTCTACGACAGCACTTAATGAATATTCTCTGTCTGCAGAACATTGCTCAATTGAATTAATAAATGGTGTGATTAGCAATGATTGTGTGCATCAGGTGACCTGAAATTAAAATTTTACATTGTGCCGGCATACGTATAACCTAGAAATGTAATTATGACAAAACCAGCCATTTACATCCCCACATCCATCTTATACCAGGCTGGACCTTCTTTGTCTGCAGGGCACCCTGGGATCTGTAAGTGTGGGTGTTCTTGACATGGTCAGAATGTTTCTTCTGGAGGCAGCTCAGTGCACACATCAAGATGGAGCCTGTGCTTGTACCATTTTGAGACTTTTGGCCACACGTTCATGCTGTGAACCTCTCATTCTGTCTCACTTCTATGGTGCCCTTTAGGCTTGAGATTTGGAGTGTGCGCAGGTCACCAGGGTAAACTGCAGTCACTGTCATGTTCCGTGAGCAAACATGACATATTGCTCTGGGTACTTTGAGAAAAAAGAGGGAAAAAAAGAACAGAATAAAACAATAGCTGTTTTAAGACTATCATCCGACTGTGTGTGAATTATTTAACAGTAGTACAAGGCCTTCATAAAAAAAAGTATCCATATTTTTGATAATCAATCTTGTTATGTGCAGTGTGAGAATTTTTTATCTAAACCCATCTAAAATTACTGTTATACCCATCTTTTATGCTGTATGTATGTTCTGTGTTCTTATCTCACTTATGTCATGTTGATCTTTAAATCATTTCTACATCAACAGTTGTTTGAATAACAATGTGAATTTAATTTAATAGCACACTTTTTTTAATTTTACACTTTAAACCTTACTGACTTTTGGCAAAGCAGGGATATGAGGTATATTCCGGCTTTTAGTCTAATGTTTACTCTTTAATATCTTATGCACCAAGACTATGATACATTCTTTATTACAGTATGTTTTTTTTTGTCTTTATCATGTGTTTTCATATGGAATATGTTTTACATAGCCTACATTTCATTTATGTTTGTCTGTTGGAATTTTTTTTTATTCAACTTCAAAATGGTGCAGGCCACCTGCTAGTGTCCCTGGTGCTGCACACTTAAAAACAGGGGCAAGTTTAGCTTAGATGTTAGGGTAAGTCAGCCTTTTGATTGGTGGTTACATCCCTCCCTATTCGTCAAAGTTGGCAAGACATTGAACCCCAAATTTTTCGTGATTTGTTAAACATACCAGTTCCCAATAAATGTCTATGGGCTATTCTCGCTTCATATTTGTATTTAACCCTGTGAGAATGCCACATTTGCTGATGAGTACATGAGATTAACGATACAGGGAATTATCCTTTAATGTCCTTATATCCGCTACAGTGATCTGGTTCCATTTGTTACACCATAACAGGCAGATGCTCATTTATCATTCCCTGACGTGGCAACAGGGGGTAGGATATTCTCTGCACCTGACATGAAAAACTGTCACACAACATAAAAATGAGAGTTGAACCAGCCTGTCGAATTGGATTCAGCTGAGTAAAATTAATGTATTACATCCACCCCTTATTTACATATAATTTACATCTGATCCTTCCTAATTCTATTTGGCTACGCTAACTAAAGAAAGGCATGGTGGAATACAATAAGCATAACGTGGCTCCAGAGCAGAGCAAAGCTAAACATCTCACATGGATAAAGGCTTCAGGATGTGAAGTGGCCTATATGATATGGTCCAATTGCTATCTATGCTTGAAATTTATGTTTTATTCTTAACAATAGTCTCCCATGTGAGATGTAAATATATGGTTCTTTGAAATGTGCATATACATGTTCTAAGAACACATGGTCACAATATGCCCCCTGACTAACTCATACACAATTATAAGCCCTTCTTTACCCTCACCCCTCAAATAAGTGGCACAGCCAGTAGAATAGTCTTCAGCTACGCTAGAAGCTCTTTGAGAATTTAGCCCACTTTTTTCCATACTTGCTAATTAAGACATATGGTGCTTTAAGCCAAATGCTAATGTTGACATGATGATGTGATGCAATTGCATGTTTACCAAGGTCAACGTATTTCAGCTGAGATGATTAACTGCAATATAATATATATTTAGGTACCATCTAAGATCATTATCTAATGGCTGCTGCACACTAGAGGGTGTTCAACTCTTTGGCCAAAACATCAGACCAGTCACTTGCCATATGAGGACACAATTTCACAGTAGACTTGAAATCTCACAGAAACTTGCAATATCTTCTTCATCTTCAATATATTTATGGTGGATGGCAAACGACTTTTGGATACGTTACCGCAACCTGCACGTGACTTCAGAGGACAAACAAATGTGGAACAGAAACAATGTTCTGTCTTCTGTTTAACAGCAGAAAACAAAGGAAAAAGAAAAACGATGAATAAAGTCATGGCTGAGAAGGCGTATACGTATACGCATGTATATGTATATACAAGCTGGAGGGGAGTTGGAAATGTCCTGTTTTTTTAGGTGCAGATAATCTGCCCAAATAATCCTTCTGTCTTTCGGATTGGGTAATTTGATAATCTTAGTCACAGTCATTGAGGTTACGATGGATGGAGGATGTTGAGGATCGGCTAGTATCTCACATCACCTCTGAGCGAAACTGCTAAACTGTTGTGCAAAGCCAGGACACATGGAAGTGGTTGTCTATTTCAGTAGGACAGGGTGTGGTGCTTCTCTATGGGTAGACCATATGGTACATAGTCTGTATTTATATATTGTTTTTCTAGTCTTAATGCCCACTAAAGCACTTCACAGTACAGTTTGTTGCCATTCACCCACACACATTCATACAGTGCATCTATCGGGCGTCTGTGGCTGAGCTGCACATAGATGACTGTGAGTGTGAATGGTGAAGGTCGAACAACTGTACTGTGAAGAGCCTTTAGTTGTCATCCAGGCTAGAAATGCACAGCTACTACTGCTGCTAGATAGAACAAGATGCTAACCCACTCAATGATTGTTGCTCTAAGCCAGGAAAAGATGACCTCATGAGGTGCCCGACGGGCGTTTTGACCCTGAACCACGAAGCCCTACACTTGGTGAGTCTGCAGTGGTGGCCAGTCAATGACAATCCTCCCCTGGCTTCCAGTTGAACTACTCCCGCCTATTCAAGGGCCAACAAGAGGCTCTTTCCGCTGCCTCCCTAAACCTGCGAGCAGCTGTCTTCCTCTCCCTCACTGCTACTTCCAGAGCTGTGGGCGTCTTCCAAACTGACTGCACAGGGGAAATCTCTGCAACCGACTTCTACTAAGAATAGCCAGGCCTGCCACCCTTTGTCCCTGCACCGTTCGAAAAAGATCAAATAATGGATAAGTTAATATATTCATTCAATCATGCATTCATTTATCTTTATCAAGGGCATGACAAATGTCAGTATAACAAGAGAAAAATTAAGAATATAGAAAAGAAAATCACATAAAATACAAGCAAATGACATTCCACAAAAATCTGACACTTGCATACAGATTGGAATGTCAATTGTTCCAACTTCAAGATGAGAATCTGGTGGAAGTCAGTTCAGAGTTGCATAAGGCTGAGATAATACTGTTTGCAGAATCATGTTTTGTGAAACAGCATACAAAGTGGGCCCACCAAAAGGAACACACCTTTGACTTACAATGCAACACACTTGGAGCTTTAAGTAGCAGCCTAAAGCAGAGACAGAGAGACCCAGAGAGAGAGAGGGAGAGAAACTGGCTGATATAAAAGAGAGAGAGCGAGAGAGACAGAAACAATTTACCCGTTTCAGAGAAAGAGACCCAGAGAAAGGGAGAGAGAGAGAGAGAGAGGAGAGAGTTAGAGACAGAGACCCAGAGAGAGAGAGAGAGAGAGAGAGAGAGAGAGAGAGAGAGAGAGACTGGTTTAAGAGAGAGAGAGAGACTTGATCAGTAGGTGGTGCTATGTCTAACACTGCATAGTGGATGAGCCTATACAAATTTCTTAAAAGTATGTTATTGTGTTTTTTGTTGGAGAATTTGAGAAACTAAAAATATATTCAGGCTCACAGAATAGAAAAGTGAAGATTGAATTGTTGAAAAAGTAAGTTATTAATTTCCGTATTACTATAATTTATATATTTGTAGAATTGTATATTTTGCCAGGGAGCCACTGGAGAGAGGAGATTGGAGCGCAAGCGGCAGGCCACTTACCACTTATATGCATGCCTGCTTCCCTTAAGGCTATAAAGGCCAAACTTGAAGAAGCCTCAGCGAGAGTGAGGAAACTGCAGCGGGAGAAGAGTAATGCCTTGAGGAGAGAAAATAGGGCCTAGAACAACATGCAGGCTCTTCTAGAGAAACTGAAGGAGAAAAATCTCATCAACGAAGAGCTGAAAGACAAGCTTGAATGCTACTCAGGTAAAATAAAAATATTACATTGAATATTTTGTGTATTTTATGTTCTTTGTTGACTTCCTAGTTATTATTAAAAGAAGACCTACTGAATCACTGTTGCTAATTGAATTTCAGATCTTCCGGTTCATCTCCTGTCGAGGCAGGGCGTAGAGTACACCAAGGCCCGGAGAGATTTTCCCCTTACGCTCCATCTGCATGGTCCAAAGGCATATCACTACCTGAGAGATACTATGCATATTCACCTGCAACATCCCAGTTCATTATAAAGGTATTCTTCATGATGTCTAATTTTACACTGAATTACATTAAGCATTACAGACAATTTAGGGATGCTTGGGATAGTGGTTAAATGGCTACGTGGTTAAATGTCTACTTTTTAATTTTGCAAGGTGGCTGAGCTCTCTTGATGCCAGACCTGGTCTCAATAAAATTATGTTGGACAGGCTGGAAAGACGGCGTCAGGAAGATGAGGTCAAATACGGATGTGTCACTCTGATGCTGGATGCCATGTCCATCAAAAAACACGTTCAACATGATTCTCAGACACAAACAATGTTTGGTTACGTGGACATGGGGGATCGATTGAATGAGACTGACATAGCTTCCGACGTTCTTGTGTTTATGGTGGTTGGGCTTCAAGGTTATTGTAAAGCTCCAATTGCATATTATTTGACCAAGTCCTTCACACCAGAATCACAGAAAGTGTTAGTAGAACATGCATTAGAAGAGCTGCATCATCGTCAGATAAGGGTGGTGTGCATGACAATAGATGGTCATGCATCAAATGTCAGTATGTGCTCCCAACTTGGGGGCGATCTAAAAGCAGACCCCTGTAAGCCCGTGAAGACCCATTTCCCACATCCAGTAAACCCATGACAATGTTTTTGTTATGATGGATGCCTTCCACATGCTGAAGCTGACACACAATATGTTGCAGGTACATGCTCATTATTACCTATCTTCTCTTGTTGACTGTTTTGCTTTTTATACATTTTGATTGTATTTACATAATTGTGCAGACTATGGTGCTTTACAGCTGACGTGTGCATGATTCTGCAGGCATACAGCCCAATTAGAAGCCTAACTGGCAGTATCAACTGGAAGTACATAGTTCAGCTGAACAATGTCCAAAAGAAAAGTGGACTGCATGCCGCCAACCGAGTCACAGATAAGCATGTGAACTTTGCTATCAGAAGATGAAGGTATGTTTGCATGATGATTTATGTATAGAGGGCCACAATAGAAATGGGCTCTAAGGCTTTATTGTGTTTTTATACTTTTTGATTATTTTCGCATCTTGTAGCGCTAATGTGGTCTTCATTTCTCCTTATAAACTCAATCAAGGTCTCCCTGGCTGCTCAGACTTTGAGTAACTCTGTGGCAGTGGCGCTCCGCACCTTGCAGGACGTGGGCTATGCAGAGTTCAAAGGTAGTGAGGCTACTTCAGAATTGATTTAGGTAATGCAGCTATGGATTTGCATCATTGACAAAAACATTTCCCAACATTCAACTGCTCTTACCAACATTTGAGTGATAATTGCTTTAACCCCTGTAACACCCATCCTCACTTTGTAGTTGATCTGTTGGTCAGCTACCCCAAAACGAGGGTTGTTAAATGTGAATGCCACCAGGATTAACCCGTTATCTTTTTCTTTTATTTTTTTTTCATTTTTGGCATCAGGAACGATTCAATTAATATGACCCTCCTCAAATTCAACAATATGAAATAACTTGGTTAAAACTGTTTATACCGACCACATACTTTCCTCAAAAGCATCCTTATTGTCACATCTCAGATTTACAGGTTTAAAGAAATGCAGCAATTTAATTTTAAAAAAACATAGCCACAGAGTAAATGGAGAGAAATAAAATTATGCCTCATACTTGGGTGTTTACTATCTGATACCTGTTGACACTAAGTTATAGTGATGATTTTCAGTGCTTAAAGTTAATATATATATATTTGTGTATAGATAACAGACAGGCTGTTTGACATATTGAACAGTAGCAATCCCAGAGCCACAGGGTTCAAAGCCCCCCTTGGTTCTAGGAATTGGACAAGCACCAGGTAGTTCTTGATAAAAGCCAGGGGGTACTTGCTCACTTTGAAGATGGAGGATGGCAAACCCCTTTACCGAACAAAGAGGTCTTTTAAAATAGTGACTGTTCAATTAGAGATGCACTGACACCATTTGTTGTCGCCAATACCCAGTACAAATTCTTAATTAGAAGTAAATTAGCAGAATGAGACTAATGAAATTCAAGGTCTGCGGATATTTTAGTATTTTGGTGTAATTTGAATTGGCCGTGGCAAAACGGCTCAACAGCGCCCCCTGGAACCAGCCCCTAGGTTTCCCCTTGACCGATCTTCACCAAAATCGGGCGAAAGTTGTATCATGACCAGTCATGAAAAAAAGTCTCAAGGAGCATTATGAAAAAAGCAACAGGAAGCCCGCCATTTTGGATTTAGTGGCCATTTTGGCCAAATTCCACATTTTTACTTTAATATAATTGTCGTACAGTTTTCATCAGATCAACTAAAAATTTAGTTGAGTGTCATCACAACAAGATTGAGAAAAAAACTGACCAAGGGATTTTTTTTTATCACACCGTGTGACCGTGGCGTGCCGTCAAAGTTTGGTTACACGCCATCAAAACACGAGCATCTGTATCTCGGACATACATGGTCCAATCAAGTCCAAACTAGACATGTAAGACAAGAGTCCCGGCCTGATGACAACAACACAGAAATCATGACTTGAAATCACAGCGCCCCCTGGTGGCAACAGGAAATGTCTTTTTTTTTGCATGTCTTACACTTGGATGTATTTCTCCTCATCCATTGACCTCAACCATGTCAAACTGTATCAAATGGGTCTCAAGACATTGATAATGAAGGCATAAGATAACTGTGACTTTTCGTCAAACGCCATATTAATGGCATTGCATCAAAGTTCATCAACTCGCCATGAAACACAAAATTGCTATAACTTCAGTGTTCATGGTTCTATCTCACTCAAAATACATGTGTGTAACAACATCCCCCCCCTGAAGATATTCATATGGTTTTAAGGAATGGGCGTGGCAAAGTTTGATTAAACGCCATCAAACACGAGGTTCTGTATCTCGAGCATACATGGTCCAATCAAGTCCAAACTAGACATGTAAGACAAGAGTTCCGGCCTGATGACATCTACACAGAAATGATGACTTGAAATCACAGCGCCCCCTGGTGGCAACATGAAGTGACATGTTTTATACTTTGATGAACTGCTCCTGGCTGCTTTACAATATACAACTCAAATGATCTCATTCAAATCATTGGATCAATGTCAGAATTGTGACATTTCCTGAAACCATGTAAACATTGAGGTGCGGCGAAGGATCGTCCTTCGCCAAAGGACAGGATGTTGTCATAACTCCACTGTGCATTGTCCTATCACTACCAAACTTCTGTCACATGATAAGAGTACAAGCCTGAACAGCTCTATGTGTCAATATTTCCTCAGTGTCATGGCGCCACCTACTGCTTCGCCATGAAACAGGAAGTACTTTGTTAATCAACTTTGCATTATCCAACCGGCTCCAAACTACTGACCTATGATCACAATCGTGATCTGAACAGCTCCATGTATGACTATTAGTTCAGGGTCATAGCGCCACCAACTGATCAGTGTGAAAATTAAGTTGTAGAAACATTGTCCAATTGACACAAAATTGCTCATGCTAGATCAGAGCGCCAAAATGAACAGATCTATGAGCAGTTATCAGGCAAGGATCAAAGTGCGTGACTGATGCAGGAGCTGAAGCGTTTATCCTTGCTGCAATGTGCAAAACGCATGCAACGTGGAGACGTGCGCTTGGTCATCGATCGCTCTCTTCACCGACCGCAACAGACTTCAACGTGCGGGTGCTCGGGCCCGCAAGTGCTACAACGTAGCCCTAGTTTGTCATTTTTTTGTAAGCATAAAACATTTTAAAGCATATATTGAATATCTGTGTAATATACTCGTATATCTTGTGTTTTATTTTAAGGTGGCTGGAATAACAACCCTTATGCCAGCCAGTTCAAATACATATTTAGGAAGCTGATAGCCCGGTGTGGAGTTGTCAAACCATGCAGTGGTAATGTGACAGTGCAGGAGGAGACAGAGTCCCTACCAGCGGTCATCGACACCTCTACAAGCCTATCAGCTGTAGATATGTCCTTTGCAGCAGGAGGAGAAGAAGATATTCCATCCACGTTTGATGACATTCCTGCCCTAATACATGACCACAACTACCTTCCCGTCCGCTTCGATGGTCTTGTGGACAACGCTCTCGTGTACATTTCAGGTAAAGGCTGACTGAATGTCGATTTTGCCTATAACCAATAGAGCCAATAGTCAAATCTGTTGGAAAACAATCTGACGATAGTCCAAAAAGAGAAATGTCCCCTGAATTTTCCCCATGCTTATTATTTATTATTATTATAAGTTATGATATTATTATACTAACTCACATTTCAGGATTTGTTGTGCGACGGGCACTGAAGAAGCTGTCCTGTGATGTCTGCCGTGCCAGCCTGGTGACAGATGCTGCATCTGCCATCAAGGAGCAGAGCTACCACCTGCTGTCTCTAAGAAACAATGGAGGCCTGGCGATTCCATCAGAGGGCACAGTGAGGGTCGTCAGGGCAGCAGATTGGGTCATTCACCAGGCATCATCGAGTTTCGGACGATCACAGCCCATCCAACTGCTGGAGGTCATGTACATTGTACGGAAGAGGATCGGGTCAGAGGATGTGTTTGTGCCACCACCATACGCTGCTTACATAAGTTGTGTCCCTGTTTTTTAAGCTAAGGCTACACCACATGGCAAAAAATACTACACTGAGCTTACAGAGCAACAACATGCGACAGAAGCTCAATAAAACACTCCTTTTCAAATGGCATTAGCCCAATTTTACGACCCTGGTGTGTCTCTTTGTTGGCTCGCCTATATTTGCTGCATCTCTCTCTCTGAGGACTGATCTTTGCACCACACTTTTGGTTCCCTGCGCTGTTTTACCAATCAGCGTCAAACATTGTTATTTACAGAACTGCGTCGTACAGCTAGGTACTAAAGCAACATATCTAAGATTCTTCTGATTTCACTGATGTAAACCATTTCAAGATCCGATCACCAAAGCAAGAAAATGTACAGAGATAGTTACCAACTCATTTGAAGTGAGGTCAATCAGATTTTACATTTTGGAAACTGATTTGGGGAAATAGTTCTCTCTGTAAACTTTTTGATGCTTCCTCTTTTATAACAGGTACTTGTGATTTCACAGTTTTTTTGTGTAATTCCAGGAAATAAAGCTGCCCATAGAGCTATGCCGTTTCAGGGGAATAGCAGACTAGAGTGGGAGAATTCAGGCTCTCGAGGTACAGAAAGTGTCAGGAGGACCCAGAAGCAGAGTTTTAACAAAAGTGTATTTTTAATGGTAAAAAGTCCTAACAGAAAAATAACAAACGCAGGAATCTCAAAAGTAAAAACTGAAGATACAAAAGCACATGGGAGAAAACTACATATAACAAAAAGCTTTACGAAATCATATATTTAAAAACACCTGATGTTCATAGCATTTTAAATGATTTACACAATAATACATATATAAATAGACAAAAACAAAATTTAAAAGTGAAGAGCAAACCAAGAGCTATGAGATTTTATTTGCTCCCAAAAATTCATAAGGATCCAGAAAAATGGACTGTACCACTAGAAGTGCCTCCAGGCATGCCAATTGTATCTGACTGTGGAAGTGAAACAGCACAACTTATTGATTATTATCTCAATCCATTGTCAATAAACACCTATCATATATTAAAGATACATATCACTTTACAGACATTGTTAAAACCTACAAATCCCTCCAAATTCATAATTCTTCACCATGTATATAGACAGCTTATATACCAATATTGAAACCAAGCTGGACTATTGGCTGTGAAAAACATAATGAAAAAATATACAGGTGTAACAGGCAAAATTAAAATGATTGGAAATCAATCTCACCAAAAATGATTAAGTTTAATGAACAATTTTATTTACAAATCATAGTAAATCAAAGTTCCTCCTAAAAACAATGGAACCAATTGGCATGTATGTTAAATAAATTCAACAATTTTGTGAATATTTCATGACTACTAAACAACATGGGGCATTTAATTAGAATGAAGATTATATTCAGCACCCAGTAGACCCAATTCAGAGTGTACAGTGGGTTTAGAATCCTGGCCGTGAACTAAGGCCCTAATCCTAACCATTTTCTACCCAAGCCTAAACCTAAACCTACTCTATTATTGCCTAAACCTAACTCACACACTCTTTCTTCCTAAACCTAAACTTAGACTCTTGCCCTAGCCCTAACCACTGTGGACCCTTGCCTAAACCTAACCTCTGAACTAGACTAAATAAGACTGGCCCTGGCCTGTTGCCCTAACCTTAACCGTTTTTACCCGTGCCTAAACCTAAGTCTCTTCTACTATTGCCTAAACCTAACCCACGTTCTCTCTGCCTAACCACTAATCCTGGCCCTAACCACTATGGACCTTTCTCTACACCTCAACCTAAAACCTTCTAACTTGAGAACAACAATGTATAATCTATAACAAATATTCTCCAAATTACACTAATCAAAAAGAATGAACATGCACATATATATCTGTGTATTGATTTACTCTCAAGGAGAAGAAAGAAACTCACAAATCACAAAGATCACAATTTGTGGATGTAACGAAGTAGTAATAAAAACAATTAGTTTATCTATACGAAATTCGCTTAAAATCAAAAGTCACAGTTCAGTTATAAAAAAAGATAATTCGTAGACGTCACGAAGTAGTAATAACAACATGATTTATTCCAAACAATACATTGATGTTGACAACTCAAATTACTAACATGTAATATGATATGTGAGTTAAAATAATCAGTTTATCGATTCGAAATTCGTTTAAAGTCACAATTGTATTTAAAATAGAATATAAATAAATATATATCACTAAGTCCAATAAAATATAATATTCATAGTTACAAGGTGTCATGAATATTATAAATAATTGTATTTTTATACACAGTTTAGTTAGCCTGACGTTGTCATACTCACAATTCTAGTTAGAATGTGATTCTGATACCGCTCCATTGGGCTGTGATTATGGGGCGTGTTTCAACCGAACCAGGAAATATAATTCCTCTTCGCTCAATTGGATAGACCTACAACCAATCAGAGCAACGTAGTATGTGACGTATGTTAAGCGAATCATTGTGAGTTATTTACTAATGCCGGGTTCACACCTGACGCTGGAGCGCAGCGCCAAGCCTTAAATAACAGCTGGCTCCCATCCACTCCCATGTTAAACCTTTGTGCGGGTCACACCGGAGGCTGAAGCGCGGCTCTGCACCAAGGCTGCCTCGCTCTGTGCAGCGATCGTTTCGGCGTCGAGTCTATTTTTTCCGCTTGACGCGAGCGTATCGCGACAGGAAACACACTGAAATTAATTTAAATACTTTGAAGTCCCCTTCTGTTTTCCTGGAGTTTTACCAATGACATTATTAAATGTCTTTACCCTCCACACCCGACATTTAACGGAGCAAACAGCGGAGAAGTTCTTCAACATGGATGACATTAAATTAATAATTGAAGTGGAGAAGTGCAGTGAGTTGTATGATCCTCGGAACATGTTGTATAAAGACAACACCAAGAGAGACAAATGTTGGGACGCTGTTGCTTAATGTTGGAGCAACAAGTAAGTATACCGGTATGCTTGAATACTACTGGATCAACCGGTGATATTATTAGCGCTGCCCGGCGGGTCAGCGTCGCTTCACCGTCCGGTGTTTAACAGCCAAGCACCGGCGCGATAGGGATTAGCGCGACGCGGCGCTTTGGCGTCGCGTCCGCGTTCTCTGTTCCTCTTTCAAAATGAATGCGCTGTCGATGTCTCCTAAAACAGACTCAAATGCAGCATCTACACATCTCAGCTCTCCAGCGGCAGGCATTCTATCCAAGCCTACTTTGATGACGTGGTTGATTACGTTACTCTTGATCACCTGTCCATCATCGTATAAAGCCCGCCCTGAAGATTTGATTGGATCGAACAGCTTCTGTTCGAGCATAGTTTCTCCCCAACGGAGCGACTCCAGACCGAACTTCCCGAACAACAAATGTTGTGGGCGGGGCTAAGTTCGTCTGGCACCCAGGCTATTGGGCTGTGATTATGGGGAATGTTTCAACAGAACCAGGAAAAAAAATGCCTCTTCGCTCAATTTGATATACCTACAACCAATCAGAGCAGCGTAGTATGTGACATATGTTAAGCGACGCATAGCTGTTGTCAACAGAACTCAACTGCACAAGGGGGGGAACGGGGGATCCACTGTATAGAGCAGTGATTCTCAAACTGTTTGGCACGCCCCACTTGGCATAAACTAATATTATAGCCGAACAAATGTTTTAACGTCAGCATCAATTTAACAGCGGAGCAGTAAACAAATTAAACTTAGGATGTAATAGTTCGTATTAGCCTTAATTGTAAAAACTTTATTCTCAGTCGTGGAAGATGTCAACTTGGTCAGTCTTGTGCAGCTTGTCATGGTGATTTTCCTCTGGTGAGAATCTTCGTAGGACTGAAAGATCTCTACACAAATCGTCTGTCATAGTTCAGACCCCAGGGATCCAGGTTTTATCATCACCTCTAAAATATACGTGCATTCCAATGCTTGTCCAATGATTTGTTTCAGATTGTGACAATAGTTAATATTAACACAGGTCAGGAAAACCATCTCCTGCTAGAGTAGATGAGAACAGCCACTTTTAATGAAACCCCACAGGGTTTAGTGTTATCACTTCGATTGTTTCTGTACCTAGAGAGCCAGAATTCTTATTGCGATGAGCCGGTTTTTGCCCATCTTGTCTTTGGCTTCCTGCTGCTTTACCTGTCTAAAATGCAAATAATTGACTTAATTTGAATAACAGCAGATAAAGTTCACATGAATTGTGCTTGAAAATTTAAAATCAAAGAAAGTAAATGAATGCATCAAGTTTTCATTAATCGACAGATTAATAAGAATCAACAGACATACTGTGAGTCACAGACAGTGAGTGAAGCCTTGTCGCTGTCACAGAGTTTTCTGTCTTTTGCTTAACCCGTATCCTGTTCAGGAGCTCTGCAAACACAAGATCATCTTTTTGACGCATGATCTGTGTCAGGTTGACCATTAGAAACTGGTCTTTTCAGAGGTCAAGCACAGACCCCTCGTAGACACAGAGTGGTTTGGCTCGACCGAGGGGCGGCAGTTGGTGGAAGTCTCCAACTGCCAGGACAGACATCCCTCGGAAAGGTTTCTTGTTTCCTTTGATCTGCTGAAATCTCCAGTGGACATAGGAAAACAGCTCTTTTGAAACCCTAGATATATCATCTATTATGAGCATGTCTGCGTTGGATAGCATTGCTCTCATTTCTTCCAGTGCATTTCGAAGTCCTTGATATGGTGGTTTCAAAGATCTTGGCAGTTTGAGGATGGAGTGCAAAGTTTTTCCAGAGATGTTGAAAGCTGCTGTGCCAGTGAATGCAGTCAGTAGCACTGCGGGCATGGACATATCTGCATGGTCGCGGAATCTGGGGAGTTGTTGCAGAATCTTGGTGGCCTCCTCATAGATGCACTTGATGACATGGGATTATCCACAGCCAGCTCCCCCGGTGACAAAGTAGAAGAACTGTTCTGGATAGTGGCCCCACACACGCTTGAGGCA
This sequence comes from Pseudopleuronectes americanus, assembly GCA_038501795.1. Taxonomy (NCBI): domain Eukaryota; kingdom Metazoa; phylum Chordata; class Actinopteri; order Pleuronectiformes; family Pleuronectidae; genus Pseudopleuronectes; species Pseudopleuronectes americanus. The sequence continues at coordinate 15,137,344 of CM076736.1, read as the reverse complement.
CCACTCGCACAGTGTAGAATATTGATGCCTGTGTTTCATTGAAACTTTGGTGCAACTTTCTCACAAAGTCTGGGCTCAGCTTTGGTGCCTCTATTACTGGTCACATGCGACTTTGTAGTCTGGCACATTGTCTCTCTCTTTTTCCTCATTGGGTTCTGATGCTGGTCGCTCGGCCATGCACTCCAAACGTTCCAGTTCGACCTCTGGTGCACAAGCCCTCCATGCATTTGAAAGTGGACCTCTTTCAGACACCTTTTCCAGGGCCTTCTGAATTTTTTTACCATGTCCTTCTTATCGCTTCTTCATGGCATCGACCACTTCTTTTACTAAGTAGTCCGATTTGATAGCACATTTGTAGTACTGCTCATATGTTGGGTACTGTTCGGTTTTTAGGTCATCGTTGCATCTGTGTGGCAAGTACAGTTTGAGCAATCTGCAGTAAAACTTCTCTGGTTCTTTCTTTTCTGAGAAGCGGGGAAATCTGATGGCAGGTTTTCCCACACTTCTTTTTTGAATGTATCCTCTGTCATTCAAAAGGGGAATGGCATTTGGGCCTTCAGCTTGTCGGCCATAGAGTATCCTGTACTCTGAAGCAAACTCGGCCAAACGCGTGTTTCCAAGTGTCTTAGGTCTGTCTGCATATTTCTCTGGTAATCCCGACATCCCCACTTTCTCCGCTTCAGGATCCATTGACTTTAACCTGAAAGACTAATCTTCAGTGTGTTTTCATTGGTCTGTACGAACACCACACTACGTGAACACTTTGAGTGGCAAGCTGCATGTCCGTGCCAAAGACTCTTGAGCGCTGACCTCTCTGTGTTTGGAGTACGCCTGCATGATCTGCTTCATTTCGTCTTTCTCATTGACGTATTTTTTCCGCAATTCACTAATGACTTGATTCAGCATCTGAGTCATCTCTTGTTCTGGCTTGGAAATGTAGGACAACATGTATGCGATGCAGCAGTTCTCGACTTGAACAAACTGAATGTCCATGTTAGCGTTCCGAACCCTCAGCAAATGGATATTGTATCTATTGACCCAACAGTCGATTGGACGACGCTTCATCCCAATAACAGTGCCAGTGGTTAGATTCTCAACAATTGTCTGAATTCTTGGTAGGTCATGTTGAATTTCACCAGCAGCTCTTCCAAAGAGAAGGGTGGGTTCTTGGATTCGTTAAGGAAAGTCCACAGTGGTCTGATTTTGTCCATGGCCTCCATTTGTATCTTCTGAAGAGGTCTGTTTTTAGAGTTGGACTTTTTGACTTTGTGGTTTTCCCCACTTGTACTTTGCAAAGTAGATATGTGGGCTTCCTCTTGCTTGAAAATCCACTCGATAGAAGAAATCCTCTACTTCAACAATGGACTGTCCATGTGACAGGATCAGATTGTTCATTAGTGCATCAACCCTTTTTGCAAAAATCGCATTACGGTGACAGGGTTGCTTCATAGAACGACACATTTTGCATTCCAGTCGAGCTGTGAAAAGTAAACACTTTCACCTTGTTGAGCTTTGATTATCTCTAAGAACTCTGGCCATCTCATCACAGCAGCAGAAAACGTGATGAATAATGTGGCCTTGCCCGCCTGTCTGACCATGGAATACAGATCTTTCAGCGCCTTTTCCCAATAAGCTGGAGTGACTCGGAGAGGTTGCATGAATCGAGTTGCGTCCTTGTTCGTTATCAGTTTTTGCACCTCCTGATTATCTTGGAGCATCCGGTTGGAAATTTTGCTTCCATCTCTGGTGAATGGTTTCCCTTTCCACAGTTGTATTGACATGCTGTTTTTGGCCATGTGGGTTTCTGTCACAAACTGCGAAAAGAACAGGTAACTTTGGTCCATTGCAAACCTCCTATCTGCTGAGAGGAGCCTTGCATTAAAGTACATGCTTGGGGACAGTTGAATTGTCCGGATCTCATCTAATGTGTTCTGTCCAGTTGGCACAGCACAGGGAAGGCCATGGTTTCTAGTTTTGGAATAGCGAAGAAGCCAACAGGTTTGTTACCTTGGGCGGGCGCAATGCTAAATATGCCATTGCCGTATGATAAGAGTTCCTGGACAATGTCAGGTGGCTGCATGCAGGTGTCCAGGGCCAGATCAGGTCTAAGTTCTTCTTTTTCCTTCTCTGGGTCTGATTTGGACTGATTGGCCTATTCACCTTTTGCAGCTTTGTCGGAAGGTTTCTGGGTTCTTGGGCTGCTCAGCCCTCTAATTTCCTCTGGGTCTAATTTGGATTTATCAGCCTCCACTGGCTGAGCGTCTGTGTTGAATTGGCACTCTCATCAATTGTAATGTCTTTATATTCTGAGTGAATCTCTTTGAGTGTTGCTAGTCCTGCCAGCACATTTTTCATAATAACAGTATAGAAGTACTGATGTCCTTCCTTTTCAGTTTGACCTGCAACAGCTGGGCTTCACCGCTGGGTCTTGGGAGACAGTTCATTGTTGCATTTACCTCTGATGGCACACACACAACGGCTCCATGTACTGCTCTTTGCTGTCCTTTGGGTAATGCAACAATTTTGGCAAAAGGCAACACTTTGGCACTTTGCCTTTCAAGGACATTTAATTCACTCAACTCTGGTGGGATGGGTGAAAGTTGTAATTCATTTGCCACTGCAATAGGCGGCATGCTTCCTCTTCTCAGGTGGCTGTTGCATGCGTGGCAAATTCATTCCTGCTGTCTTTCTTTAGGGACAGTACAGGTAGGCAAACATTCAGAGTCACAATCGTGAACATATTTTCCTGTTAAGCAAGCTGCTACCACGTAGGGTTTTTTGATAAATTTGGACCTGTTGCAATGCACAACTTGATTAGTAAAAAGTGCCCTGTCTCACACTGTACAGATGTAGGTTGGGCCATCATTGATTTTTTTCACAGAACAAAGTCATTGCAGCTTGCAATACCGGGTTGATCTCCGGCCAGGCTTTCACTATAGGCTGTGGAGTTTTGTGGATTACCATCCGTCGGTATTTCCTTCTTATTCTCAGTACACGCTGCAACTTGTAACGAATGTGAAATTCAGCATTGTCTTTTTTATCGCTAGAACAGCACAGCACGTGGTGCACACTAAAATCTGGGTCTTTGGAATCCCTGGAATCTGTTTTTGATTTGTCCTGTAGTCCTGGTCACGTGCATATTTTGATGTGATGTGCATTTTCTTAGTCTCTCTGATGTCAGAATATGTGTGATATCTCTGTGCCATGTATTTTTTCCATCTGCACTGAAATTCAGAATTTGTCTTGTATCTTTTTACAGTGTATGATATATTTTTTCCTTTAACACAAGGATCTACATAATGCTTCTTGGATGATAACTGCTTTTGTTTGTGTTCTGAGACCTTCAGGCATCCACATCTCACTGAAGACATATGAACATTGTAGATATTTGTGTCTGTTAAAACTTGATTTGGCATTTCCTCTACCGTCAGATGCTCACCGACGTAGCTTTGGTCCAATAGAAGCTGGTGTTTGATTACAACATAGAGTGAATCTCCCTGTTCAAGCACTCTGTCAAAGTGGGTCGTTTTGAACCGTATTCCCTCGTTGTGGTAGGTCAAAAACGTGAGAGCCATACAGGTGAACTGATGATTTCTTGAGAATTCAATGTACCTGTCATTATTCTGACTGTAAGTGGCCCTCACTGACCACATGGCTCCTCTTTGTCTGCTTGGCATCTCGAACTGTGGGTCTTCATCTGCCCAGTGGTCAACCTGATCAAGGTATGAAATGAATCAATATCTTTAGCAAAACCCCCTACACATTTTAAAGCCTGTCTCTATGCAAGCACATTAGCAAGTGCAAATTTAAGATGACGTGCTATTAAGACTACACTACAGAGGGGGGGAAGGGGTCATCCTTCCCCCCCCAGTTGTAAATTGTATTTGTCTTCGATTTTATCAGAGGATTTTAATAAACATACACCAATGATTTTCTGGCTAGAAGCACTAGTCTCCTACATGAACATTTTACGTACCAGAATTTGAACAATGGTTAGGGTCACAAACTTGCTTTTTATAACAGCTCTTGTTATGTTACCAAAAATACATCATTGCAATCAATTCATAAGTAACAACATCAGTGTACAGCTGAACACTAGAACATAAATTGGAGATTTGTTTGGGGGGAAACTTTGTGTGTTTAGAATATTTAGAATGTGTTTGTATTATTAGGAGTTGAAAACATATGTTCTGTGTCCATTCATTTTGGAGAGAAAAAAAGAAGAAAGCCTACCTTTACAGCTGGAGAACGGGATCCAGTGGGTGCATCTGTCCTTCAAACTTGCCTGATTTTATGAATTAAATTTATTAATGTTTGTCACACAAAGCACCGCTTGTTTTTTTTTCTTTGTTTTTTAAAAAAAATACATAATTGTTTTTGCAAATCAAGTATTTAGGATTAATTGAATAAGTCCATACCTTTGGAGGTGGAGAATTCACAGGGATGTGTGACTGGTCCGTGGTCCAGAATGGTCGGTCTGGTGGAGGGGTCTTGGCCATCTGATAAAACACAATACCAAGATTGTGAAACTTAAGATATTGTTTATTGTATCGTATACCTGAGATGATGAAGGACAGAGGATTGTGTGTAGTGACAGTATAACAAGTTCATGACACACTGTGTATTGTATATATATATATATATTAGTGCCGTAAAACGATTAATATATTTAATCACGATTACCGTATTTTTCGCACTATAAGGCGCACTTAAAAGTCTTTTTTTTTGTTTAAAACGGCAGTGCGCCTTATAATCCGGCGCGCCTTATGTATGGATTAATTCTGGTTGTGCCTACTGACCTCAAAGCGATTTTGTGTGCGACACGGCGCACCGCTTCTAGCATTACGGCATCCGTAGTCAGGCGCGTCGCGGAGTAATACATACTGTACTTTACCATAATATTACCGGTACAGTGTGTGTAAAAGGACCCCAAAATGGCACCTGTCAAAAGACACGCTTACGAAGCGGACTTCAAACTCAAGGCTATCAGTCACGCAGTAGAACATGGGAACAGAGCAGCTGCGAGAGAATTCAACATTAATGAATCAATGGTACGGAAGTGGAGGAAGCAAGAAGATGACCTGCGCCAGGTAAAGAAGACCACACAGAGTTTCCGAGGGAACAAAGCGAGATGGCCACAGTTAGAGGAAAAAATTGAACATTGGATTATTGAACAGAGAGCAGCAGGTAGACGCGTCTCTACAGTCTCTATTCGACTGAAGGCAACAGCGTTGGCACGGGAAATGAATATAAATGACTTTCGTGGCGGTCCTTCTTGGTGCTTTCGTTTTATGAAAAGACGTAATCTGTCCATCCGAACACGGACTACCGTCTCGCAGCAACTGCCAAAAGATTACCAAGAAAAGCTGGCCACTTTTCGCGCGTACTGTACAAACAAGATCACTGAAAAGAAGATCCGAGAGGTTCCGCTCACCTTTGATATCCCCGTGAACCGCACCGTGGAGAAAACAGGGACCAGAACGGTGTCTATACGCACCACAGGGAACGAGAAGTCATCCTTCACTGTAGTTCTCGGTTGCCAGTCTAATGGCCAGAAACTTTCACCCATGGTCATTTTCAAGAGGAAGACTTTGCCAAAAGAAAAGTTTCCAGCCGGCGTCATCATCAAAGCTAACCCGAAGGGCTGGATGGACGAGGAAAAGATGAGTGAGTGGCTGAGAGAAATTTACGTCAAGAGACCGGATGGCTTTTTCCACAAATCTCCGTCCCTATTAATCTGCGACTCCATGCGCGCTCATCTCACCAATACTGTAAAAAAACAAGTGAAGCAAACAAATTCGGAGCTTGCCATCATTCCGGGTGGATTAACAAAAGAACTCCAGCCCCTAGATATTGGTGTCAACAGGGCATTCAAAGTCAAACTGCGAGCTGCGTGGGAGCAGTGGATGACAGACGGAGAACACACATTCACCAAGACAGGGAGACAGCGCCGGGCGACTTACGCTACAATCTGCGAATGGATCGTGGATGCCTGGGCTAATGTATCAGTCTCAACTGTGGTCCGAGCTTTCACAAAGGCCGGAATCATCACTGAACTGCCAGGTAACAGCAGCGACACTGACTCTGACTCGGATAATGATGAGAGGGAGCCGGGCATGCTGGATGCTGTTATCGCCCAACTGTTAAACTCCGACACGGAAGATGAAGAATTTGAGGGATTTGAGGACGAGGAATGAACTGAAAAGTGGTTGTATTGTGTTGTATTTTACGTGTTATAACTGAAAAATATTGAGTTATTGTGAATACGCTAACGTTTGATTTAGCGGTATCAGACTGTTTTTATTACGGTACGTGTTAAAACTGAACAAGGTCGGGAGTTATTGTGAATACGCTCATTAACGTATGAACAATGTTGAGAGTTATTGTTAACACGTTTAATAAAGTTTGAGTTACAGACTGTTTTGTTTCGCTTAATGCTTTTAGTCCGGTGCGAAAATAGACCATTCATTGACAGTGCGCCTTATAATCCAGTGCGCCCTATAGTGCAGAAAATACGGTAATCACATTTATGTCAGTTAACTCAAAATTAATCGTATTTGTATCTATTCTAAATGTCCCTTCATTTTTTTTTCCATAATTTTTTTTTCATTTTAATGCTCTTATCAACATGCTTTATTCAAATGTTTTATTTTATTGAAAAACAACATTGCCAAACAGGGAGGTACAAAATAAATTTATAAAGTGCATATTTCAGGCAAACAAGGACTCTTTAACCGTCTGGCAATTTAAATTGTATTTGTCAGGTTAAATTGTGTGTTTTCTGTTTATCTGTTAGATCTCTGTTGTTTATGTTTGAGTTGTTTTCATGGTTGCAGTCTGAGTTGGAGATGGACGTGGCAGCTTTTGACAGCTGCCACGGTGTGTTGAGTGTTGTAGAAGTTCTCCCTGATCCGGAAGTAGTCCGTCCTGATGGCCCCCCAGCGATTCACCCAGACCCCGGCGATGGTACGGCCCTCATGGTGAATGCCGCACAGCTCCACGAAGACGGCCTCCAGCAACCTGCTGACATCAGGAGAATGTGCAGCGCCCCACCCTGCCCGAGATATGAACTGCACACGCAGATAGATAGATAGAGAGAGAGACAGAGAGACCATGCTCACATACAGCACTATCAATTGCACGCATAATCAAAATCAATGAAAATGCATGTGAATATGATCCAAAGAGTAGAAAGAAAATTTACCCTGTCATGCTGTCCACGCCGGGCATGGTACTCGTCACGGACCTGCGGCTTCTGAAGTGGCCCTTGGTCAGCCGCTGCTGGTGCCGTTGGGGGAAGGATATAGGGGCCTTGTCCCTGTCTGACAGCTTCTGCCAGAGACCCCCTATCTGCCTCACCTGCCCCGGCCTAACGTATGGGCGTTCGCGCAGCTTCAATTACGCCTGGGCCAGACGTACGACGTGATGGTACCCGCCTGCTGGGCCTGCTGGGCCTTAAGCCACCGCAAGTAGCTGCAGACGGGAAAAAGAACAAAGTATCGTTTCAACACGCGACAGCTTGCATCCTCAACTGCACCTGTGGCCGAAATACTTACGTATGACACTCTGTTCTGGTGGCCTAGTACAGGGCTTTGAGCGACATGTGGCCGTGCGCACCGAACCCCACCAGCGTCCGGTCCATGCCCCTCACCGACAAAAAGCCCCCGCGCATCCGACGCCATTGGATCGGCTGCTCCATCTGTGGGAGCAGCCGGGCGTAGGAGGCGAGGGCGTCCTTGTGGACGGGGAGAGGCGACTTAGAGGTGTCCCCGGCTTCCCTCTCCTGCATGTGGGACACCAGGATCCCACAGGCGTAGCCCACATCATAGCTGACGAGCCACTTGAAGGTTTGACCCCGGTACTAGCCAAACTGGAGCTGGCTCTCACTAAGCACCAGCTGCCAGCACTATGGGGTCTCCTTCAGCCCTTGGCCTCCTCCCTCATCGCCTCTGGTGCCTTCAGGGCGAATTCCGTGGTGGCCCTACGGTTGAGTTTGGCCACTGTAAGCTCAGCAGCTGAGGCCTTGAGGATCAGGGTGTTGGTGTTAGGAAGGCACCTGAAGACAGGACGGAAATCCATTCTGCAAAGACATTAACCCTGTAGCACCCCTTGTTGTAAAATTACAACGTTACCTTTAACCATCCTAAAAAACAATCTGGCTTTTTTTTTCTTGTTTTTTTACCACATTTACATAGTCATTGGGTCCTATTGTTCAGTCTCACAATGTTATTGGATCGTACATTTGTTTATAAGTGACGCCTTCTGGCCATGAACTCACACAATCTCTCAAGGTTTCCTTCGAACAACATCTATTGGTTTCATTGGACTGGATTCATCAGATGCATGTAAGTAAAATGTCTTTTATATTTTTTTTGGATGTTATTATAATGTCTAGAGCATGTACATATGTAGTTAGTGTGGAATAGATGCATCAAATTTCTTTTAGAGCTTATTATATAATTGTTGCAATTATACAACACTGGGTGAATGTGGTAGTCAAAATAGCTGGCTTGTTGCAGTGGGCTCAAACAGGTTGTGTTCCCTCCACTACACCACTGCCTGAAACATAGTATTTTCTTTATACATGGATAGTATACATTCTACCCTTGTGTTGTGTTCTGGTCAAATTTGACTGATTTAAAAGTTTTATCTCTAAAAAATGTAGTTAATTTGATCAACCTGACCTAAAATTCCATGACTTTGTCCATGGAACAATTCAGTTCTGGGGACAGGAATGTTCCTGAATGTGGGGTGTGGATGTAAGTGGGGGGATGCATGTTTTCCTTTTAGTATGATAATTAGAGCCATTAAACCATTTACATTTACATTTAGGGAATTTAGCAGACGCTTTTGTCCAAAGCGACTTACCAGGCAGACAGTATTGTCTGCATGGAAAACATTTCTACCCTGAGCACTTGGTCCACCACCCTATCTATTCCTTCAGGTTATGTACTACAATATATAAAACATATATTCATGTTAATTAATTGATATTTTATTTTCAGAATGCCACCAGCAAGGAGAGAGCCGCGATACACGGTGCAGGATGTTATTGACCTGGTCCAAAATGGAGAGAGTGAGGTTGAGATTGAAATCAGTGACACAGATGAGAGTGATGAAGACTCCGATGAAGATGTCTGTAAAGAAGTGGACAAAGAAAACCAACCACCCATGGTCTGTCCAGCTGATAATTACGTGGACATCGAGCCAAAAACAAGGAAACACACCATGCCCCGTGACAGGTATCGCTGGCTGAAAAAAGATCAGTCCCAACACAGATTTTTTTCTGGTCTGGATATCACAGCAGATGACATTTCCCTCCACACACCATTGGAATACTTCCAGAAGTTTGTGTCCGAAGACATGATTGAGGCTCTGACACAAAACACGAATGAGTACAGCTTTCAGGTGCATGGAACAGCTGTAAACACCACTGCAAAGGAAATTGAAAAAATGCTTGGCATGTACCTGAAGATGGGCCTGGTACAAATGGCTGGAACCTGTATGTATTGGGAGACAGAGACGCGGTACTCCCCTGTTGCTGATGTGATGCCACGCAACAGATTCCAATCCCTGTTGACATCATTACATCTAACCCTAGTTGGTCATTTCCCAAGGAAGACAGGGAGAGGACGCTGCAGACAGTGCAATAAAGGATACACCAACACGCAATGCAGAAAGTGTGATGTTCGCCTTTGCTTTTTAGACAACAGGGACTGTTTTTGGGACTTTCACCACCAATGAAAGTCTTCATGACCAATGTCATAAAAAGAAAAAAAGAGGGAAAAAACGCGCTTTTTAAGAGTTTTATCTTGTTTAATATTTTTAATAATTTTAATAAATGACTTCATAAAAATATGACTAATGTGTGATTATTATTAATGTTATATACCGTTATGGGGCTAAGTAAGCAATCAACCCTGCAAATGAACCCTTAGTTGTTCTGAATTGTTCACACAACGTGAGTACAAATACAGAAATCCTGCTCCCAACTAAGCCCAATGTTGCAATATTACAACATTTCTCTAAAAACGTACACAAACTTAATCTTTCATTTCTGCATCAAAGGCCTCATACAACATGATCTGAAAGGTCAAATAATTTTTTTTTAGGTTTTTCTATATTTGGGTCTTACAGGGTTAAACAGACAACCAGCAATGTTAGATGTGCCAGATTGTTGTGTTGTGATTGACAGACAGATCCATCTATTGATATTGATCCCCACGAACATTTAGGCAGGCACAAAATACAGTAGCAGCACACTAAACAGTCACACACAAAAGAATATGAATACAACCAGTCCATGGGGATAATATAGATATTTACAGTAACAGGTGATTGAAAGATGAATGGCTGGTAGTGATAACTTGGTTACAAGCTACGTTACAGACTGGAAAATGACTGTACAGTAGATGAAAGTGATGATGATACAACCAGAGATGGGCAGTATTTCTATTACTTGTATTTGAAACATTTTTCAATTACTTTTGACCATTTTGTTATTTGTATTTGATAAGGCCGATAAAAAATCAAACGTAATTTTGTATTTAAAATACTCTGTGCAGATTTTAATTACTATTTACCTTTAACCTTCATTCATTTTTCTGTGCAGAACTTGATGTACAGTTATTTATTTAGGCTCTATTAATGACATTTATTTTTATAGTATACATGGGCCTAATGTGTGATGCTATTCACATGAATATTTTCTTGTTGATAAAAAGCCAAAGTTTATGGGCTGTTAAATTGTGAGAAAACGTAAAATCCAGAAAAAGTATTTCTTATATTTTAAATACAAAATACATGTATTGTATTTTATTACATTTTCTGGCACCATTATATTGTATTTTTTTTTCATCTCATCATCTCATTTTCGTCCGCTTATCCGGGGTCGGGTCGCGGGGGGAGCAGCTCAAGCAGGGGGCCCCAGACTTCCCTTTCCCGGGCCACATTGACCAACTCTGACGGGGGGATCCCGAGGCGTTCCCAGGCCAGTGTTGAGATATAATCTCTCCACCTAGTCCTGGGTCTTCCCCGAGGTCTCCTCCCCACTGGACGTGCCTGAAACACCTCCCAAGGAAGGCGCCCAGTGGGCATCCTTACCAGATGCCCGAACCACCTCAGCTGACTCCTTTCTAAGTAAAGGAGCAGCGGCTCTAATCCGAGTTCCTCACGGATGGCTGAGCTTCTCACCCTATCCCTAAGGGAGACGCCAGCCACCCTTCTGAGAAAACTCATCTCGGCCGCTTGTACCCGCGATCTCGTCCTTTCGGTCATCACCCAGCCCTCATGACCATAGGTGAGGATAGGAACGAAGATCGACCGGTAGTTCGAGAGCTTTGCCTTGCGGCTCAGCTCTCTTTTCGTTACAACGGTGCGGTAAAGCGAACGCAATACCGCCCCCGCTGCTCCGATTCTCCGGCCAATCTCACGCTCCATAGTACCCTCACTCGCGAACAAGACCCCGAGGTACTTCAACTCCTTCACTTGGGCTAAGGACTCATTTCCTACCCGGAGTAAGCAATCCATCGGTTTCCTGCTAAGAGTCATGGCCTCAGATTTAGCGGTGCTGATCCTCATCCCAGCCGCTTCACACTCGGCCGCCAGCCGATCCAGTGAGCGCTGAAGGTCACAGGCCGATGATCCAATGAGGACCACATCATCTGCAAAAAGCAGTGACGAGATCCTCAGACCACCGAACTGCAACCCCTCCCCACCACGACTACGCCTCGATATCCTGTCCATGTATATCACAAACAGGATTGGTGACAAGGCGCAGCCCTGGCGGAGACCAGCACCCACTGAGAAAGAAACTGACTGGCTGCCGAGGACGCGAACACAGCTCTCGCTTTGGGAGTACAGGGATTGGATGGCCCTGAGGATAGACCCCCTTACCCCATACTCCCGCAGCACCTCCCACAGTTTCTCCCGGGGGACCCGGTCATACGCCTTCTCCAGATCCACAAAACACATGTAGACCGGATGGGCATACTCCCAGGCCCCCTCCAGGATCCTTGCGAGAGTGAAGAGCTGGTCCGTAGTTCCACGTCCGGGGCGAAAACCGCATTGTTCCTCTTCAATCTGAGGTTCGACGATCGGCCGAACCCTCCTTTCCAGCACCTTGGAGTAGACTTTACCAGGGAGGCTGAGAAGTATGATACCCCGGTAATTGGCACACACTCTCTGGTCCCCCTTTTTGAACAGGGGAACCACCACCCCGGTTTGCCACTCCTTTGGCACTGTACCCGACTCCCACGCGATGTTGAATAGGCGTGTCAACCATGACAGCCCCTCAACACCCAGAGCCTTTAGCATTTCTGGCTGGATCTCATCAATCCCTGGGGCTTTGCCACTGCGGAGATGTTTGACTACCTCAGTGACCTCCACCAGGGAAATTGACGGCGAAACACCATCAACCTCGAGCTCTGCCTCCAACATAGAGGGCGTGTTATTCGGATTCAGGAGTTCCTCAAAGTGTTCCTTCCAACGTCCGACGACCTCCTCAGTTGAGGTCAACAGAGTCCCATCCTTACTGTACACAGCTTGGATGGTTCCCCGTTTCCCCCTCCTGAGGTGCCGGATAGTCTTCCAGAAACACTTTGGTGCCGACCGAAAGTCCTTCTCCATGGCCTCTCCGAACTTCTCCCACACCCGCTGCTTAGCCTCCGACACGGCAGCAGCTGCAGCCCTACGGGCCTGTCGGTACCCTGCAACCGAGTCAGGAGTCCTCCAGGATATCATATCCCGGAAGGCCTCCTTCTTCAATCGGACGGCTTCCCTGACCACCGGTGGTATTTTTTTTTAACACATTTATTTGAGGGGTATTTTGTATCTTGTATCAAAACTAGGGCTGTGAAATGATTAAAATTTGATCTCACGAAACGGTTCTGTTATGTCCAGTCCCGTTTATTGAGCTAAGTTGGCTTTATGTTTATAACTTATTCTTCTGTTATGTGTTGTTATTGTTTACTCACCTCTCCTCTCTTTTCAGACTCCTCACTCCCTCCCTTGTGTGTGTGTTCCACCTTAGTGATCGTCAGCTCCTACCCGATTGTTTGCACCTGGTCCTCATCACCCTGTGTATTTAGTCTGTGTGTTCCTTGGTGGTGTTGCCAGTTCGTCTTTGTTACTTCATGTCCTTAGCGTGCCAGCATTCGTTTCTGATAGCTCTCCTGTTACCGATCTCTGCCTGCATAACGAGTTACGTCTCTGCCTTTTCTATAAAACACCTATGACCTAATTAACAGTTATTAACAATTCTCAGCTGCAAATAGTGATCAGGATACAGGATCATATTATCGTAGGTTCAGGTTTATTTGTGAGTGGAAACCTATGTCAAGGTTCATTACAGAATATTACCCTACTTCTTCCAAAGCAACTTTAAGCATTTTATGATAAGCATTTGATTTAACTAACTACTTGTAAACAATCGCATATGGAGAACATATTTTTCAGCATTTGTTGGTTATTATTAGGGATGAGCGAGTACAGCATTATCTGTATCTGTATCTGTTAACCATATGAATTATCTGTATCCGTATCCGTACTCGGAGTGGGCGGGGCCTAACCCGGAAGTGGGTGTGATTTAACCCACTGTCAGCTGAAATACTCTCTGTATCACTCATTATTCTGTATCACTGATCATGAGAGAGAGAGGGGGAGTGTGTGTGTGTGTGTGTGTGTAGCTTAATTTGTAATATTTTTTATACCACTACTACCTAGAAAGTGTCAGACACTCAGTGCGTGAAGTAAAATAAAACTGGTTAGAGCCAACTGACGGTTTATCCAACGACCTGCAGAGAGAGGGAGAGAGAGAGGGGTGCGGAGAGGAGGGACACGGTGAGAGCCTGTCTTGATGTGGCTACGAGGACCCCCTGAGCAGGGCCCCCGCTGCTCCTCGTGTACCGGAGCGACGGTGAGCCGGTCGCCGCGGGGGGGGGCCGCCACATCTGAGCAGCCAGGGCGATATTATCACAAGAACTCAAATAAATGCCCGTCAGTTTGGATGATTTTAAATGGTCATTTATTTTCACACTGGCATTTAATTATCAATGCAAATAATTACGCTGCACTGAACTGTAAGTAAAGTACAAAAAAGTTAAAATAACGAAACATGTAATTATTACTTGTGAACGAATATAGAGTCCAGTCTATGGTCGCAACGCGAGTCGCTTTCTACCAGCACCACGTCTGAACAAACCCACGTTTAACAGAACTCTACTGGTTAATAAGTAAGTACAAACTGAAATAAAAACAAACTTCAAGCTGAATAAACCCTAAACGTTAACGGAAAAGACCCGCAAACCTGAGTGACTGAGAGACAGAGAGCTGTTCTGTGAGTGAGTGAGCAGAGCGGTGTGTGAAGGGGAGGAGCGCTGTGACGCTGTGTGAGGATTTTCATTCAGTCCGAGCACAGATATTGACTAGTATTACTCGTATAATACTCGTGCTCGGCAAAAGTGCTTTATCCGTACCGGATACTCGTTTCAGCCGAGTATCCGGCTCATCTCTAGTTATTATCATCATTATTATAATTATTATCATTAGAGTATATTTTAGCTCGAGGACAGCCATTGTACCTGTACATCGTAACTTGAGTATAAGAACATGTGTGAGAATCCTCGACTCTAAGATTCTTCCTGGACTTTGCAGACATATTACTTCTGCTATTCAATACAACAAAATGTGTGGCCTGAACTTTTAATGGAGATTAGTAGCTTTAGCAGTTACAATTGACTAATGTTGGTCTTCAAACCACCGTGACAGAGAAATAAATAGAATTTGAATAATCAATACATGCAGACTGTAGCATTGATTAATCATTTTCATAGAGCCGAGTTTTGCTTTAAGTGTCATTAGCAGTTAACGATAAACAACTTACTTACTTGTCAATGATGTGTGACCAGCGGGCGAATGATGCATTCTCACTCGTTTGCATTCTCAGTCGGTAGAGTTGAGCCCACATAACATCTGCAGCGCCATCGCGCGACATGTTGACGTAGCAACATCTGTACTATCGTTTCGAATAGTATGCGAACATCATTGCCTATTTGCAGAGTAAAAATATAGACTTTGTTTGCTCTCACACTGTTTCCTCTTTAGCTAAGTTCCATTGTGCCATATCCTAGCCCTCCCCTCCCTTATCATGGGACGTACGTCCCTTTCTCTGCTGTTTTCAGCCATTCGGCGTCCGGACTCGGTAGTAAGAAGAAAACCTCTAAAACTCAGGGACGTGAATAATTCCAGGCGGATGTTCAGCAGTACAATGACCAGACGTCACAGTTTATCCGGGCATGTTCCGTTTTCCTGATCTAGATATCTATAAAACACTAGATGTTTTCAATTTCACTACCTAATTTCCCCCGGTTTCAATCAGAATCTAAATAACAATTACATAAAGTAATACATAGGTTCCATGGCTAACGTGGGGGTTTAGCAAGTTCTGGCGTTATTATAGTTACGGAACCCTATTAAAAAAATGTATACAAGACACCACGTGGCGTTCAGTTGTCACGGCTATGGCTAGCCTATGAGCTTGCATCTCTCTCTGACAGGACCTGTCCGAGTGATACTAGTTGGCAGGCAAGCCTATCAATCACTCATTTCCATTTCCGTTACTAGCCAATGGCTTTGAGGCTGAACAGACCAACACGCCCATGCTAGCGGTTCGCTGTATTCGCTGCTCCAGGACGCTCACTCATTCCATCACAAAGTACCCGTCAACGGCATGCGCATCGAAAACACAATGGTCCCGGTTTGGGAGTTTTAAACTGTGGTTGCCTTATATGCGAGTGCCGGCCTATGGTGGCAGCGAGGGAAGCGTCCATAGCAACAACAACAAAATAAATCCGTTAAAAGTAAATTAACAACAAAAGATCATACAAACCATCTGAAAAAAGATTATGAATATAATCATAAAATGCGCTGCTTCAAAGTTGATCAAACACACATTTAAACAGAAAATATTTAATTTACCATAAAGGATAAAATGAATATCCGCCAAGTTTTTTGTTTCCACTAATAGAGAGCAGCGCATAGGTCACCTGTCCCCAGCCTCCTGACTCAGGATTAAGTCGAATTCATACTATCTTTTTGCGGATGCTCTTTAGTAACATTTCAAACGAAATTTTGATGAGACCCGCCTGGCCAGCGACGGGTTTCGCTCGATGCCATATCCACTGGCCGCCACCGCAGAGTGAGGATGTCGGAGACTTCATCCTCAGCATCAGCTTCCGCAGCCGAGCAATGATGAAGCTCCCAACGATCCATACAATCTTCCAGGAATCGATGGTGAATGACCAGCTCTGCTGTAAACCGTCTTGTTTATACACCCCGGTGGGGCGTCAACCTGCCGCACAAATGTGTTTTTTTTATAAATATGTAGACTCCAGTGATTGGTGGACTTGATTCACGTTGCACAACTATAACAACCGGGTCAAAAGGGCAAGTCCTATCTGGAAAATGAAAACCTTTTTAGAATCCCAAGACTTTACACCACAACCAAATATATTTTTTATTGGTGATGGCTTAGAAATCGAGCCATGGTAGCAATTTATGTTTTATTTTTCAGTTTCAATCTTTCCAGAAATTCATGAGAGATTTGAGAGTGACACGTCTGCGTAGGAAACGTTGTCACCATCTCAAATATCTAAAAAATCATGTCTGAGAACCTCCGTTTGGGAATTTGAGAGCAGTTTTAATGCAACCACAGTAGTTAAAAAAGGGATTTTCGCACTCTGGCTCTTTTGGTAGAGCGAGCTTGACTCCCATTGTACCATGCAATGCATTGTGCCTAGTGGTGCCATTACTGGGCACCTATAATTAAGGCACATATGAAATAAGAGTACAGAAACAAAGAGAAAAAATCTGATATGCACTACCAGGGATTATATATCCACACAATCATGCATGTTAAACAATATATAGTTTTAACTTTCGAGGTAAGAGCAGGATATTGTTTCTGTGTTGGACATTTTTCAGGTAGGCGGTTTACCTTTTAACACTTATCATTACATTATACTCACCTTGATTTCTGTTATCCTATATTGTCTGTGTCAGTGAATTAGTACTACTTGATGTGTTATTTAGTAACATTAGTCCATAATAGGTCTGTTATTTCTTTCCTTTTAGTGTTAATAAGATCTGTGTGTTTTTTGGTAGCTGCTGTGTATGTGTTTTCCAGTCTCATGTTGTAAGGGGCTTACA
The DNA here is from genome assembly GCA_038501795.1 of Pseudopleuronectes americanus. Lineage (NCBI taxonomy): Eukaryota > Metazoa > Chordata > Actinopteri > Pleuronectiformes > Pleuronectidae > Pseudopleuronectes > Pseudopleuronectes americanus. The sequence goes on along the minus strand of CM076736.1, from coordinate 15,120,139 downwards.
AATGTTTATTATTGACAAGATGTTACGTTAGATCTCGCCTCAATGAGCAGTTCTTGTGATCAGAGTGTCATCACCTCATTCCTATCGTAACTATACTGCGGATATACTCTCAATGATTGTAGAGACCCTGAGGGGGTTAATGGAGAATTACCAGCATGCACCTTGTTCCACATCTATTTAACTGCACTGGCGGATCAGAGACATAATGCCGACCATCAATCTTTAATATTCTTATCAAATAGAACAGGTACATCTTTCTTGCATCCTCTCATATCCTAAAAATCCAGGTTCTCACTGGAAATCAATACTGGACTTTTGGCTATGTAATCACATCCTCATCTTTATTGCCCACTTTAAAGTCATTGCTTTTATCACAGTTGAAAAGAATCACAGCAATATATCAACAACTGAGAAATGTCATCAAAGCCAATTCTCAATGGTAAAGATGTGTAACAATTAGTCATTACTCTATCTTTCCAGAAATCATCAAGACTTTTGTTAGGCAATGTTCTCCCAAGTGAGTCAGACCTTACCGTCTTCTCATTAAGGGCAACTTCAGAATTTGCATTTGCTTGCTTCTTATATTCAAATAAGGGTCCATATTTATCTCTACCTGGCACAACCCACGCTTTGGAAATCTTCAGTCCCAGCATGAACCTCTTTTTACATAGACCTGTGTGATCAATGATAAGCCTGCATGGTTGAAAAAACTAGGTTATAACCAGGCCTGCAGGAGATAAGGAGACACTCCACAATAGAATCATAGAACATAACTCCTTAGCCTGTTATGGGTTTCTACAAGATATTAGTCTATAAAACACATACAATCCCTGTTGTTATGTTGCTATCCACAGACATTATCATAGGTAGATAGCCTTAATTTAACAAGATACATAGAAAAGGGTATATGTCCCAAAAAACTGATAATGAAGGCGAGGCTCATAAGAGAGCAGAAACAGAAAAGGTTACCCAGGCTGCCCTCATATACCTGCACTATTTGTATTTAACTGTTATTATATTCGATGAATATAATGTATTGTTTAAATTTTCATTTGCGGCAGAGGGGTCTTATTTGTTCTACTTTCCTGTAAGCAGAACCATTTGTCATTTAAATGTTTTGTATTTCTTGTATTACGAAACTCCGATACATGTTTTAAATAATATCTGACAAAGCACCTCTGAATGCTATTTTTATTAACTTTAATAATCTCCTTTCTTCATTTTCTGGCTCGATTGTTTTTAGCTGACCGCCATGACTTTCAATCTTCTATTCTTCTTACAGGTTAACCCTGTAACATATGCCAAGGGATCCCAGACTCCACACTAATTCTGGCATATTTTACATTGATAATTTCTTTATGGCCTCGACCCCTTTTTAAATAGTAGACTTGATGCATCAAGGAGTACAGAAGGTGAAACAATATACAAACTCCAACAGAGTAACCTGAGTAATTGAATATGTCTCCCACAGCAGCCCAGTATATCTCCCCCACCCTGTGTCAATGTCACCCATTCTAACAGCACATCCATGTAAGGCATCCAGAACTGCTGTTACCCTCTGTAGCATGAAGATGTTCACATTCCTATTGGATAGTTACGCCTAAAGAATGCATTCCTAAACCATGTTGTGTCCTTATGTCTTGCTACTGGTGGAATTTAGAAAATAGTGGAATAGTGGTGCCTCTCTGTCTGAGGCATCTGAATTAGATATAAAAGTCTATGAGTGTAGACAATACAATGCACTGCTATTTGGCCCTTTATCTATAACCTGACCTTGGGTATTGCTTGGGGAGAAAGGAGTATTGGTGGAATGAGACAAGCACTATTGTCCTAATGGTGAACCGATATAATGTGTGAGGATGGTCAACAATTCCTTCACATCTGCCTTAATTATGGAGGCATTCATTTGTGCAACTGAAAGCTTTTGTTGAACCTTAAAACATGTATATATGTATGTACCTTTGTATATATACATCTCTGGTGTAGGCATGTGTACATATATTTATATATACATGACTACACCAGATTCACTTCACATGCGTCTGGTCTAGGCCTTTTGTGAGAGCATGGAGAACAGGCCCTGGGCCATTATATGGGCTCCACTGTGAAGGGTGTATTGGAGGAGCTCTGCTGCTCTGGAGAGCCAATGGGAAGAAGAAGAGGGAAGAACAATCAGTGAAACTCTGAGAGGGGTTTACACACCTCAGGATGAAACCAGTGTCACCCCATCAAGGCTCTGGTTTTGTAAATGGTGAATGGATTTGTATTTATATAGTGCTTTTTCTAGTCTTGATGACCACTCAAAGCGCTTTACAGTACAGTTTTACATTCAACCATTCACAAACACATTCATACAGTGCATCTATTCGCAGCACTTTGTTATTCTATGGGGGGCCATTCAGGCTTCAGCATTTTGCCCAAGGACACTTCGGTATGCCGATGGGTCAGACTGGGGATCGAACTGCCGACCTTCAGGTTGGAGGACGACCACTCTACCCCTCAGCTGCAGCCTGGTCTGCTCTTGCCTGCGCTGATAATTTATGTTGAAGCATAACACAGTCACCTGTCATATGTTCTCAACTTTATATGGTGCTTTTAGGTATATAACTCTGAATCAAGCTTTTATCCACTACATTTCGGCCCTGCCTGTTTGCAAAGAGTCATCCAAAGTGTGGCTCAATAGTGACCTTATACCTGATAGGCTTGTGCTACTCTATTTGTGACAGAAGGAGATTCCTGCTTCCGTCACATATATGGTAGCACAAGCCTCTTTTTTCATCTGCCTACTGCAACGTTGGCGCTCCTCAGCTTCAGCTTTTATACAATCTTTCAGTTATGTATTTCTAAAATGTATATTTGGTTGCTGATATGGTTTAAACAAAAACTCATGAACCCTGCAGCAGAATGTATACCTTACATCCTGGCTGTCAAGTCCCGTCCTGTCCGATAGTTTGTTTTCCCCTTGTGGTCATGTTCTCTGTTGTGTTTTCCTACTCATCTCCCTCTCGTTTCAGACTCCTCACTCCCTCCCTCGTGTGTGTTCCACCTTGTTGATTGACAGCTCCGCCCCGATTGTTTGAACCTGTTCCTCATCACCCAGTGTATTTAGTCTGTGTGTTTCTGTGTCGCGTTGCCAGTTCGTCTTAGTTTCTCCATGTCCCTAGCGTTCCAGCATTTACTGATAGCTCTCTTGTTGCCGATTTCTGCCTGTTTAACGGATCACGTCTCTGCCTCTTCCTTTCCGGATACTCTGCCCGATCATCGTCTGCCTGCCCGTGTACCGACCTTGGACTGAACTGTGAAAGGCAAATTCCTGGACATTTTAATGGCATGGCAAAACAAGGGTTAATTAGATTTAACTTGTTAATTAATGTCCATCCATTTGCAACACAAAATACACAAAGCACAAACCCAAATGTGCTTTAGTTGTTTAGTTGTTTTAACAATCACTTGGCCCCCAAAATGTTGAAAGATATGCCCCTGCCTTTAGGATCAGACCATCAGTGACCTGGAAGCTTCACAAGTGTGTGGTCTGAAAAGTGTGTATTGTAATCTAAACTCTGCAATAGGAGTACAGTTGTACCTTTAAAAAGTTTATAAACACGGATTTGAGCTGTAAAAACGTACAATGTTTAAGAACCTTTTCAACATATTTGCACCAGTTTTCAGATCACGAGTTATAAGGTTTCAAACCTGGAAAACAAACTGATGTACTGGGCGAACAGTGACACAATGGAATCCCTGAAAATGGGTTGGAGAAAAATTAACAAGAGGGCTGCAGTTTTGAGAATAACTTAAAATAATGTTTGCAGAGGTTTTTTTTTATAGATTTAAACCTTTCAACTACTTTTGTTTTGTTTTGGATGGAGCTGTCCATGCCTACATTATGTTTATGTGTGTGTGTACACACACGGCTTCACACTGTGAATGTAAAATAATACCTAGGAAGTTGGTGCAATTATTCTGAATTTTTAAAACAACTTCTGCCCTGGATACTACATGTCCTTCCTGTCAGTTTTAACAAGTCTCCTGTGAATTATCTTGGTGACCAAGTCTTTCAGCCCCATGGACTAATGGCTAGCTGCTTTTTGTAGTGTTTGTTTATCTGACTGTTAACAGTTGCCACTCTAGTGAGGGAAAACCCAGGAGTTGAAGCTGTTTGCCTGGCACCAGCAATCACACCTCATTCAGAGTCATGTAAACGAGGCATCTGGCTCATTTTGAGATTTAGTCAAACAGCAACTGAACCTCTTTGCTGTGTTTGCATGCTGGGTGTGCTGAGCTATAGCAACATAATGGGATGTTTGGAGGAGCAGTCTCTTTGCTTTAGCAGGCAGGTGTAACTAAGGCAGTGGCCACTTAGTGAAGTATTGGGGTGAAGAAATGTGCACCAGCTGAACAAAATGAAAAAGAATCACTGTTGTGCACACGAGTCATGTCTCTATCTTGTCATGTGACTCTGATTCTTCAAGACATGTCCTATTCCACCTGGTTCTCTTACTGTGGTGTAATGCTGCCACACGGCTCGTGTGTATCCTTGTTGGGAGGTTATGTTTTCACCCCTGTCCTTTGGTGTGGTGGTTTGTTTCTTAGCACTATAACATACATTTATTTCCATGAAACTGAATGGAATGTGTGATGGGTCGGGAAAGATTTATAGAATCTTATATAGATATATAATTATAGTGCAGATCCAGATCAGGGGGTGGATCCAGAATTTCTTAAACATTTACCCACTGAATAATATATAGATCTTAATGCAAAACAGATACATTTAATGGACTTATATATTTGAGTTTGTACCAGTGTTAATTGTTGCAGCTATTTTTGATTTAGTCTTAGTCTTAGTCTTTTGACGAAAATGCATATTAGTTTTAGTCACATTTAGTCATTTTTATCCTTCTTAGTTTCGTCGACGAAAACTCAGAACATTTTAGTCTAGTTTTAGTCATCGAAAACTAATTCCATTTTAGTCTAGTTTTAGTCACATTCAGGCATGCAAACTCGTCACCTTTCGGTATTTTTTTTTGGGGGGGGGGTCCGATGGCCGATGGGCCGATGGCCGTTGCACACGGGAGTCCTTGTCGCGGCGGCACTACAAGTGGGCGCACTCCATTTGAACTTTCGCTTCCGTGCTGCTCGTCGAACGCATGCGCGCGCTCGTGGGATCCTCCGCCCGTTACTTCACACGGGGAGCGCAACGCGAAGCCGCGCGGCCAGCTGACGGCGCGAGCGGAAAGTTGCCTACCATCTGAAACGGCCGAGCGCGAGCCCAGAGAGGAGAATTTTCCGTTGGTTCCGTTGGTACGACTGAGTCGACTGGAAAGCCCAAAAAATACACGACTGAGGTAAGAGTACAAATTAGAGAAAAAAAAGAAGTTATATTCTGTTAACGTTAGTAGGCCTACATGTAGTCTATAGATAATTAGCTAAAATTAGCTTAACTAACACAATGTTTTCCTTACTTTCAGAATGAATGATTTAGAACAGAAAGATGCATTGGTAGTCAAGCAGGTGGATGCAGGCATAAAGTGCAGTTGGAACTGGTCATGGCTAAAATTAGAGGCAAAAATTGAGGTCAAGGGAGCAGAGCACACATTCCCATTAGTGGATGTCTTCAAAAAAATCAATAAAACAGGTTTGGCAAGGTGCATTCTTTGCCAAAAGAAATTAATTATGCAAACAAGGGCAGCCATGCTTTGCTAGCACATTGCAAAACAGAACTTCACAAGAAGAAAGTCTACAACATAACAACAACGCACAGTGTGGCCCCTAGCTTTCTACCTGAGTCTGAAGCATCCACCTCAGCTTTACAGCAAGGTCCTGAGAACATCAGACAGCGAAGTCAGGCAAAACTTCCCACACCCACTGTGAACCGCATAGCAAATGCAGAGGTAGGTGTAGGTAGGCCTATTAGTTCAGCACAGGCAGTGTCACTACTTCGGCATAACATATACTACCTGCTTTTATAATTTCATAATTTCTGTTCTAGGCCATGGTTCTTGGAGTGATAGCGGAGCATTCTCTCCCATTTGCTATTGCTCCAGTAATTGTTGAGCTGGCCCAGACACTTGCTTTGGACAAAGTGGCTTTGCAGGGAATAAAGCTATCTCGGACAGCGGCAGCATACAAAATGGTCCATGGCCTAGGGCGAACCTTTACTGAGCGGACCTTCTCCAACCTGAGAAGATTTCCCTTTTCCCTAAATTTGGACGAGAGTACATCAAACAACAAGAAAAAGGTTGGTCTCATATTAAATTGCAAGATACATTGCAATTAGTGCTGTCAAATGATTACAATATTTATGTCATGATCTGTCTGTCTTGTCTTGTTTTGGTGGTGTTCCTGTTTTATTTTGGTATTTCTGTCTTGTTCCTCCCCATATCCTGTCAAGTTTCCCTCCTGTTTGATTACTGCTCCCTCCCCTAATGTGTTACACCTGTCCCTCGTTGCCTACCCTGTCTAGTGTGTGTATATAACTCTCAGTGTTTCTTTGTTACCTGTCTGAGCATTGTACCTGTTGGTGAGTCTGTCCCTGTATGTTTCCTGTGTTCGCTGTGCCTTGACTTTTTGCCTTTTTTTAACTAACTTCTAGTTTAAATCCTATATTATAATAATTGTACATTTGATTCACAACTTTTACATTTGGTTTGATTTGAAGGTCCTCTCCATGCTCGTCAGCTACTATCATGACGACTTCAGGAAGGTGATGGTGGAGCATTTGGGGTCCCTGGAGGTCGTAAAAGTGAATGCCGCTGCCTTGGAGAAGGTGCTTCGTGACTTCTTTGAGCAAAACAAAATACCATGGAAACATCTTGTTAGCATGCTTATGGACTCATGTTCGGTCATGAGGGGCAGCAAGACCGGCCTTGAAAAAAGGATCCTGCAGCACTGTCCAACCATGCTTGATATTGATGGTGACTCCTGTCACCACATGCACAACGCAGCAAAAAAGTTTACAGAGCCCTTTGAGTACTACCTTGAGCAGCTGTTCAATGATCTCCAGACTGACCATCAGTGGTCTCCTGATCAGGTAAAAAGAAATGTAAAGTTTTTAATTTATTTATTCATCAGATAACTGTTTTTTACAAATCTATTTAATAATTTCTCTTTATCAGGTGATGTACCTCAAGGAGGTATGTCAAATTCTGAACATCCCTGCCTCCAACCCTCAGAGGGGCTTTGTATCACATCGTTGGCTCTCTGCATATGATGCTTGTATGGCAACCTACGCAGTGCTGCCAGCATACAAGGTTCTCTATTTTGGATTCCTGTCTGCAGAAGACAAGGAGCTTTACAAAGAACCTCTGGAAAGTATATACACAAAGTACACTGTCAATCCGACTGCAAGGGCCAGAATTAAAACCCTACATGAGGACCTCAGCCGAAAAGGTGAATTCTACTTTAAGAATTTAGTAATCTACATCATGGTTAGCTTTACCTTATTGCCACTCATAATAATGATTCTCTTTTCACAGGCATGACACAGCAAGGGAAAGACAGGAAGAAAAGGGTCTGTCGAAAGGTGTGGCATGAGGAGACTACAACGCTCCTACAGCTCAGCATTTACATGGGTGTATTGGCTATCCTGAAGGAATACGTTATGGTTTTCCAGGTAGGTGTATACTTTTGTTACAGATTACTGAAACTGTAACCAATTATGTTTCTTCCATTTAACAACAGTTTGTTTTACCTACACAGGGTAGCCAGACGTTGGTGCACAAACTGCATGACAAGCAGTTTGAGATGTTCCTGGCTTTTTTGGCTTGCTTCATGAAAGGGGAACACGTAACTCAAATGTCTCCCAGGGCTCTGGGAGAGATGGTGCTGGAGGAGAACATGCTGCTACCTGCCAGGGAGTTCTATGTTGGACAGGAAGCGGACACATTGAGGACCAGGAATCCCAACCATGCGGTTAGTACCCTGCACTATAAAAACAATTGATACTTCACTTTTTATCCTGATTGTTTTTTTTTGTTGATGTATAGTAATTGTTTTTTTGTGGTGTACTATTCAGCTACTGGAACCATTCCTCAAACAAGTGAGAACAGCCTACACCACCACTGTCTACATGCAGAAGAAACTTCCATTGTCCAGCCGGACACTGATTGCCCTGTCTTCTCTGGACCCACTCCTAAGAGGCCACTCACAGGCAACCATCCAGCTAAAGAGGTTGGGTGGAATGCTAGACCACCTTTTACCAGCTGTCAAGGACATCCACAAAGAAATCCTTCTGTACAACATTGATCTTAACATGCCCACGTTCAAGGAGGGAGACAGCATGGTGGAGTGGTGGGGTCATGTCTTTGACAATGGACCTAAGTACCCAGCCCTTATAGGCCGTAAGGTGAACCCTGTTATCGTTTCATCCCGTTCCACAGTCTGGCATCTACACAATCTTTAGCTCATAAAAAAGATCGAGTCGTGCTAAGCTACCAAAAAAAAGTTTGTCGCTGAAATTCCAGTCGATTGTCGATGCGTCTATGTTTTAACCAGAACTAGTTTCTTCAGAGCGTAATAAGATTTTGGCCGCGAGTGGTGGCACGGTTCGACACGTGATCGCTCTACACCAATGAGGTAGCTGCTTCTTCTCAACAGAACGGCAAGATGGCGGCTCCCATGGATAGATTCAACGTTACCGATAAAGAGGAAAACACGCGAACGTCCTCAAAAATGGGCCTAATGGATTCTAAACAGTGCTGTATACATAGCCACGTCCAAGAAGAACAATTAGGCAAATATACGATGATGTTATGTTTATGTTAAGTCATTTAGATCAAGTTTGAAATACCTGGGAATACACCTTACTGAAGATCATGGACTGTGAACACCCAGCACGCACTGAAGAAATCAAGGCAAAGACTGTACTTCCTACGTCAGCTGAGGAAGTTCAAAGTATCATCACCCATCAGCTGTGGATAGTGTCCTGACATGACCATGGACTTTTCAAAACACTGAGATCAGGAAAACGTCTCTGCTGCTACAAGACCAGAACAAAGAGACAGAGGAGGAGCTTCTTTCTTCAAGCATTCTGTATCCTGAACACATACAATGACTATAAAACTGCATTTACATTTTTTTTCACACTTGCACATGGACTGTACACACGCTGCACTTTGTACTCCCTCTTGCAGTTTATGAAAAATATTTCTTGATCTTTCTCTCTTGAACACTTGCACAGAAAAAGCTTAACACTAAACGAAATTTCACTACATGCTTTACGTTAGTATTTGTATGTATGTGACAAATAAACCTCCTTCCTTGTAACAATAAAATGCAGTAATTGTACTTATACCAATGACCATTTGTTTGTTCATTTATTCATTCATTTAGTCATCCAGTCATTCTTCCACAAATGAAAACAACACTGATCAACCATAAAAACAATCTTTATTAAGAAAATGAAATATGATATATAAAACTGTACAACACAGAATAAAGATAACAGATTAAGGACACTCAGAATCAGAAAGGATTTATTGCCAAGTAGGTTTACACCTACCTGGAATTTTCTTTGGTAAAAAAGGTGACTACATTGAACATAAAACATAAAAACACAATAAGTACTACATGGTCAATCTGACACAGCCTTGAGGGGAACCGGTGCTCAGTCCTCACTGTCAGTGTCAGGACAGTTATCTTCACGTTCCTCGGTTTCTTTTGTGTTGGCACAATTAAAACAACGACATAAGTCTGTGCAACACAGTCCTGCAGAAAAACAGGAACATCTGCCTGTCTCACAGGCGCCTTTGTAGCCGCAGTGTATCACATTCAAAACACTGTCAGGGGCCGGATTTCTGGTCATCCAGGTGACGTGCAAGGTCCCATCTTCTATTTGCCAACCATATCCAGCAGGTGATGGAGCACTTACATTTTGTTTGAAACAGGACCTCATTATTGCAGCCTGGTAGTTTGCCCTTTTGCAGTGCTGATGGAGGGCATCAGTAGTAGGGGGAATGCATAATTCTGGCAAGGCCGATGATGCCATACAGAAAGCCTTGTACCTAGCTTCATTTACATTTCCGGCAGCTGGCTGATCATATAAGTGGCATACATACTGGCAAAGAACTGCAAATGTTGACTGCTCCAAGTTAAAGTTAGTACCTAAACTTTTAAAAGCCTTAAGGTACTCATCTTTCTCACATGCAACAGAAAATGTCTTTCTTTTTCCTTTGCCATAAAAGGCACTTGTGGAATCACACCCAGAGAATGTGTGAATTCCAATCAAGGCTGAACAAACACCGGTTCCGAGAGCTGATGACACCTTGGTAATGTCAATGATACGTGTCCTGTTGCCAGTCCCTGTGAAAACATATAAGCTGCATGGCAGATCTGTCTGCACACTTACAGCAATGACTGCCACATCAGTGTCAGAGCTCTTGATAATGACAGCTTTATGCTCCCGTGCAGCATGTTGTGCATGTAAAAACACCCTTGTGTCACATTCTTCATGATCACACTGCAGGTCTTCAACAACATGAACAGACTGTACACCCTCCTTAACAGTCACACAGTGACATTGACCTTTATGTGCAATGTACAAGCAGAGGTTTTTGCCCACTCTTGTAACATCGGCATTTTTCCATGCAACATACAGGAATTCGGCAAGTGCTTCCTTATTTGTTCCTTCAGAGAGAAACTTTTTCCATTGCGTTGGGGTCCTCTGATCTGGGCCAAATATTTGCATGCGCTGTGACCCTGCATCAGCTCTACGTGACCGTTCTAGGTTTTTGATACTGATGAGTGGATACTGGTCAGTGACAAAGTCAATGCGTGTACACTTGTGCTGCAAAGCGAGTTGGAGTATGTTCCACAATATGGTCTCTGCAAGCTCTCCAAATGTACCTGGTCTGGATCGCATGGCCTGTATGACTGCCATACCATCAAAAAGAATGGCACCATCCACTGGAACTTGGTCAACAAAGCAGTCTCCACCTTTGTTCTCTAATAGATCCATGAGAGCTGATTTATTTGTTTTGGCAAGTAAACCATCAGCACTTGCTAGAGGATATGACACAGTTCCCAAGGAGTATGACAGAATTTCTCTCATTTCAATTTTTCTGCTCTGACCAAGGATGAGGAGCCTGGAAAATAACTTCTTGTCAGCACGCAAAATCACTTCCTTGCCTGCTGCAGATTTTGTTTTTGGCTTTATCTGATCACTGAAGGTCTTGAGTTTTTGTGATTTAATGGGGGCAAATATGTCAACAGATTTGGATAACAGTCTCTGCTCCATAAATTATTTTACGGCACTTTCACCCTTTTCTGAGGCAACAAGCAAATCCTTCATAGTTTCTTCTGTTGCTACTCTTCCAGAGCTAAGACACACAATGCCGTCTTGGTATACATCAAAAGGGTTGAGCATGGAATCAATGGTGGAAATGATTCTGCTCACAGACTTTTCATCAGCATTGATGCGTGTCTTGTCAAGGTCTTTTCGCCTACGTAGCTCAGGAGATATCCCTGCCATTGATTCACACTGTCTTGCTATAGCGGCTCTTTCATGCTGTGACAGTATCCAGCGATACACTGCAGACCGATTTTGTGTGATCCCTGTCCAACCACCCTTTGTCTTGGCATCTCTGTTAAGTGTTTGCTCAATAGCCTGGTCGCAAGCAATGGAGGCAAATCCATGAAAACTTTGTCGCTGGACAGTCCACTGGCCTTTCACATTTATCTCACTGTGGCAAGAGGGACGTGTGATGGGCAAATTCACCATTTCCAGCCAGTACGCTGGTAAATATCGAGCATAATTTACTCGATCGTAGGCAAAAAACCATGGCATCATTAATCGGACTGTTGACAGGTGAAGTTGCCAGTTTGACTCTCGCGTTGCTCTAACAAACAGGAGGAGTAGCTGCATCATGTCAATGTATGAGCTCCAGAAAGCAAATGTTGCATTCTCTGTACTTTTCCTCTGCACAAAGTCAGCATATTTGGAACAAATACTATCAAACCTCTGATCTGCACTCAAAACATCCAACAATCTGTCTGGAAAGACACATTTCATGTCAGTGATGACATCCATGCACACACCTCTCTCTTGTGGTGGCAAGGAGTCCAAGAAGCTGAGAAACCTGATGCTCTGCAGACTCTCATAGAGAAGTTTGTGAGCCCTCATGCTGCGATTGTAGTGATGACCATTTATGACCCCATTGATGGATCCTGGGGCAACAACTTCTGATTCGATGAGGATGTCTTGCAGTCCTGCATCTCCAAACCTTTTGCCTAAAATACTCAGGTAGGACATGCATGTATGGAATTCACCTAATCGAATCACTAAGCGTTGTGTAAAGCCATCATTCTTCCAGCGTATTTGCTGTGCCTTAGCATATATAGCCTGGTCAAACACTAAAACTATATGATCCAGTTCTAGCTGGTCAGCAATCTGGACACTTCGCTTCAGGATAGTGTTCACTGTTGACATCTCTGTTGGGGAGGCCTCAATTACTGGAAGATAATACAATGCTGACTTCGGCAGAGTATTTTCACCTTGAAGCAGTGTATGGAACCCTGTCCAGCTCGGGATTGCACATCTATCCGTATATGTGGACTTCACAAGAACATATGCCAATTCAGCTTGTGCAGCAAAGTGGGTGTCTATTCTGCATGTCGCTGCCTGCACTGCTTGACTCAAGTTCTGTGGCCCTTGCCTTTTGGACTGATGGTACGGTTCTATAGGCATTTGGGGGGGGGCTTTGAATGAGGAAACTCCCTTCCTCAGTGGCTGTCTGATTGCTGTGGACATATGCTCGATGGCCAAACTCTGGAGCATAATTCCATTTGTATGGTGAGTAGTTCCACGACCTGATAGAGTCTCTTCCCCAAAGTCAATGTTATCCCACACAAGTGTTGTGGGTGCCCTCTTTGAGAATCCCTTTGGTATTTTGTCTCCGCCTTCTACTAGTGTCAGTTGGGCAAGGCTAGTGTCTAGACTCAAAACTGTGTCCCATGATGCACAATGTCCCAGTCTGTTAAGCAATGACACAATGCGTGACGACCCTGTTAAATGTCGAACGGTTAAACCTAAAGTCAAGGACTTAGGTGTCTGCTTACGGCCCCTGGAAGCAAGGTACACAATATCTTGACAAACAGACAACACTTTCAAATGCAATTCATCAGCAATGTTGACATAATGATCCAGTGTTGGCTCCTCAGTGGCGCCTATAATCCAGCTAACTAGATTGTATAGGGCAAGGAGAACAACAGTTTGTGCCTCAGTGACAGTCAAATTTTCAGATGTTGGAGGCCATGGGCATGACATGCCAGGAGTCTCACCAAGATGTCTTTTTAAGATAAATGCTGCTGTGTATAGTGTCCTTACGTCCTCTTGTGTAGTTTGGCACTTTGTTGTCCCTTTTTCAGTCTCGCTGTCTGTCTGGCTCAACTCACTAGACAGTGTGGTTTCCCCACCTGATGGATAAGGTAGCATGTCCACGACTCTATCTGTTGACAGAGTCTCTGCAAAAACCAGCTTGCAGACGTTGCGCTTGGTGGGGATGTGAAACACCAGCTGGGGGAAATCACGAGTCAGCCTCTTCTTCAACATATCCTGTCTGCAACACAACAAAACAGTGACAATTAAGAGTCACATGAGTACCATCAAAAGCAGAGAGTGGTGGACATTACATGCTAGAACCTATCTGGTGTAAAGCTGGCCTTGCACAATGACAAATAATAAGACTCGAAAGAAAAATGCATTGCAGTTACCTGTAGTTTGAAGCATCAAGACCTTCATTTGTTTTCACCAGTTCAATGAAGGCCTTCCTCAGCTGGCCCATTCTCAGCACCTCTTGGTTAACAAGCAGCCTGTGGCGAATGATCCTCTCACAGAATATCTTGTAGCTGACATCAAACATGGGCTCATTCCTAAAACACATATGAATGAGAAGTAAAGAAATTAATAAGTGTTGTGATTGTGTGCACATACAACAACAGAATGCAGATTGAATGTTTTCTTATATAATGTTAAGTTATTAGCTCCTTGAAATGCAATATAATAAATAACTTACTGTTCTTTCTCTGGTTTTTCAGGCCTCGTCAAAAACCTGGTGTACTGATTGTAACAGACTTTGTGGTACTGCACCTCCAGAGCCACACAGTCTTTGTCTTGTATATGTATAAGAATACTTTGGTCTTCCTTCAACTCGGCAGCTTTCTGCAATTGGCCTTAACAAAACAAAAAGGATAGCTCAATGAATTTGTTGACATATCTCTCACACATAATTGTACCTTTCAGTCACTCTACCACAGTTTGTGTGTGTGTGTGTGTGTTTGTTTACCTGCTGTTAATGTTTCAGCCTTTGAGAGAGGATCCCTTTGTCGTTTGCCTGCTCGGTTGATTAACTTCTCCTTCTTTTTGTAAATTATGCACAGGGCAGGAAGGACGGGGCCAGAGCCTGCGATTGGCAGCCCTGAACTGGATCGCAGTTTCTTTGCTGGAGTCGTGCTGCTAGAAGTCGATGGAATGGCATCGTGGATTACCGTAGCTTCTTGTCTCTCACGTGCGAGACGTCTTTCCACCTTTGCTATGGCGTTTTTGTCAGTAAATCTACGGTAGCACGTGAGATGGAAGCCAGCATCCTCGGGAATATTGTCGAACTCCACATCAACACAGTGTTTGAAGTTCTCAGCCACGTCCCGACACTGCCCCTTCAATCCGAGCCACTTTTGTAGGCTTGTCCTGTACGTTTTTCCATCGAGTAGAGGTGAAATAACTTACTTCCTCGTGCTTGACTGAAGTAATATGCATATAACAGTGTTTGCTTTTCGATTTATTACACTCTTTCGTATTTTCTTCGTCGTCCGTACTGCTCGATGAAGTCATGGTTGCCGCCATCTTGCCGTTCTGTTGACAAGAAGCAGCTACCTCATTGGTGTAGAGCGATCACGTGTCGAACCGTGCCACCACTCGCGGCCAAAATCTTATTACGCTCTGAAGAAACTAGTTCTGGTTAAAACATAGACGCATCGACAATCGACTGGAATTTCAGCGACAAACTTTTTTTTGGTAGCTTAGCACAACTCGATCTTTTTTATGAGCTAAATATTTTGTAGATGCCAGACTGTGGAACGGGAATCATTTTCTAAAAGACTTTTCGTGGTTCACCTTGCGGCCTATTAGTGCAATGGTAAAATGTGCCCTCTCCATCTTTCATGGACCCAGAGTTGAATCGTCTTTCAGCCTGATGAACGAAATCCTTGACCCCAGAAGTGGGAACATGAAAATAGCAACATTCGGTGCCATCCAAACAGTAAAGTATACCCTCCAGTCCAGGGAGAAGACGGCTGTGGAGCTGTTCAAAAGGGAGGATGTGAGGTACGGGGAGGTGGACCGCACACTCTGTAAGAACATCCGGTCTGCAGGAAGCACTGACAAACACCAAAGACGGCAGAATATGCTAGAAAAGCAAAGGCAGCAAATCGAGTATGGCTTCCAAGCATCAGGCAGTGCTTCCTTGAGCAAAAGGCAGAAGGCTGAGGAAGAGAAGAGAGCAAGACTGAGGCATGCTGCAAAACAGCGAAAGCGGGCCCTTGAGACACTGGTCCAGGCCAAGAAGAAAAAGTATTAACTTTGTAATAATTTATGTACCTTGCACATAATAAATGAATACTTTGTTCGTAATTGAGCGCAGTCCTTTTTTTACTTGTGACTGACCCTAATACATAAAAAAGTAATACAAAATGTGGATTTAGTAGCTTATATTTCAAAAAGAAACTCCCTGGAGTATAAACCTGGAACCCCCTAGTAGTGGGTCTGTGTTTTTCTCAGCTCACGCATCACTCACCTTTTTCACCCCGAGCCAGTTTGCATGCCTGCACATTTAATAGCCACATTAAACTCCTTTTCTATAAAAACATATAGCTGCAGCCTAATAGCTTAAAAATATATATTTAGTTTTAAATGTGAAAACAAAAAGGGAGAGCAGGTCAGACTGGAGGCGGACACAGAAACTGCAGCTCGGTAGAAACCAACTGCAGCTTCTGCTCTGATCAAGAAGCTGAGGCGCTGATCTCTGATCAGCTGAGACCAGAGAAACTCTGTGTTTTCACTGTTTCCATAGTTAAGAAGCAGTCAGTCACTGAGCTCTGATCTCACTGTGTCTCTCTGAGCGAGTGCGCAGGGGCAGGGGGCGGAGCCTCGGGACCACTCACACACACACAGACACACAGACTCACTCGCCCGCTCCTGATACTTCATGACGGCCTGATACGATGATGTTTTAAAAATTATTGTGACTTAGTCAACCACCAACATTTTCGTCTCGTCTCGTCAACGAAAGTTAAAATAGATTTAGTCAGTTTTTATTTTCAAAGATCTGTTTTCGTTACGTCTTCGTCTCGTCTTAGTCATGGGAAAAGGGTCGTTAATGAATATTTTTCGTTATCGTTTTCGTCAACGAAATTAACACTGGTTTGTACATTTTAATTACATTCAGATTGACCACCACATGCCTTGCCACATGGACAGTTAGGCCTAATGTGTTCCATTAAGCTACACAAAGAGAAACTTGTCTGAAAACCACATTATTCAAATGTTTGAAATGTTTATCTCATTACCAAGCAGATTTTGTGGTATGAGAGAGCAAATCCGTTTGGAAACATGGTGTCAGAAACACTCATTCTGATGAAATATTTCTATCAACTAATTTTCCAAAACTGTGCATGAGTGTGTTTTCCTTCCCCAATTTTGTTTTCAAATTGAAAAATGCAATCTGACTGAAAGTTTTGATTTAACTCATGCACCAGTTAAGATAAAATATGGGGGTATGAACTGAAGACTGTATAAAATATCCTGGATACAAATGCTGCCAACTTTTGCATTTGGAGTCAAAGTCTGTGCCATAGTAATTGGGTGAAGGAGCAGTGGTATCGAGGTCCCTCCCGTCCATACGCTTCACCAATTGCAAGTTAGTCTCAGCTGTCAAACATGCTGTTTGACCCAGTTATAATAGCATCCAATAAGCCAATTAAAACACATCAATATACATCTGTCTGATAAAAAACTGCCATAAATGACAGAAACCATTAAAAAATAAATATTTAGTTTGGCACATGTCACAAACACTAACATGGAAGAGTTAGTGTTTATGACCCACAATGCAACTAGCCACTAGTGATCAAGACCCTTTTTTTGATAAGTTACCATGTCATCAAATTGTATATACAGTCTATGGTATAAACATTCATGAATGAGGCCCAGTGTAATATATACATGTATATGGGTGCTTACGTTTCTTGAGTGATGCCTTTATCAACTACATCGAGAGGGTACAATTCCAGACCATTCTTATCAAATCAGTGTCTTTGGGATCTCTTGAAGACTGTATATTGCAGCAAAGTCTATGTAGGCAGAAACATTTCTAACTGCTTAAAATTAAGAAAATTAATGACTGGTCAGAGTTGATCTGCATTATAGAAAATTATAAAAGCATAAAGAGTCCAGCGTGTTAGCAGAGAAGCCCAGAAGCCTCACAGTGTAAACACACGATAGGGATAAATATTATTTGGCTCTCACTTAGCTGTAAAAGTGAAACACTGAATTGGCCCATATTTTATGACATGAGAACAAACTGGGAACTACTTTAAGAAATTAATTCCCTGCAGAAAGAAAGATACAGGCCCTCTCAAGTCAGGCCTGACTCATTTAGTTGTACAAGATAAATTGCTTCAGTTATGACAAAACATACAACCTACATATCATTTCTGCAGCGCCTGCAAATGTTATATCACTCTTTATGGCTAATTTAGGCAGAGTGGAGAACAGCAAATAAATCATTGTCACAGGCGTTTGCATGAATTATTGAAGCTAATTTTTTCAAGGCTTGTGTTGTGACATAGTGGTATTTGGCTTGTGTTTTAAATGAATTCACATAGATCATTATTTCCTCTGGGTTTTCTCTCAATGAACTCTCCTCTCTCCCTGCTGCTCCTCTACTGGCCTTGATCCTCTTCTTCCGTACTCATAATTGCTCAAGGGTGTAATCCACATAAAATAAGAGGAATATGCTGCGTTCCAGATTGTATTGGATCATCAGGGATAGACATGATTTAAGTAAATCTCCAATGTCAGCTCTGCAATTATCTTTCCCCTGTCTTTTTGACCTTCAAGCTAATGATAGCAGAGCCAAGAAGCCATTGAGGATAATCAAACAACAGATGCATTGCCATGTGTTCATTCTTTGAAGTTGGACAAACAATATCAACCCTACAACATACAGATTGTATGTAAGATGGAACTCATTACGTAATAATTTTAACATTTGAAAAATCCTATATGTAAAAAAAAACTGTGTCTTTTCAGCTGTCTCCCAATGTTGTGATCAGACTAATCTATTTCGTGAAGGCCTCAGTTTCAGATAAGGGGATCACAGAATTATGAATGCACGCTATGACTAAGTCTAGAGACTGGTCAGTCTCCATGGAGTCGTGTGACAAAGATACTCTAGGTCAGGGGTTCCCAAACTTTTCCATGCCAAAGACCCCCATATAGCATAAGCGTCTCCAGTTTGTTTGTCTTTGTGTGTAAACTTGGTCCCTCACTAGTGGGAGGTGTGGGTTTGGTGGCTCCAACACAATATATCTATCCTAGGGTTTATGGCTGTCAGTGCCAGACGAATGTCATTCTCCACTTGCAGATATGCTCTGGGCTTTGTTTTCAGGACCTTCGATGTAGAAAAGCCAGACTCGCAGAGGTATGTTTTGGTAAATGGAAGAAGAGATTTCACACCTCTGACTTTTATATGCCAAGGTGGTTTTCCATGGTTGTGGCAGTTTTGCAGCTGAGTCATCTTTAGTCTGTTTGTGTGATGCTCTTTTTCTTAAATTTTTTTTCCCATTTTTGCTTTTCAGGGACACAGCAAGTTTCTGATGCAGCGGCTGCTCGATTCTGATTGGCTTGAACGGTGTGGTTTTTTTTTATCAAAAGATTGGCATCCAAGGACATATATTTTGATACAAAGTGATTAATAACATCTAAATAACATATTTTATATATATTTTACAGTTTCTGCGCCCACATTGTAATGGTTGTTTGCTATGCTTGTCCTAGCAGAATTTTTTGAATTGGCTCTTTTTTATAATGATTGTACAATATTTTACTATTATTTAATAAGAAAGAATTACATATATAAATCCATTTGTGTCTGGTAAAGGCTTAGAAAGCCACTAAAGGCTCTATTGACCTCAGGTGTGAAGCTGGGTCCTTCAGGCCAATGCAATTGGATCTTTTAATGAAATAGTATGCAAACAGCCATAGTGTAAAGTGGTTTGTATTTGTATCTTAAGAGTTTAAGGAATGCCAATCATTATGGTAATTGCTATCCCTCATTACTTCTCTTTGCAGTGGAAACCAGTGCCTGAGCTCGGCACTCCAGTGAGTGAGCTGTGCCGACAGGCCATTTGACTCTCAGAAAAGAAAGGGATTATGGCTCATAATTGACAGAGGGCAACAGGATATGGTGGGATTTATTGCCATCTGAGCACATTCTTGCTCTGATAGCCCACACTGCCTGACTTGCTGTCCAAATCCATTGGCTGTCCAACAACATCATCTCCTCCAGAGTGCTGAGGCCAAATATCGACTCAGTGGCACATTGCTTGACAAAATGCTTTTAATTCTTTGCACATTGGATCCTCCAATAAATGGAATGACTAAGCGATTTAATACCCAAGTGAGATTGAGGTCTGTAATTATCTTCAAAGAGGAAGGAAAGGAAGTCAGTGAGACATTGACTTGATAGTTGTAGGTCAAACTGAACACAGCAGGGCCTCTTAAGAGGCTGCCGGGCAGAGCAAGTGGTTTTCTAAGAGCAGGAATTAGCGGCCTGACAATTACACTCTTCAGCATGTATCGAGACAAAAGTTTTCCCTTTAACACCGGGACACATGCAAAAACACATGAAGACAAATGCTGTGCAGTCTCTGGTGCAAAGTAAGTGGAGAGCCTGATGTATTCAGGGGCACACAGCCTCATCCAGCCACTCTGGAATCCTGAAGTGTCCTGGAGAGCAATCCAGAGCCAGGAGGGGGGGTCTGACAAGCCAGATTGACCTTGTCTGCGCTAACAGCTCGAGTAGAATAGATGACAGAACGGTGAACATCAGTCTTTAGGGCCATGGCAGATTTAAGAGTGATAATTTCCAGCCCATTCCCAACCCTTAAGATTGCGGTGAGAGGCCGGCTATTCTCTGTTCTGGGGCCTACAATCTGTAAGATGCTCACTCAGCAAAGTCAGAATTTTTTTGGCTGCATTCTCACCTGCAGGATTATACATCAGACACAGCTCATTTGTCTTCCTAAGGCATGGACCCAGTGGAAACGAGGTGGAAGGGCCACAGGAATACTATAGATGGCAGAAATGGACAAGGGAGAAGGGGGGGGGGATAAGAGAAGTGGCAACAACACAAACCCAACATATTAAAAAAGTCAAAGTTCAAAGGGGCATAAGAAAGGTTTGTACTTTTTCAAAATAGCTAGAATAACTTTAGTATACCCAGAAGCGACCAAATGCATGAGCTCTGCAATCACAGAGCGATTTCTCACTTCAAAGATTCACTTGTAGTCCATATTCTGTACATATTCATTTCGCAAATAAGAGTAAATTACTGTTACTATTACTACCATTTAAATGCTGCCAGAGGCCTCCTGCTCACATTCCCAAGTATTTTTTTTTCAAACTGAATTTATCTTCTTTAGTTGTAATCTAATGGTTTCAACAAAGGGTTGGTGGAAGTTCCAGGTTAGATAGGAAAGTGTGAATATGATTATATATATTTCAGTTTCTAGCAAACAAAGTGATGGTGAAGCGTGAACGAGGCGGCGGATGTGAGCATGGAAGTGCTTTTCCTTCTTCTTTTCCAGCATTTTAGAAATTCTTCTTTTGTAACATTATGCTTCTTTTTGATAACGGCAGTAGACATATCAAGAGCAAAACAGACATAGGTTTGACGTTGGTTATAAAAGAAAGAGTCACAATCTTCAAATGAGCCATTAGGCCACTGCAGGATTGTGTAAGTGTGTGCGTGTGTGTGGGACTGAGTGTGGGTCTTCATGGCGATGAAAGAGCATATCATCCAGTGCAAGTGTGGCTCAGTGATGTGTTTTTAGCAGTTTATGGACAATAATGGAGCTGTAACGCACAGAGTAATGATATATATCAGGCTTTTGGAAAAACACAGCACTTGTGATTTTGGTTCTGCTTAAGTAAAGATGCAATATTGCCAACCTAGTTCTAGTGGGAGCCTGGATGGATTTAATAGCTGCTGCCAATATGGGGGTGAGCAGTAAGCACAGCAATGATATGTTGTCACATGTAACTGAACAGTCCAACTTTTATACTCTCCACCAAGGAGACTGGGCCAAGACATAGCGCTCAGAGGAACCGCAGAGTTGGGGATTGTTCCCTGTGGGTTTCTCGCTTTGAGCATCATCCTTCCCATTAGATTAGCCGGGCCCAAATTCACAATGCACATTCTTCAGAGGACACAGTAAAAGTGACCTTCGTAGGCTACTGACTGTGTTTTGTCTTTGGTATTTTCTGCCATACTCTATTTTTTATATTCTTTTTTTTTATTTGACACTCACAAGCAATGACTGCTGAGGTGGGTTGGTGTGAGAACCATCGATCATTTGAGTTCGGGAGGACACATTTCTCTTCTACATTTGAAAGAGACTTTGAGATGGCGTGACCTAGTTGCAAGGATGGGGAGGGGGGGCACTACTATTGTTGTTTTATTTAAATTATAAGGTAGCATGGTCTCATTTGTTGTGTATAACCTGATATCACAGTAATCATCGCCACTGATGGCTTGGCCTGGTAACTCGTAATCCTATCAAAGTGACCCGCGTTTACTTGTGAAATTATTGTTTCTGGGACAATCAAATATCATTATTCAAAATGTGCCTTTTCATAGTAATGCACCTTTACCCTTTAAAAAGCTTGTTTAGCCTTCCATAGACAAGATTAGTTATACATGTTCAAATGGTACCGATTTTTGAGGACAAAGTCAGTGAAAGAAAAACTCATATTCCTAAACTCATAATATGGACAGACAGTGGCTGCAGCCCTTTATCGCTATGTGGAAACTCAGCCTTTAATAAACTCAGTGAATTTGCATTACAGAGACTCAATTAAGGCCAGTGCAAGAGTGGATATAGATGTATTATCCATCAGCCTGTGGGGGAGCCGGTTGTGGTAACGACATAAAAATATAACAGTAATTACAAATGAAGGCAACAGCACGGAAATGAATCAATCAAGCTGTCCTTGTTTTAAGATGCAGTGGCGTTTGTCGATGTGTTGGCTGTTAGCGAGAATAGAACTCCTGCAGGACACATCCATCAACTCAGACAGCACCAAACCTGTGATGATGGTAAACAAAGAAAGCAGAGTGTGGCGTGTCAGGTGTACTGAGAGATTCAATGAAATGCAAACCGATTAGACATGTTGCGCAAAAACATCCGAGGGAAAAAAAACAACCCGGTTAGCTCCGATTTTTATGTTAAAACAACATTTGAATAATGTGTTCCAGATAAGTCCCTCGTCCCTGCAGACTGTGACGCTGCAGATCCACTGGTCCGGTTCAAATTAAATCCAGAGTCTAATTTTAAATTGGAAGTGCACTGAAAGAAAACACGGACACCCGCTGAATGAATGAGCCCAAACTCAGGGGCAGTCCCAGTCTCAGTGGAGCCAGAACGACCGAAATACTCATCGTGACGCCACAGTGCAGAACTGTGTGGGTCACCTCTGTTAGAGCCACAACTCGTACATGTTCATTCTACTTAGATAATTCGAGCAGCGTTAGTGATCTGGTCTACTTGTGTTTAATTTGAAGGATAAAACATTCAAGTGCCAACATTAGGAGGAATTCCATTTGCTTTGAAGCTGTAACCCAAGTGTTTATGAATGTTGTTTACATTGTGATACTGTAAAGACTGTTAGAGTCTTACAGTATATATATATCATTTCATACAGTTTTTGTCCCTATATATATGTACAAAAACTGTATGAAATGAATGAAAATGTTTAATCCAAGGATTAACGTTGAACAGTTTCCTAAAATGTGCATTGTGTAGAAAATTGATTAGATATAGAATATGTGTTTTTTTTTCGTTAAATGTAGTTACATTTCCAGTAATATATATTTATTGCTTAGAAAGTTTACCTAGAAAAATAAAGAAATGAAAAACTAATTAGCATCATAAATCGTTATCAACTAATGAGTAATTTAGGATAAGACAAGAAGGAGACATACGGTTAACAATATGCATGTGTAGCACTTTTCTAGACCATTTGAAGCATTTCGTAGAACAGTTTTGCATTCACCCATTCACACAGTGCATCTTTGTGCATCACTTTCTTTATCATACATCACTGACCGCTACCAGTATCTTACCCGGGCATTCTTCGGGACGTGGAAGGGGGGAGACTGGGATTGTACAGACAACACTCTGGTTAGAAGTACACCTGCCCTAACCCAGTGCCACATCCGTCCATATATATATATATACATAAAGGCTGATCACAATTTATATATATGAAAGAGGGAAACAATGTGGAAATTAAATAAAAAGCCGAAATACATAACCCCCGTGCTGATGAAGCTCTTGGTCTGGTCCACTTATTGGGCCTCGGTATTTAAGCAAGCTCCACCCTCAGCCTCCTCTTTGGACCAAACCAGGAAGTAGGTACACAGCAGAAAAGGTAACTCAATGACAAACACAAATGAATACACCACACAGTGACAAAACAGTGTCAGCCCAATGTGCACATCTCATTTGGAAACACAGAGCTCAGGTCTCCCCAGGCGCAGGCATAACTGCAGTGCAATGTCAAGCTGTGGTTGTGTTTTATCTAACTTAAGTCTCTGCAAAGTAACAAAAACTGAGATCTGGGGTCAGTGTATCTTAACTTTGTATGCGTGTGTGAGTCTGAGTGTGGTGAGATGGGATGGATTATACCACATTTCAATATGTGGCTATAGATACGACCATCACAGCTTCGTGATGCAAACAAATATATACAAATATAGTGAATAGGAGACAGATTATTAATTTGCCTTTGGAGACTGGAATCTGAGATCCTCTCTGGAAGCATTACTCTGTGTGGTATACACTCTGATTGCATAAGTAAAAGCCTCCACTCACAGAAAGGTGCTAAAGGATCAGAAGACAAGCAAGGCAAAATTGATTATTTCAGCAATTTCAGTTTCTTAAAATATTTTATTGATTCTATTTCTTGACACGTCAAGTCAAACGTAACACTGACATATACTGTATGCTAGTGTGGAAACCACTCAAAAGTTGAAAGTGGAATAATCAAGGCACACTTACTGACTTATTTACGGGAGCTTTTAGAGTTTTGTTTGTCAAGCTCGTCTGCTGAGGGAAACTGTGGGCAGGGAAATCAGAGGCACTTCAGAGACCTGCATTGATTTAATGTATTATTTTATATTTAGTGATTTACCTTTTTTTTTCAGACTGCAGTTTTCAAGGTCAATAAAGAGAATGTGAACATACTCGCCCCTAAACGGTTTATGGACAATCAATCAATAGTGATTTAAGCAATTATTTGGCAATTTGCAAAAGTAGAGAGCTGTGTTTTCCAGGTGAGATAACATATTATATATATATTTTAATATGTATGAATGCTGCATAGAATTGTTTGATTTTAAAACAAAAATGAATTTACAAATTACTTTTGATGCAAAATATGTTTTGGACACATTGCTGCCTGAAGTCGGTATTTCCTTAGGCAGCATAAACATACTGAATCTTTGGAAACCAAGATTCAGTCTTTTCTGTATTGGCAGCTTGGAACCTTTGAAACAGTTCTGCTGAGAATGTGCTTACCACACCAGCGTTTTCATTTGCCTTACGGTCTGCCCTGACACATTTCTCACACCTTGCTCACTTAGTGGTTCTCCTTTCCTGTATGCCATACCATAAGCCTTTGTTAGATAGTGCTGTAAAATGCTCCCATACTTTAATCCCAGTGAAGAAAGAGCTGGAATATAAAAGGCATTTCACAGAGGCACTTAAGAGTAGCAATCCGTGAGTCACAGTGCCATTATTTAATTTTAAGCCTATTCACTTCTGCAGCACAGCTTCATCAGCAGCTGTGGTATATCCGGTCAGGGGTCAAAACAAATGTGAAAAGGGAAAGCCGCGCTATCGTAAAAAGGTGACCAGACAATAGATTTAAACTTATTCAATGCAGAGACTGCCTATCCGACATATTGGCTGCAAAAATGTGTCTTCCTCTTGCTGCTGCACGTCTCTTGGAGAAGGTTTCAGTGTCTTTGCAAACACATTTGAAGCGTTTCTCCCAACACTTGTCCGACCCAATTTAAATGACGAGTGGAGAGGAGCGAGCGGGGGCATTTAAATGCTGGATATGTCAACACGTTAGCTGCCCCCTCCCCGCACACACACACACAAACAAAACAAACACACAAACACACACATTTAAAGACTATGTGACTTCTCTTGCTCACTTTCACTCTTTCCTCTTTGCACTCTCTAGTTTGCTTCTTTTTTTTTGTCCACTTCTTTTTCTCTCCTTCCTCTGTCTTTCCTCTGGTTGTCACATTTGCATAATGCAGCCTTTGCCTGCCAGTGAAGGGGAGTGAATCCAGCCCACACTTCCCACAGTTGTACCGTGCCAGCTCGGCCTGTATATACTGTCGAGGCGCGTGGCGACAGCAGCAACCCCTTGCTCCTCACATATGGAGTGGTGCTGACAGGATTATAATTAATGGCAAGCGGGGGACCCACAGTGAACTCGCAACAAGTAAACTTTGTGAAGCTGCGTTTGGAAACAAATCCCACACAGACCGGTGATGTGTGGTTAAAGTGTCCGTAACACAAAGTGCCTCATTTGCATCAGCTCCAGGAGTGTTTTAGCTAACATGCCGTGATATTAAGACACACTGCCATGAAGGCATGAATACACCTTGTCACTTTGAAATTAGAGTTTATCTCCGTCAAGTGCAGATCAGAGATACCAGCCATGAAAGACTTAACATTTCAGCCTGAAACCCATTTGCGTACTTGAAATGTGAACACCAGGACGGTTTCTGTATCAACCCCACACAAGCATAAGGACCATGGATATGTAAATACGTAACCTTTGAGTAGAATTTAAGATTTACACTCCCTGCTGCAGAAAATGAGGTATTTTAAAATGAAAGACAAGATAGTTATGATCACAATGTTCACCTTATTTTGATTTGATCCCTCTTTGGATAAAGTAATCACACAAATTACACATTAATTGTTTGACAATTTACAAGTACGTGCGAATTGAACATATCCTCTTATAGCATCATTAAAGCTTATTAAAGCTCAAGTCTATTTAAATTTAGCTTTTAAACATTAAAAATCTATAATGTATGATAATATCAGAAGCAGTGTAGAGTATTCAACATCTTGTTTGAACTATTCAGCTAAGTGAGTGAACATTTTCTAACCTAAGATAATCTTGTTTTTTTAAAGCTGCGCCATTACATCAAATGGAAATATTAATATCTAGATGATGTCTGCATAATTTTTCCCAAATCTAACCCGACACATGTGGTGTCTGTGAACATTTTATGATCTCAACAAGAAAAAATGAGTTTTACAAAGTTCTGACGTATTGATTTTTCATTTTAAAGATTTAAAATGTGGTTTTGTTCGCTGAATTGGCTGAACAGCATACAGTTATACTTATTCATCGAGTGACCTTACTTAACAGAAGCAAAGACCATCAACTTCAAGTCATAGTTCTAAACTTAAAACAACCTAATTACCTCAACACCCTGTTCCTCCTGAGCGTCGGCGCTCAGGTGGTCAGGCTCTGGTGTGGATTCATGCAGAGGATCGCCCAGACTGCAGCATAGGGGCCGGGATTGCCTTCTCTTGTTTAAATTATTTAATATCACCTTAGAATTAAAAGACTGGAACCCATCTGCCCATGAACAAAGATTGGGACACACAGAACCTGGCAACACCTGTGGCCATGTTCATAAAGTCAATAATCATTTCAAATAATATGTCACTTAATGCTACTCGACACACACATATCAGATGATATCAGATCACAAATACGGAAAAGTGCAGTGGATGAAAGACAAGCATGACATATCTAGAGAACAACCACACTGGCTGCGGCTCAATGTTCATGTTGTCAGCAAAATTAAGGTGGATCACCAGCTTACTGCAGCGTCCCGACAAATGCAATGCTATCAAATCTGATCAACTCAAACTGGGGTTATGTGGCCAATTAATTAGAAGATTGTACATGTCTCAGAATGTTTCCAACAAGCAGATGATTTCACTATGAGCAATTAGGTCGAGATGGGTACAGGCAACATCCAGTAGACATTTTTGAATATTATTCCATCAATCTCTTTAAAATGTCTTCATACAGAACAGTTGACCTTCAGAGGAAATGTGCAGGTGATCTTGAAGAAGGTGTTGAGAAAATGTGTTTGAGGACACGTCAGCAAGATCACTCTGATGTGCATTGAAAGAGATATTTTATGCTTATTGTATTTTTGCCAGCCTCATTAATAACTTCTTCGTCAGAAAAAAACAAGGTAGAAAAACATTTAGGGATAGGAATATCCATTCATGGTTGAGCTGCTGTTATTATGTGATTATTGTATTTTTATGGCTTTGTATTTGTTGGGTATTGCACAGCAGTTAGATTTTTGTCTCTGTAAGGATACTGAGATTTAGCCCCTGTAAACAGGGTATACTCTACTGGTACAGATGCTGCACCTGTTGACTTAGAAAACTTAAAGCTGTGGATACACTTAGTTTTTCTGTAGAACTGCTGTTCAAAGCTAAGGCTATCTACACTGTGTGTGTCAGTGTGCCGCGATTGTGTGTGTGGGCTGTGTAATATGCCTAGCACTCTTCCTTTTTTTACAAAGCATGATGACATGATGTGTAAGGTGGGGCTGCAGACACAGGGTAGCCTCGGGCCTTTGAGCACATTAATCCACTACCCACGTCAACTCTTACCGATTACAGTCCTAGCTCTGTGTGCAGTATTTAGTGTCCCGCTGTACTCCTGGTACAGCAGTGGGTCTGGAGCAGCTGGAACTCAAATGGTAAGTTTGCCAATGACACGGTTGTCATAGGTCGGCTTAAGTTGTAACTGTCACCTCACCAAGACTGAGCGCATGAGGCAAAACATTTTTTTTAAAGGGACGAAAAATAAGTTAACACCTGTTAAACACTACTTAACTAACATATTAAAAGCATAAACGAGATTGCGCAAAAGTTCAAATGTCCTACAATCATCTCCTCAGCCGTAGGCTACCATACCCTTGAGGTGAGTGAGTCTAAAAGACTGGTTCGGCAGTTCCTGTGTCCAAACAAAAGGACAGCCAAGACCAATCTAGAGAATTAAAGAAGATATATCTAATTAATGAAATAAGCACAATATTTTTTAAGGGCTTCTTGTGTGGTACCAAGGCACAACAACTAGGCTGCAATTAACAAGTCTCAACCCTCATTAGGTAACTTCTACTTAACATCCCACCTCCCAACTAGTTCACTGAAAATATTCTATTACATTTATATTGTGTTACTGTATTTTAAATAAAGATATAAATCTTATCCAGGTAGTGAAGGCGCCTGTGTAGTCCACCATTATTTGGAATTAACTTTGTTCCCTACATGCGCAAATGATGACTTGTCTTATCGAACTTGTTGCGATAACCCACGCATACTTTTAGGCTGCCTTCAATTATAATATGCTGTATTTCGTTATAGGATATCGATTTCCTTAACGTAAAGAAAGTGCAATGTGTATAAAGTGGTTGGTCATGGTGGCAGCACACTAAGGAAAACGCTAACATGTTTAAAGGAGCAGAAGGGCTTCCTCGTGTCTCTGAGGCATTTAAATCAATAGAGCATATATCCCAGAGAGAAGGGCATTTTCTGCCCGGCTAAGGTGGTAATGGCCAAAGAATTAACATGTTCTAAAGTCCTGGGAGGGACCTCAACCGTGAGGTCAGTGTGGTTAACTAGATTATCACGCTTGACTTGAGTAACAGCTGAGCAGTAATATTGTTTTAACATCCTGCATAAAAGATTTGACCACAGTTTTATACAAGTCAAGGTGACTGTCCCCAGAAAGCTCAAACAGGAGTTTTAAAATGAGCCTGTGTGAATACACAACTCTTTTGAAAAAATCCCTTTGAACAAGCACATATGGTTTGACATGCAGTGTGTACAGAATACGTGAAATGTTTGCTAGGTTGTCCGGTTTCTTGGGAATTAACTATTTAAAATATCCTTGCATCATCCAAAGGAGATATTTTAAAGTATACATATGCATTTCTGGGCCTTCAAAAGAGATTTATCTAGTACATTCTTGACTGGGAGACAGATTAGGACTGAAATCACATAAGCCATCCTTTTAGTAATATAATTTGTTTTCACATTTCAAGTAAATAAATGGGAATGTTCTAGGTTTAAACATGTGTGGCATTTGTATGATCCCCCTGTGGCTGTCTAGTTTTTTTCTGACTACTTCCTCCCACAGTACAGACTGCAATTCAGCTTAGGTTAATTGGAGACTCTCATTCAACATTAAATTAAAATGTGAGCATGCATGTTGAGCTGGAAGTGGACTCTGTCATAGATGCTGTGCTTTAATCGGTAAAGGGGGTGGCTGTGGCTCAAAGGTAAATGTAATCCCAGTCTTCCCCATTCTGTATACCGAAATTGCCCCTGCAAGCTATGTGGTTCTCGTAGAAACAGGCTGTGGGGTGAACATTTTACAGAGTGGAGAGAATTTTCCCTCTCCAGAGAAGTGCTTTATGAATTTGTTTATTGCACTGCACTGTAAACTGCTTTGACCGGTAATCAAGAGTAAAGAAGCGCTATAAATATAAACAATCTTTTTTATACAACATTTGAGCTAATTCATGTTTTTGGTTAAATCACTTCTACTTAGAATTCATCTTTTTAAGTAGATAGACTGGGGTCCATAGTCTGAGACCTCTTTTCCCTGACACAAACACCACTATATATAACATCCATCTGATTTGTTTATCACATGATTAAATTATAGAAAAACTCCCTGTTGGTTGCTGTAAGGTTTCAGTTGAATTGAATCTTTACTTGTACTACAATTCAAAAATGATTAGTCTATGCCACATATTGCTTAGTAATAGAATATCACAGTATACGTAACAGAACCGAAGGCATTTGGACGTGATTATCCTGCTTAACTTGAATTTGCAAATGCCATCCTCATAAATTTAAGTATATTATCTGCAGAAGCTGAAACAGACATCAGAGCAAGTTTTGACCTCTATATTTTTAATGACAGCCGGTTACTGCAGGCAAAACGTATTGCTGTTTCTTTAATGCGAATGTTCATCTCTTCCGTACATTGTGCCCTTTATCATCAGATAAAATAGAAATCATTCGGTTGTGTAACATGTTCTGTGATCTCACTGACTTGTAATGAATTCGGGAAAGGAATGAGGACTCAAAACTAATGACAAGCTTTTGCCTTAAAGGCGCACACACTGGGAACCTTAGCTAATTGAAGTTGGGCTTTGTGCTGCATGGTGCCCACTTAACGACAAACTTTTTGAGTTGAAGATAGTTACTGAAGTTCTGAAGAGAGCAACAGCAACTTTGACCAAAACTTGCTCCAGTCACAATCTGTGTTGTAAGCACTGCCCTGAAAAGGCCGGGGAAGCAGAATCTTAGCGGAATTCATTTCAGATTGATCTTGATAAGTGTGATATTCATCTTCAATGAAATCAGATAATGTGAAAAGCTAAATGAAAAAATAATAGTAAATTCCAAAACTTTAGAAACTGTTCCCAACTCTCTCACAAATAGAAACAGTGCTTGATAACGGTTGCAATGATGTAGAAACACAAAAATATTTGATTCATCTCCAAGTCTTGGAAAACATTCCCTGTTTGCCATGTGTTTACTGTGATGAATTCTGCTTCCTCAATAATCCCCAGTCTAGAATCACAAATTTGCCAAGCTTAGTTTGGCCCTGCACCGTGCTTGTGTACACACTTTACAGTGCCAAGGAGGCGAAACTTTGACAGGAAAAAGACAACATGTTATTTACTATGGTGACAGACCCAGAATTCTGTCTGCTCTCAGCCCTCGCAGGAAGCTTCATATGACGGACAGCTGGGCTCTAAAACCCTCATCCTCTTTCCCTTCCCGAACTTTCCAAGAACGAGTGGATCTTACATTTGGCATGACAGCAAAGGCAGAGGTTATAGCAAAAATCGGCTGTGGAACTTACCTGCAGTCGGAAATTGGGGACAAAACTAAAGTCTGATGCCCAAAGTGGATGCAATCACACTTCAAAAACTCATGTTATTTTTTTTATTATATCTGACCTCTTTGGTTAAAAATTCTTTGTCTTCTGATTGTAATTTCACAATGATTCTCATCAAATTGTAGCATAAGTTTTAACTTTTCTCCTTTGTCTAGACCAGCGAACACCAACCTTTTCTAGCCCAAGGTCACTTTTTATTTGGAAAATGTAAGGCAATAGTTATTTTTGCAATTCCTTTCAAAGGCTCAATGTACGAGCATAAATATACACAAAGAAATGCTGTTATGCAACTTTATATTCAATACACAAAATTGACATTAATATCAATTTTTATTTACAACATCTGTATGATGCAAAATATTAAGCTTCTCAGTTCAACACTATGTTTTGCAGAGGAGCTGCTACTGCAGCACAATGTTTTTAATCAGGCTTTTCCTTGATTATGGCCATAAATGACAAGTTCCTTGTATAAAGTATCCCTGTGTACTCATAAATACCAGTACTATACAGCATGAAGCCATGCATCTTCCGCTCCTGCAATGATTTCGATATAATAATGTTTTTTTTAAAACAAATGGATTCGGTTAACAGAAATGTTACAGTGATGTTATTTTGAAACACGTGCAGGAATTATTGCAACCATTTGTTACCACGTTTGTGACGTCAATTACAAATCTAAACATTAAAACTCAGGTGAAAGATCATGTTCTCTGCTTATTCTGCTGTGAACCATAATGTGTATCTTTCGGATTTGTCACAAACGTACGTATTTCCAACACTTCCCAGATCTGTTTCAAAGTAAAACGTCTCAGGCATTTCACTATCTGAATCCATTCATGTGTTATCGATAGTACGGCGCATGCATGTCTAAATGCTGTAGTGTAGTGTTAGTTTAGTAGTTTGATCCGACTTGTGTTAAAGGAAATGCACATGATAAACCAGCAGCTCTGCCACCAGTAGTTGACAAAGTGCGTGTGAACAACAGACAACTGCCACAAAGCTGGTCTGCGGCGTGACCACAGCCAGTGAGTCCAGCTCTGATCCAGGGATTGACAGTGAAGGTTTTAGAGATCAACCAGTCGATCGCCTTCGAAGGGTTGGTGACCACTGGTCTAGACAAAGAAGATTAAGTGGTCAGTCACTGATTGTTCTGAAGACCTGGAGCCTCACAAACTGCATATTGGTTTGGAAAGTGGCAGGTGAATTAACCAATCACATTTTGGAAACAAAAATCATTGCCCCAGGCCTTACTGAGGGCTCAGTGCCAGAGGGATCCAACAGGATATCTCTGGTTTTCCGTCCAGGGGTTTAAGTTACCAGATCAGGGACTTCAGTCAGACAGCACAGATGGCAAAGGGACACACATTGAAAAGCTAGGTAGGCGGGGGAATGGGTCAGAAAATCCTAGCCGGGTTAAATAACAGAATAAAATCTGCTCTGATATTATGTTCAAACAATAATTCCATTTAACAGAATTAGATTTTGACTTTTACACAAGACAGTTTGTGGCCTGTGGCCTTAACTATTATGTAGCTGATAAGCTAGCTGGCAACTCCACTGCAAACTCAATGGACAACTGCAATACATGTAATCCTCAGTTTCATGCTAATTGTGTCTCTCTGGCAAATGGGTTGAACTAAGAAAGTGTTTGTTAATGATGATGTAGAATGAGTTTTGTGGAGGTGGACATTCATTTCACTTATGATGTGTCCATGGGAAGTCATCTTGGCAGCACATCATTTTGTATCTAGCTATTTATTTCATGAAGATGCTGAATGTGGTTTCTCACCTCTTTCAACACGATTTGGATAGATGGACATTGTGCTTCACTTGCATGTGTTAAGATGTGAAATTAAGTCCGGTGCATAGTTTTTTCTTTGTTTAGAGAATGGGAGGACATAGAGCTTAGTGGTGCTGGGTAGGACGAGGGACACATCCAGTACAGTTTTAAAAGCTTCTCTACAGCAGAGGCCATCATCCACAGGAATGGTACTTTGTCATTCTTAGAAGTAAGAATGCACTGTCTGGTTGTTTTTTTCAGATCACTGATGCATATCAGTCGGGGTTAGTGAGTTGTAGATGATGCTGCAGGATCATTGCAAAGTGATGCAATAGTGGTTTTAAGCTTTAACACAGGAATCAAAGCGATTATCAGAAGCGTGTAGACAAATTATTTCCTTGAGTTAATGCAGTTTAAACTTGACTGACTACATACAAGTGTAAAATCAACTAGTTGTGTAATTGCAGAGCTTTGACTATAGAAACCGGGGGGAGCAATTTTGCAGCAGGGGAAAGGCAGCTGCACTTGGCACATGGTTCAAAAGGGTTGTACTCTGTCTTTTATTTATTAATGTGTTTGTTTTGGGTGCAACATAGGATTAACCATTGAGAGTACCACGTTCCAGTCCATGTACTTACTATCTCAATAATAGATATTTCTATAATCTTGGGAATGTAAAATATAAGAAAAAGGCTGTGACATGGACCAAGATAGCAATGTGCAGGCAATGTGCCTGACCACACCTCATTTTAATCACTTTTTTTTTAAACGAGCTGCCATTTTGACCTCAGTTTATCGATGTATTACAAGGTTTGTGGCTCAAATACAAACAACCGAAAACTTAATGCTTTTGAGCTCGGTAATTGCAGTTTTCTTTCCCATTAGAAGCATAAAGCTGTTTCACCTTGGTAGCACACACAAGTTATATTGTGTGCCACCAAGGTTGTGGAGGCGGCTGACACATGGATTCAGAAACCATTCATGCTTGAAGACATGGCTATTGGCAATTTTTTGTGGAGTGGCACTTATCCTACACTGCATGTCTTTGGATTACAGCAGGAAGCCAAAGCACCTGTAGAAAACATAACAAATACTCCATGTGACAGGTTCGAGCCATAACAGCAACCTTCTTGCTGTAAGGAAACCTTGCTGCTCTCACGTGCTCTAGTGTAAAATCAAGTTACATGTGTGGTGATCAACACAATACAAGTGATTTAATGCCAGTACCGTTTTGGTCTTGTTCAAATTTTGCTGTATTGTTGGCATTTTTTCCGTGTTCCTTGTCTCCCTCAACTTGCCTTAAGGAACACAGAAACCAATGTTTCCTTCCTGTGGTTAATTGGCTGTTTCTTGCCTCTTTCCAAAGCTGCCCTATAAACACTTCTCTCTCTTTACATGCTCCATTAGACTCCTTTTCAGAGCCATGAA
The DNA here is from genome assembly GCA_038501795.1 of Pseudopleuronectes americanus. Taxonomy (NCBI): domain Eukaryota; kingdom Metazoa; phylum Chordata; class Actinopteri; order Pleuronectiformes; family Pleuronectidae; genus Pseudopleuronectes; species Pseudopleuronectes americanus. Next base: position 15,085,607 of record CM076736.1, on the reverse strand, counting down.
CAAAGAAAGATGACTCACAGCACTGCTGTGGAATATAAGTTCGGGCTTCAAAAATGCGTCACTAGCTCTATTTTCTCTCAAGAGCTCAAGGAACGTATGAATAGAGTTCGAAAGGTCAGAATCAAGACTTCTATAAATTTAAAAATCTTTGCTGAATAGATTGTTCTGTCACATATTAGTGAAACCTCCGTTGGTGAAGCGATTGTACCTTTGACCTCAATGCTTCATAAAAATGGTTCTGTAAAGTAGTAAGACCCAGGTCAGACTTCTCATTGTCTCTGCTTGAAGCTCAGACTGAGAGCCGTCTCTTGCAAAGTATGACAAATTGCTTCTGCTTCAGCAAGATGAGTAAAAAAAGTGCAGTGCCTCTGATTTAATCTGCTTTCCTCTGTCTGAGCAAATATGGACTTGGCACAATACATGTCCTTTATTTATGTAAACAAATATCAGATCACAATTTGATGTAGTGAAAAAATAAAAGACGCATACCCAGTATGCGTCTAGTGCTGGCACAGATATGGAGTAAATGTGTAGTTAAAGGCAAATGAAAGCTCACTCCTGTAGCAAAGTGCAGCTCTCATGTACATATTACCATCCTTCATTATGTGTATTTGATGGGTACAATTCGCATTCACCAATGTTCTGTTCCAGGAACTGAATAAACATTAGTGGAAATAATAAATTGTCCCAAAGAAAAGAATGGAAAGTTATTTTTTAAATAAAAGCATTTGGTACTATTGAAAAACTAAGCGCAATGGGCAGACGCACAAATCTGTTCTTAAACCGTGCCTACACACGTTTGGCGAACAAATCTTCACAAGGTGATATATAATATAGAGTTGTGTTTATGTATATTTTTTCCATTCTCTATAATACTGCAGGTTGAAATGTAGCAGGGGTATTACAGGAATTGCCATAATCATCATTTTAGTTTTATGTTAATGGCAGAGGTAATTAGTGAATGTGGGCGTTCTAACATCCCCTTTGTTTGTCTAACCTAAAGAATCCTAAAGAAGTAGTTTTTTTGATTGGGATCAATTAAATCCTTGAAATAGATTTGCCTGTAGATAATGTTGTTAACCAGCTAAAAATCTCTGTTTCTACCTGAGCAGGTCGCCCACTAAGCACTGGGTCGGCGGTTTGATACCGGTTTCCGCCATTCGTCATTCTTATGTGTTCTTTGGCAAGACGCTGAAGGTTTCCTGTCAGGGTGTGAATGATGTTTGATGGAAACGCACTATATTAATGCGTGTTCATTTACCTCTGCCTCTTGGTTGCAGAAAGATAGATGATAATTACTTAAGCAGCATTTTTCTTTACAATTGCAGCACTTTCTCTTAACATTTGCAGCACTTTCAAGGAAGCCCATCCAAAATCAGTGTGCCCCTGCTGGCCAGTCTCCGCCCATCTTAACAAATCTTTAACATGAGTGCAGATGCAGCTAAAACAAAACATCTTCGAAATCCATCCTTCCATCCAAGCTCTGGCTGTAGAGCTGTTAAACCACCCAGACTATATTCACAGAGCAGCCTTCTCACCACTCTCTTTTAGGTTTCCTTGTTGGGATTGTTTTATCTATGCTTATGTTAAAAATTATTTCTTCTCCGCTATAGGAGTCTGAGACTTTGTCCCACTTACCTAGAACCTAATTAAAGTAAAGGTTATATAACAGACCTCTCTGACTCCTCTCCTTTTCCAGTATTTCATGCCAGTCCTTGCTACTGGGAAATAGCTCCTCTCTTCGTCCTTGTTACTAGCATCAACAGTCTTATTCCTTCCATCCACGTTTCCCTTGATTATGCTGCAGTGTATAATGCAATCAACTCAAACTTGCAGGTCAGGGTGCACTGCTATCTGGAGCACATATTATAGAAGCCCTCAAAATTGTTCCCATTTATCTCCCTCAGTGGCATCTCTTTGGCACAAAGTGGGATTCCGAATCAGGCTTTTGACTGTATTAAGTAATTGTCAAAATTCTGTCTGCTTGTTGTTTCACCCTCATATAAAAACCCATTTGTCCCAAAACCAATTTAGACATCACGTCTGACACTGTCATAACAAAGGTGTGAGGATAGAAAAAACATTAGAGGATACACCAAATTGCTCAATCTTTTACATAAGTCACAACTTTTTTAATGCAGCATTTACTCTCCCTCCTACTTATACCAAATTAAACAGTGTTTAAGATATTTGTAGATTTTTCGATCTGAGTTCTGAGATGGTGTCACTTCTCGACGGCAACAACAAGTTGCGCCACATTCCGCAGGCCAGGCGCTCCAGTGAGGCTACAGCTCGACTGGTGGATGCAATGGAGCACAGGTTGGACTCCACATTCCTGCTGTGGTCTCCAAACGCCGAGCAGCTGATCTGCAATCTGGAGGACATTGATTTCCTGGCCAGGGTGACAGAGTGGCCACATTTGAAGCGTTTGATACCGAAATGCAATCCAAGGTGAAGCTGCAACAGAAGCGCGAAGCAGCCCAGCAGGCATACCTAGCCCAAGAGAAGCAGGACCTTCTCAGAGACCACCAGCTTGGCTGACCTCTCCAACCCAGACTGCTGGTTCGGGATGCTAATTGTACTGATTGTGTTTACAGCTAATTGAAGCAGGACAGATGAATTGGATCCATCCTTCCACAGCCAGGAGCTCACTGACCTGTGTGCCACACTTTAAGTAAGACTAGAAGTTACACTAGATCTCACAGCTACACACCATAGACGTCTACACACTGGTGCAGATTCGGACAGAGTCCCACAAAGAACAAATGACCCAGAGGCTGCAAAGAGACATTTCAAGCTTCACCTGATTAGTTATCACTAGCTAGGCCAGTTCTGTCTGTACAATATTTGTGCTGTATGTAAATAAAGCTTTGACTCAACATATACCTTGCTCATGGATTTTTCCCTGAACATATATGTTCACATATAACATCAACCATCACATGAATGAATGTATAGTCTTAATTAACTGCAGTGATTTTGGTCAAGGCTTACTAATAAATTATAATATATAATATATATTGTGAGAACAAAAAGATTTATGACAAAAGACGGATATACATTTTTCTTTTTTATTCATATAGTTGAATAAACATTTCTTTCTTTTTAAATCAAACAGAACTTGTTTTGGCTTCTTAGCCATTGTTTTTATAAGACGGTGGAACATTTTTCTCTATTTTTTCAAACAAACATTAACCACACCATGAAACAATCTAATGCCTCTAAAGGCCCTCTTAACTAAACTTCCTTTAGCCAGTTGGTGAGGCAAACTAGCTTGTCAACATTTTCTGAAAGTAAAGCTGACCGCTTCTTTTGAACAATGTGTCCTGCGACTGAGAACAGTCTTTCACATGGAACGGTTGATGCAGGAGTGGCTAGATATTTGCGAGCTAGTGAGGCCAACTGCTCATGTATGGAAGTAAATCTGTGTCATCGGGATTTGAAACAAAAAAGACATTGAATTTCTAGCACTGAATATTTATGCATTGAAATTATGTATTTGAATGTTTTTCAACGTTTAAAATTCAACCGCAAAAAATTCAAGCTCAAAAAATTCAAGCTCAAAAAATTCAACCGCAAAAAATTCAAGCTCAAAAAATTCAACCGCAAAAAATTCAACCTCAAAAATTCAACCTCAAAAAATTCAACCTCAAAAAATTCAACTGCAACATCCGGGGATCCAAGGAGGAGCAATCGATTCCAGATTCAAGATCGGGAGCGTGCGTCAAGCAACGAGAGCGAGCGGGAGTGACCGACACCAATGCAGCTGTCCAACAATGGTGCTTTAAACTCTTCTATATGCCATCGGTGTAGTTTGTTTCTGTAAGATGTAGTAATAGACAGCTGACATGTGTACATTCACGGACTTTATTGGACATAAACTAAGTGGAACTTAAACGAGATGACGTTCGGATTTTTTTTTCCGAACGGGCCAGTGACTGGCATGGGTAACGCCAGGATTTCAATTTTGGATGGGCCACTATTTAATAGGAAAAATAATACTTATTATATGATCCCTGCCTGACTTGTTTGTGTTTATCTGCTGTAGACGAGCTTTAACAGCGCGGTGCGCCGCTCTCTCTCCCGTTAAAAGTGAATGTCGCTCACCCAGCTCTCTCTCTCTCTCTCTCTCTCGCTCCACTGTCTCTCTCTCCTGTTACTACATGTGTTAAACCAAATGCACGAAAAGCCAAATCAAATCAGAAATACGTAGACCCCTTCTTTTTAACTCGCATACATATTTATTTTCATCAATGCTGCCTACCACACAATCAAATCCGAACATCCCTTCCTCTCTTTGGAAAAGACGGTCGCTCGGTGTCGACGTCGGGACACAATATTGCTCTGATGTTGCATGTCGAAGGTGAGTTAGCTTCAGCGTTGTCAGAGCTGTCAAAGCGTCTTGGTGTAACGTGTCTCCCACATACCTGGGACACCGTTCTCCACCGGCGGCGTGAGGGCGGAGGACGGGCACGGCTGGGCTGGGGAACTTTATTTTGAAAGGTTTCCCGGCCCTGTCAGCTGTTTTAAGACACGTCACACCAAGACGCTTTGACAGCTCTGACAACGCTGAAGCTACAGCCGAAACAGTAAGGAGGTATGATTACATCCTATCCTTACTTCTCTGATCACAAGAAACTAAAACTATAATACACGAAATGAATTTAATAAATCAAAATTTAGGTTAAAAAAATAGTTAGGCCTATTTTAATTTTTGTCAGCTGGGCCAGTGAAAATACACAAGGGGCCAGTAAAACTCTGATCTACTGGCCCAGGGGGCCCAGGGGGCCAGTAGGGAAAATTTTGTATGTTGAACCCTGGACATATACACATTATAGAGTGGCCACGGTTTATTCATTGCGTTTACATGGACATTATTAACCCCGCAGCGTAATGACCATAGCAGCGGCTTTAGCGGGGCATGCGCAGACGCATCTCCCCGACAGTAACCCGGTTATGCTGTTTACATGCATCAACTGTGCATCAATAATCGAACAATGGGGCTTCGGTGAGTGTTTGAACTGTTCTATATGTTTGTTTCTGTAAGATTCAGTCATAGACAGCTGACATGTGTACATTAACCGACTTTATTGGACATAAACTAAGTGGAACTTAAACAAGATGACTTTCGGTTGTTTTTTGTTTTTTTCAAACTCTCAGTACCATGTCATATTATATAAGCTAGTATCATCGTGTATTCGTGTATTATAGTTTTAGTTTCTTGTGATCAGAGAAGTAAGGATAGGATGTAATCATACCTCCTTACTGTTTCGGCTGTAGCTTCAGCGTTGTCAGAGCTGTCAAAGCGTCTTGGTGTGACGTGTCTTAAAACAGCTGACAGGGCAGGGAAACCTTTCAAAATAAAGTTGCCCAGCCGTGCCCGTCCTCCGCCCTCACGCCGCCGGTGGAGAACGGTGTCCCAGGTATGTGGCAGACACGTTACACCAAGACGCTTTGACAGCTCTGACAACGCTGAAGCTAACTCACCTTCGACATGCAACATGCAACAAATGGCTTTTCGTGCATTTGGTTTAACACATGTAGTAACAGGAGAGAGAGACAGTGGAGCGAGAGAGAGAGAGAGAGAGAGAGAGCTGGGTGAGCGACATTCACTTTTAACGGGAGAGAGAGCGGCGCACCGCGCTGTTAAAGCTCGTCTACAGCAGATAAACACAAACAAGTCAGGCAGGGATCATATAATAAGTATTATTTTTCCTATTAAATAGTGGCCCATCCAAAATTGAAATCCTGGCGTTACCCATGCCAGTCACTGGCCCGTTCGGAAAAAAAAATCCGAACGTCATCTCGTTTAAGTTCCACTTAGTTTATGTCCAATAAAGTCCGTGAATGTACACATGTCAGCTGTCTATTACTACATCTTACAGAAACAAACTACACCGATGGCATATAGAAGAGTTTAAAGCACCATTGTTGGACAGCTGCATTGGTGTCGGTCACTCCCGCTCGCTCTCGTTGCTTGACGCACGCTCCCGATCTTGAATCTGGAATCGATTGCTCCTCCTTGGATCCCCGGATGTTGCAGTTGAATTTTTTGAGGTTGAATTTTTTGAGGTTGAATTTTTGAGGTTGAATTTTTTGCGGTTGAATTTTTTGAGCTTGAATTTTTTGCGGTTGAATTTTTAGAGGTTGAATTTTTTGAGGTTGAATTTTTTGCGGTTGAATTTTCAAACGTTGAAAAACATTCAAATACATAATTTCAATGCATAAATATTCAGTGCTAGAAATTCAATGTCTTTTTTGTTTCAAATCCCGATGACACAGATTTACTTCCATACTCATGGGCTCCTGAATGAGATGACCACCACTCCAAGGGGCAGTCCTCCATACCAATGCTGGGCTCTGCTCTGTACCTGTGTAGAGCTCTGTGAGGCTACTGCAGCTCTTCCTCTGATTCAGAATTTGAGCCCATTACCAGAAGGCTCATTTTCTTCTTTGGTGGCCCATCTTCAGCAGCTTGTGGAGCCCTCCTGGCCCTGGGTGACTGTTCCTGCAGCAATCTTTCAAGTGTGGTCCACACCTCTGGTCTGTCAGTCTTGGGTAGGCTCTTCAGGTCTTTAAAACGTGGATCCAGCGCTGTTGCAATCTTGAGCCATTCATTGTTGGTATTTTTTTGACGGGAGGCTAGGTCTGTCTTGAATGCCGTCTTAAATTTCACCACATGCAGGGTCATCTTCGGTGACTTCCATTACATGACGCAGGTGGCAGAGTGCAGGCAGTACCACAGAGCAGGAGACATAGGCCTCCCCACCCAGAATTTCCGTTACATACCTTCAGTGGACACACACACACACACACACACACAGACACACACACAGTGAGAGAGAATTAAGTTATTAGAACAGGTACACAAATATAATTTGAATTTAATCAGTTAAACTTAATGCTAGCCTAATAGTCACATTATCATGGATTGCTTACTTGCAGGGGTCTAGAAGAGTCTCCAGTCTCGGCAGTTTGTCCCATTCCTGTTGTGTCAGCATCACTAGTTTGTGGTTGTGCTGGTCCAGGGCTGCTGTCACTGCATCCTTATTAAGGATCAGACGCTTGACCATGTCCAGCGTTGAGTTCCAGCGTGTTGGGACGTCTTGGATCAGTGGCTGCTGCACCTTCATGCGGTTCTCTTGCTCTGCATTTAGCTCCGTCGAGTTAGTGGGGCTGTGTCTGAAGTGGCCGACAATTTTGCGACACTTGGACAGCGCATTCACAAATCCGCTGTCAGCGAGGCTCACTGTGATGCTTCTCTGCAAGATGTGAGCGATGCACGGCATGTGTTCATATGACAGTAGTCTAGCCGCAGCTATCATATTGCGTGCACTGTCTGTCCCTATAGTGGTCGTTTTGTCTTCAATTGCCCAGTTGCTTGCAACAGTTTGGAACTGTTCCGCACATGCCTCTGCAAAGTGGCGCTCTTCTGTTTTCATGCATGTTAGTGTAAACAACTTTAACTTCCATTCATCGGTGATCAGATGTGCAGTTACACCCAGGTAGTTATTGTTACTCACAGAGGTCCAGTGATCCCCTGTCAGCGCCACATAATTCGCATCAACCAAGGCACTTTCCTTTTTTTTCTTTTCAGCTTCATACAGCTCGTGGATTTGTGTGATTATTGTGCGTCTTTGCGGTGCTCTGAGGCTCGAGTCCCCCGTTGCCACTCGCAAAACTTCGGTGAAACCCTCATCCTCAACAATATTAATTGGTCTACAGCTTTTTGCAATCCATTTGGCAATTGTTGTTGTCAACTTGTCGCAGGCAGACTTAGTGAGGGGCCTCCGTTGTTCAGTGAGGGTGGTTTGGCGCATTGTACTTGACTAGTACTCGTCTAGTGCCTGTACTATGAGAAGTGCCTAGAAGTGTCCCGAGTATTGCACTTCCGTAACCACTAGTGTGGGACATTTCTAGGCATTTTGCTTAATGTAAAGTGCCTAAAAGTGTTCCGCTCATTCTGATTTTTGGGCATTTCTAGGCATTTTTGCTATAATGGTTAGTGCCTAGAAGTGTCCGGCTCATTCTGATTGGTTGGGACATTTCTAGGCATTTTTTCTATAATGTTAAGTGTCCCACTTACTGTGGGTAAAATTACACTTTACAAACAATTTACTGGCAAGCAGTTTACATTCACTTAACAGCAGTATTTTTTTTCGACTTGATTTGGTAGTCTGCTAATTAAGTTAGCAGTTCATGGATGTTGTTGCTTTGTGAATTAAGATATTCTAATTACTAAATCATTACAACAAAGCTGAGATGTAAATAAAGTATAAAAATAAGCTCTTACTAGTTTTTTATACATTTCTTTATTTCAACACCAAACTTGTACTGTTTTATTTCCCACGAAAATACAAGTTAATAGTAGTATTTTAATCGTAAGATGAATTGGGATTAATCACAGCCTATTTACCTTATTACTTGATAAATTGTTTTAATCGATTAACAGACTCATTAACACTAAGAATGTCAGTTTATTTTATTTCAGTTGACTTAAGACTATACTGTTTGCCTCTTAATTAAACCAAGCATTGGCTTATTTATTTATTATCAGCAGTGATTCTGCAACTAAAACACTATTAAAACGTTATCTAATTGTTTTCTCTTGGTGTGTTGTTTAAACAAATATAATTGTGCTTTTTACTCTTAATGTACACCATGCTATGCATCATGTACATGACTCATACTCTAGGTTTTTTAGTTATGTGGATATAAAACACTTTTCCAGAAACTGCTAAGAGTCAATTTAGAATTGTGTCAGGTGTGTGACCAAGCATCCTACTGAAGTGTCCTACAGCAATTCACTGAGCTGCCTGTGAAAATTCCCTCCAGACCTCAATATTATCAGGTTGGAACTATACCACTAATTGTACAAAGTTAGACTTTTAAGAGGTTATCCATTTTGCATTGGATGAAAAGCCCAGCTAAACACGATTAATTCAATTGGAATTAAATGATCTTGAGTTTCGTTTCAGGATCAAGGTCTTCTGTTATTCTCAGCAACACTTCTCCTCTTCTCTGAAACACAGACTGTGCTGTATCTCTGCACATAATGAGTTCAAGGGATTTACCGTCTGAAAGTCTGACTTTTCACCTCTAGACCACAATTGAAAAATTACGACAGACTTTAAAAACACAGTTGTGTGTATGTGCGTGAGTGTGAGTGTTTGAGCTTATGTGATGCCTATACAGTGTTATGTGTGTTGATTCAGTTGCCTGTCAATATGCCAGCTACTATAATCCTTTAAAAAGATTAGGATTAATGGCCCTTGGGCCTCGCTGAATGCTCCACTTGGAAAGATGAATACTTATGAATGAATAAACATGAAAGTAATCAGTTAGCGTTTGTTTTCCTTACGTTTGAGAGCAGAGGGTCGTAATTAAGTTTGGTAATGGGCCAGTTTTTTAGGCGATGATCACTTAAAACACAGGGCAGTTTTTTTTTCTATTTTTGATCGGATTTAATAATTTTTATTGAACTGTGTTGAAAACCAACCCATTACCTACCCAAAATGTACTTTTACACATCCAACAGACAATGGAAGAACATTAGCGTACATTAAGTTTCACCAACTACTGAGAAAATGATGTGGCTCTAGTTGCAAATTGCTTCTGTTTAAGAATAATTTGCCAAGTGTAGGCTGTCTTTTAGTGTCAGAAAGGTGTCATTTGACTCATTGCTAATATAGATAAATCATTTTGGTCTAGCTTTAATGCTATACTGCATGTCTTTTGATGGTCATCCACATTGGACAGGTTGACAGGGTCTTTCATAGAATCAGTATACATAGCCCTACAACTATTCACACTCGCGTTCACACCTACAGTCTCCCAGTAACTAAACCGGTATACGTTTTGATGTAGGAGGAAGCGACACTACCCGAAGAAAACCCATGCAGACACAGGGAGAACATGCAAACTCCAGAAGAGTGCAAGCAGTTTACCTCTTTATGAATGGGATTGACTGGGACTAAAGATCAGAGACCAGCTGTGATGTCAAGGTAACCTCATGGAAGGTGCACCTGCTGCTGTAGACTGCTGTTATACATGCTGACAGGTAGGTTCAACCATCTTAAATATCTGCATCTGTATCTGTATCTATACTCGGAAGGGGCGGGACATAAACCGGAAGTTGGTATTTTATGCCTGACCGAGATATGGGTTGATCAGAAGTTGCTATATTTATTGTTTGTTAAAAAACTATTTACAGAGCAGCCTTAGAGTCAATGTTTTTGATTACAAGAGAACTACTCAGACCAAGCTTTTTATTATCTTTGGTGAATAAACTTCAGTGAATGTAACACATGTATTATTAAGAGGAATTTAAAAGTATTAAGTCAAATGCAGGTTAAATTGCAGGTTTACTGACAAAATAACTTATGTTTTGAAGGTTTAAAGATGAAGAATTACCCCACATATTTAGATTATGTAATACTTTTAATACACTTTATGGCAACCAGGTTTTATAAAGTAAATTGTGAACGTGTGCAGGGGCTTGGAAATAGTTCAAGGAGAGAGAAGAGATATTAATGGAAGTACTTTCGCCAAATTGAACAAAAGCATGATCATTGTGGAAGTTGTGTACCAGAGTGAAAGATCAATAATTACACTCCATGCAGAAAAATTCAATCCCAACATCACAATCAAATTGAGCAATATTATCCCAAGAGAATTGAGCTATTAAATGTGAAACAGTGTTTGGTGAAAATTAAAAACTATTTTGGCTCTGTGAACACATCGTACGAATATATCATCCATTTCTAGTGTTGCATTTTATGGATTATATTTCAATATGTATAAGATGTTTTTTAAAGCTCTAAACATATTTGTACCAAATGATTACTAACTTATTAAGAATGTCTTATTGACAATGTACATGTAAGTGAAAACTTGCCACAGAAATAAGACTTAAGACAAGCTAATTTATTGTGAGTGACAATCTTTAGGCTGTCAAGCGGTCCTTCTGATATCTTGACAATACGATTTGGCTGCACAAATCCACCAATCAATGTGTGTTGGCGAGAACTGCTTCAGTAGGTTGACACTTGTAATATGATGGAGCTCAATACAAGCCTATAAAACCAGGACATTGCTTTATCAAAAAATGTCCCTTAACTACAGTAGGGATTGCCAGGAAGTTAGTAACGCACATTTGTCTCCTCAGAATAAATAGTAATTTGTTTGGTGATCACTTTTTACACTAGTGTTCTTTTATGTCAATTTTAATTTTTTTTCTTAGTACATTATCAAGTGATAATTTAACAAATATGATAAAGCTCCGTTAAGCCGCAGATTCAGGAAATTATAGTGTCACCTTTTTCCATTAATATTCACTTTATTACCCCTTTTCGCTGGTTTCCAGTTTCCAGTTTGTTGTCAACTTTTATAAGACCATTACTTTTATAGGGACATGATCATGATTAAACCCAGTCTTGGTATTGGAATGATCACACAACATTCCAAAGCTGAAATAATATGTGACTATGGGCTATGGCATCATATTACTGGATTGCACTGTGGATGTGTCATCAGCTGGCCTCCAATTAGCAGACCCAGCTCGATCCTCCACTGCTGAGCTGTGGAGATGACTCAACTACTTTACCTGCAGGACAAGACCAGTGTGGTGGAAAGCGATCGAGCTTTGTGTAACAGATCATTTCCCTTAACAATGGACTGCAAAAACAAGTATTTATCATTTGTGACATCATCTTGTTCCAAACAATGGGCAAAGAAATTACCTCGAATGCTTTTCACTTTTCTTTACTTTAAAGACTTAACTTAATTCATGTATAATATAACATGCTGTGTTTGGTCTTTAAATCAAATAGTTACTCTTTGTCTTGAATTTTGCTGGAACCTTGGCTAACCCTATTTAGCTTCTGATCGTCACTCGCCACAAGATATTTGCATTTATAGATGTCGCCTCTTTGAATTCCTGCCATAGCGCTTCTACTTGGAAATCTCTTGAGCCCTACGTTGCCATGGCAATTCAGCTCCACTGAGCTGTTGAAGGGTAGCCTATATATACTCTGTGTTACTGTGCATGTGTGTCTCTTTTTTCAGTCGCGCCAAACCAAAAAGAGGAAGAGCATGACAACCACAATGACTGAAGAGATCATTGTATAGTATTGGCAGTTTCTGCATAAGTTCCTAGCACTCTGCTCCTCTCACTTCGTAGACAGTAAAACGCAGGCTGGGATCAATACAAAAAATGAGAGGGAAGATTTGCACCCATGATATCCAAGAAAGGTTTAGTCAAGAACAATTAGTTCGTAGATACTTGAAGACCTTGCTCACACTAGTCATGAACATGTTTCTTGAGTGTGGTATTCAAGAAATTCTATAATGCATTTGTGTTTAGCAAATACATAATTATGTTGGTTTGCTGTGCATGACATGATTTAATCCACATAACAGACAAAAGAAACTATCTTTCGGTTTAATATCCCACTTAATATTTTAGAAGTCAACTGTTTTGTGTTGCATTTCCTTTTTTGAATGCAAATGGTTAAAAGCTCTTTCCTTTGGACCATACAAATTGGTAAGTATAGGAAGATAATGACCAACAAAAAGGTTTTTCATTTTGTCCTAAATATTGCCGTTGTAAACGCAGTTATCAACACACCCGGCCCTGAGAGTTTTCAAACTGCTCTTAAGTCTGAATTAACAATAAACATAACATTAGAGTGACAGTTTTATATAAATTTGCAAGTTTATTTTCATAGAATTGAAATGTATTGCGTCTTGTGGCTGTCTGAAAGAAATCCATTGGTACTATGTCACAGACTGGCTCAGGGACTGTGGCAACAAGGGAGTCCACATGAGGCCATTTATTGCGCCCCAAGGGGAAACAAATAAACAAAGGGTGTGGAAATCAGCCATTTTAGCTATGGATGAGCGGAGTGTGGGCTGTTGGGCTGTTGAGGTGTTGTGTGTGTGCAGAGGCAAAAGGTGATGCAAAGTGAAGGTCAGCAGTTGAAAGAGAGAGCAGGTGAGCACATAGGCCATCTTTTGCAGACCTGAAGGCTCAGGTGAACTGCTTCAGCTGTTCACACATATGGACCAATGGTCTGCTGACATTGGCCGGGACAAAGACAGTGGGAGAGGCATACCAAGCAATAGAATAACAATGTACTAGTTCCTAAAAATGATGTTAATGTACAACTAATTTCTAACAGTAATTGTGGGAAACATAAGTACAACCGGATTGTAATTTCTGTTAATGTGATGGTGCAGTTCACAAATTCTACTGTATCCACTTGTATAGCAACGACAGCACTATTACAGGTTTTAATGGGTATGTCCAGGCACTTAAGGTTATAGATGTGTCAATACAAGGCCACTCTCCCTTAAAATAGAATTGATAAAGAACACCACTACTATTGCATCAGTTTCTGTAATATTGATCACAATGCTCAGTATGTTCCTCGCTTGCAGCTCAGGGGATATATGGCGAAAGGGATGGAACAAAACAGAAGGATTGTCCAAATATTTTGCAGAGAATGTGAGGATTTTATCACAATGCGTGTTTCATATAAGGGGTGACGCACTATTTTGATGATCATATTTAGAATGTAATAACAAGTCAAACCATCCATTATCTACATTTATATAGATTATATCGCTTATCCTCTTAAGGGTTTCAGGGTAGGCCGGAGCCAATCCAAGCTGACATTGAGCAAGAGAGTTACACCTTTGACATGTCGCCAGCGTACTGTATATCGCAGAGCCAACATACAGAGACAACCATTCACACTCGCATTCACGTCCAAAGTTAATTTAGAGTCTCCGGTGAAGCTAACTCCAAACTGCATGTCTTTGGATTGTGTGAGGAAGCTGGAGTAAACCCAAAGAACATGCAAACTCCACACAGGAAAATCGGAGCCACACTGGGTTTTGAACCGAGGTCACCTTCTAGCAGTGAGGCGACACTGCGCTGCCCTCATCAGTGGCCAAAATAAATCCAGCAACTCTTGAATTATTTCCTTTTCTGTCCGTCCTGATGCAGTAACTAACTTGTTCAGACTCCAACAGATAAGGTAGTAGTTTAATTATTAGAGCTTACTTCTTACTCACATCTCTCTCTCTCTGCTTCCCTGTGAGAATGATAAACAGCTGTTTATAGCTCGCATCACTACTACTCCTGCTTGGAGTTGGGACTGAAAGTTGCATTTGCATCCTCAACAAACCAAAAGTGAGCAGAAACTGATATGTTCTGTTGATGACTTCTTCTGATCTGTGTCTGTATCAGCAGGTCACCTACAGGGTACAGTTTGAGTACTGTGTGTGCGCCTGTGTTTTTAAAATCATAATAATTTAATACATTAATGAGGAAATGTGTGATGTAAGTGTAAGTGTGATTGCTGCGACCACTTTTGATGATGATATCCTAATCTGTCTGCAGAACCCTAGAGGGTGTAAGTATTAATATCCCAACTGTTAGTGTTTGTATTTAGTTGTATTTGGAAAATAATTCCTTAGCTAAAAATGTGTTACTATTATTGATATTATTATTATTATTGTAAATATCAACATGATATTGTGACTAATAATTATGTTGGCCACGATAATCATTTAATTTGACATAAGATATTGTGACAATTTTATTTCCTATATGTACAGTGTACATTGTGGGCCGAAAACCCCACAGTGACCACTTTCCCAGTGACACTGGTCTTCATGCATTAGCATGCATTAATAACCTGGTTTAAACATTTATCTTAACCCATCAATTTAAAGACAGAAAACAAGATATCAATTCATTATATTTGAATGCTTTGCTTACAAAAGTAAAGCATGAAAGTCTGATGAAAGATTACCTTTTCTGCTTGCTTCGCTAATAAACAATGGCAAAATGGCAACACTGTTTCCTGAATTCTTTAATAAAATGCTTTCTATTTCACATGGTGAGACCTTTATAACAATTCTATTTATATAAATCGCCATCATGGCCGAGTGATGACAAGTGCCAGGGAAGGTAAATGATGAATTAATGTTATACAAAAGAAAAGCCTGCTTGGGAACAAAATGTACGGAAGAAATAACTGATTGAAATAATGACCACTGCTAAAGATAAGTGGTTCTCGCTGTTTGGAGTTGGCGTCACCCTGAAAATTCAAAATCACATGGCTCTAATATATTTAATATAAAGAAAGCTTTATTGTCATTATGCAGGATACAATGAGATTAACAGTGCTTCTCAAATTTAGTGCAGTTAAAATGTAAAACATAACGCCCCATACAAGTAGATTCATCAGCAGCCACGAAATGCAAACTAAATAAGTTTCAGATAAATTCAATGTTCTTATTGCATTTGAATAAATCATAAAATAAATGCAATGATATTGCACTGGTTTAAAGAGCCTCGGCATAATAAACTATACTAAGCGACAAGAATCAGTAGGAAACTCAATTGTAAACATATGTTTAATATTTTGCAGATGTGATGAAAATACACTTTAAATGTACATCTATCCATCTCATTTATGAGCCCAGAGGAACAGTTAGTGTTTCGGTCCAGTCCCGTTACAAACATTGCAGGTTCTGCAGGAAGGAGGAAATGATGTGTCACTTTACATGATGCATTTATTGCTCATTCCTCATTTCAAAAGGCCAGGCTCTGACCGTAAACAGCCAGTGGCTGTGAGTGCTGCTGCAGCTTCTCTGGCTGCGGATTTGCTTATTCCTGCGGCTACGGTTGCATTTTACCAGCTCCATACCATTTCTCTCCCACTTCAGGGCACACTCATCCTTGTTGAGGTCCTGAGTCCACTGATATGAAGGTAATTCAGGGGATACTGGGTCGATTGGATCTTCTGCATTTTCCCCTCTAATGCATTATTTCAGCCAGGAATCAATCACTAATCATTATTTTTTCAAGTAAAGCATTTAGGCTGACCATCCACATCCTCACATCAGCTTAGGGGGTTTTCATCTGTTAGTTTGAACCAATTATCTAAGCAGCACCATCTTCTTAATGTCATAAGCTTGGTTCCCACGTGTCTGCTGACTCACACACTCACTGTTCTTAAGTGCCTTTATTTGATATTTATAAAAACTCTTGAGTGGATTTTTTTTTCATTGCATATGTAGACCTTTTCAACCTTTGAGTTCACTTCAATTAAAACTGACAATATAAAATGAATAGATCATGTTTAATGTTTTACATTTTCATGGTATATTGGTGTATATAAATAGTGTAACTCTATTTTTTTTTAACCCTGAACTGATTATAATATAAGTTAATATAAATAATTAATAAAACGTGACTTGGGTTGGTATAGTTTTTAATTAAAAAACGTGTATATAATGCAGACATAGGATCCATGTGAGGTAAGAACACTTGAAAGAGTTGCTAAAGAAGTTCAAAATACAAAGAAATCAGGTAAAGTGAACTCGAATCTGGTGTCCAGATGGAATGAAGTAAGATTTGTAAGTTCTGTGAGATAAAGTGGATAAAACACTAACTCATGAAGTTTCTCTTCTTTTTCCAGCTTTATTGTGCCAGGGTTTATATAACAAAATACACCGACAGATGGTCTGGCGAACCACAGACATTTTTGCTTTAGTTTTCACAGCGACAGGCGGTACACCTCATCCTCAGGAGATTTAAAACAATCAGACCTAAAGATATTTTGATTGACTTTTTAACTTCACTAACATTGACTGTTGAAAAAATGGTTCAAAGTGACGTATGGCTTTAATATCAAAAGTAATACATTTTCTTTCTCTGCTTGGGTCGGAACCAACAACAGAAGAGGTGAGAAGTCGGCGTCCGTAGTGGAAGACACCTAGGCTGCAGGACGGAACGCAGAACATGCATGGACTGATGAACGAGGATCAGAGAGGCTCAGAGGTTTTCAGACTGCGAGGCGAGTTGAAGGGGCTGTGGAGGTGTGGAGGCGAGAGGCAAAGAAACTGTGTGAACAGGCAGAGGTGACAGGGACAGGTGTGGCCCAGCATCCTGTAGACAACGCAGAGTTAGCGTCACAGCTATAGGTCAGAGGATCCGGCTGCTTCTCAGCAACGTGGCCAGGCTCTGTTACGTGGTGGCTTCAGCCATACCAGTGGAGGTGCTGCAAGAGCAGCGGAGATGAGGGACCGAAACAAAGGATTGAAAGATATAGGATCAGAATATGTATCTATAGAATTCAATCTAAAAAAAAACTCCAAATGACAAAAGAAATTATAAATAGTTTATTTTATTACTATTGTCAGAAGATTCAAAGTCTAATATCAACATTGTGTTAGTCCTACTCTCAATACTTTCTGAATTTATCTACTCTCAGGCCATACTTCCTTTTTTATCCCAAACATTTTTAAAGGCTCGTATGTGTTGGATTGAGTGAAAGTCCTGCAAACTACAGTTTTTGTGTGTCTCCATTTGTATGTGTTCCAGGTATTAGTCACCATAAATCTGTTTACACAGTCACATTATGGAGACGTCCTCCTTATGGGGACAAAAAGCCAATCCTTAAATCTTATGGGGAAGACATGTTTTAAGGTTATGTTTACTTTAGTGTAAGGGGGAGTCAAGGAGTTACTACAGTCAGTGTTAGAGGAAGTCTCAAGGAAATCAATGTGAGTCAATGTAATGTCCTATGAAGTCATGGAGGCATGGAGCATATGGAATGTAAGTGTTACATATTAACATAAAATATTACCAGAACTTAAATGCCCTAAAAAGGTAATTACCCTCGGTGTTCCCTTCATACATTTTCTCACACAAAGTGAATATCTATTCGGAAAAGTCCAGACATAAAGAAGCTTTTCTCTTTAAGTGCATGCTGAGGCTATAACAATTCTCAAAATTCCTTAAAAGTGGATTCATTTTATTTTGCACGTTAGTCCGTAACAATCAAAAGTAATGAAAAACACTAAAGAGAGGAATGCTTTTCATTGAGACGAGACAGGTTCCTCCCGTTAAGCCCAGTTTGCTGCTTTGTTTTTTATATTTGCTTGAGTCTGGACCACAATAAAGTTTCGATTCACCTGCAGGAAATGTGTTACCATAGCAACTTTACCATATTCCTGCTGGACGCTGATATATCCCTCAGTGTTTTCACCTTACCAGGAAATTGTATCTTGTATTTTTTCCTCTTCTGCACATCAGAAGGTTAATCAGAATCAGAATTCTTTTTATTGCCATGTATATTTGCACATACAGGAAATTGACTTGGAGATGTGGGTATATATCTTTTATTTTGTTCATTATAATACGTAGCTTTTACGTGTTTGCCCCGAGTCATTTACCTTTAAAGAAATCATCTCAGGAGCAACTTGACTGCTGCCAGAGGGAGTTAGGACAGTTTAGCCTTGAAATGAAGGCCAGACAATAGTGTTCAGATTGAGAGGAGGAGAGAGTTCAAACTGATGTTGAGCCGTCACAGGAGTATGTGAGACAGAGCTGTTCACAGAGACAGCCAAAGGAAACACATTCAGCTGGAAGGAGAATTAGCACTGCAGTATCTGGCTGTATGTGCGTCTTGTTTGGAAGTCAGCGGTGGGGTTCAGGAATCCCTCCTGCCGAGGGTTTAATAGGCAGAGTGGTGAGGAGACTGGCAGCATCCGGCGCTCCCCAATCTGACAAATCGCAGGCCTTTTCTTTTGCTGTCTGAAAATCTCATATGAAATGCCTGGCAGCTATTCAGATGTTGTTAAATGCCCGTGGCTTGGCAGCCCTCCATTCCATCATGCTGATCTGACGGAGGGATGTGGAGTTTGGAGACCGAGGCGTACAGACAAAGGCGGAGGAAGTACTTAGAGATTCTAATAGTCGGTTTGAGTTCACAGGGAGGGTCGGCCTCGCAGTCCTGACTGAAGCTCAACATAGTCATACATATATCTTTCCTTCGTGAAAAGCTGGCCTGCATGATCTTGAACCTTTTCTCCTCCACAGCAATACAGGCAGTAATCCTAAAAATGTAGACATTTGGTTAATATCTTAATCCTTCTCAACAGTTAGTAAAATGGTGAGATGTATTTGTGTACATGTTTGTTTAGGCACTGTTTGATGAACACTGCATGAACACGCCGGGATACCTGCTGCCCAATAAGTTATGGATAGAAGACATGAAGGATTTATAAGTAGCCAGACAGATATTTACTGAAATGATGGAAAGATTAATGCATCTTTCATGGATGACAGACTTCCTGCTCGTAAACCAAGAAGACAAATACAAAATGTACATGTGTGATAGATTGACAGGGTGGCTGCCTCACCGATGTATTTGGTTATGCAGTATAAATTGTGTCCTAAAAAACACATCTCCCCCTTCAATGAACACATCTTTCATTTCAGGTAGTAGGAATATTTCAGCTCCCAGTTTTCATATCCAGTGATATAGATTTTTATGACGAATACCTTATAATTTTGATATGTTGACTGCCTCTTTGACAGTTTGATGCTCTTTCTTTCCCGGGTTAATTTTGATTTGTGTGGCATTGGTGGGATTTACAAGCCTACCGAGTGCATGATTGGTAATACCTCCTTCACCCACATGGAGCTAGTCCCCAGTAGCTCCCTTCTTTATGTCCTGTGTTTGGTGGAACATGATATCAAGCACAATGCAAAGGAAGGTCATTGGCAGAATCTGTAAAACCAAACAGGAAAAATGTTTTTTTTATGTCCATAATATGGTTAAAAATATATATTGGACATTTTAATATAGAACAAATTAAATTCTTAGTTCATGGAATGTCTGCAAAGCAAACATTCCATGAATGCTCTAAAATTCAGCTTTGATAAAAGCATTGCAACAAAACTCAGCAAAGTTTGCACTGCTTTTGGCAATATTGCAAAAGATGAGGTAATTCTCTACATGTTGCTGGCAGTTCAAAGATTTTGCATCAGTTCAAGGTTATCACTGGCAGTCCAGTTCTGGTTAGGGGGCCGCCTATTTCCGACCAATGGTGTGGTGCAAGTGGAATGTTAGTGGCTGCAGCAGAGTCATTACTCTACAATGTGCTTTATGAAATCTCAAATGAATGTATTTGCCTGCTTAATGGCTCTAAAAATCAATTGATCCTGGGCTTAAACACTCTCTATCCCTGCTATGCAGACATTGATACAGCACATTTGTTTCAAGAAAACCCTGCAATATCACTTTATTGTTATACTCAGACCATTTACTGTGACACTTTGTGTTTTTGTCAGGTCTGTCCTATTTCTCTATTCATCTTCTCCATTCATTCAAGTCAACCGGTTGTAAATGAAACTGACTCCACAGGATTTTGAGAGCCACACAATGAGGCATACCAGAGCTCAAAAAGGAGCAGCCTGGACAACCAACTCAAAGTGTCGTGTCTGGTTTCCTCACGACATGATGTGTAGAATTGAGGCCAAATAGTTCAAACTTGCTTTCATCGCACCAGAGAATCTTGTTACTCACAGTCTGAGACTCCTCTAGCTGCCTCTTGCCAACTCTAAGCAGGCTTTCATGTATATTTCTCTGAGGAGAAGCTTCCGTCTGGCTAGTCTGCCATAAAGCCCAGATCAGGGCAGGGCTGCGAAGATGTTTTTTCCTTTCTCCACACGTCTGGGGCAAAGCCACACTGACCCCCAGCTTCACGGCCACATGTCTTACCCAGGCCCTTCTTCCCGATAGCTGAGTTTGGCCATGTGGTTACATTAAAACTGTGTGGTCCCCCTTTTTTCTGGAGTTGCATAATGCGTGATTATATGACATGCTCATACAAACAATGTCATGTCGCTTTCTATTGATCAGAAGGAGCCTTAGTAAATGTTTTGGAAAGAGAAGTAGGGACTGTCTTGGATGACAACATTTGGTTAAGCATTTTCAAATTACAAAATTAAGATGTTCACTTCATCCATACATTAATTCATACATTTGTATCTTAGTCATTTAAAGGTGCATACAGTTCCAAAGATAATTTACCTGCGCTAGATGCAAAACTTTAGATGGAACATTAATGCAAGTATTTTGGCAATGTGACCTGTCAAAGTGATTTGGAGTTTAATTTCCATTTCCAACAAATCAGTTTTGGAGATATATATTTTCTCAAACCCCTCTTCTCATTCAATAAGGGTAATGCCTGGTTTTTATTTAGTTGAGAAGAATGCAGAATATTTCTTATGACTACATATTTTACTAAAAATATGTAGTCATTTTTTTCTATTTGCAGTAATTTGTATTTCTGTCGCTCTTTTCATTTGCTTTTATTGTTTCTATTTATTGATATTAACATATTATTTAATATTTGTCTTTCCTTTGAGCAATCATGTCTACCTGGTTGCAGGGGATGGATTGAGAGGATGGGGGATATGACTGACTGTGTACTTGCAAGGAGGAAGAATGAGTCATGCAGTGAAGTGGTTCCTCAACACGTGTGTCACCCTGCTTAGCAACCCTTAAAGTCTTCAGGTAAAATATTCAAAGAGGAGGCACAACACTGCCTTATCAAGCCATGGGGGGTAGTAAATTATTTTGCACACCCATGGATACATCCTTGTTGTGAGCCTTGTGAATATAACTCATCTACAAGAGCCCCTGCTCCATATTCAAAGAGAGACTGATGCCCAAAGAAGTTGCGTCTGTCAAAGGCAGCACCATTAAAGGGACGTTCGAAGTGTCTATTTTTGGGAAATTAAAAACCTTATCACTGGAGTGGCCCTAAGGTCATAAGGTCATTTGTATGCAAAATACAGTATTTAGTGTGATGTGGAAACCTGGTGCCTCCGGTTCATATGCAATTACAATGCACTTCACAGGGAAGTAGACATTTTGGGAGGAACCCAATCAGTTTTGTCATGTCTGTGTAAGGAAAACAAAAACCCAACCTAGTATGGGGAAAAAATATTGTATACTGGCACTGAATATTGACATTCATTGCAAACTGTTAAATGTACAACCAACCAATATCAACTGACTTGTGAGAGTGTTCTAATGATTACAGAAATTGGGACAGTATTGTTTTAAAGGCTCAGCGAGGTCCTCTGGGACTCTGCTCTGTAGTCCCTTGCACTCAGTTGAAATCATTTCAAAATCAATTCTACTGCAAATTGGAGTGTAATGAAGCTAAAACTACAAGTATTTTCAGGCACTATTCTCAAGCAGCAGAATACAAACTGCATGGCAGCTTCCCATGTTAGGCTGTGGTAACACTCGGCTGAATATTGTTAGTGCAAGAGAGTGCATTGGTTTGTTTGTTCACGGGCTGGGAGAAAGGTGCAGTCAGTTGAGTTTAATGGTGCAAATGTGTGTAGCTCTCCAATTTCTTTGCTAAACTGAGTGAGGCATTGGCTTCTTTTCCGTGTGCACTTTCTGACAGACACTGACAGGTCCCGTTGGGCTCTTTTACTGTGCTGACTGCTGACAGGAACATTGTTGCAATGAAACTATGTTCCCCATAGCCCCCCCCATGTGATTTCTATTCTGTCTGTAGCCATACCTGGCCAGGGAGCGACATGCACCCCTATCAAACATACTCTGTGTGATTGACTGATCTCAGCTGCCAGAGACGGCTTGAATACTGCTCCACTCTGAAGGCTGCTATTAAAAAATCTATGAAAATATGCTCAAATATACTCAGATTTTCATCTGCTTTGAGCAAAAGCTGTGGTTGTTAAAAAAATAAGTCAGGCTCAGGATATGATTTTAATGAGCTTGTTTACTGAACATAACAACAAATTGCTGATAGCATAATTATCTCATTTTCTCAAGACAACAAATGATATCCTCGAGGCGCAAACCCAGATTATGGCAAACAATGCACTGCAACAGTTTTTGAGACATTATATACTAAATGACTGCTGAGAAACAAGATCAAGAGACATTTTTTAAATTACCTCTATAATATCTCAAATAACAACAAGAGTATGGTCAGGGATAGAGCATGGTTGTGGCCAGTTAATCCTCTATCTCATCAAAAGAATAACAAGTTTCAATCTCAGAATTATTCATACTGAGGCACTCTATAGAGCACTTAACGCAATTAGATGATTTGGCCCAAAGCTTCAGATTTTTTAAATAGTTTCAACCTCTTTCAATCTTTTGATTGTTTTGGTGCTTGAAATGAGTTCTGAAAAGTTTAGAAAAGATTCATAGAGTAGTTGAATATACATATACAAATTCAAAAAGTATATTACTTGATTAACATTTTGTGATACTTTTACTGGATGTTCAAGGGACTTACACCAAAGTGAATGACAAGACGCTTCATATCAAGCTCCATGGGATGTCTGCAGACAAAATATAAGCTTGACAACAATTTTTTCTAATAAAATAAACCTTAAGGCTGATAATTGTCAATTTTGTGAATGTTCAATTTAATGTGAACAGAAGCGGCACTTCAATTCTTCAAAATTGTCCGATATATCCACAGAGTGCAGCATTACTGTGATACCTTTTTTTTGGAAAAATAAATACACCCAACCTACCTCAAATGGATCCCTATTATTCCCCTTTATAAAAGGAATCAAAAGCACCAGACTGCAGCAGCACTTCAGTCGGTGGAAACCAAATGAAAACCAATGTTGCTGAGGTAATAAGCGAGTACCCATCAGTTAGTTTCACACATAAGTAGATGGACAAAAGAATTGACCAATTATACACAGTCAGAGGCTGTGAGTCATACACTGTCTCGGAAGATTATAGGTGGGGAACTGGAGAGTCTAAACTCCTAAATTCAAAGCTCATTTCTACAGATCTCTGCTGATCGCAAGGCCCTGCAGAGGTGGTAAGGACAGTGGAGCGCAACTTCGGCTGCCATCTCCCTTCCGTGCAAGGCATCTACAACACAAGATGCCTGAGAAAGCACGGAAGATCATCAAGGACCACAGCCACCCAGGCTGTGGACTTCTCACACTGCTGCCGTCTGGCAGACGTTACCGGAGCATCTGAGCACGGACTACCAGACTCACAAACAGCTTCTTCCCCCAGGCCATTAGGCTTCTGAACAATCAACACTTGACCCTTTGAACAGTCACCATGTACATTCTGCTCCCCCACTCATACAAATACACTTACTCCACATATATTCATTTTATTTAATATTCCTTCACCCTGTAAACTGCTGCTTCATTTGGACTTTGATCTGCATATGTTATACATATATTCATATTACTTAATTTAATATTCCCCACTCCTTCACCCTGTAAACTGCTGTTTCACTTGACTATGTTATATGTTATGATTTTGTGTTATATGTTATGTTACAGAGTATGTTATTTTTCTACCCTCTGAACAGCCACCATGTACATTCTGCTGCCCCGCTCATACAAATGCACTTACTACACATATACTCATTTTATTTAATATTCCCCACTCCTTCACCCTGTAAACTGCTGCTTCATTTGACTATGTTATATGTTATACATATTACTTAATTTAATATTCCTCACTCCTTTACTCTGTAAACCTCACTTGACTATGTTATATGTTATGATGTTATGTTATATGTTATGTTACAGAGTATGTTATTTTTTTCTATTTTGTAAAGTCGTCTACTGCGTAGAAGTTGCCTGCCATGTCACAAGAATTTCACTGCTCCGATAACGCTGTCATTAGTGCATGTGACAATAAACTTTGATTTGATTTGATTTACAACTTATAGCAGAAATATTAATAGAACATGAAATCTGGGTAAAATTCATGCTTAGACTCTATGGTCATTATTATAGTTGGTAATCATAAATGCTGGGGCAGAACCAGATCCCCAGTGGTTTCTTTTTGCACTGATTCTTATCAAGTGCAGGTGTCCGAGTACTGGCGTCTATGTGTGGACTGTCTGTGCTCTCCTTCGTCTGTAGTGACGTCTTCACTCATCAGGCTGCTGCTGCTTGGTGAATGACAGCTGGCTAGTTAAGAGGAAGAGCTTTGACATTGTTGTTCCTGATTTCCATTAGCGGTTTCATGGTTCATCATCACTGGCTCATTCAACA
The DNA here is from genome assembly GCA_038501795.1 of Pseudopleuronectes americanus. NCBI lineage: Eukaryota > Metazoa > Chordata > Actinopteri > Pleuronectiformes > Pleuronectidae > Pseudopleuronectes > Pseudopleuronectes americanus. The sequence goes on along the minus strand of CM076736.1, from coordinate 15,060,703 downwards.
GCTGTGTGGTTGTTGGCTGACCAATAACATAACAACAATTATATGAACGCAGGTACATTATACAACAAGTCCTCCAAGTGAAATGACAGAATACCTCCTTTGTCCATGCCCTCCGTGCACAGATGGGTTTTTCTAATATGAGGTTCCGATTGGCAGCATAGTTCGTAAGTGCCTTGCAAAACGCTTACGAGTCCCTGTTTCATATTAATAATACATGATAAAAGCTGTATGATGCCAAAATGCTATGGTTGAGGTTTTGTTCAGCACAAATTCAGCTTTCTCTAGGTAAGGTTTACACGGTGGTCTGACTGGGTCTGTGACTGAACTCCAGACAATGTCAAGTGAGCCACTTTCTCCGGCAAGTATTGTCACCGTGAGATAATGAGATAATTAAGTTGCGATCAGAAGATAACGGTCGGCCTGGCAACAAGATCAATAGGTAGTGATCCTTAAATTATAGTCACTCTCGGTCTTTGACACCATGCAGCTAGAAAACAACCAATGAGGATGAGATGGTACCACCGGAGACGCTCAAGGAGGCTCCTACCTTATTGCATATTTTAGGTTTTTCCTCGATCGCTGACCATTCGCATAATTTATTTGCATGTGATTGTACAACTGCATTTCCCTGCAAGTCCTTGAAGCTAAAGAGGAGGACGATAAATAACAATTACCTCTACTCATTTTCCAGATGCTTTTATCCAAAGCCACTTACAAATGAGTGACAATAAAGCTTCAGTACAGCAGGGGACCTTGAAGTAAGCACTAAGGGCTACATCTATTCAATTAGACCAAGTGCAGGAGATCAGGTAAAAAGTTTATTATGGAGATGAAGTTGCTCAATGTTTGATCAAATAATACAGATATATAATACATATCTGTGGCTGCGTGGAAGCTTCCTCAAAACTAAAATAGCTTGATAGCTCAAACGGCCATTTAACAGTTTGCCTTGAATAGTGGGGAACATCAGTCTCAGCTTTGGAGAGCGGAGAAGATGACTCAAGGCTTAATTTTAACTCACACTGCAGTTTCCAAATGACCGTCTTGTGGCATGAAAAAACTGTGTGCGAAAGTAAAAACAACACACAGGCTCATTTCGCCTGCTCGTTTACCAACCATGTATGCCCTCCTTCCCCTATGGCTTCATTTTTTTTTAAATAAAGACCTTCACCTGCTCTTGAACATATAAACTTTACTTTAAGTATATTTTTGATCTAATATCAAAGCAGTGCAGGCAGGAATGTGTTGCGGGTGAGGACATTTCAGAATATTTTCCACTCATACCTTTGGATGGCCAGGAAAAACCAAGTCGGCTTATAAAGTGAAAGGTTTAAGAGGTCAGCATTTCACTGATGGATGGGGTGGCTAAATGAAATCTCTGTCCCCTGAATAAAGTAAAAGATGGAGGGCTCAGCTAACTGACAGACAGCCCGGGAGTGTCCGCAACCCAAAACACATTACAGAGCCATCAGACTGAATGACACTCCCCTCCTTTTACAGGAGCCACGATGAATGGCAACCCCTTGTTCTCCCTCTTGAAATGACAACCGCAGAATATCAAACGCCAATTAAAGAGGAGACAGGCTCGGCGGGAGGAGTGGCATCTAATTCTCATCAATGTGATCGGTGGAGGGGGAAGGAAAACAGCAGCGAGAAGGGTCACTTTGAGAGGGTGATCTGGTCGTTCTGAGATATTAAAAGGGAAAGGCGGTGTGCAGGTGCTAACAGAGGCAATATTCCAGCTGCTGGGACTGAATGAGAATTGAAAAGCCTCTTAAATCTGGTGGCAGAAACGGGTGAACTCCAGTTTGTTGTTTGTGTGTACGCTGCTGTGTGCTGTTTTCGTAGCTTTTTTTTTCAGACTGAGCATATTATGGCCGGGCCTCACTTCCTTAGAGGAGGCTCAGCACTCTGGGTTTAGTTACATGGATTTGGGTAATGCTGCGGTGTGGATTAACACAACAAGGAGAGTGGAAAATGTGGGGGGATTAAGCTTGTTTACTTTCAGATTGTGAGATTGATATCAGTTCCTTCTTTGTGAAAGAGCCAAATTGTAGTGGTTCCATCAGAATTTGCTCCCAGCAACTCCAGTTGTCTCTTGCTGGCGAGCGTCACCTATGGGCTATCTGAATATTATTTTTTTTATGACTACAGGGTCACTTTTGGGATTGGTTGGGTCACTGGTTCATGCTGTTGTAACATTTACTATGTGGAAGTATCTATGCTGAACTAAGCCAATGACCTACTGGCTCCACTACCATCCTTAAAAGACAGACACAGTAACTTACAGAGCTGTCATATATATAAATATATATATGATGACACCTGCTTGGATTGTACCTTGAACTGACATTCAGCTGTGAATGATAAATGTTTGTAACTGCTTCCTGTTCCTGTGCATGTCCAGTGTACATGTTAGTATGGAGTGAGATCACTTCTGATACGGTCTTAAAAGCTCAAATGAACACGTTGTTTTATTGTTGTAGCCTCATACAACATTAAGAGGTTGTCTGAGATGCATGTGACCATATTCATATCAGGGTGAACACGAATGTTTCATATTGAAGGACCACCTACTCAGCTGACATCTTCTGACCTTCTACAGTTTCACAATGAGCCAAAAGTATTTCTACACTTCTCAGTATTCAATAAACACTGATTAATTTGTGACCTCTGACACAAAATTGTAAGTTTTCTCTCTGTTTAACACTCACTCAAACTCAACCAAATAGGCACAATGACGAGAGAACAAATGACCTATGTGTTTATTTGCATATAGAGTGTGGAAGTACCCGAATCCAACATATTGTAATTTCTAGGTGTCAAGCTGTCACCTTGTCATCAGATCACTGGATGCATGTTAATACCAGGTCTCAGCAGGGCCTTAGAAACACCAGTCAGTCTTAAAGGAAGATTTATGGTCATGGCTTGTTGCCTCTGACTGTTCACAAAAGTTCACTGTTGACTTCTTCAGTGTTATAATTGGGAGACAATCTTTTGCAAACTATTATCAAGTCTTACGAGTGCCTTTAACCGATATTAAAGCAGACATTGCAGGCAAAATAATGAAATATGTTTAAGTGATTTATTCTCTGTAGAAATTATGAAGGATGTGAGGAGAACATTTAAGCGATTATTAAAAAAAGCAAAACAAAATACAGCAAGATGTGATTTAGTTGGCGGTTCTTACGCAATGTATTGATGTCTTTGTGTGAGATTTTAGGAGGTTAAACGAGGGCGCAGTCAGAGAAAGTCTGATAAGAAGACAGCACTTGTGTAAGGCTTGACTGAGATCAGATGTAAGACTACCCTGGATTATCTCTGTGTATCTCTGTATCAGATGCTCTTATCTGACTCCAGGGAAACATTTTTTTTCAGACTGTAGACTTTTTCACTCAGACTTTCTGGTTTGCTTCTTCTTAATCAATTCTATTTGTTTGTTTATGAACATGCAATTATCAATTATGCTATGGTTTTAAAAACAATGAGCATAATACACAGATACAAGATTATAGTGATAAAGAAGCCAAATAGAAATTGGTAAAAGAATGTCAAGACACCTAAAATTGTGTTGGATTCACATATAGTAATTAATCATTACTACAGATTTTGAGAACCTGGAGTTTCCACCTTCTCCCTATGTATCCCTTGACCATATGTGTGAAGGTGAGGGTGAATGGTTGCTTGATTCTGTATTTGTTCCTTGTGATACACTAGGTGTCCTCCTGTCCAGGGAGTAGCCCTCCCTAGCAATTATCCAGGACAGGCACCAGCTCCCCCTGTGACCCTCCAAGGACGGATCGATGGATGTACTTGGAACCTGGTGTCCATCAGATCTTTCTGAGGGGGTTGCACACTTTTCCAATCGATTAAAGCTAACATAAGGATAGTACGTGTGTAGTGATCTTACATTTGGTTCCATATGTTAGAATTATGTTCAATTTAAATGATTGGTTTCCAAACTAGCTCATGATTTTTCACTATTAATCCTTTTACATCCCATCATCACTGAGGGCTAATGAGTTCCCAATATAAACCACTTCATTCTAAATCATGTTCTCTGAATTGAAAACAAGTTCATTGTAGAAAGCCCTGTCTACAACAGGTGTTTTTTTGTTTTTCTAACAGTTGGTCCTGCTCCAACCTTCTGACTCAGTAATTTAACTCATGTAAGTTTTAAAATAATTGGGATTAGATATTATAAGATATTATAAATATTATACAAAGAACTTGCTTTGGATGAATTAGTTCAGCTAATTGGATTTTACATGATGCCTAAAAATGGTCTGATGGTGTTTGCTTTAATGCACTGTAGCCTCTAGCAGGATAGTCACATCTCTGTGATGAACCTAATGGTTGTATGTTGTTGTTAATGAAAGAAATGAAAATAACATCCAAGTTGCAAAAAATGAGTTTCCTTTAAGTTTATAATTCTAGTTTGGGGATAATGCATCTACTACGTGATCCTCTCAGGTGTAATTCAGTCCATTTTGGATCATTAGTCTCTGTGAAGTGCTGAAACATCCATTTGTGATCAGACAGGGAGAATAAAGAGTGCTTAGTTCCAAGAGACATGTCCTGACTCTGGCTCGTGAACTCAGTGAAACATGAATGATGACACATTGCAGAATGGTTGCAGGGCGATTTGCGGTTAATCATCGACCTGATTAGCCACTGGCCCTAAGGTCTATAGCTCATCTCGTTAAAATTACAACATAATAGAATATGAATGTGGACGTACACCAAGGCAATTTCCTCTTCCATCCATAACTGTGAAAGTAGCATGAATCATTAGTGGGTTGAAAGCCTGGCGGTATGAAGCAGCCTAAGGCCAATGCAATAGTTTCAGTTCATGTTCTAGACCAGAGGCTAAACTAAAGCTCCTCTGCTACAGGCTGTCCCGGAGCTATGGAATACCTTCAGTTACAATGAAAATGGGTAGATGCAGTTTGACCTTTACAGCAACAGAAAATGCCAAAATACATCAGCTAATAATTAAAAAAAAACTCAGAAATCCTCAACCTAAAGTACCAGCATTATATCTGCCATTTGATTCATGCATGTTTGTCCAGCGGAGTTGCAAAATAATCAGAGGTTTTGTGAGATAATAAGAAAATAATTTGAAAGTGCCTGTATGTTTTAAAGGTAATATGTAAAATGTCTTCAGTTGTGCTGCTCTAGGATCAGAAATACAAGGGCTGTAAGTTGTTGTATTTTGCATTTAAAAGATGAGCCTTTTTCTCACTGTCAACAAATCCAATGAAAAGACCAAACCAATAATACACTAGTCTGTCTTTCCATGCAAGGGGTTAACCATTAAAAGTCCATATATAGACAATTTCCTCCAGAACATCATCATGTCTAACTAGTGTTATGATTCAGTGCAACATATATTGAAATATTACCTGTATCAACGTCTGTTTAGTCAAAAAAAGTATGATGCAATAATATTTATCAATATTTACTGTCAGTTTTCACATTGAAGTAGAGGGATTGTAAATCTTAGAAGAAAACTAATTAAATTAAGTCAGTTTTGTTTCCCTTTTTCTTCTTTCTGTTCTGGCAATTTCAACATATCTTAACAACTAAACAACATGATAACACCTTCTTATCTATCCCTTTCTTTCCCACCCCCATTTGTTAAGTGAGGGACCTGAGCTCTAGCTTGTTTTTAAGCTGCCTGTCAGATGAATGAACAAGTAACCTCAATCTTTTGCCGTTTACCTTTCTCTTAATTCATCTTTGACTTCTGACTGTGCATTTAAAGAATGTACATAATTTATTGGCTGAGTGGTATCACGTGAGATCATTTAAAATACATGCAACTGTTCTGTGAGGCTCCCGGGCCACTAACCAGAACCGTAAAGACTAGAAAATCAGCGCTGTTGAAACTAAAAATGTTGTTTTTGAAATTGGATAATTTTCAATGATTTATTGGATATAGCTCCTGGTCCACATAGGACATGTCTTTTGCGCAGCAGGATCTTATATGTGTGATAAAGTGAAAGAAACAACAACAACAATAATGAGACCTAATTGCTGAGTGGAGTAAAGCATGTTGGTAACTAGGGATGTCAATGTGTGGAAATGTTCCCACTATGTGACAAACCTGACAAGAAAAGATGTGTGTTGGCTCTAACCAGTAACAGGAATGGATCGTGGTGGCAGCTGATGGTAGATTACGAATACAACTAGATTGCTAAATATAACACCACTCTAATTAAAATTCTCATTACTGATCCCTTCATCTCTGCCAGACTTTTTGTGAATACGTTCTTTAAACATTGATGAACCTCTCCATTTATTTGAAACACTGTCTTTTCCTATCGATGTTCTAATCTTTTGATGTGTCAGCACCTATTACAATTCTGTCCACCGGAGAGGGTAGGTAAATCTTTCTCTAGCCAGGATGTTTTACGCCCTATGAAACAAATTGTAATTTGTGAATATGGGCTATACAAATAAAAAGTTATTGATTAATTGAGTATCTGGATAAAGTGCTTATTGGATGAGGTCGTTAGATTTCACTGCGGGAAGCCTCACTCTGTCGGGGCACTTTAAGTTGTGTGCACTCTTAATTATATAAACTTCTTATGACCTTAAAGATCGCTGACTTAATGTTTTGCGTTGTTGCTCTCACTCTCTCTCTCTTTCTCTCTCTTTCTCTCTCTTTCTCTCTGTCTCTCTTTTTCTCTCTCTCTCTCGATCCCATGGTGTGCGGACATTTTGGATACACTTATTTAAAATGTGGTCGCTTCCCCTTTGGTGATTCCACCGAAAAGAACTGACTCTGCTACGACTTTTCTCATTTTAAACGCTTGTGTGTTGTGACCAGGCCTTAATGATGCATCCATGTGTTGGTCAGAGGCTCATAGCTCTTGGAGTGAGCTGCTCAAAACCCAGGCCCTGACAAGTTTTGTTGTGGAAAGACTTGGTAAAAAAGCAGATGGTGAATTTAAAGGTTTTTACATTAATAATGTTGCATTTCAGCAGCAAAATGTTGTCGTATGGTTGTTACGCTTCATTATTTCCATGATTTTACATAATAGTATACAGTGTCCAGCTGGACTGATGTGCTGGTGCTGCTGCATATCATGAGCTAAGGTTGTTAATATCATGTAATTTATAGCTTGAGTTGTATTTTGTATTCATTATAAGCATAAGTTAATATTTTTCCAACAAGTTGTATGTAACTTTTCATTGGTTTATAAGCATTGCTTCCATTGTTAAACAACTAATTTATATTACATTTTTTTGTCAGGATATTTTCAGTGATCACTGTTCAGGAGGTTTATCTCAGGAGCAGAATTATCTGCAGAGGTCTCCACCTCTCTGAAATGAATGGACCCGATAATTAAAACTGGTAAAAACACTGAATAAATCAGTTTCCCATTAAAAATCAGAGGCTCCCAGGCAGGCATAGGACGTGTTGAGGGGCTGTTTGCTCCGTTTGTTTCTGTGATAACTTGAGACCCAGACTTCCGATGACTAAAATCCTTCATTCAGTTAAAGGTGATAAGATTAGAACGTTTCAAAAAGTGACAGTGATGTGACTTGAAAGGCTAACAAAGTTGTCAGCTAGAAATGTTTTTTTTATCTCCAGCGGACACAAAAACTGCTCCCACTCATATTTGACTCTGCACTAGGGCTGTTTATCTTTTTCCTTTTTGCCATTTGCCATAGATTTCAAATGTCAGGCTGACAAAGGTATTATTGCGGCTCCGTCTAATATGTGACATAAACGGGCATTCCTTTCTCTGTGAAAATATTTGTTACCATTTTGTGTAGGTTTGTAGATCCATTGTAAGACAAAATGAAGGACCTCCTCAGAGTTTCTCCTAAACTCACCCATAGCTTCACGTCTGTCCTTGGAGAAATTACCTCTCTTCTGTGAAAGTTTTTTTTTGCTTCATTCAATATACATGTATTTGTAAATGTATGTGTATAGGTACGTAGCACTTGTAAACTCCACACAGCAGGGCCTCATCAGGGAATAAATCAACCCAGCAAATTGCTCAATGACTGGAATGAAACAATTTGGAACCGTTTTGCTGGTTGTGTCAGAGGTGTGGCCTAATCAGCGGCGAGTTGTAAATAAACCTCGCCATATTGAAATGTGGCAGCTGCTGCTTGGTGTTTGCATCAATTGAACATTTTCAAAGACACGTTTGTCGCAAGTATTTTATAATGGCGTTTTAAAACTGTATTTAAACCTTTGTGGACTCCATCAGAGTTATTCCACATGAATGCCAATAATGACCTTCTGCCATAGTGGCAACACGTGCGTATCACAACAGGATGTTAAGAGCACCATCGCTTTAATAAAAAAATTAGGGCTGTGAAATGATTACAAATTTTAATCAAATTAATTACAGGTTTCTATGGATTAATCAGGATTAATCACATTACCAATTTTCTCGGTATATTTTGTGAGAACAAAAAAGATTTATGACAACAGACAGATATATACATTTAACATGTTTTCTTTTTTTATTCATAAATAAACAAAACAATGGTGCTGCAACTCAGCAGTTCTTTTGCAGTTCTCTTTGCTATTCCATATGGGACATTCATTCTAAACAGAATTTGGGCTTCTTAGCCATTGTATGGGTTAATAAAACTTTTTTCTTTTCTTTTAAATCAAACAAATTATTTGGGCCTCTTAGCTATTGTTTTTATAGTATGGTTGAAATTGTTTCTATTTTTTGTCAAACAACCAATCACCACACCATGGCACAATGTACTGCCTCTAAAGGCCCTCTTAGCTAGTCTTCCTTCAGCCACTTAATGAGGCAAACTAACTTCTTCACATTCTCTGACTGTAAACCTGACCGCTTCTTTTGCACAATGTGTCCTGTGAGTGAAGCTGGTTTGGCGGATTCCACTTGAACGCCCCTCGCCAAACAACTCATGCTCCGCGCTGAGGTGGAACTTTAAGCGGCTTTGCTCCGGTGAAACAATAACGTCTTCCCGCAGAGTGTTCATATCACCTTGGTTTTATTGAATGTTCCATCTTTGTTTTTTTGGAGCATGATCTTCCCATCCAGAAGGTGGTGTTTGTTTGTTTGAATAGCAGCGGGCGTCTGACTGCATTAGAGCGGTGACTAGTGCAGAGTGGGCGGAAATGTGGGTAAATTGGAAGATCCTTCTGCGCATGCGTTAAAAAAATTAACGAATTAATCCTGTAATTTAATCATAACGCGTTAACGCGTTATTTTTCACAGCTCTAAAAAAAATATAAACATTTATCTACAGTTTGTCCTGATCACAATGGCAGGAAGGCAGAATTGAGACCTAAATAATTGCTATAGATAATTAGGTTGGTGGGTGAGATATGACTGCTTTCAGTTTTTTTTAATTGCTTGGTGTCAAGCCTCCCGGTGTTTCCTCCCTGTAGTGCGAGCTGCTGGGTGGGTGCGACCACTGGTTCGGTCTCCTCCCACCAATCTGCCTCAGCACCCATTCCTCCACAGAATCTACATACTCACCTGTTGCAGTAATGGACTGATTGAACACTACTGGGATGTAGCGGAGTTTGATTTCTAGACCTGCCTGAACTTATGCTAGGTACATCACGATTTGATTATCCACTTAGCTCCAAGAACGTCTGTCCATTTAAAGCACATTTTTATCCAAACTAGTGTTGGAGGCTTCCACTCGAACTCTGCTCTTTTCGCAATGTGGCGACGTCCTTGAACGCAGAATGCATTGTGGTGCTGATGCAAATACAGCTCCTGCCTCAAGTTAAGCATCAGAATGGAGGGGGACTACTCAGTACATCATCAGTGCATTAGATTGATTCAGAGGCATCCGGTCTGTGTGATACGTGAGTCAAAAAAACAAAACACTTGAAGCCGCAGAGCTGCCAGATTGAGACTGATTGAGTGGTGACTCTCCAGGCAAGAGTTATTGCCCTGCAGAGTAATTTATGGAACCTTGTTAAATTATCCTCATTGTCACTCTGCTGAGTGATTTAGACAGATAGGGAGCTTACATGACTGAAGGTCATCGATAGAAAAGTGCTCCTCTTTAGGCCAATAATTAAATCCTTGCCAGGAGATCGTAGGGTTAATTTTGATATGAAGAACGCACATTTGCAGGGGATATATTATTTGTACACAAATGTTGGATTTCATGTTTATGTTGGCCCTTCTGAAGTAAATAAGGATCTTAAGAGACGTTTGAGGACTCCTGTAAACATCTTGAACCTTTAGAGGTGTTTTCTCATTGTTTGCTTTACGTAAGCAAGATGGAATGTGTACAGAGAAGTGGGCACATGTTGTAGGACATGTATTGTCCATCAGTGTGACGGGAAGTGTGTGTTTGTAGCTGGATGGAGAAAAAATCAACCGACACTAACCAGAGGTTATTAGGACCTGAAGATTACTGAAGTTTGCTTAAGAGTTTTTTGAGGCACGTATTTAAACACCTGCACAAGTAGTTTACCAACTCGTGGCGTGCACAGCCAGGCCATCAGGGTTAAGGTAACTGAAAACCATCCAGATTCATGATGACATCATTATCATCTATCAATAACTTAATTAATGCTGCTATCAGTTTTTGCGCAACTGCACAAATCCCGAGGCTAGTGAAGATGCAATCCTTTAGTAGTCACACAGTGATAAAAAAATGTATGTATGGAAATAAAATATTTAATGCATCGAAATGCAGAGATTTACTTGAATGACAAAAAAAACCTCTGGGTTCTTCCGGGCGTGTAGGTTGAAACGAAAACGATCTTTCAGCCTTCAAATTAAGAGGGAGTCAGTTGTTACTTTGTGAAGATGACAAGTGTGAAATTAGATTGGCAACCATTTATAAAGAATGTAAACAAATGACATTGCTTTTATTCACGCTCTGAATGTAAATAACCATTTTAACTTTAATGATTTCAAAACCTCTCCAGCTTCATCTCATTGAAGCTATTTTGCCTTTATTTGACAGCACGGATGTAAGTGTAAAAGAGGGAGAGAGAGTGACACAGAGCAAAGCCTCAGTATGTGGGCATATATATAAACCCCACAGATTTTGTGAACGTGCCTGATTTTTAACTTGCCAAATAAGCTTAACGAGACGAGGAAAGATCCTTTTAAATACAATCTGTTTACCATTCAACACACTTTCCAGAATAAATTAGTCATATATGATTCAAACATAATTTCTGGGAGACAGGGTTGTTGCTTTTGAATTTGAATTACATCAATCAGGTCTAACGGGTTAGGTAATTTCAGTGATTTTATTTTGAGCAGCACTGCAGTGTTGCCGACAAGTGAGCTTTGATTTGATCTACTTTGCGTGTAGGGGGAAAGTTCTGTTGCTTATGCTTTGCGTCTAGTTTAATGTGTGTGTGTGTGTGTGTGTGTGTGTGTGTGTGTGTGTGTGTGTGTGTGTGTGTGTGTGTGTGTGTGTGTGTTTGTATGGGTGTGTGCTCATGCACCTGAATGAGGGAAATTGTTTATCAAAGCTGTCATGCGAACGGGTCGGACATAATGAACGAGTCTAATAAGTTGAAGATTTCCAGAAAGTTTTGGCAGGCAAAATGACGGCAAATAATTGGACAAGACAGAAAACACGGGAATAAAACAGCACTACAAGAAAACCTAGTCGAGCTTCATTACCACCAAAGACAGGAAGAGATGGCTGGCCTCTGAAAAATAATTGAAGCAAGCAAAACTCAAGCTGGTCGAAATTAAATGCAAAATATGATTGCATTAGCTGCAGGGCAGAATATCAATTGCCTTGGACCATAATTTAATAAGTCACTAATTAAGTTACTGTCCAACTTTTTGGAGCCCACTTTCTCTGACTGACTCACCAAGGAGTTTGTCCCAGCCTGCATAGACTCTAAGCCTCCCCTCCATGATGACAGCAGCCGCAGCAGAGATAAGAGGAGCACAGCAGTCGGGCCGTGTCATTTCCCTGAGCTGCATGCTGCAGGGCCGGCCACATCAGACGACAGTTTACTCTGCGCCGGGACAGATTGAGCCTAATGAGCCACATCGAGATGGAAACAGATCATTAATAGTGAACTGATGTTTGAGTCTCAGGGGATAATAATCATTGTGAGATGGTACACAGCGGACGATGGGTGCATGATGAAGAACTCCTCGTCTGTGGACTGAGGTCATGTTTTGTTTTTTATTCACCAGTGAAAACATTATTTTATTATTAGTAATAATCAGTTTCTAAGGGGGAGTAACCCCAACGTTACAGTATTACAATCTTCTCCTTATTGAGGTGTCGCTTTGCATCTGAGTTTGCTGAGTTTCTCTTTACCTTGAGTTTGGATAGTAAGCAGTTTATTAGATTAAGGGCTCAATTGAGTGTCTTTCATCTATCTTTTATTGTGTTCAAGTCACAGAGGATTTCTTGCAGGAAAAATGTCAAAATGAATTTGGTTCCTGGCTATATTGGTGTCGCTGGATTTAAACTTTGACCATGTGACTGATGTGAGCTATGGTGAAGTCTGTCCCACATGCAACCTGTTGAATCGTCATTGACTCACTTTGGTCACTACCCCTACATTATATAGAAAACTGGGACAACTTAACCCCTTCGGCCCACGCACTAAACAAAGGGGTAGGGCCAAGTGGTACGGCTGAGGGGGGAATTTGGACAGCCCCTTTTGTCACGCCTGTTTGCCTCTTTTTGATAAAATCCCATTTATTCTCTTAATCACAATATTCCAATTGAACGGTTGACAAAATAACATTTCATTCTATATTCCTCTAGGGGCTAACCTGTATTTCCTCCATGACATCACAATGTGAAAGTCTCCAAATTAAATATAAAATTGTGCAGGGATGTTTCTCTGAACCATTGTTTCTGCAGGTTTTCAGGAGAATACACGTTCAGTAAAATATAGGTCAAGCTGATTGATTTATCTAAACTACCTTTAAATAATAGCTCTAGTGGTTCTATGGTACATCTTCTGTCTAAATCTATTTGATTAGATATATTTATGTTTAGTGTATTCATTATACACTGCGTTAGAAGTCATTAGGGAGGGGTTGATGATTGCATGTTGAGTTACTCAGAGTCCAACGGTTAACACTGGTTTGAATTCCTCAACTTAATTTGTACAACAGCCAAATTTGCCAAGTTTGTTTAAAGTGGCCAAAAAACTACTCTTGTTTTATTAAGACATGATTATTTATTTCTTGATGTGATTCTTCCTTTTTTCTTTACCATTGTCTGTATAGCTGCCTCTGTTGCCTCTAGTCCTTTCAGCATTGTCCTCACTGAGCATTATTGCTGTGCTGTTTAGAAAGCAGAATTTATTGATGTGTTGTATTGCTTCAAGAAGATATAATTTAATTAAAAAATATGCTACATGTTATTTTATATTTGCATACATCTTTTCCAAGACATAGGGCCATCATAGTCCTGGGGTAAGAAATGCACTTGCTGAGAGAGCAGCCCTGCATATTTTCATTGATTTATTTAAAGCAGCCTGCAGTGTATTATTGAGGAGAAAGGACCACAGGCTGAAGCTTTATGATTCTGGTGGTTGCTGTTGTTGCATATTACTGATGCTCTCGCCTGCTCCATTGTGCACATCATATTTTCAATTTGGATTCGTAATTTTGTAAATACACATTCTCAATAAGCTGGTGACTTCGTACCTTAAGGTAGGTTGGTTGTAGGTGTCCATCACGAGATCTCAGAACAAGACCGTTCTAAGCCATGAATTCAGCCGCTTAAGGGTGTTTTGGGGGGGGTTATCTTCATGTTCTAAGAAGGTACGAATCTAACTTTTATTTGGGTGTACTGGGGTTGGTTTGTATTCTGCTGAACTTATACCGAATTAGCTTTAAAACTTAAGGCATCATTTCCTTCAATTAAATATTAAATATATTCACTTATTTTAATAGGTAAATATATTTCTGTGACTCCAATGGTTGTTGTTTTTTGTTGTTGTGGTAGCTGGGTTCGGGTTGGTGAGGGGTTGGGGGGTTGGGGGCGGTTATGAATACTTTGATGTCTCTAGGAATGGGCTTGTTCTTGGAGTATCGATGGAGTTAGAACGAGTGAGCGAGGGGGGTATTGGACACGTATATAGGGGGGGTGGGGATGAGTCTTTCTTTCTGTTATTATTAATGATTGACTGGGTGGTGTTTGAGGTCAGAGGGTCAGGCAGGGGGTGATGTGAGGGGGGGGGCGGGAGGGGGATGGGGGATGGGGGGTAGGGAATGGTGGTATAGGCCACAAGAGATCGGGTGGCGGGCGGGAGGGGGGCGTAGGAAGTGTATGGTGCCGAGATGTGTTGGTATGTTTATTGTTTGTGTTTGTTGCTGTATACGATTATTTCAATCTGTTTATGGTTCACACGCCGTCTGATTGTGTACGTCGTATCGGTGGGTTTTACGGAGCTGATGGTCCTAAATCTTTAGTTTTTCTCTATAATCTATATTACCAATTATTCGTCCCTTTATTTCACCAGTGGTTGGGAGGTATAAAGTAATGTGGGTTATACTTGCACACAGCTGTACGGGTGGCTCTCGGGCTTGAGGTAATCTGACGAGTTCTCTGTTTATCAGATTACAACATTTCTGGGATGAGGGCGGGATAGCTGTTTCCTATAGATTTCTTCCGACTTACATACTGTTTGTGCTTGCGTATCCTCCGATTTGCTTGATGTAGGGAGTCCTCTCATATCCTTTACGGACTACGCGCCCCTCAACCCCAGTATGGACTCCATTGCGTGGGTCTTTGGGTCTTCACTGCTTGATGGGTGGCGCCGAATTTAGTAACCCACTCCCATATAACGTTAATTCCAATATTAGCCGAGCCTATACAGGTCGGTCGACCGATCCGCCACCCTACCCACACACCACCCCCCCCCCCCCCTCTCGCCCTCCCCCACTCTCTCTACCCCCCCTTTCTAGTTGTAAATTTCTTGGACCTTCTCAGGGGGAAGAGAATCAAAAAGAAACAAAGAAGAAGATAGGGGGAAGGATGGCGCGCGCGAAGCCAAAAGGTCTGTTTCATATTGGAACAATCCCAGAAGAAAGTTATTGTGATTTGTGGAGGTCCGTTGTTCATGTTATAGTACCCCTAGTGGTGGAGTCTTTGATTTTTAGGATTTACCGTGCATAAACGAGTGTTGATTTATTAGCTTAAATCCCCCACAAAAATCTGAGGGTCATTTTGCTCGCCGAGTATAGCATATGCCTGCCTGTTGTCTGATTGGGTCTGAGGTATGGGGTTTTGTGTATTTATTAAAGTTCTTCAATTATAATATTTATTTATTAGTTCGTGGCTAGCACATAGGAGGTATCCCTAGTCTGAATGTGATTGTGAAAGGAGTGTTGTAATTTGTTGTCCATAATAAGTTACTGTTAGCCCCTCGAGGTGGTCATATCTTGTCTTGATATAAGTCCTATCTTATATACTTTTAGAATTGCTTTTAATTTTTTGCTTGTTACCCATGTAGATAGAATATTCTTTTACTTTTCTGTTGAATGCCTTGTGTGGTGGGTGGATGTATATCGTTTCATGTGCCACACTACAGGCTGCCTGATTGTCATTGCATTCTTTTTTTTTTTTTTGTGCAAACTGCCCATTAAATCTATCTGTTACATTATTTGATCTCGAACTTTATTGTGTGTATGTGGAAGAGTTGTATAACTTCACCTGCCTTCACCACTGGTTGGCCCTTTTTTTTTTCGTTTTTTAAAAAAACCTAATTTATTACAGACCAACACAACACATCATAATACACTGCAATAGCCCCAAGTCAATGACAAATGGACCATAAGGTTTTACCTATTTCGGACGTATCCCTCCGCTAGCAAAACTGCGTATTCTAACTGAAATCGTTACAGAGTTTCATGCATTCAGCTCGTTGGACCCTACCATAATTCTCTAGAGCCATTACAAATAGGTCTAGTAATGGGAATAAGTCGTCATTATCCACTATTAACCATCATGAGTTAATTTTGTTCTAAGGTTTTTGATCTTTTCATTAGTTTTGCCTCCATGGCCCACATAGCTTTATTGTTTTTTCCTCCCATCACAAGCAGTGGTATTTTATTAAGCACGGAGATTATTTTTTTTCTTTGGGCGTGTGAAAGGGGAAGTAATTTTAACTTATTGGTCCTTCGTGTACGCGGGACGATTGGGAGACCAGGGCCGGAGCTATGCTTACACATCCTGGTTCTATGTTTGTCGTGCTTATGGGCGGAGGAGATTATAAATACCGAAAAAGGAATAAGCATATTTCAACTTTTCCGTCAGTTGTTAATTTTTGTTCTTTCCACGGGGGAGTATGGTTAGGGTATAACACTGATGGCCAAACAAACATGGGGCGCGTCAGGACGTTAATTAAGGGATTTACCCATTGCGTGCGTGTTGCGAGGAAATGGACTACATTACACCACCAATAGTATGTGTGTGAGTGAAAGTAAAGGCTAGGTCCATGACCAGTGTGCTACAGGTTCTGTGTGGTCTGGCTAGTTTTCCTGTGAGGGTATGTAGAATAGTTGTTGGATACATCGGCTACCCCCTGACACGAAAAAAAAAAACTTGTTTTCAGATGATAATTTTAATAAGCTTCCATGGTCAAATGCTTCGAAACTAATTACGATTTATAAAATAATTCCAA